>BSBK01002178.1:0-617500 GCA_027943335.1 Chamaecyparis obtusa | reverse complement strand
CCTAATAATAATGGAGAATGATGAATGTGTATTGATTCCAGAGCAATAAACAAGATAACAGTGAAGTATAGGTTTCCTATACTGAGAATGGATGACATAATGGATAGTTTGACTATAGAAAAGTATTTTACCAAAATTGATTTAAAAAGTGGATATCATCAGATCAGAATCAGAGAAGGTGATGAGTGCAAGACTGCTTTTAAGATAAGAGAAGTTTTGTATGAGTGGTTGGTTATGCCTTTTGGTTTAACTAATGCACCGAGTACTTTTATGAGGTTGATGAATGAGGTTTTGAAGAAATTTTTGGGTAAATTTGTGATTCTATACCCAGATGAAATTTTGATATTTAGTAAGACTAGAGAAGAACATTTGTTTCATGTTAGACAAGTATTGCAGAGATTAAAAGAAGAAAAGTTGTTGATTAATTTGAAAAAGTGTTCCTTCATGAAAGAGGAGATTGTGTATTTGGGATTTGTGATTTCAGCTGATGTTTGAAGATGGATCCTAAAAAGGTTGAAGCTATTTTGAATTCACCTATGACTGATAATGCTAGTGAGGTAAGATCATTTCATGGTTTGGAAAGTTTTTACTGAAAGTTCATTAGGAATTTTAGTTTAATTTGTAATGCTATGACTGAGAAGATGAGAGGAGATAAAAGAGAATTTAAGTGGACACATGGAGCTGATAGAAGTTTTGAGACTCTGAAACAAAAGGTTGTTGAATTACCTGATTTCAATAAGGTATTTCAAGTTGAAAGTGATGCAAGTGGTAGTGCAATAGGAGCTGTTTTGAGTCAAGAAGGTAAACCTGTTGCTTTCTTTAGTGAAAAGTTGAATGATGCAAAAATAAAATATTCTGTGTATGATCAAGAGTTCTATGCTATTGTTCAATCCCTAAAGAAATGGAGACATTATTTGATATCGAGTGAATTTGTGTTGTATATTGATCATAAGGGTTTACAGTATTTGGGTAGTTAGAATAAGTTGAATCAGAGAAAAATGAAATGGGTTGAGTATTTGCAGAGTTATACATTTGTGATAAAGCATAAGAAAGGATTCACTAATCGAGTTGTTGATGCATTGAGTAGAAGAATATCTTTGATGATCGAGATGAGAATTGAAGTTCTTGGTTTTGATCATATGAAAGATTTGTATGAAACTGATCCTGATTTTTCTGAGCCATGGAGAAAGTGTAGAGAACCTATTCAAGATCAACTGAGTACTAAATGGGAAGACTATTTCATTCAGGAAGGTATGTTGTTTAAAGGTATTTAGTTATGTATACCGAGAGGATCAATGAGAACTAATTTGATAAAGGAGAAACATAGTAGTGGTTTGGCTGGACATTTTGGTATTGATAAGACATTGAATTTGCTTAAGGAGAAATACTTTTGGATAGCTGTATAAGGATGTTCAAAAATTTGTGAAAAGTTGTAGAATTTGTCAAGTTGCAAAGGGAGTAAGTTAGAATACTGGATTGTATATACTGATTGTTGTTCCTGAGAAACCTTGGATTGATATCAGTATGGATTTTTTTCTTAGCATACCAAAGACAATAAGAGGTAATGATTCCATATTTGTTGTTGTGGATAGATTTTCTAAGATGGCACATTTTATACCCTATAGAAAGACATCAGATACAGTACATATAACAGATCTTTTCTTTAAAGAAATTGTCAGATTGCATGGGTTACCGAGGAGTATCATCTCTGACTGAGACAGTAAATTTGTTGGATACTTTTGGATGGCTCTTTGGAGAAATTTGGGCACTGAGTTGAGGTATAGTTCTAAAATTCACCCACAGACTAATGGACAAATAGAAGTTGTGAATAGAAGCTTGGGTAATCTTTTGAGATGTTTAGTTGGAGATACACCGAGTAATTGGGATTCTATGTTTGCACAAGCAGAGTTTGCATATAATAATTTAGTGAATAAGAGTACAAGAAAGTCACCTTTTGAGATTGTAAATGGCATGCAACCGAGAGGTATATCAAATTTGAAGGATATTGTTGGTGAAGAAAAGAGAAGTGCTAAAGGAAAAGAGTTTGCTGAATTCATTGAAACATTGCATGAAGAAGTGAAACATAAGTTGGAGAAAAATAATCAGAAATACAAAGATAGAGAAAATAGATGAAGAAGACATAAGACTTTTGCAATTGGGGATGAAGTAATGGTACACTTGAAGAAAGGTAGATTTCCTGTTGGAACATATGGGAAGCTGAAAATGAAGAATTTTTGTCCTTGCAAGATATTGAGGAGATTTGACAGTGGAAATGATTATGAGATTGAGTTACCTAATGACATGGATATATCACCTATACTCAACATTGCTGATTTGTATGTGTATCATGAATTAGATGAAGAAATGATAGTACCGAATGATTATCCTAAGAAGAAGATAGAGGAAGTTGAGAAGCTATTGGAACAAAGAGTTGGTAGAAGTTCAAGAGGAAGATAGTATACAGAATATCTAGTAAAGTGGAAGAATAGACCGATTGAAGATAGTTCATGGATTTCACAATTAGAGTTGGATTCAGCTCAGGTTTTACCTACTACACAATTCAGATAATCATTTCAAATAACCCCAGGTGTCTAATGCAAGAGCATCTCGGGTTCTTGGAAATCCTATGTCACCAAAAATAAGAAGTTTGAGTTTATCCTGTGTCGCTCGGTTCCTTCCTTGACTGAGTTGGCTCAGTAGTTGCTTGGTTCCTTTGTTAACCGAGTTGGTCAGTTAATTCCCTGGCGCTTGGTTATCCTTTCTTGGCACTCGGTTATCCTTGCTTATCGAGTTGTGTGTTGTTGTTTCCTATTGAGGCTGGCTTGTGCATTGAATTACGGTAGCAGTTTTAATGTTGGTATCTATCATTGGGAAGCGTGTGAACCTAGATCTGGTCATTCCTTCTGTTAATGGTGGATTTGAAGGCCAACTTGTTCGATAGCCTCTTGTATATAATGTAGTCGTTGGTTGTAGTTTTAGGGGTCAGTTTTTGGTAGCAGTTAGAGGATTGAAGGTAGCTTTTGATTCCTCACATGTTGGAGGACTGTTATAATTGAATTGTAATATCTAGTCCTAATTGAGAAGGCCTTACAGCCCAGCATGTATGAATCAATTTGATGAATAAAAGGATCTGTTCTACATTCTCTCTCTCATTTGTTGTGTAATTGCTTCCATGTGTGATCTCTGCAAGGCAGATTTGGATTAGGGTGTGCCTTTTGCTGCTCTTCCTCCTTTGCCTTGCGTCAGGTGGTATCAGAGAAAGGTTAGATGTAGATCTCTAGGTTTGAGGGTTCTTTCTTGTCAAATCCTAGTTGATATTGTTGTGGAGTAGAATATTGTGATCTGGCCTGCAATTGCATAGGGTTTCAAGATGGTTCATGGGAGGAGAGATGTTGATCCAGGATTAGCAGACATGTTGAGACAAATTTCTACTAGATTAGAAGTTGTTGGGACATCCCAGTGTAGAGGAATACATCTTGAGGATGTTAGTGATGAAGAAATTGAAGAAGAACATGATGATGAAAAACCTACACCTGTGATGGATCAAGGTGAGGAAAGATTGTTGAAGGCTTTGAAAAATATGAAGTCTAAACCACATTTAAATCCTCTTGAGTACTATGGAAATTTGGATTCAGATGAGTTGGTAGATTGGATCACTGAGATGGAGAAATATTTTGAGTATGAAAATTTCCCTGAGGAAAAGAAGGTGAAGATTGCAAGCACAAAGTTGAAGAGTCATGCATCCTTGTGGTGGGAGAATCTACAATTGGACAAAAAGAGGAAAGGAAAAGAAAAAATTAAGGTATGGAATAAGATGGTAAATAAGTTGAAAGCCAAGTTCTTACCTTGTGATTACTAGATTAACCTAGTTAGGCAAATGCAAAGTTTGAGGCAGAAAGATAGCTCGATAAAATATTATACTAAGGAATTCTATAGATTAGTTATCGGATCTGGACATGATGAAGATGAAGTGGAAATAATTACTAGATACCTAAATGGATTGAGAGTTTCCATCCAAGAAGAAATCAGTTTGATTAAGTTGGAAAACATTGAAGAAGCCTATCAGTTTGCCTTGAAAGCCGAGGAGAAATTAAACAAAAGACATGAGCAAAGACAAAGAGGTAGAGGTGGTAGATTCCCTAGAGGAAGAAGTAGATCTTATGGTGAAAAAAATAGATCTAATTCAGAAAAGACAAATCTAGATAAAGGAAAGACCGAATGGAAAGGTGAAAGTTCATTTAGAGGAAGAGGCAATAACTACCAAGGTGGTTATAACAGAGGTGGATTTCGAGGAACTTGTTACAATTGTGGAGAAGAAGGACATAGATCATTTGAGTGTACAAATGCAAGTAAGATGGTTGGTAGTAGTAGAAATGCTTTGGTGCAAGAAGATTCACCAAATGAACCAGAGAAAGAAAAGAACTTGATGGTAAGGGGAGCATTTTGGAGTGAGTAAAAAAGAAGATCCGATAAAGAAATGTTTGTTCAAGACCATATGTAGAGTTTTTGATGAAGTGTGGAAGGTAATCATTGATAGTGGAAGCTTGGAGAACTTGGCATCTGAGGAAATGATCACAAAGTTGCAGTTGAAAAGGTTGAAACACCCAAAGCCCTATCAAATTTCATGGATCAGGGATGAGAAAACACTCTTGGTAAGTGAACAATGTTATATGAATTTGAAAATCGGAAAGTACTATGATAAGGTATTGTGTGATATCATGCCTATGGATTGATGTCATATTTTGTTGGGTAGACCTTGGAAATATGATAGACATGCTATATATGATGGGAGATTGCATAAATATACTATTTGGGCTGATGAGTGAAAGAAAATCTTGTTTCCTTTGATTGAAGAAAATATTAGTAGTGTTTGTACATGTATGAAAGTTTGTTTCATGGAAGGAAGAAAGTTTGTTAAGGATTTGAAGAAGAATGATGTATGTTTTTCTATGATTCCTAACAAACTGAGTGGGAAAATAGTGGATAGCATACCTAAAGAGATTGATAAGATACTCACCAAGTATGGAGATATCATTTCAAACAATGTACCTAATGGTTTTCCACTGAAGAGAAGTATTGATCATTGTATGAATCTTATCCCTGGAGCTATTTTACTGAATAAGGCACCACATTGGTTGATAGCTACCGAGAATCAGGAATTTAACCAATAGATTCAAGAATTGTTGCAGAAAGTTTTGATCCTAGAAATTTTGAGTCCTTGTGTAGTAACAATTGTATTGGCACCTAAGAATAATGGAGAATGATGAATGTGTATTGAATCCAAAGCAATAAAAAAGATAACAGTGAAGTATAGGTTTCCTATACCGAGAATGGATGACATAATGGATAGTTTGATTGTAGAAAAGTATTTTACCAAAATTGATTTGAAAAGTGGATATCATCAGATCAGATTCAGAGAAGGTGATGAGTGGAAGACTTCTTTTAAGATAAGAGAAGTTTTGTATGAGTGGTTGGTTGTGCCTTTTGGTTTAACTAATGCACCGATTACTTTATGAGGTTGATGAATGAGGTTTTGAAGAAATTTCTAGGTAAATTTGTGATTGTATACCTAGATGACATTTTGATATTCAGTAAGACTAGAGAAGAACATTTGTTTCATGTTAGACAAGTATTGCAGAGATTGAAAGAAGAAAATTTGTTGATTAATTTGAAAAATTGTTCCTTCATGAAAGAGGAGATTGTGTATTTGGGATTTTTTATTTTAGCTGATGGTTTGAAGATAGTGTTAGGATTAACAAGATAGAAATAATAGTTACATGCAAATATAACCAATATAAAAAATTGATAAACCACATAGAAGAGAACACAAGACATAAAGATTATATGTGGTTTACGTAATCCCTAGGCTACGTCCACCAACAACGAGTCCAATATTATTATTATCCAATGATTACAATCTGTAATCCCCTTACAGATCAATTCCACTGCAAGTAGAAAAAAACATACATAATGAAAAACCCTAACCCTAAGCCATATTATACTTTCCTAAGTAGTCATCACAAGCCAACAATCTCCCACTTGGTGACTGATTAGGATCCACACTAAGAAACCTCCCACTTGGAGATTGATCCTATAGCAATACTGCTACCATATGAGGCTCCCACTAGATCAAACCACCCTGGACTCAATTGTTCCTTTATTCTGTTCAGTCTAGAAGACCAACTGAAGCTCAACATGAGTTCAACTTCTCCCTTGTTACTACCTTTGTAAAAATATCTACTGGATTATCATTTGTATGTATCTTTTACAGCTTTAACTACCCATCATCCAAAACTAACCAAATGAAATGGTACCGCAACTGTATGTGTTTTGTCTTTGAGTGCAAAGAAGAATTCTTCACAAGATGAATGGCACTTTGGCTATCTGTATGTAGAAAATTATCCGTCTGTGGATGTCCCAATTCTTCCATGAAGAATTGAAGCCATATCATCTCCTTGGATGCCTCTATAGTAGCAACATACTCTACCTCTGTAGTTGATAAAGCAACCACCTTTTGTAGTCGAGAAATCCAACTCACTGTTGTCCCACCAACAGTAAATACATAGCCTATAGTACTTCACCTGCTATCTATATCTCCTACCAAATCTGAGTCAACATAGCCTTGTATAATAGTAGTAGATACCCCAAAGTGTAGTTACTAGATGTACCTCTCAAATATTTGAGAATCCATTTGACTGCATTCTAATGCTCAATACCAGGGTGACTCATATATCGAATAACGACTCCCACTGCGTGGGCAATATCTGGCCTAGTACATACCTTAGCATACATTAAGCTCCCTATAGCTGAAGCATAAGGTACCTTATGTATGCACCCTAAAATGGTCGCCTAGACTTTGGGCCCCATTTATTTTCCTGAATCATTTTGATCATTTATCAATATTTTCAACAATATCAATCTCTTGATCAAATCTTAATTTCGATCATATATTGGATTTTTATCCTATGGGCTAACCATTTATCCTAAGTCTTTATTTGATTAAAAGAAATATTTCCTCCCCTTTTAATTAAATAAAAAGCCCTCACTTTCCTCTTATCCTAAGTTGCACAAATAAAGCATTATTCATATTTTATAAAAAGGGAAAAAGCACTTTTTGTCTCACATGAGGCTCAAAAGTCAACACTTCACTCTCATTGGAGGATGTTTGTGCACATGGATTGCTCCTCTTTCAAGCTCCACCGCTGATTAAGACTTTTTGCCTCTTAATCTCCATGGTCCATTTCTCCTCATTTCTTATAAAAGGAGAGCTCTCTCCTCCATTTGCATACACACATTTTTATGCTATTGTTATGCTGCAGGTTTTGGAGCCCTTTGAAGACATCCTTGCATCCAAGCTTTGAAGACCTTGTTGTTGCATTTCATTTAGTTTGCTTTGATAGTTGCATAATCATGACATTCTTAGAGTAGATTTCCTTTTATGCAATCTCACATAGTCTAAATAGGAAGGATTTGTAATCCATTGCTATTTCCTTTCATAGATTAGATTTCTTCTCAAGCATTGCATTGTTATCATTTAGCTTAGATTTGCATTCTCATATAGTTTGCATTGCATTTCCATTTAGATTCTTGGGGGTATTGGCATTGTTGCCCTTGTCTTCATTTGAATCTCTCATTGTGTGGTTGACTAGCAAGGTCACCTTCTTGTAGCTCTAGCTGAGAGCAAAACTCATAGTCCCTTGCAACTCCATGCATAGAGAGCTATGAGCCGCTTTGTGAGGCCTCATTCTTGAGCAACCTTGCATGTAATGGTTCATAGAAGTGCATATTTTAGTGTGTACATTTCTGGCGCCCACCGTGGGGCAGAGTAAATAGCTTTGTCCTTTTATTTGATGCATTTTTCGTCATTTTCAGATTAACTGTCGGAAAAATCTGTGTCTCTGGTTTTCTGTCTCAGATTATCGCGCGACACTTCTCAGAAATATCGCGCGATATACTTTCTGTCTTGGTGCGATACTTCGCTCGGAAAAAGTATCGCACGCCTATAGCGAAGTCTACCGCCTGGCATCAAGCGAAGTATCGCCTGGCATCGTGCGAAGTATCGCTCGACTGGGGAAGTATCGCCCGACTATAGGAAACTGTGTCGCGCGATACTGTTGGAGACTGAGAAACATCGCCTGGTCTGGCAGAGACTTGCGCTTTTAATTTTTTTTGTCCGAATTCGACTATTTTAGCTTGCTGTTCTGTTTTACTTTGTTTAATTAGGTCTAACCTACTTTTTTTAGCTTAAATCCATTAGATTATTGCACATTTACATTGGGATTTTGATTTTGCTAACATTGTGGGCCTAACAAGTTGTGTTTGTAGGTGCTCTCCTTTGCTTAAAAATTGCTAAAAAAACGCATGTCAAAGAGGGCTACTAACAGTTTTTGCAGGGCTGCCCAAGCATAAAAAAACAAAAATTTTTTTTTCCATTTCTTGCTTGTAGTTGTTTTCCTTTCATTTGTGGCATTTACTAATTGTATTAGGAAT
Organism: Chamaecyparis obtusa; assembly: GCA_027943335.1. NCBI lineage: Eukaryota > Viridiplantae > Streptophyta > Pinopsida > Cupressales > Cupressaceae > Chamaecyparis > Chamaecyparis obtusa. The sequence goes on along the minus strand of BSBK01002178.1, from coordinate 609,010 downwards.
CTTAATACCTTGTGAAAGGGATTTTGAGGTGGTAGGAGAAGTATGCTCTTCACCTTTAGGTGAATCAGAAAATCTTGACCCATCTTAAGGTTTTGGAAACAAGGGGGTAATTGGTTTCTTTGTTTGGTGTGTTTGGGAAAAATTCTTGAGATAGGGGAGTATGCTCTTCACCTTTGTAGTGAATCAAAAACCTTGAACCTCAAGATTTGATCCATTTTGTTTAGTTTAGGAATCCTTTAGAGGGCCTGCTCTTGAGCAATCAAGAGGAACGACTCAAGTGGGGACAACCTTGTCATCATTCTCCTTGGTGGCAAGTGATTCCAACTCACTATAATCTCAAGGCTATCAAGGACACCAAAAACCTTGATAGACATAACACTTGTCTTCGCTTGATGTAAGTACTTGTGGGATTGTGACCATGAGGAAAACATTGAGCAAGAATGCTTAAGGTACTCTTGAGGCCGCGAGGTCCTAGTCCTTTATGAGGAACAAGAGGGGTGTTGTGAACGGAAATCCTTATTAAGAACCATTAGATAGAAGCCACCCTCTTTTAGCCGCTTATCTTCTTAGTGCAAGGATTGATCCAAGTGGTTTACCCGGATCACCTTAAGATACTCACCATATGTGTCCCTTTGGTTGTGTCATTTTGACATTTCCATGACAAAGCCAATATCTCTTGTGGGCAACCACTTGGTGTGAGGCAAGGGGGCATCAAGTTGTGGGCTAAGTTGATAAGTATTGAGCCTTGTCTTGTAGGTAGTAATTGCTTGAATTGTCTTCGATTGTGTAATACCAGTGTAAACGTTCTCAACATACAAACAATCGGTAGCATTCATAGGGTGCTTTTTCAATTTTGATATCACAAGTGTTTGTCTTGGCAAGGTTGCTTTTGCCCTTGTTTCAAGTGTTTGAAGACATGTTTGATCCTTTACTGTTTGCAAACCTGTCCGAATGCTGTTGAATCTGTGACTGAAATCGAAAACATTAACCCTCAGACTGAAAATTTTGACCAAACAGATCCAAAAATGCAAATTTCACACAATTCTGGTCAAGAGTTGAATAATTCTGTAACAGTATCGCACCCTGTGAGGCGAAGTATCGTGCGATACTTCGCACATGCTAGAAATATCGCACCCTTTGAAGAGAAATATCGCGCGATAGTTCGCCCCTGACGGACTATCGCCCTGCCTGCCTGGGGTATATCGCCCTATAGTATTAAGAAGTATCGCCTGTCTTAGGGCGAAGTATCGCACGGGTAGAGGTTTATCGCCCCAGTAGCCTGGAGTATATCGCCTGACTCATTTTTGTCGTGCTTAAATTTTGGTCAGTTTCAGTTGCTGTCAATTAGGCCAGGTCTTAGAACAGGCTTCTCACCCTAACGTTTGAGATCTGTCTTGACTCCAAATCTCTGGTTCTTAGTTCTTCGGGATAGCATCATTTGGTTTACAAAGTCACTTTGGAATAATTGTCAAGTTAGAAAGCCATTCTTGGTGCCAAGGTTCATTTTTAAAAGTGTTAGCTATATTCTGGGAAAATTTCAGTTCTCTTATTGTCCAAATCGCTTTCATTTTCAATTATCTTTTGGCCTAGTCCAACCTCCTGATTCAAAAGTGCAAGGGTAGTCACCCTTTGATTTGAAGCACCTCTTTGACAGTGTTGGTAAAGCCCCCTTTCTTTTCTTTTTTCATCTTTCTTTGGACAATAGAGGATTTCGATTATCCTAGTTTGGTGTGGACACTTTGAAAGATCACCTTATCATTGAGAATATCTCTCTTTCATGTCAGTTACGACAAGGTACCAAGTTAATCAAGGGAAGCGACCCCCTGTTGCCTTTAGCCAGTTACCACCTATCAAGACCCGTCGACAACCTAAGGGAAAAGGACCCCTTTTTGACCAATCTCCTAAGAGTGAATCCGAGGTTTGTTTCAATCCGGGAGCTAACCCTAGTGAAGTGAGCACCACTTTCATCAAGCATGGACATGAGTTACACTTTCACCCGGCAACAAAGAGAAGCCATGAATCAAACTCTCGAGGATATCTTTCAACGACACAGAGGAGAGTATGGTGGTTCTTCTCATGCCAGTCCACCCGAGTCACCTCCTAACAACGCGAGGTATTTTGATGCTCAACAACGAGCTGAAAGACAGCATAAGTTAGCCCACTCAGATTCAGGGTCACAACACGAAGACCAGAACAACGAATCTGGTGATCACCATATCAACGCAGCTAATGCAATAAGGCATTCAAGACAGACCTCCCCACTTAAGGACACTTCTCGATATGCAAATACAAGATTAAGAAGCATTGAGAGAGAGAAGCAAGCCTACTTAGATGAACAGGCTGCAAAAAAGGAAAAATTCCGACAACTAGAGGAAGAGGAACGTGCATTGTTGGATATACAGAAAAGAGTCGCCCAAGAAGAAGAAGATAGACTCTATGCACAACAACTCCAAAATCGATCTAACAGGAGGGGAGCCAATAGTGGGACCGACTCGCCCCCATCTACCCCTTCCCCTAGCCCTCGAAGAAGATCAAAGACACCCTCACGATCCCCAAGTCCTAGAGGAAGAAGGACTTCAAGATATGACCATCATAGGAGACAATCGTCTCATAGACATTCAAAGCAACCCTCCCAACGAGCACATCATGGCTCACAACATGGAGGCAGTTATGCTAAATCCGATCATATGGACTTCATGACTATGCAACAAGAACCATCCTTTCAAGCCTATGTGGAGCAATACGTGGAACAAAACAAAGACCAATTTTTGGAAAGTCTTATCAACAAAGGCGCTAAAGTTCCATATAACTTTGATGTTCACCAAAAAATCAAGAAACAGAATCCTTCAACTGATGAGTTAATCTTACAAATGCAAAAGGATATAGACAGAATGAAGGCTCCCAAGAGTACATTTCATTTGGACTCCATATGTCCTAATCCCATTGACAAAAGTGTGGTGATGGTAGAATTCCCTAAGAAAGTTGAATTCCCAACATACGACAAATATGATGGCACGGGTGACCCTCATGACCATGTTCGACAATCCTACATAATGAGCTTTTCCTTTCACCACGAAGACTCCTACTTGCTGAGATTATTCCCAAGGAGTTTAAAAGGTCAAGCCATGGAGTGGTTCACCAACCTTTCCCCTCCAGTAAAAACATTTAGAGAACTTGTCCAAAGATTTGTACAACATTTTGCTTACAATTTATCTAGGTCAGTCACCATGCTTGATTTGTGTAAACTTAAGCAAACTCAAGGGGAATCTTTTGTCACCTTTTTGCAACGATGGAGGCGATTGTGTTCGAAATACCCAAGGACAATCCCTGAAGAAGAGAGAATTGATATCATTGTGAACAATCTAATACCAGAACTCAAGTATGAAGTCAAGAAGATTCCATTTAATTCTTTTGATACTATGGTAGAGGTGGCATGTCGCATTGAGGATGTCCTAAAAGAACAAGGAATTTTGGCTAAACCAACAAATAACAACAATAGCCAAAATAACAATACTAATGGTAACAAGGACAAAAAGAACTCTTTTTGGAACAAAAACAAGCAAGTCGTCAACGACGGAGTTGTTGATTCATCTCAAGTCAAAAATGAAGGAGTTCTTAATCTCTCTCATGCAGTTCAAGCTATGAAGTTGCAAACATCATCAACGCAACAAGACAAACCTCAGTATCAAAAGAGATCTAAAACGGAGAAAAGACAATTCACTAAATTGGGAGAATCCTATGCAGATGTTTTTAAGACACTAGTTGCTCATAATCTGGCGCACCCACAGGATCCTACAAAACATCGAATACCAGATCCTTTACCTCATTGGTGGGATGCTAAGGCTTTTTGCGTTTTCCATAATGGGATTGGACACGATATAGAAAATTGTTTCAAACTCAAGCATCTTGTCCAAGACCTTATTGAGAAAGGACAATTACAAGTGGGTGGGTTAACTACTAATGCAGACCATAAAGCCTTTAAAGAGCCCTTGCCTAAATATGAAAAAGGAGAGAATTATAGTAAGAATGGCAAGGCGGCTATTAACTATACATACACACATGCTGACAATGTGATTAACATGCTTGAAGTGGCTGACGATAATATCAACATGGTGAGAAAGAAAGATCCTTACGGACATAATGTGGACTCAATTCCTATGACTAATGAAAGACCCGCTGTGGTGATAAGAGGTCCTCACACACATGGGATGCCCCGGTCCCTCAATGTTGTCACTAGGGGTCAGGCTCAAGCACCCATTATCATCAAAGGTCCTAGCACTAGCAAGTCTAAACAACCCACGTCCAAAGGTGCTCCTCCAAAACCTGTCGTTGGTCCTGATTCCAATTATAACCTTATTGACCAACTACAACGAACACCCGCTCAGATATCCATTTTTGAGCTTTTAGAATTATCTCCTAAGCACAAGCGCGTCCTCGAGGATGCCTTGCGAGCAGCCAATGTCCCTAATAACTTAGATATCGACCAATTCCAAAACATGGTCAACCATTTGGCTAGCCCTCATTTCCTCACTTTCTCAGAAGAAGATGACAAATCCATTAGTCACCCACATAATTTGGCCTTACACATCAAGGTCATGATTCATAAAACCCGTGTTAGGCGTGTACTGATAGATGGGGGTGCGGGGCTCAATATTTGTACTCTGAGTTTGCTGCTAGCTCTAGGGTATTCTGAGAACGTCATTGACACAAAGAAAAGAATCACAATCAAAGCATATGATGAAGCAGAAAGAAGTTCTAAGGGATTGGCTGTTTTGCCTATTCGTATCGGTCCTGTAGAAAGAGACATATTGTTCCAAATTGTTGATGTTGGACCTCTCGCCTACAACATTTTGCTAGGTAGGCCATGGATTCATGAAATGCAGGCAGTCCCATCGACATATCACCAGTGTGTTAAGTTCCCCCATAATGGTGTAGAAATTTGCATCCCGGGAGACAGTGCTCTATCAGTTAATACCGTTTCTGCGGGATCACATGTACCTTTGAATAGAGAAGCTGACAATCCTAGTAGTTCACTTGAACAATGCAAGCAGAAATTCAAGACCATGGACCTTGGGATGGGAGATTATAAGATTGATTCTTTTACAAAAATGCCAATCTCTCCTAGGTCTTATGGGAGACCCTCCCCAAATGTGAAGCCTTCATCATCAGCAATGATGTTATTTGGGAAATTTGTTGAGTCTTCGGTCCCCATTCAAGAAGAGAAAGAGGAAGTTGCTGTAAGGAACTGGATATATCACGAAGAGAAATACAAACATAATGAGAATTTTGCTCCTTCACCTAAAACTTATGGGAAAGGATACACACTGGTCAAAAATATGGGATATCCGGGATTTGGTCCCCTTAGTCATAGGCTGGATGCTAAAGCTGAGCCTCTTGATCATGCTCTCTTTGGACGCAAAAATAAGTCCACGATCGGCTTAGGTTTTGAGAACAAGAAGAAGAAAGGTATCCCTGTCCCAGTTGCAACGGACAGCGACAGTGATACAGATTATACGCCCGATCTCTCCAATCAACAAGATGTGTCTGATGATTGGGTGCCCTCCACGAATCTCCTTTGGGGAGATTCCACAGATTTGATGCTTAATAATCCTACTATCCCAGCTGCGACGGGTAGTGATTGTGTGACTTCTAGATCGACAAAGGAAAATGTTACTGTCCTAGTTGCGACGGATAGTACCAATACTAGAAAGGGGGAAACCCTCCCTAACCTCGAGGCTTCTACATCACGAGGCCTAAATGATGACTCAGAGACAGACTCCCATGAATATGAATGGGATTCGCTTTCAGATGCAACAATTGATCTAGATGTGGATATTATTCATGCCTATAGTACCCAACCCGATGCAACTAACGATCCTAGTGTCAGACTAGAGGATTGCCCTCCTCAAATCGCCTTAGTAGACGACGCTTCGTTTGATAGGATGAGCCCCAATTCAGGTATCTTAGGAGAAGACTTGATGAGCTCCGATTATATGGTCACCGGAGATGACACCTTTCACATTCACAACATCGAACCTACCATTGACTTGCCCCTTGTCCACTTTGACCTGATTGACTGGCCCCAGCGCCACCATGAGCCCACATTCCTCACATTTCGCAACGATTACGAAATTGCTTGCTATCTGAATGCTCTCGAACCCGTGGCTTCTTCCACCAGTGAACCAACAACCAGCATGACGGAGCCTGATATTAAGTACCTCAGTCTCAAAACAAAAGAGAAAAAGAAAAATAGGTCTGATGGCGAAAACCACTTTGTGGCGGTGTCAGAACCAAAAATAGTAAAAAGAAATGACGCATCCAAAGGTGAAAACCTCTTTGAGGCACCTAAGGATGGGGTACTTAATAACTTGCCGAGTTATTTCCAGGATAGATCATCAATCTTGATTGAACCAACAAAGCCGGTCAATCTAAACACAGAAGAAAATCCTCAGATAGTCCATCTTGCTCAGTCTTTATCAGAGGAAGAGACCAAGGCATATGTACAGTTTTTACAGAAAAAGAAAATTAATTTTGCATGGACCTACTCAGACATGCCAGGGCTTGACACAAATCTCATAATGCATCACTTATCTATAGCTCCAGGAGTCAAGCCAGTCAAACAGAGACTAAGAAAAATGCATCCACATATAGCTCTACTTGTCAAAGGAGAATTAGAAAAGCTTTTGAAAGCTGGATTTATTAGAGCCATCGATTATGCAGAATGGATCTCAAACATAGTACCGGTCTCCAAACATGATGGGTCCATTCGTGTCTGCACAGATTTTAGAGATCTAAACAAAGCATGCCCAAAGGATGACTTTCCACTTCCAAACATTGACATGATAGTGGACATGACGGCGGGCTATGACATATATTCACTAATGGATGGTTTCTCGGGGTATAATCAAATCAAAATAGCTCCTGAAGACCAAGAGAAAACAGCCTTTACATGCGCATGGGGAACCTACTGTTGGAACGTCATGCCATTCGGGTTAAAGAATGCAGGAGCAACCTACCAAAGAGCTATGACAACTATCTTTCATGATATGATGCACAAAAATATGGAAGATTATGTGGATGATACCCTGGCAAAATCAAGAAAAAGGGGCACACACCTCAATGATCTGGAAGTAATTCTAGATCGTATGGAACAATTTCAACTCAGATTGAATCCAAAGAAGTGCGCATTTGGCGTCACCTCAGGCAAACTTTTAGGATTCATAATATCAGCAAAAGGTATCGAGGTTGATCCCGAAAAGGTCCAAGCAATCCTAGATATGCCACCTCCTCGAAATATCAGCCAAATGAGAAGTCTTCAAGGACGTCTTCAATCAATTAGGAGGTTTATTTCTCAGCTTGCAGATAGAGCGCAACCCTTCAACAAGACATTGCATAAGGGTGCTTCTTGTGTTTGGAACGAGGATTGTCAAAAGAGCCTAGATCAGATCAAACAATACTTGGCTAATCCTCCGATCTTAATGCCTCCTATTTCAGGGAAACCATTGCTTCTATATATCTCAGCTACAGACACTTCCCTGGGGGCATTATTGGCTCAAACAGATGATACTGGGAAAGAACGGGCCATCTACTATATCAGCCGTACTCTAGTCTCTTATGAGATCAATTACAATAATATTGAGAAATCTTGTCTCGCGGTGGTGTTTGCTTCTCAAAAGTTGCGCCACTACATGCTTGCACATACCATACACTTGATTGCCAAAATTGATCCCCTTAAATATTTGCTTGGTAAGGCTGCCCTGACGGGTAGACTTGCTAAATGGATGATGGTCCTCACTGAATTTGACATAGAGTACGTTGAAAGGAAGGCAATAAAAGGGCAAGCTATTGCTGACCAATTAGCTGATTTTCCAATCCAGGATAGTATGCCAGTCCAAGTGGAATTCCCAGATGAACACATCCTATATACCACTACTCGCACTTGGACAATGTTCTTTGATGGCTCCCGCATGCAAAATGGATCAGGTGCCGGAGTGTTATTTGTTTCTCCACATGGGTACAACATTCCAAAGTCTTATAAACTATTGTTCCCATGTACCAATAATATTGCAGAATATGAAGCTTTAACTAATGGCTTGAAAATGGCTATAGAATGGAATATCACAGAATTACATGTCTTTGGGGATTCTCAGCTAATCATCAACCAAGTCAATGAAGAGTATCAAACCAAAGATGACAAATTGATACCTTATAAAAAGATGGTTGATTCTTTGAAACGCTATTTCACCTTTGTGACGTTTCAACAAATCCCTAGGATAGAGAACAAAGCTGCAGACGCCATGGCCACATTGGCTTCACTTCTTCAGTTGGAGACACATGAATCCAGATTTGAATTCCTGGTGGAAGAGCTACACCATCCCATCTTTGACTCATCTGAAAGCCGTGTCATTTGTGCCATTATCACACACGAGTCCTCCCGATATGGTGCTATCTATTCATATCTTCGTGATGGCATCATCCCTGACACATTCACCCGCTCCGAACGCCGAAACCTCATCCGTAACGCCTCTCGCCACACCCTCATCTCTGGTGACTTATATAGAAGGGGTTTAGATGGGACACTCCTTAGGTGCTTGGAAAAGGAGGAATCCAACCAAGCGTTAGCTGACATCCACGAGGGCATTTGTGGTGGGCATTCTAATGGTCTTGCCATGGCCCGAAGGTTGCTTAGGGCGGGATATTATTGGCCCACAATGCAGATAGATGCAGTCACCTTTGCTAAGTCATGTGAAAAATGTCAGAAACACGGCAACCTGATTCATGCTCCGGGTAGGGAACTAATCCCTTCTATTTCTCATTGGCCATTTCAGCGCTGGGCCTTTGATCTGGTTGGGCAAATTCACCCCAACTCATCAGGTGGACACAAGTTCATCATTACTGCCACTGACTACTTCACAAAATGGGTGGAGGCTGTACCACTTTCTGTTGCTTCAGGAAGGACCATTTCTTTGTTCATCTTGAACCATATCATTTGCCGATTTGGAGTGCCTTCTGAGATCATTACTGACAATGGAGGTCAATTTAAGAATAAAGACCTAAAGCACCTATGCAAAAAGTTTAAAATCAAGCAACATTGGTCCTCCATATATTTCCCACAAGGAAACGGACAGGCAGAAGCTTCTAACAAAACCATTCTTAAGATTCTTCATAGAACAGTACACAAGAATGGTAGGGATTGGCACTTGCAAATCAATCCAGCACTATGGGCTTACCGAACAAGCATTCGCACACCTACAGGAGCCACTCCTTTCTCTCTCACCTATGGCGCTGAAGCAATATTGCCTTTAGAAGTCGAGATACCATCCCTCAGAGTCTCACTCAAAGGTTTGATTACAGATGAGGATTACCGTGCCATGAGGTTGCAGGAACTAGAACTTCTAGATGAGAAGCGTAAGGCTTCCTTTGATCATATGAGAGCATATCAGAAGCGTATGTCCAAGGCATTCAACAAGAAGGTTCGCCCTAGAGAATTTCAAATAGGTGATCTTGTTTTACGAGAAAACCCTAAGAACCAGCAAAACAGAGAGCAAAAGGGCAAGTTTGAACCTAACTGGCTTGGACCATATGTCATCACAGCTGCTTTTGGTACTGGTGCGTATTTACTATCAGATCCTGATGGAGAACAGCTCCCTGATCCCATCAACATTGTGCACCTTAAGAAGTTCTATCCTTGATGCCCATTCTGTCTGGGGGCATCTTTTGTATATATTTTATTGATCCTGAAAAAATACCAAAAAAATTGATATATGATGCTGAAAAAATCCTAAAAAGCATAAAAAGTCCTGAAAAAAAATACAAAAAAATCAAAATATTCAAAAAATTAAAAAAAAAAAAATAGAAAAAGTACCTTGGTGAAAACCTAGCAATAGGCGCCTTGGTAGCAAAAATACAAAAAAATGAAAAATGATTCCAAGTGGTGAAAACCTGGAAACAGGCGCTACTTGAGGCCTTTGTACCCCTATTTGTTAGCATGCGTCCTCGACACTTAACCACTTCCCATCATGCCTTGACCTCATTTGGCCTAGTCTGGAATTGGTCTTTGTCTTTGTCTAGGGGGCATAACTGGTCGCATAGGTCCTTTTGGTGCGTTTGTCTCTTGGGGCATTCCACAACAGGTATTTTTCAACACCACCCCAAACAGTGTTTTTCAACACTACCCTTGCGTCGAGTGTTTCTTAACACTTATCAGATATCTTACCCAATAGTCCACAGTATGATGTGATATTTCCCATTTGCAGATAAGATACTCAGAATTTGACTCTATGACCAACACACACGCACTTAAACAATCAACTCGCTGACGATATGATGACTTTATTTTTCTTTGTGTGCTGTCTATGAGGATTTCTTTGATGAGTGATCTCTCCCTGAGAAGTTTTTCGATGATGCATAGCTAGAAGACTGAGGGAATGAGAACATGTTTTCTTTCTTTATCTGCTTGTGGGTATATTTTGTTGATCCTAACTGTCATGAGCATTTATGCTGGTCCTACTTGACACTATGGATTGACAAGGTATTATCTTTGACTGTTTTGCGAGTGCATGCTTTTAGCTATCCTGACTTTCATGTGTCCTGATACAAGCATAATCTCGCCACATCAAACTTAGGTAATCTTACTGCATTAGTCATCTTGACCTATATGTCTTTGATGCCTAGGTAAGATTTCCACATTTCTATCTGATAAAGATCATATTCATATCCACATAGTAATGCTAGTGTGCATTGTATGATCTTACGACGCTACCAATAACGCTCAATGATGATAATTAGATGTCTATAGGCGTTGTGACCTTGCAAGTCAACCATATTCATAGTAGTTTGCATTCTTAGGTTCATCATAGTTTAGTTTTTGCATCTTGCATATGGAGAGAGCTCTCCTTTTTATCATCTACGGACTAGTTGGTCAACTGTGCTCATTTTCTGATTCTTCTTGATCATATCTTTCATTTCTGGTTTTTCATATCACATCATTTTCTATCCATTTTCGGACTCGAAATCGAAATCCGAGTCGCGTTTCCAAGTTTTTCTCATTCTTCTATGCAGTTGACTAACCTTTTGAGGCATAATTCTTCAATCTTTGATGAAATTTCTTCCTTTCCATGTCTTCCAAACTTTTAGTCTTTCATTTACCCCTTTCGCTTCCTCTCTCTAAGGTTTGACTTAATCTTTATCCTATATCTTTTTTAGTCAAACCTCGTCAACCTGGGGCATATCTTCACTGTTTGATGGTTATTCTATCATGCTCCATCCTTCGATTATGATTTATTGTGACTTGATCAGGTTTATCAATTTGTTGTTCTCCTCTATCTGATTTCGATTTCGATTCCGAAGGGGCAGTACCTATCAGCTTTAATCTTTGATTCAGCTTTATCATTCAGCTCAGCTTGAGATTCTTATTTTGAGACTTGATTATCACCTAGCAGCGACGGTGGTGATTTTGTCTTTCGATTTTTATCTCCTATTTTTCAGACTTGATTATTGCCTAGCAGCGATGGCGATAGTTTTGTCTAAGGCTTGATTTGCACCTAGCAGCGACGGTGTTGGTCTTGTCTTTCAGCTTATGCTTATGCTTGTCCCGATGTGTTCCCAAAATGAACACACATCTGGGTTGTTTTGTGATCCCGAATAGACCTCACATTTCAATTCTTCTTTGACTGCATGTGTTCCCAGATCGATCACACATTAGTCAAAGAGGGGCAAATGTATGCACCCTAAAATGGTCGCCTAGACTTTGGGCCCCATTTATTTTCCTGAATCATTTTGATCATTTATCAATATTTTCAACAATATCAATCTCTTGATCAAATCTTAATTTCGATCATATATTGGATTTTTATCCTATGGGCTAACCATTTATCCTAAGTCTTTATTTGATTAAAAGAAATATTTCCTCCCCTTTTAATTAAATAAAAAGCCCTCACTTTCCTCTTATCCTAAGTTGCACAAATAAAGCATTATTCATATTTTATAAAAAGGGAAAAAGCACTTTTTGTCTCACATGAGGCTCAAAAGTCAACACTTCACTCTCATTGGAGGATGTTTGTGCACATGGATTGCTCCTCTTTCAAGCTCCACCGCTGATTAAGACTTTTTGCCTCTTAATCTCCATGGTCCATTTCTCCTCATTTCTTATAAAAGGAGAGCTCTCTCCTCCATTTGCATACACACATTTTTATGCTATTGTTATGCTGCAGGTTTTGGAGCCCTTTGAAGACATCCTTGCATCCAAGCTTTGAAGACCTTGTTGTTGCATTTCATTTAGTTTGCTTTGATAGTTGCATAATCATGACATTCTTAGAGTAGATTTCCTTTTATGCAATCTCACATAGTCTAAATAGGAAGGATTTGTAATCCATTGCTATTTCCTTTCATAGATTAGATTTCTTCTCAAGCATTGCATTGTTATCATTTAGCTTAGATTTGCATTCTCATATAGTTTGCATTGCATTTCCATTTAGATTCTTGGGGGTATTGGCATTGTTGCCCTTGTCTTCATTTGAATCTCTCATTGTGTGGTTGACTAGCAAGGTCACCTTCTTGTAGCTCTAGCTGAGAGCAAAACTCATAGTCCCTTGCAACTCCATGCATAGAGAGCTATGAGCCGCTTTGTGAGGCCTCATTCTTGAGCAACCTTGCATGTAATGGTTCATAGAAGTGCATATTTTAGTGTGTACACCTTAGACATTTTATCCTCTTCTTCTAGTGTCTTAGGACACATCTCCTTAGTCAATTTCAAATGACTAGGCAAAGGTGTGCTAAAAGCTTTGGCATTCTCCATAGAGAAACATTGCAACACCTTCCTAATATAATTAGCCTGAGATAAAGTCAGCTTCCTATTTTTCCTATCTCTACAAATTTTCATACCAAGGATTTGTTTTGCTACCCCCAAATCCTTCATAGCAAATGAATGTGTTAACTATTATTTTAACCCCTTAATGTGATCCATGTTAGACCTAGCTACATGCATATCATCAACATATAAACATAAAATAATATAGCTATCATCATCCAACCTCTTAAAGTAAACACAATGGTCAGAATGACACCGAGTGTATCCATGCTCATTCATAAAAGTGTCAAATTTAATATACCATTGCCGAGGGGCTTTCTTCAAGCCATATAAACTTTTCTGCAATCTGCACACCAAATTCTCCTTACCCTTGACCTCAAATCCTTGTGTCTATACCATATATATTTCTTCATCCAAATCACCATAAAGAAAAGTTGTTTTAACATTAAGCTGCTCTAAATGCAAATCTTTAGCAACCACAATACTTAAAACAGTACGAATAGAAGTCATTTTAACAACTGGAGAAAATATCTCATAAAAATCAATGCCCTTTTTCTGTGCAAATCCTTTTACAACTAACCTAGTTTTAAATCTTTTCTTACCTCCATCCTCTTCTTTCAGCCTATAAACCCATTTATTCTATAAAGCCCTTTTACCTATAGGTAACTTGCATAAATCCCAAGTTTGATTTTTCAGCAAGGAGTCCATTTCCTCTATCATTGCAAACTCCCACTGAATCTTTGTATCCACCTGCACAACTTCATTATAAAATTCAGGTTCACCAGCATTTGTTAACAAAATAGAATACAAAGAGGGAGAAAATGTTTCTGGAGGTCTGCTTAGCCTTGTTGACCATCTAACATTCATTGGGGTGTGTGGTATTTGTTGCTTATGTTGTTGCGAAGCATAAGGAACTACTGGAACATCATCTTTTAGAGTATCATCCAGTACTACATAGTCATTTTCTTTCTTCTCATGCTGCTACAACAGATCTTTGTACAACACTTTCTCATTGAATATGGCATTCCTGCTTCTTACTATTTTATGATTTTCAAAATACCAAAGCCTATCACCAAATTCATCAATTGCGTATCCAACAAATACACATTTCTTTTACTTAGCTTCCAACTTGGTTCTATTTTCAAAATCTATAAGTGCAAAAGCTTCACAACTGAAGGTTTTGAGAAAAGAATAACTCACCTTCTTACCACTCCATGCTTCCTCTAGAATACCACAGTCCAAAGGAGTAGAGGGGCCTCTATTGATTAAATAAATAGTAGTGTTTACAGCCTCTACCCACATGTTTAAGGGCATCCTATCATGCAACCTCATACTCGTTGCACACTCCATTATTATCATGTTCATGTGTTCAGCCACTCCATTTTCTTATGGAATCCTTGGTACAGTTTTATGCCTACGAATACCATTAGAGGAACAATAATCTTCAAATTATGTGTTGCAATACTTACCACCATTATCAGATCTAAGACATTTTAACCTTTTACCAGTCTCATTCTCAACCAAGAATTTCCATTTCTTAAAAGTTTGAAATACATCAAATTTCTGTCTAAGGAAATAAATCCATACTTTTCTTGTTGCATCATCTATAAATGTAACATAATACAAAGAGCCACCAAGGGAAGATACCTGAGCTAGTCCCCATACATCTACATGCACAAGCTCTAATCTCTCATTTTTCTTTTCCTTCCCACTCTTTACAAAACTAACTCTCTTTTGTTTTCCATAAACACAACTTTCACAGAAATCCATATTGACACATTTTAGACCAGGTAAAACTTTTTTCGAATGAAGTAATTTCATACTTTTTTCACTCATGTGCCCAAGTCTGTTGTGCTAGAGTGCTGTGTAAGAATCTACAACAACGGTTTGATGTTCTTCCTGCTCAACTGCAGCCACTGTTCCTGAACATTTATTATCTTCTGAAACAATTAAAGTAGAAGGAACAATATGACTTGTACAAAGATATAAGGTGCCTAATTTCACACCTTTTTCTACTACTAAGGAACCTTTTGAAACCTTCCAATTTCTATCATTAAAAGTAACTATGCAACCCTCATCACCCAGTTGCCCTGCTGAAATTAAATTCCTACTTAGCCTTGGAACATATCTTACCTCTTGTAGTAGCCAATGAGTCCCATTCTGCAACTTAATCCTAATTTTTCCCTTTCCAACAATCTGATAGGGTTCATTATCTCCCAAATAAACTATCCCAAAATCCCCTTGGACATAATTAAGAAAGTAACCTCTATGGGGTGTAGCATGAAATGAAGCCCCATAATCTAAAACCCATGAATCATCAATACTTTCTAAAGAAAGAAACAAGGCACCCTCTTCGGGTTTATTACTTACCACATTTGCCTCCTTGTTACCTTCTTGTTTGTCTCCTTCTTTATTCTTCTGAGACCAGCAATCTTTCTTCTTATGACCTAGTTTTCTATAGTACCAGCAATCATTTGGCCCTTTGGATTTAGACCTCTTTCCCTTTGATTTTTCTCTTGATTTCCTATGATTTCTAGAGTTGTTTCCTCTCTCATTGGTTCTACCTCTACTTTGTGCATTTAAGACACTACCTGATGTGGATCCACCTGAGTGTTTCCTATGAATTTTCTCACTCAGAATAACACCTATAACATTATCAAATTTTAGGGTATTAGAACTAGAAATAGAGTTACTAACAACCATTACCAGGCCATTCTAGCTTTCAGGCAAAGAACACAAAATCAAGAGAGCCCTGACTTCTTCATCAAGAATAACATTGACTGAATTTAATTGAGTGGTAACTATATTAAACTCATTTAAATGATCAACAACTGATCCACCTTCCACCATTTTCATATTAAACAAACGCTTCATGAGAAATACCTTATTTGAATTGGAGGGCTTTTCATACAACTTCGCTAGGGTTTTCATCAAATCTTTAGTCGTAGTTACTTGTGTAATATTGAATGCCACCGATTATGCTAGGCGTAATTGAATACTACCAAGGGCCTTTCTATCAAGAATAGTGTAGTCCTCATCATAAATGCTTACCGGTTTCTTGGCTTTTCCTTCCAACGACTGCCATAGATCCTTCTAATAGAGATAGTCCTCCATTTGCATTTTCCATAACTAAAAGTTCTTCCCATTAAACTTGTCAACCTTTAGCCTATGCTCATCTTCCATTTCTCCCACTCAACCATTAGACTCCCACTAAACCATGAGATCTTCTTGCAGAGGATAACTGAAAAAAAACCTCGCTCTGATACCACTTGTTAGGATTAACAAGACAAATAATAGTTACATGCAAATATAACCAATACCAGAAATTAATAAACCACATAGAAGAGAACACAAGACAAAGATTTAATGTGGTTCATCGAATCCCTAGGCTACGTCCACCAACAATGAATCTAATATTATTATTATCCAGTGATTACAACCTGATTACAATCTGTAATCCCCTTACAGCTCAATTCCGCCGCAAGTACAAAAAAACATACATAATGAGAAACCCTAACCCTAAGCCATATTATACAATATTTTTCCGCTTTAGGGTTAGAATGAGTTACAACATGTTGGCCCAAAATTAGTCAAAAATATGTCGACCCAAAAAAACCCTGAACCCTGGTGAGGGCAGTAGGAAAAGTGGACAATACTTTCCTGAGTAGTCACTGCAAGCCAACAAATAGATCCTGAAAAGGTTGAAGCTATTTTGAATTGGCCTATGCCTGATAATGCTAGTGAGGTAAGATCATTTCATGGTTTGGAAATTTTTTACTAAAAGTTCATTAGGAATTTTAGTTCAATTTGTAATGCTATGACTGAGACTATGAGAGGAGATAAAAGAGAATTTAAGTGGACACATGGAGCTGATAGAAGTTTTGAGACTCTGAAACAAAAGGTTGCTAAATTACTTGATTTCAATAAGGTATTTCAAGTTAAAAGTGATGCAAGTGGTAGTGCAATAGAAGCTATTTTGAGTCAAGAAGGTAAATCTGTTGCTTTCTTTAGTGAAAAGTTGAATGATGCAAAAAGAAAATATTCTATGTATGATCAAGAGTTCTATGCTATTGTTCAATCCCTAAAGAAATAGAGACATTACTTGATATCGAGTGAATTTGTGTTGTATATTGATCATAAGGCTTTACAGTATTTGGGTAGTCCAAATAAGTTGAATCAGAGACATATGAAATGGGTTGAGTATTTGTAGAGTTATATATTTGTGATAAAGCATAAGAGTGGATTGACTAATTGAGTTGTTGATGCATTAAGTAGAAAAAGATCTTTGATGATCAAGATGAGAATTGAAGTTCTTGGTTTTGATGATATGAAAGATTTGTATGAAACTGATCCTGATTTTTCTGAGCCGAGGAGAAAGTGTAGAGAACCTATTCAAGATCAGCCGAGTACTAAATGGGAAGACTATTTCATTCAGGAAGGTATGTTGTTTAAAGGTATTCAGTTATGTATACCAAGAGGATCAATGCAAACTAATTTGATAAAGGAGAAACATAGTAGTGGTTTGGTTGGATATTTTTGTATTGACAAGACGTTGAATTTTCTTAAGGAGAAATAATTTTGGCTACAGTTGTATAAGGATGTTCAAAAGTTTGTGAAAAGTTGTAGAATTTGTCAAGTTACAAAGGGAGTAAGTTAGAATACTGGATTGTATATACTGATTGTTGTTCTTGAGAAACCTTGGATTGATATTAGTATGGATTTTGTTCTTGGCTTACCAAAGACAGTAAGAGGTAATGATTCCATATTTGTTGTTGTAGATATATTTTCTAAGATGGCACATTTTATACCCTGTAGAAAGACATCAGATGTAGTACATATAACAGATCTTTTCTTTAAAGAAATTATTAGATTGCATGGGTTATTGAGGAGTATCATCTCTGACCGAGATAGTAAATTTATTGGATACTTTTGGAAGACTCTTTGGAGAAATTTGGGCACTGAGTTGAGGTATAGTTCTACATTTCACCCACAAACTGATGGACAAACATAAGTTGTGAATAGAAGATTGGGTAATCTTTTGAGATGTTTAGTCGGAGATACATCGAGTAATTGGTATTCTATGTTGGCACAAGTAGAGTTTGCATATAATAATTTAGTGAATAAGAGTATTGGAAAGTCACCTTTTGAGATTGTAAATGGCATACAACCGAGAGGTATATCAGATTTGAAGGATATTGTTGGTGAAGAAAAGATAAGTGATTAAGGAGAAGAGTTTGCTGAGTTCATGAAAACATTGCATGAAGAAGTGAAACATAAGTTGGAGAAAATTAATCAAAAATACAAAGATACAGCATATAGATCAAGAAGACATAAGACTTTTGCAATTGGGGATGAAGTAATGGTACACTTGAAGAAAGGTATATTTCCTGTTGGAACATATGGGAAGATGAAAATGAAGAAGTTTTGTCCTTGCAAGATATTGAGTAGATTTGAAAGTGGAAATGCTTATGAGATTGAGTTACCTAATGACATGGATATATCACCTATATTCAACATTGCTGATTTTTATGAGTATCATGAATTAGATGAAGAAATGACAGTACCAAATGATTATCCTAAGAAGAAGATAGAGGAAGTTGAGCAGCTATTGGAACAAAGAGTTGGTAGAAGTACAAGAGGAAGATAGTATACAAATATCTAGTAAAGTGGAAGAATAGACCGATTGAAGATAGTTCATGGATTTCACAATTAGAGTTGGATTCATCTCACGTTGTACCTGCTACATGATTCAGATAATCATTTCAAATAACCCCAGGTGTCTAATGCAGGAGCATCTCGGGTCCTTGGCAATCCTATGTCACAAAAAAAAAAGTTTGAGTTTTTCCTGTGTTTCTCAGTTCCTTCCTTGACAGAGTTGGCTCGGTAGTTTCTCGGTTCCTTCATTAACTGAGTTGGTCAGTTAATTCCCTAGTGCTTGGTTATCCTTTCTTGGCACTCGGTTATCCTTGCTTACCGAGTTGTTTGTTGATGTTTCCTGTTGAGGCTAACTTGTGCATTGAATTGTGGTCACGTATTTAATGTTGGTAGCTATCATTGGGAAGCGTGTGAACCTAGATCTGGTCATTCCTTCCATTAATGGTGGATTTGAAGGCCAACTTTTTTGGTAGCCTCTTGTATATAATGTAGTCATTGGTTGTAGTTTTAGGGGTCAATTTTTGGTAGCAGTTAGAGGATTGAAGGTAGATTTTGATTCCTCACATGTTGGAGGACTGTTGTAATTAAATTTTAATATCTGGCCCTAACCAGGAAGGCCTTATAGCCCAACATGTATGAATCAATTTGATGAATAAAAGGATCTATTCTGCATTCTCTCTCACACTTGTGTAATTGCTTCCATGTGTGATCTCTGCAAGGAATATTTGGATTAGGGTTTGCCTTTGGCCCCTCTTCCACCCCTAACTTGGGTCACCAGATCAGACCCCAACAGAAGCTTTGCAAAGATGACCCTTAAGGGTCTCCATTTTTTATTCAATTTCCTCCATTCTGCCAATGAATATGGTCTTCATATCATTGACACACTTGCTTGTTGTAGGAGACTTCTTCTTGAAACTTGCCTTGGTCCTCATTCTTGGTCCACCTCTTTCTCCTGGATAAACATCCCCTTTTTCTCCACCTTCATCTATGCCCTTTTCCAACACATTAACTAGAGCTCTGAGATTAGTGCTAGAAGCCCTCATGCTTTCACGACTGATAGATTTTTAATTTTTTTTTTCTAACAATTAAAAAATGGATATCGATTAATAAATGATATCTATTCATTTCAGATATCAGATAAGATTAGATATATGATACGATTTGATATCCTTTATTACCTGATATCCACTCCACTTTGGTTTTTTCCATGGTTGCATATATTGACACCCAACCCAAGTAAAAATTCAACACCTAGTCTCACATTTTTGTGCAAATGAAAAATACATTTTTTTTCACATTGCCACTTTTTGGCCCCTTATGTTCTTGAACATATGGAGAGAGAGAGAGAGAGGATAATCAAACCCTTTGAGGATTTAGGTTTCAAGCCTCCACTAAAGTAATATTATAGGTCACTATGACTTTCAAGTTTACTTATTAATTAAATATATGTAATTCTTTAGTGAAGTACACAAATTATCTAACTCTTTAGACTTAGAAATTGAAAAATTGCAAACTACACAGGTCTCTTAGGAAACTTGACAAGCTCTTTGTCTAAGAAAAATGTGTAGCTCATGGACAACAACACAAAATGATAGCATTCAGTCTGGATAGAAAACATAAGCTTCTATAGAAACAAAAATAAAAAATTTCAATATTTTGGATAATAAAGACTATGAAATATGACTACACAAAAAAATATAAAATAAATAGGATAGAAGTACTAGATAAATTTAAATGATTTAAATGACAAAGGAGAGTTAATAATATCATTGAACACACCCAACAAGATCAAAAACTTCTTCTAGGAATCTCATTCACATGTACCTACACACATGAAACCAAAGAGAGGGGTTGAGTGGTTGTATAGGATTTTGCCAATAAAACCCCTATCCCCGCCTCCACTAACAACCTTAGATAGGATGATGAATATAGACATAAAGAAATAGAGAAAAAAATATCCTAATAGGAAAATAAGACAATATCCTCAATACAAAACTTTAAGGATTGACCACTTTCAACCACAGAAGAAAAGTGGCCACTGGTGCAATGGAGAAGCAATAATAGTATTCAAGATGAAATTGACCTCTTTGAATGATAACAAAAAAGATTGCAAGATGTCATTGTGGAAAAAATAATAGTTGAAAAATGGACTGTGTATGGCCAACTAAGTGTAATAATGTGAGAATGAGAGTTTTTTGAGTAATAGAATGGTTGAATATAACTATAGAATACAAGATAATAGTAAATCATAGTGAATGAATTTTGAAAGATGAATTAGAGGTAAAATGTAGAGGTTTTGGCAAAGGAAGTCAATTCTGTATGTTTATCCAAGATGAAAAAGGCATTACAATATCAAAATGCAACAAGTGTAACATCTCAATGGCTAACACAATCATGGATTTTTGTGGGGCACTAGAATTTTGCATGAATATCTGTGTATAGGTGAAAAATAGACCTAACGATTATAAAATAAAGAATGCAAGGTGATAAGGTGTGTCTTGGATTGGGATTAACATTGGAAAGCATAATTGTCTTAATTGTAACTAAATGTGAGGCATTTGTGATGTGAAATTGCATAGGGTACAATCTACAACATTGTAAGAAATAAGTAGAGAGAGAGAGAGAGAGAGAGAGAGAGATTCATGTAAGGAGAGAGAGAGAGGGAGAGGTACATAGGGAGTGGAGAATGAAGGTTGAGAGAGACTGTACAAAGAGAGGGGAGAGGAAGTGTAATTCTATAAGGCACTATGAGCGGGGGGGGGGAGGGGGGGGTTGAATCAGTGCAACCACAAATCTATATAAACTTTTACTTAACTTGTAGATTATCCAACATGCAAAAGTAAATATCACATAGAAACATAACACATAAAACATCCACACAATCATCAACACAATAAAACCAATATTTTTCATGGAAACTCTTGTTAGAGGGAAAAAACCACAGTGGGAATTGTCACCCACTAATATCACTAGGGCACCAAATAAGATCTTCCTTGTTAGGAGCAATTACAGTACCCTGTTAAGGGTATACCTAGTTAAGAGTATCTATAGCATGGTTAAAAGATATTAAAAATTCTTATTAGGAACTACCCTATTAGGGGATTTATAACTCTTTTTGAGAGTCACATGGTTAGAGGGATTAAAATTTAGACCTGTTAGGATCTTGCATACCCTATTAGGAGTAACCTGGTTAAAGGATTTTAACTGCAAGCCTGTTAGAACTTTCCTTGAGAAAGAACTCAAATAAGACTGATCTAACTGTAGCACACTCTTCCTAACAGATCCACTTCAACTCTACCCAATTCTCTTCTCTGATCATACACACTTCACCTTCATTGATTATAACCATCGCAACATCTAACCATCTTATTTTCCCTTCAATTTCATCTCTTATATACACTTATAGTTAGGGTGGAATAACCCTAAACGTGTTATTGATGTTAGCCTCCAAAATCCATACAAATTCATAAGAAATCACACAAACATAGGAAATTATGATTCACAATGTTGGGTCATGATAATACAATTAAAAAAAATAAATATAAATGTTAATCCAACCACCACCTTTACTTCATCACCTTGACAAATCAATTTGGTTGTTCTAGCCGATATCACTGGTGTTTCTTCTAAATCTTCAACTGTACTTTGAATCATATTACATGATCATATAAGTAGGCTAATATGAATTTGTATATTCTACCTTCCCAATCACACCACCAGATCTGTTCATATCATCACCGCACATCACATTCATCATGACTAACTATGTTATCAACAAACACTCTGTATACTTAGAGAAATCCTTGTAAAATCATCTTCACCACTTGTATATTGAATTCATTCATCCTAAAAGACTTTATTTCCAACAATGAAAAAACTCCAATATTCATCCCATGAGAACAATATCACCAAAACCTTCATCAAATGCCAACAATACCCCCCTTTGGAATTTATGGAAACACTTAGAGAAAAATTTGCTAAGTGTCAAACCATGCAAAAAATGTGATCAACAAAATTGAGATCTCATAACTATACTTTTCCCCTTTAAAATACTGAGCCAATTTTCATCATATACTACTCCTCCTTTGAAAAAAATGACAAAGGTATACAAATGATATGCAAAAAGTAAAATTTTATTGAGTATGGAGTAGCATATATAGGTTACAATCTATTGAATATATCAATGAAGTTTTCTTGCAAAACTTGTAGATCATTAACCCAATATTTTTGTAAGTTATTCATGATAAATTTTTTTCCATGAAGCTAATGGACAAGTTCTTCCAATCCACCCATAGTGCACATATCTGGGGTATCCAAAACCTATTTTAAGTCTCTTTCACTCCTTGTTGAAGAATATGCACTTAAGGAATCAATAAATACAGTCTTTCCAACAAGCTAGCTATCCTCTTTTCCTGTTCATCTCTATAAACCTGAAGATTATGGTTTATTACACTAACTTGTGCTCCAAAAATGGTTACTAAATGATTGATAGGAGAAAAATTTGAATTTAATAACCTTAGCTCTTGTTGAGCTTCACATCTCTTCATATCAACATCTTTCAAAAATTGTGAAAAAAATGATATAGAGGCGAGAATTTTACCTCCTTCAGTCAAAGATTCTTTCACTTTGTTTACAACATTTGTCAAGTTTACCTTTTCACATGCAATAGACTAAACTAGTTTCTTAGTCCTCCTCTTCTCATAATCATTCTCTTCTCTCAAAGTAGTTGCATCCTCTAAACTTTTCATTTGCTCACCGGTTGCTATAACTAACTCACCCAACTGTTCAATTGGTGTAGCCTTCTCATCAAAATCTACATCAGGCACTAGATCAGACAAAATGTCTCTTTCATTTAGGATTATTTGTGCCTCTTGCTTCAGTTTCTCTTTCTTAGCTTTTGACTTAATTACATTTTCAATATCCATCATTTCTTTTGGACTCATAGAACTTATATCAATTTTTCCTTTAATGGCAGGAATATCTTCATCCATTTCAATGGCACTTGAAGACATAGACCAGATAGTGGTTATCTTTTCATCTTTATGTCTACAGTCTTCACCTTGTCTACATTTTCTGCTTCTTCATTTCTACCTACTATCTCCATTGTTATCAATTCCCATTTCTACTCAAATGATGTATCTTTTGTCAAATCTTGACCAGGTCCACTATCCTCTGTCTCTTTCTCTGATTTCTCTTGTGTGTCCTTTGGAGCTTCCACTAGTTCCTCTATTATATCCTTTTATTCCTAATGAATCTCCATGACCAAAACATCACCTGTAGTATCCATTGTATCCTCAAACTCGTCAAGAAGATTGTTATCAAATGTAACCTTCACACCATTTATGGTCCACCCTTCATCTATAAGTACAAACAGTTCTTCTTCCTTACTATATTATCCTTTCTCTTGTTCATCTTCCACTATAGTATGTTCTTCATCATCAACAAGAGCTAAGTGCTTCTTCAAGATATTCTCTATTTCATCTTGCACTAATTGAGAATCGCCAATCAACAGTCTTGTAACTCTCATCTTTATCTTAAAATCTGGTCTAACTTTATTTAAGATTTCTTGTATCTCTTATATATTTAACTAATAATTTAAATGCATCAAGGCAAATTCAACTAGTTCTCTGTCTTTCTTCAAACCTCCCTTCCATCTAGCTTCAATTTTTCTATATAGGGAAGTATAAATTTTTCCTTGTGATTGCATAAGAACCTGACTAAACTAATTCATGCCTTCTACAACAACATCTTCAATTTACCTTTGATCTTCTTCATTAAACCTATCATAATACTTGTTCACAACATCAAGTATACCCCACTTATTAACTTCATTAACAATTTTATCAATAGGGATAAACTTACTAAGATCAAGCTTAACAGATTTAGTGGTAGGAGCACCAACCACTTTGGACTTCTTACCTTATGCCTTAAGCTCTCTTTGTTCTTGTTTAGACTCTAATACTTTTTCTTCCTCTTATGCTTCCTTGTACCCTTAAAAATTATCCTTCTTCCTTCTACCACCAACCTTTGCAACAATAGCTTCTTTTTCCTTAGTTCACTCAGGTTGTGTCTTCTTTACAATTTTCTTTATTGGAGTCTTGACAAGAGGAGATGGTTTCTCCTTCTTGATTCTTGTGCTTGTTTTTTTCTACTAGTTAAGACTATACTAGTTGTAGAAGAAACTACATCTACATCTTCTTCTATAGTAGCAATAGTTGAGGAGCCATCTTTCTCAACTTTATGTTTTTCTCTTTCTTTATCAATGACTTTCTTAGTGAATCCTTTTTGCAAAAAGAATTGCTCTACCTCTTTTCTTACTTTATTTTCAATGACCAGTGCATTAAAAGTATTTGAAACTTCTAGATACTTTTCCCTATAAGTTCTAAATATATTAGCATTAGGATCAATGAGATTCTTTAATAGCTCATCTGCATAAATAATGGCTAAATCAACTTCTATCTCATAACCCATAGGTAAGGCCCATGAAGTCTTAGGGACTACTGCCTCCATTTGACATGTATTGGTATCAACCATAAAACATATATCATCCTTATACTTCTCAACAAAATGTGATGGAATCATTTCTCTCTCATGCATTATCTTTTGAAAATCCCTAAAGTATCCCCATAATTTCCCTAAAAAATGATTTCCAAGTATCCTAGCACAATTCTCCATTTGAACTACCACCAGTGTACCTTCTACCCAATTAACCGGTCCAACACCATAAAAGAAATTATGAAAATAGAAAAACAAGCCAACAAGAAATTGTTTATACTTAAACACTTTCTTTATCTTCTCCTTGTTCAGAAAGAACTGGTCTCTCAACGCACCACAGAAATCATACTCTACACTCTCTTTTACCATCTTGTATGCACTATGAATTGTTGTGGTAGGTACACTATTTACTCTTGTTGAATAAAATACTTTGTATCCAACCACCATGGATGAAAACCTCACTGCTTCTTCTGTGATATCATTAATGGTCATCGCTTGCTTGTTCCCTTTATATTTTGTCATTTCTATGACCACATCTTGCACAATGGACCTAAGTTGCGATATCTCTCTGGTAGCACAAAATCCTATCACAACATGAATGGATTCTTTTGTAATCTTGTATGGTCAATCCAACCACATAAACTTGTCATTCACCCTAATCAACACATATCTAATCTAAAATTCTTCAAAGTTTGAAGGAAAGTGAACTACATTCTCAAAACCTTTATCTATGATCACTTTATGATCATCTTTAAACACCCAATCATTGCACAAATCCTTGTATAGCTTGATCATATATGAATTTCTCCTAGGTATTTAATCTTACAATGAATATAAGATCTAAAATCCTCCATATGCATTACACCATAGGGCACACTGGTTAGGGCACTCTTTGGATCATTTTCCATTGTTTTATCAATATGTCTCTTGAATATTAGGCTAGGTTTCTTTATGATCTCAATAATAATGGGAGTATCCATTCTTAAAATAATGAATTATAAGCTCAGAGATCCAATAAGTACCTTTTAAGTTACTACACGATGACTTATGCAAATCCTCACAAGTTTCTTTACCTAAATCACTTTAATGCTTTATATAGTCACTTTAATAAATGACAATATGGTCTTGCTTCGCTTCTTTCACTCCTAACTTAAGCTCTTGAATGTGTGAGTGAAAATTAAGACTTAAAATCACCTTTTATATTCCACCACACTCAAGCATTGAATGCATCACTGATTGACAACAAAATAACATATACCTCCACAAATCTTGTTAGTGGTCAACCAAAACTTCATGAATTTCACCAAAATTTTATACTTCACTTCAAGACAACCAAATGCATCTAAATATACAAATATAACTTACCACACATGCATCTAGGGGGTATCCAATGGATTCAACAATTTTTTCTCCCCATGAGTCAAAGATGACTTAGTTTGATGGTGAATTCTCCACACTCGATGGAGATGTGGATCCTTTAGATGATTTATCATCACTCTTTTTCATCCAAACTTTATTTTTCTTTCTTCTAGTCTCTTCAACATTCACAATCTGCTTTCCCTTTAGCTTTTTAGACTGATTAACTTGTTGGTTCACCTTATTTTTCTTTTCTCTATAAAACCTAGCAATGTGTCCTATCTTGTGATAATGATAACATGTCATACCAGTTGATCTCCAAGGTCCCACATTACCTCTTTTGGTCCTCAATTTGTAATTTATCTCCATGTGACCATAGTTATGACAAGTTGAGAATATAACATCCTACCAGTTCTCATTCTGATAAGGATTCTATCGGTTGACATATAGCCTCTGATTATTCACTTGTGTCCTACACTCATTATCTCCATGACCATATTTTTTGCAATTGTAACAGTAACCATGAAAAGTGCTTGATCTAGAATTAGGTATAATACTTGGAATACTAGACTGATATTCTTGCACACATTAACACTATGTCCAACGTTATGATAATTGAAACAAACTGGTGTATAAGGTCTCTTACCAGATTTTCTTTGATTCAACTTAGGTGTAGATTTTTCATCTTGCTTGTCCTTCTTGGTTCCAGAAGACTCACCAACCTCATAGCTATTGTAGCTTAATCCATAAGTTTCTCCATGCATTATTTGATTCTTGAGTTGTTCATCAAGTTTTGCAGAACTTTCATTGAATTTCTTGAGTAAATCATTTGCAGTCTTCAACTCACCTCTCAATTACTCATCTTCCTTCCTTAGAGTTTCATTCTCTCTTAGGGCTTCTTGATTCTCTTCATTTTGTATAATGTAGTTGTGTATGTAATGTACCAAATTCTTGTTAAGATTCAAAATTCTCATCCTCCTTGGCTTTTAAGGCTTCATCTTTGGCTTGTAGGGACTCCTCTACCATTTTCCTTGCTACTTATGTTGTCTTTCTTGCTTCCATTTCTTCACCCATTCTCATTGAAAAAGCTTATAACTCTCTTTTGATGTTCTTCTTGTCTTTATCCAGCTTCTCATTCTCCTGAGACAATTCTTCCAAGGCTACTTCAGATTCCTCAGATCCACTTTATTTAGATAGTTATTTAATGAGGTCTTGTCTTTCATTCAATTGTTCAACAAGTTCTTGTCTTTTGGCTCTTGAATGATTGAGTTGATCCTCCAATTTTTCAATGAACTCTTATGCATCTTCAAGTTGCTTTTTAAGTTGCCTTTGATATCTCAAACTCTCCATATTTGTCTCAAGGATCTTTCCCAAGCTATTAGGCTTCTTCAAGGGAGCACAAATCTAATACCAATTGTTAATGCTATAAGACACAAAGAGGGGGAGGGGGTGAATCAATGCAATGCCATATCTATATAATTTTTTTACTTAACTTGTAGATTATCCAACATTTAAAAGTAAATATCACATAGAAACATAACACATATAACATCCACACAATCATCAACACAATAACACCAATATTTTGCATGAAAACCCTCGTTAGAGGGAAAAAAATACGGTGGGAATTGTGACCCACTAATCTCACTAGTGCATCAAATAAGATATGACCTATTAGGAGAAATTATAACACTCTGCTAAGGGTGTACCTAGTTAAGAGTATCTATAGCCCGATTAAAAGCTATTATAAAGTCCTATTAGGAACTACCCTACAAGGGGATTTATAATTTCTTCCGAGAGTCACCTAGTTAGAGGGATTAAAATTCAAACCTGTTAGGATCTTGCATACCCTGTTAGGAATAACCTGCTTAAAGGATTTTAATCACGAGCTTGTTAGAACTTTCCTTGAGAAAGAACTCAAATAAGACTGATTTGATTGTAGCACACTCTTCCTGATAGATCCACTTCAATTTTTCTTAATTCACTTCTATGATCATACACACTTCACCTTCAATGATCATAACCATCACAACATCTAACCATGTTATTTTTCCTTCAATTTCATCTCTTATATACACTTTTAAGTCAATTGAATAACCCTAAATGTGTTACTAATGTTAGCCTCCAAAATTCATACAAATTCATAATTGACCACACAAACATAAGAAATTGTGATCCACAATGTCGACTCTTGATAATAAAATTTAAAATATATATATATATATATATATATATATATATATATATATATATATATATATATATATATATATATATATATATATATATATATATATATATATATATATATATATATATATATATATATATATATATATATATATATATATATATGTTAATCCAACCACCACCTTTATTTCATCATCTTGATAAATTAGTTTGGTTGTTCTAGTTGATATCACTATTGTTTCTTCCAAATCTTCAACTATACTTCAAATAAGATTATGCGATCATAGAAGTAGACTAATATGACTTTATAGATTCTACCTTTCCAATCGCACCACCAAATTTTTTCATATCATCACCGTACACTGCATTCATCATGACTGACTGTCTTATCAACAAACAATTTGTATACTTAGAGAAATCCTTTCCTAGTCATCTTCATCGCTAGTATACTGAATTCATTCACCCTAAAAGACTTTGTTTCTAGAAATGAAAACACTCCAACATGCATCCCATGAAAATAATCTCTCCAACACCTTCATCAAATGCCGACATGGAGAGTGATAGGGAGAGAGATTGGACTATAACTTTAAGAAGGGGAGAGAGAGAGAGAGAGAGAGAGAGAGAGAGAGAGAGAGAGAGAGAGAGAGAGAGATTAGCCTTCTACTTAATAAAACTTGTCCGTCTAAAAAATTATAAAATTTAGAGCTTGGGGGAGAGAGGAGAGAGTGAATATAGGAAGGTAGAGAGAGGATGGAAGAAGAACACTGTGAGAGAGATAGGTCTAGAGCTTAGGGGAGACAAATAGAGTGAGATAGAGAGAGTGATATAATTTTTATAGGAGAATTTTGATTACTAAAATTTGACCATGTCTAAAAATTTATAAGATTTTCTAAAACCTAGAATCTACATTATTCATCCTAGAGATTTAAAACCACTCTCAAACGTCTTGACAATATATACATGAAATATAACTTAAGTACAAGAAAAGGAAAAGACATTAAAATGTAACTCATACTCGGCCACTACCAAGCAATAACATGAACACATTATAATGCTAGTGTGTTATAACACACTAATGTACTATAAAATGATCCTATAAGAATGTAAGCACATTGTATCACTAACACACTATAATGTGCTCACATTATAATAGGAGCATGCTATAACACTCACGTTATGACTTGGATGGGACCAAAATGTGGAGTGACCACTTTTTGTTTCCTCCTCATCATGCACATGTCCTAATAATTTTAATAATTTAATATTGTGTTATTTGTAGGGTGGGATAATAAAATGTACTAAAACTCACATTTGACTTTTTCCATCTAGATCATAACAATCAACCTTTTTATAATTATCTTGCATCACAAGATCTTGTTGTTACTCAACACATGGAAGTTAAAAAAATTAGGATATGCTTTGGTTGGTATATATTCTATGATGTAGATCTCAAATGTATTATAAGTTGCCCTTATAATCACCTTTGTAGCTTTGAACACAATTATAAAAAGTTACAAAATACTTGTGTCTTGGAGGAAATTGCTTAATGTGCATGTAAGATGATTTGAATGGATGAAGAAAGTTTGTCAATAGTCAGTTGGTGAATTACATTAATGGTGATGGTGTGGTCAAGTGAGGCGGCTATTATGGTTGTTGAGGAATCCCTACTAGTAGTTATAACTAGTATAG
Organism: Chamaecyparis obtusa; assembly: GCA_027943335.1. Classification (NCBI taxonomy): domain Eukaryota; kingdom Viridiplantae; phylum Streptophyta; class Pinopsida; order Cupressales; family Cupressaceae; genus Chamaecyparis; species Chamaecyparis obtusa. The sequence goes on along the minus strand of BSBK01002178.1, from coordinate 578,817 downwards.
GTGTTTGGTAGTAGATCAACCACATTGGTGCCTCTCAAGTACTCTAATTCAAACCTTGTCATAAATGAAATTACAAACTATAAAATAACTATCTTAATTTTCTATAAAAAAAGATATATGTGATATGATGTAAATTACCCATAAATATTCATAATACAAACAATAGTAAAAAGTAATACAATTAATAGAAACTTTTGTAAAAATTTGTGAAAAATTGATATAAGGTATTCTAGATTAAAAAATAAGCTAAGCTCTACTTTAAAATTCAACAAAAGCTACATAACTTGTAAAATATTGCATGCAAATCCCTCCTCCAAACCTTCACAAACATTTTCTGTGAAGAAGAATCTAAAAAAAATAATTATAAAAACCAATTCTATATTCCGTAATAGAAACATGTAAAATATTATATATAAATGTAATGCTATGTTTGCTATCTTCATGGTTTAATTTCTAAATACTTTCCAATGTGATATTGGATGAAAGCTTAGCAATCTAATTATGACCATCTTCTTCATCTACAATATTCAAATTTTTAAGAGATAAGTATTTGAATTACTAAGTTATTGAGCTTAGATAAAAATCAATATTGGCAACTATAACGCAACATCGCCATGATTGTTAATATATCTCGTGCTTTTACTAACTAATATAAGTAATTTGTCTAAATGCATTTGTTGCATTTGCCCAGACGTGCGTAAATGCGCAGCTTTGGATTTTACATGATATGTCAAAATTTGTCAGCGGCTGTACAAAATATCATGCGTTTGATTTATTCTTCTCTTAGATATTAATGTTCTTCAACAAGTAGAGTTCAATTTCAAATTAAACTTGAATGATTATACTTAATTGATATAGAAGTTTATTTTATTTTATACAATCTTTTCTTTGACTCTGAATTATTAACTTTCTTTTTTTCCTAGGGCTTAATTTAAGACATTCAAAGATATATACACGAGCAAGGAAAAATTAGTTTGATAAAGTAATAATAGTTGAAATTGATATATTTGATAATTATAATAATTATTTCATAAAAGTAAATGTAAGGGATACAAATACTTATTTTTATAATAAAAGATAGATTGTATTTAGAGGTAATTTTTAAATATTGTATTTTTTTATTTGATTTTTTCATACTTTTATTTAATGAATGTTTTGGATGTAATACTAAGCTTTTGTTCTATCTAAGGTTGAGTGTAGTAGCCTAGGTAAGATTTACAATTAAACTTAACCCTATACAATACATAATTCATTCTTGTAACTTACTAGATTGACACATAAGCTCATCAATGGAAAACTCGGAAAGTCACATAATAAATCAAGTCTATTAAAACATATAAACTTTTCCACATAACATATTCCATTTCTCAAAATAAGAAATTTCATTAATTTGAAAAATAATGTCAAATATCCTCAAGTATAATAAGAAGAAATCAACCATACTATCAATAGTACATAATTCATCCAATAATACAACATGAGGTGATAAATGCATAAAGGATGTCGACCATATTGTTGCACATCATACATCAAAAGTAAACAAAATAATAAGGTACAAGACCAAAAGGTCAAAATGATACAAGATATCCATATAAATGCCATGGGACTATCAATCGTCTATTTGCATGCTCTGATCTCCTCAGCCATCAGACATTTGTCCATCTGCAAATCTTGAGACAAAAATGTGATCCAGACGCTTAATCCGCCCAACCATGGAGTGGTTAGCTCCCCCGGGGCTCATCCTGAAATGAGCAACATACCGACTCTACTCGAGAAATCTATCAACTTGGCACTGATGGATCGGAAAGGAATCTGGTGTAAGTTGTGAACTAACTACTTTTATCATACATAAAAGTGGAACTAACACAGACATGATAGAGAGAATGAAAAATAACCAACACAAAATCCATTATGTGTTTCTGTAGATTAGGCCTAAGCATTTTAATAACCAGATTTCTACCGATAGGTAAAGAAAAATAAATTTAACCTTCTCTTTTTATCAGGATATTTGACACCCTTTCCCATGATATCTTCCTCTGAACATAAAATAAAAATAATAACATAAATTCAAGTTTCTAATTCAAACCCCTTTTTAATTTAACCCTTTCATGGTAGTTTCACTAGTCAATCTTTCATGATTTAGTAAAGGGTTTTTTCTATCAACACAACATTCATTTCTTACTGAAATATTTTACATATATACCCGATCTATGTTACAAGTTACTAAAATAAATCTATATTTTAACTTTTTGGTGATCATGCTAATGCTACAGGAAGTTCATGAAGTTCATGTCGCAGTTTTTAAAGAGTAAAACAATAAGCATGTTTTTTAAATTCCAACCTTAAGATCGATGATGATGATTATTGAACAGTGTTCTATGCATATGGATCTTTATCACTAACAAGGTTCTATCAAAGGTATTCTAATTTTGAATTCAAAAGTTATATTCCAATTCTTCATTCTCTAAATTTTTATTTAAACTTGAATCTTTAAATGATTGCTATAGAAAAACATAGATTTCTTGTCTCTATTTAATAATTTAATAGCAGTATATTATTTTTCCAAAATATCAACATAAATCTGATTTTTTGGTATTATATAAGATTGGTTTGTGTTCCATCATTGGATCATTGACTAGGATTTTAAGATCTATAAATAAATTCAATTCCAAAACCAAAAAAATGTATTGATTTTCTTCCCATCTCTAAATTTTTTATATAATCAGATCTATGAAAAGAATTTGCTACAGGAAAATCATAGGCATATCATATTCTAAGAGCCCAAATTTGAGTATCTATCCTATTGGTACATTTGTTCAGACAGTGTTTCAATCCATACCCATAATCGTATGAAACCAAATATTACATGTTGCTATATTTTATTGAACTGAAAAGTCTTCATAGATAATTTTACAATTAGAAACAAAAGCAATTAAATATTTCCAATTTGCTAATCAGGTGGCCTCTATTTTTAATTTAAGAAGAATGGTTTAAATTTTTTAATTAACATTTAACCAACAAAGGAATTCAGACAATCAAAATGAACCTGGAGAAAATCTATGGAGCTATGCAGAGGAGAAATTTTTGTTGCTCTTCTTTAATCTGATTCTATTTTTGATACTTCACCTCCTTCGCGTGTCCTCCCTCTATTCTCTGTGCATGTACTCTTTCACCCTTCCTCTATTTTATTTCCCAATCTACTCGTGTGTGTCCCTTTTCTATTCTCTCCCTACATATATATACATTCGATCCTTCCTTCAAGGCACATGTTCTTGGAGAAGAAAGAATGCCTCCCATGTTCTTCTCTTTTGCATGCATATCAGTCTCGGTTGTGCATGCACTTGGAGAGGAACACTGAGTACGTCAGACTCTTTCTTCCTCTTTATTGGTGCGACCTCAATTTCATCAAAGGAGACTTCTTTAAAATTTTTTTCCCTATGTCCAAAATAGTTAGACTCTCTAAAATCCACGTGGAAATCAAGCAGCCCCCTTGTGAAATTAATGCCACAATTTATGTCGAGTTAATAAGTCTTTGATTAAACTTGACTGTCTTCTTCAAATTTGCTTAATCCAATATGCAAATCACCCCTTGTGGCCAATGATGAGACAAATTATTGTCTCAATTTTGTTATAATCTTCATACTTTGTTGACACTCTTTATGCTCTGTTAGATATTTCTAAAACATTTATGACTTATACCTATGTGAACTTATGCTAAGTAAAACTAAAGCCAAAAAAGCCTATGGGTAGCTTGAATGACATGTTTTGGTGACTATTATAAATATAATGCAGTACTTCATATAGTTATTTTAAGCTATGTTCTAACATTTGAGTAGGGGTTGAAATGTTGACTTGCATATGTGTACTGAATGTTACTAACCTTTCAGGTAAACAAGGAGTAGTTCGAAGAGTGGTGCAACCACATTAAAGAAGGAGCGTTAGAAGACCAGTCATGGTGGAAGAATCCAGCATGGTTCCAAGGGATATGCCATGCCTAGGAAGGAGCTGCTATTCTAGAGAATATAGGAAATAAGTCTTGCTATATTTCCTCAGAAGTTGTTATTCCATTATCTGCAGTAATTGTAATATGTCATGGTTGTTTTACCACCTCCTTATTTGGAGAGGTTACTCAGACTTTTCTGTTATGTTTTCAATAAGTGTCAATCCTCTTTATAAAGGGATTTGATCGACTTAGCTAGGCAATGAGAAAATATAGAATGGTGTGTTCAATATAGTAGAAGTTGTTCTTCTCTGTTCTTCATGAATTGTTCAATTGTTATGTAACCAGTTAAGAAGAATTTAATGGAAGAGTGATTTTGGATTATTTTTTGTATTGGTAGTTAGTAGAAGCCAACCAAGGGGGCCTACTTGGGAGGTGGATTAGATTAAGTTAGAGTAGATTTTCTTCTTGCATTTTTCCTTCTTTCAAGTAGAGTTATTGTTTTACTCCTGCAGCATTACTACTATGGATGTCCCTGTAACACTTGCAGAAGATAGACATAGTGAATGTTTTGAGTTGTTAGACAGGCTTAGATTCATTTTACAAGCTTTCTGTCATATTTCCATTAAGTAGTCGAGTGTGTTTACATTCTTGCAACAATAGTATAGGTTCCTTTCACGCATTTTATCTTCCTGCAGCATATGTAGTATGACTCTTAGAGGAACTTAGTGTAGAAACCGTGATGTCCCATTTCAAGTCTACGTCCCTGGGTTGACAATCTAAATGCATTTCATAATGGGAAAAGTAATCCTTAGTATGAGTATATCAATCCTAAGAGAGACAATGGCATGATTATTATTACGCATTGTGAGACTGTTCATTTCTGGCACCGTTGTTGGGGATGGTGTCAAACTAGGAACCTTAACGAGTCATCTATTTTTCAAATTAGTTTCCTATTTTAGTCAATACAGAGTAGTTGTGAGCTTGCTTCACAAGTCATCAACTTACTTGCATGCATCGAAGAAGGCAAGATGTTCATAGCAGATTTCTTCCAAAAGAACCTGTTAAACTGAAAGAAGAATTTGAAGAACTTGAGTTACCATTTCTCGACGCGAGTCCTGAGTTTGCTGCACCATCTTTAATAGAAGAAGACACTCATGAAACATTTGACCTCCATCCTTTTGCAGAAATATTAGCCAGTTTCTATAATAATCCTGCTCCAGGACCACCTGCTGTCCAAAACCCTCTAGTCAACAATACTTTCCAGCCACAGTTTCAATATCCAACACATCTAGTAATGGAAACTCCTACATTTCCATTTCCTATTCCAAGTCTTATCAACAATCCTAATCTCAAGAATATACCTGCTTCAACACTACCAAAGTTCTATGGCCTCATCATAGAGGATCTTGACACCTTTTTGTTCGAGTTCGACATACTGTGTTGAAGTTTTGACTATAATACTGACAGTCATAATCTTAAGTTGTTTCCAACAACACTGAAGGAGTCAGCTCTCAGATGGTTCATGGGCTTAGGAGCAAATGCAGTAGAAAATTGGGACGGGATGAGAGATTTATTTCTAAGAAAGTATAAGGAATATTGCAAGGGAAGTGATTCAAAAGGAGATGACATCTTTCCTATGTCACAAAGGGAAGATGAGACATTAGAGGATTACATATCACACTTATTATTTAACTTACAAAAGAACCCTCAACATGCATTGTAGGAGGATTCATAGAAGCTGATTTTTCTAAGAAGAGTGAATGAAAATTGTCTTGAAGCCTTGGACCTCATGGCTAGAGGAGATATATATCAGTCTTCCTGAGATGACCTTTAGAAGATTTGTCTGAACTATTCTAGAGAAACAATCAAGAAAGGAAGGGAATTTCTCTCAACGGTGGCTAAAGGAAGTGGCTTTGGTATTTCAAAGATGGAGATTTCAAACCCGTTGACAAACTTCAAGCAAGACATCATAAATGATGTCACTACACACTTGGACATGATGACTGCCAAGAAAAAGCATGCAGATGCGGAGGCGCAGCTAGCTGAATACTATCCTCATTGCCGCAAATAAAAGAAGGATTGTCAATGCAAATTGGTCGCAAACCTGGAGAATCAACATCTTCCACTTGAATACTTAAAGATAGAAGAAGAGGATGAGCAAGTATTCTTTGTTGCTCAACGTTGGCCATGGGCCACGAGACAAGGTATGCCTCAAGACCCATTACAAATTTCAAATCTTTATAATAGTCAATGGAAAAATCACAATGTCCAAAGTCCTCCACAATATAATCAACCCACTTGGAATAATGCTTGGCCAAATAATCAACAGAATCAATGGTATCCTCCACAACAATTCCAATGGCCACAATTTTGAAACCAATGGCAACAACCACAAGGGAATTGGCAGCCCACTAATCAATGGAGAGGACCTCAGCAATGGCCTAATCCAAATCCTAGATATCCACCTTTACCACCTCCAACAAATATACCTGCAATAATGCCACCACCTACAAATACAGGCCCTCAAAAGCAAACATAGTTACCTGCTCAACCACAACTGAATCCCAATAGGCAACAACCACAACAACAAATGTATGCTACTGATGCTCAGCAGTACCCTGCCTATGCACTTAAGATAGCTGATATACATTTAAGATCAGGTACTACCTTGCCTGCACCTGAACCACCTCTTATCACTGAAGTGCCAGACCTTCCTGCAGTATCAATACCAATTCCAGAGAATGCTTTGCCAAATACTATTGCCCCAGAGAATGTTTCCAACTTAGCTAATGCTCATACATCAGTTAAACTACCTTTTCCTTATAGGCTCAGCATGGACAAGCCCATGCCAAAAGAAGACCAACCATTTGATATCATTGACTAGCTAAAGAACATGCATGTCCAGATTCCCCTATTTCAAGCAATAAAGGATGTTCTAGTTTATGGAAAATCAATAAAAGAAGCTTGTCTTAAAAATCCTGGAAGAAAGAAAAAGGATCCTACAACAGTTCATATTATAGGACAATTGGCTGATATCATGTTAGGAAAACTGGTAACACCAAAATATTTATATCTAGGGAGTCCATTTGTGAACATCATTATTAATGGTCAGTCTGTAAAAAATGCATTAATAGACTTAGGTGCTACCATTAATGTAACGACCAAGGATACTATGAACAAACTGAGCATTGAAGGTTTGAGAGCTACTCCAACAATATTGCAATTAGCAGATAGCTCTACTATCACCCCTGATGGAATGATAGAAGACATAATAGTTGCATTAGACTCTTGGGAATACCCTACTGATTTCATGATTCTATCACCAAAGGTCAATCTTGCTGGTTACCCTATTATCCTAGGACGTCCATGGTTGGCAACGATTGATGCAAACATAAGTTGTAGATCAGGGAACATGACAATTTTAGATGGGCAAGCCACTAAGAAACTAGCATTTTATCCTCCAGCTCAACTGCAGCCAGATTTAAGTACACCTATATGGCTAGATTTAGGAGATGGAGAAGAAGAATCGAATTCTGTGGTTCAGCTCATGATGTTACATAGGCAATCTTTTCTAAAGTTGCAAGAGGAAGATGAAGTCATTCAGAATATTCTTAATAATGACTATATTGTAATCAAAGATATATCTGAAAGTTTTGTGTTAGAGTTAACTACACATGAAGACAATTTTGAGAACTGTCTATTACCTTCAGAACCCAATATTATTCATTAGTTGCTACCTAGTGAAGTAAACACAAGTCCTATCATTGAAGTGTCCATGCTTGACCTTACAACTACTGTTGAGCTTTCTAAGGGTTATAATCTCCATGTGAATAATAAGATGCCTTCACAACAAATGGAGCAACTAACCAAACTACTGCAAACACATGAGAAAGCCTTTGCATGGGACTATGGGGACATGAAGGGATTAAGCCCTACACTATGTACTCAAAGGATTTATATAAATGAAGGAAGTATACCACTCCGTCAACCTTAAAGGAGGATTAATCTAGCATTAAGGGAGATAGTCAAAACTGCATTACAAAAGTTATTAGATGTTGGCTTTATATATCCTATATATGTAAATGGAGAATCTATGTGGATTACAGGGAGTTAAACAAAGCAACAAAGAAATATCACTTCCCATTACCATTCATTGACCAAGTACTTGATACTTTAGCCGGTAAGAAGTATTTTTCCTTTCTTGATGGATATAGTGGATACAATCAGATAACTATTTCTCTAGAAGACCAGGACAAGACTACATTCACATCTCCATGGGGGACATATGCATATTCAGTCCTACCTTTTGGGTTGTGTAATGCACCAACAACATTCCAGAGGGCTGTAATTAGTATTTTTGCTGACATATCACATGATTGTATGGAGATATATATATATATATATATATATATATATATATATATATATATATATATATATATATATATATATATATATATATATATATATATATATATATATATATATATATATATATATATATATATATATATGGATGATGTTACCACATTTGGAGTGACATTTGAAGAGGCTTTGAAGAATCTTGAAAAGGTGCTAATCTGATGTAAGGAACATAATCTATCCCTTAATAGTGAGAAATGCTTTATGATGATATAGGAAGGAGTAGTACTTGGGCATTTTATTTCAGCAACAGGAATTCAAGTGGACCCAACTAAAGTTGAGGTAATACTCACATTACCTACCCCTACTAAGCAAAAAGATGTAAGATCTTTCTTAGGACATGTTGGATACTATAGATGCTTTATTCAAAATTTCAGTCAAATTGCTAGTCCTCTGTAGACACTGCTTACAAAAGAAGCTGAATTTATATGGACACAAGCATGTGATGAGTCCTTCCTGCAGCTAAAGAAACTTCTAACAACTACACCAATCCTCAAAGGACTAGATTGGTCTATTCCATTCCACATCCATATAGATGCATTAGATTATGCCATAGGTGTTGTGCTAGGACAAAAGCCTACTAACCTTGAGAATGTAATTTACTATATTAGTAAAAGCCTCCATGGCCTTGAATTGAACGACACAGTTACTGAAAAGGAACTCCTAGCTATAGTTTATGCATTGAACAAATTCTGACACTATGTCATAAGCTATCCCATTTTTGTTCACACTGATCACTCATCAATAAAATATCTGATGAAAAAACTTGCTATAGTAGGCAGACTGGCAAGATGGCTTTTACTATTGCAGGAATTTGATATAACAATTGTTGATAAGCCAGGGAAGGCAAATGTAGTTGCTGATTACTTGTCTAGACTACAAAATGCTGATGAAGACACCACTCAGGTTGAAGATACATTTATAGATGAACACTTATTCCACATAGCAATAAAAAACCCATGATATGAAGACATAGCCAATTATCTTGTAGCAAATAAGATGCCCCCACATTTTTCTTAGAAGGATAGGAAAAAGCTTACAGAGAAAAGCTTTCAATTTTCATGGATAGATAACAATATATTTTACACTGGTCCAGATCAGATCATGAGGAGGTGTGTGAGAGAAGATGAAATATATGATATACTCCACTCTTGTCACCATGAGCCATGTGGAGGACATTTTGCAGCAAAGAGAACAACCCTGAAAATCTTAACAACAGGATATTATTGGCCAACATTACACAAAGATGCAACCAGTTATACAAAAAAATGTGATAAATGCCAAAGGATGGGTCATCCAACAAAATCAAATGAGATGCCACTTAATCCACAAGTGGTGATGACACCCTTTGATAAATGGGGTATGGACTTCATAGGACCAATTGATCCTCCATCAAATGAAAAATCTTATATCCTGGTATGCATAGATTATCTAACAAAATGGGTGGAAGTGAAAGCAATGCAGAGTGCCAAAGATAAAAAAGTAGCCAAATTATTGTATGAGGACATTTTTACCCGTTATAGAGTTCTAAGAGAATTAGTCACATACCATTGAGCATAGTTCATTTTAAATCTAATCACTGAGCTGATGAAGGAGTATAGCATAAGACATCAGAAGTCTAGTCCTTATCATCCGCAGGCAAATGGATAGGCAGATGTGACAAATAGAGAAATAGAGGCAATATTAACAAAGATAGTGCAATTGCATCGAAGGGATTGGAGTAGCCAGTTGACTGAAGTAGTTTGGGCTTATTGTAAAACATGGAAGATCACAATTGGGTTCACACCATTTGAATTGGTGTATGGAAAGGCATCAATGTTACCTATAGAATTTGAACACAAAACATTGCGCACAGCTCTGGAGTTGAACATCAATCTTCCTGTAGCATAATCAGAACACCTACTCTGCCTTAATTCCTTAGATGAAATGTGAAAATCAACATTGGGAAGAACAGAGCTAATCCATAACCAAAGGAAGAGGTGGCATGATTCACATATCAAGAATAAACACTTTCAAGTAGGTGATTGGGCTCTATTGTATGATTCTTGATTCAAGGAGATTCCAGGAAAGCTACAGACCAGATGGCTGGGACCATATGAAATTCAATATGTCTTTGATAATGGAGCAGTCCAACTAACCACACTTGATCTAGTCCAATTTAAGCTGCTTGTCAAAGGACACCGCCTGGGCCTATATCACAAGCCTGAAACCAAGGAAGAATTCTTGAAGCAATTTAGCATGCAAAGTTTAACAACCCCTTAGGTAACAGTTCTTGCAATAGAAGGTGAAAGCCTTCCTCTTGCAGCCTCACCATAACATGCCTTCGAAAACTCCCATAATAAAACTTCATTTAATATGAAGTATACTTCTTCATTCACTTTTCTCTCTTCTTCTCACCAAATCATCTCATTTCTATGTCTACCACCCACTCAAACACCACGTCACCCACAATTTCTATTTTAATGCTTTCAATAAAATACTACGTCAGCACTTTCATGCAACCACCGGAATTGACACTCTCATCAGCTCGCATTCATGTGTACGGTAACTAATCGGCAAGTACAAATTTTTAACTCTATTCATTTTTAGCACATAGGTTTGAATACTTATATCTAGTACTGCATTACATGTATAATATAGGCGTTATGCCAATTTCCCAACTTTTTACAAAATTTATCAAGTGAGGACACTTGTTGATATTTAGTAGGGGGCAGGAGAAGTGTAATAAATTCCAAGTGTTATTCCTAAGTCACCCTAGTCAAATCCTCATCACATCAATGTTGTACTTAGGTTGCATTCTATTAATTCTTTTAATCCAACACATTTTCCGTACTTTCAAATTTTGATTTTTTGAGCTTAACATGACTTGAAAGGACCATAATTAAATTATGAGATAACTCCCACTTAAGACTCTAATGTCCTCTATAATCAATACCATTATTATTTTTCATGTCAAGCATAACGTAGGTAATGTAAGTGAAAATTGGTATTCTCAAGAATAGCAATTGGGATTTCAAGAAGAAGGTATTTGCAGAGTGTAAGAAGATCAAAGATTAGCAGTGAATTGGAGAGCAACAAAATTGAAGACTGGGCATTATTAAGATGGGTGGACAATTACAAAGACATGAACCATTCGTCCATGGTATTTTACTAACGGATGTTGAAGCAGTTCACATATTTAATGCATGCGGCTGGCTAGGGTATTTCCTTCAGTTGATAGAATTTAATGAGGTTGCAGCAGAATTTATGGGCACTTTTGAAGAGGGACAAGCACCTGTGTGGGGTTTAACAATTTTTTCCACTAAGGAAAGAATTGCAGAGGTCACCAGATTACCATTAATTAGAGAACACTATCTTAACGAGCATGACGTCAGGTCATCTTGAGCTCAATTCTCCTGACCGGGTGATCCTCCGCTTGAAATCACTAAGCAGGGATGCAAGAGGTTGTCTCTTCCACCACCATTTCTAGAATTGGCTAACCACATTATCAGGTATTTAACTTGTGAAGGAAGATTCTCAAACCTGCATGCCCACCATTTCAAATTGCTTAGCTGTTTAAGGCATAATGTTCAAGTCAATGTTCCTAATTTTCTCTATAATATGTTAAGCATTAGTGCCAAAGAAATAGAAAAGGGTAATGAAAATTCCATAAGCCACCATGCCCTAATAAATCTTTTGGTTGAAACATCCCTTAGGGATGTCTCTCCCATGTCCTGGGCAGAATTTGTTCAGTTTAAAACCTTGCAGCCCCAAGTTAACCCTGTCACTCAACCTCTAGTGAATGAAGTAGAGTCTTTTGGGCCTAGTGAAGAAACAACTAAAAAAGGAAAAGAACTAGAATTGTCCCCAGAAAATATGTCTACTGATCCCACTCCAGAGAGTGATATACCTACTTCTTCCACGAAGAAAGGCAAACGGAAAGTTGAAAAAGAAATCCCTAACCTAGAAGGTGAAATTAAAAACCCTGCAGTCCAAATAAATAAAAGAAAAAGGTTGAGTCATGCAGTGTTTGTTCCTATAGCATCTACTCCTGCAGCGTAAGGGCCAAAAAGGTCTCGCTAAACTAAAACTATAGTGGTTGAAGAGGCAACTATGCATAGAAGCCCTCACATATGAGGATAAGTGTCTTCACCTTCCCTTGGAAATCCAAATGTTCCAGCACCACAACCTGCTTCAGAACCCTCTATTGAATACATTCCAGATGAGTCCCCCTTGCGAGCGAGACCTCAAAATATGGAGGAATCTCAAAATGTGCAAGAACCTGATAGTAGCATGCCACATGATGATCAGGGAATGCCTAAGCCAAGACCTGATGTAATACAAGACAACATTCCTATGAATGTTCAACCTACTCCTCCACAACACCCTGTATAATCTAATGTCTCCATTATTCCCTACAAGTCTACATGGTTCACTGAGTACTTTCAGCAAGTTTCCAGAGAAAAGAAAAAGAAAGCTCAGATGCAAGAATTTCCCTCACGAACAATTTAGTCTATACTCTTTAACCTATACAATCATTTTGTTTTTCAAAAGACCTGGTGGAGATAGGAAATAGATCAAATGCAGAAGGAGATATTTGATAAGGATGAGGAAATTGAATCTCTTAAGGAGAAGCCAAAGAAATAAAAACAACAAATGGACAAGGCCCTAAAACTATCCGATTAGGTCATAGCTTGTAGACTTCCACCCAGAGTATATGCTATTTGTTTAAAAGAATAATTTCTTTTATTTCAACTTATGATAACCATGAAGAGTATTGATTGTGAGTTCAAGTCAGCCCAATATTTTTATGGAATATATCAAACTCTTCCCCCATGGCAGCAAAATTTATTATGTGAGTTATATTTGCATAACTTTGTCATCCCACATGAAACAAAGTGGAATCCTCTTCTCTATATAGGGGATATTCACTTAAGGGCTCTGATGTCATGGATGCATAATGAAGCAAACTATGACAAGCAGCTGGACATCTATAGGGATCTAGAAAAATTTGAACCCTTACCATTAAGGGCTGAGTCACATAAGCCTGATGTCCTTTTGAGGGATTGGCTCAATTTGACCTATGGAAAACAAAAGCCAGAAATAAGGGAGAAAGTCTTTGCATTACGAGACAAGGTTTATAGAGAATACCAGGGACTACCATACTTTTCATTTTAGAGAGGTCTTGTAGGGATAAGGAGCCGATGGAATAGATTATGAGAAGCCTTCAAGAAAATAGAGCCACACAACCCAATCAATTTTGAAGCAGCAACCAACAGAGCAACTAGATATATGCAGTTAGGCTGACAGGTCAGAAGGGAATTATGGATGCCTTTGTCTTTCCAACTGCCTACACTCCTATGGCCCCTTTATGACATCAATACTACTAGGTTGGATCACTTGAAGGAGGAGAACCAAGGAGATTACTTGGAAAGAACAAGAGGATTTTACTACACTTTAAAGAGTGGAAAGAAAGGAAAGACAATTGTCAGTGACTTCAGGTCTATAGCCAAGAAATACAATGCTTGAGGACAAGCATTCTATTAGTAGGGCGCAGATGATGAGACAAATTATCCTCTCAATTTTGTTATAATCTTCATACTTTGTTGACATTCTTTATGCTCTGTTAGACATTTCTAAAACATTTATGACTTATACCTATGTGAACTTATGTTAAGTACAACTAAAGTCACAAAAGCCTATGGGTAGCTTGAATGATATGTTTTGCTGACTATTATAAATATAATGTAGTAGTTCATATAGTTATTTTAAGTCATGTTCTAACATTTGAGTAGGAGACTTGCATATGTGTACCAAATGTTACTAACCTTTCAGGTAAACAAGGAGCAGTTCAAAGAGTGGTGCAACTGCATTAAAGAAGGAGCGTTAGAAGACCATCCATGGTGGAAGAATCTAGCATGGTTCCAAGGGATATGTCACACCTAGAAAGGAGCTGTTGTTCTAGAGAATATAGGAAATAAGTCTTGCTATATTTCCTCAGAAGTTGTTATTCCGTTATCTGCAGTAATTGTAATATGTCATGGTTGTTTTACCGCCTCCTTATTTGGTGAGGTTACTCAAAATTTTCTGTTATGTTTTCAATAAGTGTCAATCCTATTTATAAAGGGATTTGATTGACTTAGCTAGGTAATGTGAAAATATAGAATGGTGTGTTCAATATAGCAGAAGTTGTTCTTCTCTGTTCTTCATGAATTGTTCAATTGTTATGTAACCAGTTAAGAAGAATTTAAGGGAAGAGTGATTTTGGATTATTTTCTGTGTTGGTAGTTAGTAGAAGCCAACCAATGGGGCCCACTTGGGAGGTGGATTAGATTAAGTTAGAGCAGATTTTCTTCCTACATTTTCCTTGCTTTCAAGTAGAGTTATTGTTTTACTCCTGCAACATTACTACTGTGGATGTTCCTGTAACACTTGCATAAGATAGACATAGTGAATGTTTTGAGTTGTTAGACAAGTTTCGATTCATTTTACAAGCTTTCTGTCATATTTCCATTAAGTAGTCGAGTGTGTTTACTTTCCTGCAGCAATAGTATAGGTTCCTTTCACTCATTTTATCTTCCTGCAACATATGTAGTATGACTCTTAGAGGAACTTAGTGCACAAAAAGTGCTGTCCCATTTCAAGTCTACATCCCTGGCTTGACAATCTAAATGCATTTCATAATGGGAAAACTAATCCTTAGTATGAGAATACCAATCCTAAGAGAGACAATGGCATGGTTATTATTACCCATTGTGAGACTGTTCAGCCAATCACACAGGGTTGACTTCGCACTACTGTCACTTCTTTTTAAGTGAAAGATAACTTAATCATTTGGTTAACATTTAAAAACTATTCCCTGTGACATGGTTAGTAGTTTTGTTAAATGGTTAAATATCATTTCATCAATTAACAAAAAGATTGAAATGCATTTAAGTATATCATAAATATAAATTAAACAAAATTTACTTTATATAGAAAATACTTAATTCAGAAATGACTAAATTTAATTTTTTTATTCTTACATACAAAACAAAAGAAGAAAACAAACAAATTTCCATTACTAAAATACACCCAAATTTATTCACAATTTGACTTCAAGAGATAAAGAGATAAAAAGAAAAATGATTAAAAATCAAAATAAATCTAAGTGGTGTGTGCTTGTGACCAAATTTTATATTCTGATCTCACCCCACCGAGGAGATAAATCCCTCTACCTCAATCACATTTTCATCTTCATCTCCTATTAATCATGCTTACACTCAAAATTTCATCAGTAGGTTAGTCCCATTAAATCAAAATCAAATTTTGAAAAACATATAACATAAATAACATTTCCAATTCATAGATAATCATAATTTAACAATATTTCATTAAGCATTTCAATTTCCATACCTAACATCATTTTCCATTTCATCAATTTATTTCATCTTAAAATAATTAAAGAAATATAATAAAAATCATGTTTAAATCATTTATTACAAACGACTTGGGTCAACAATATTCAACCAAGTGTATCCATGGAAACAACTTGGCCCACCATCCTTTTCTCCTTGGTGATGAATGACATGTGTCAACATCGCATGATCCTGAGGTGAATAACAATTCAACATCTTGGTTCACGGGATTACGAAAGTCCTTGATCTCTGTAGGAAATTAACTGGCGTAGAAGATCAAAGGGACACTAACCGTTGAGAAAATCTCTCTGCCACTTAAAATATCTTCATTGATTCAAACATGTGTTGAATGATAAGCCCTTTAGTTGCATGATCTTTATATTGAATATAATCTCACAAGTCGTCTATTGTCCAAATACACATGGTGCAATCTTGTGGTCCCGTAGTAAATAAAAATTGATCACTTTCAATCACAAGAACATACCAAATGTTGATTTTTCTCAATCTTTAATCTCCCAATAGCACTAAAGGAACACACTTTCCATACAATTGTTCTGACAGGACACAAGATCTCTATTCAAATTGGACATGTGTTCAAAGGTAACACCATTAGTAAAATGAGATTTAACCAAGAAGACCGCCTAAAATAATATTAACTTGGAACATAAAAATTGGTCCCATGGGAAGAGATAGGTGGCAACACTTCATATTCTTGTGGTCATCTTGAAACAATGGGTGACATCATCGTGGGAACACGAAAATACGATGCATGGCTCGTACTTAGAAAAGGTAAGAAACCTTAGATTAACACATAAAAAAGGTCAGGAAACTTAGGAAAGGACCTAAGACTTAGGAAAATATTAAAGGGGGAAGAATTAAATAAGATTGAACATTTAAGACTATAAAGCCTATGTCCTCTCCTCATGATAAATGACCCATTTCTTAAGTTACAAAAAGTAACGATGAAACATAACACCTACCAACACAAAAGAAGTAAATTGTCTAAGGATGATGAATCTGATGCAGTGGATGTTACCTTGTATAGGTCTATGATCGACAAGTTGTAGTATGTTGTTCATAGCAGACCAGATATTGCTCAAGTAGCTAGAATAGTGGCAAGATTTCAAGAAAATCCTAAATAATCTCACATGGTTGTAGTCAAAAGGATATTCATGTATTTGAAAGGGACAATTGATTATGGTTTGTGGTATGATCATGACCGTGATTTCTCTTTGAGTGTGTTTATTGATGCAGATTGGGCATTGATGATAGAAAGAGCACAAGAGGTGGTGCATTCTTTGTAGGTAAAAGGCTTGTATCTTGGACAAGAAAGAAGTAGAATTGTATCTCACAATCTATAGAAAAAGAAGAGCATGTAGCAGTGGCTATAAACTGTACACAAATTGCATGGATGAAGTAAGTTCTTGAAGGTATCAAATAAAAGGTGAGTGAACTGGTAACTATTTTTTGTGACAATACAAGTACAATAAATATTTCTAAGAATCCTGTAATGCATTCCAAGACTAAGCACATTGCAATTAAGTATCATTTTATGAGAGAGAGAGTGCAAGAGAAGGAGGTAAAGTTGGAATATGTACCAACAGAGGATCATATAGAAGATATCTTTACAAAGCCACTAGGTATAGATACTTTTGAGTAACTTAGAAGTTAGCTAGGGGTTGTACCCCTACTTGAGCAAAACTAAAATTTTGTTGATGCATCAATCCAGTGGAATTATTTCCATATCTTTAACTATGGATTTATGCGGAGGGGACTGCTCTTTAGGAGAAGTAGTAAAAAAGAGATGAAGACAATTGTTGTAGATGAAGACTTAGGCATGTTGCACCTTTGGTATTATTGTCAAAGGGGGAGAAGTATCTATAAAGAAGATCTCAAGAAGACTAGTAGAAGAATTAGTTGAAGGAACATGGGGAGAAGACTTTAAAGGAGAATATTATTAGAGAGAGTATTTGTTTTCTTGGTATTGTTGGTGTTTCCATTAATGCCAAAGGGGGAGATTGTTTGTATAGCTAATGTAGAGATAAGTTGAGAACATTATCATATGTGTTTGATGTAGATATGATGATAGGTTGATCAGTTATAATGTTGTCATTGATGTCAACTTAGTATTTATTGGTTGATAGTGTATCTATTATGTTGATGATGTATGTTTAAGAAGTTGTATCTAGAGATGTGGTAAGATTTGGAGTGTGCGATCATAATGGTAGTCTCAGTGATGTCTCTAGATGCTATGTATATGACTGCACAGATTTAGCATGTGTATTTTGTGACCTATGGTCAATTGAAGGTTTACAGGTCAAGAAAATGAACAGGAAAAAGCCAAGGAGGAGTGATTTGATGATTGTGTCAAATAGGTTTGGACTCAGGTGTTGCAATTTAGGATATTTTATCCTGACTATGTTATGGGGTTGTTGTTGCAAATGCATCATGATTGGTGAACCAAAGACAAATTTTCAATAGACAAAAGATCACTCAATGAAAAGGAAAAGAATTTCTAATTAGAACAATCGGTAAGATCCTTAACCGCTGATGTTGCACCATGTTATGATAAGTGGTTGTGTGTTGTAAGGATCATAGTGACATGTCAGATCGATGGGGAATGATGAGTTGGCATTTTCATGATTGTGATAATCAAATTTCTTAGAGTTGTGCAAGAACGTTGGAGAGTGTGATGTGGTTTGAATTTTATTTTTCAAATCAATTGTGTGATGGATCTGGAGGCCGAAATGAACTTGAAATTGTAATTCATAATTGGTAACACATTTTAGGGTTCAAAGATTAAGTGGGAATGAATTTTAATGGTGAAATTCAAATGGAATTAGGTCATGGATGACCTAGCAAGTGAAAATATATTTATATCTTTTGATGTATTATGAAGTGAGTGTGGGAAAGAAAGATCGTGAATGTAGATGTGCGATTGTAGGGTTTGGATGTTCTTTATGTGAAGTAGAGATTGATTTTGAACTAGATCTATACTAGCAGAGGAGGAGTGTTATTTTCTCAGATCATTGTACTTGTTGATTCCTAACATTTTCTACAAGAGAATCCCTTAACCGGGTAGAGTCTAATTGGTCTCATTTGTAAATCCTTTAACCAAGTGACTCTTTAACTAGGGTTTGAAATTCATTAACAGGGTTACTCCTAACAGGGTAAAGCTCCTAATAGGGATAGATTTAAATATGTTAATCAAGTGGCTCTTAATAGGGTCTTGCTCTTAATTGGGAATTTAAAAGCTTTTAACAGGGCTAAGCTCTTAACCTGGTGTACTTTAGAAGAGTGAAAAATTATTTATGGGTGCCATACCCACACATGGTTTTTCCCAATTAGGTTTCCATGAGAAAAAATATTGGTGTTATTGTGTTACATGGTTGTGAATGTTTATCTTTATTGGTTTGTTTATTCATACAATGAATGTTAATTGATCCTAGTTGTTGAATGATGTATGAAAAGTTTAATTGTTAGAATACTGATTCACCCCTCCCCCCCCTCTCAGTAATCTTGGAGCTAATAATACTAACAATAGGTTTCCACTGGCGTGTTGTACATGGTAATTAGGGCTATTTTTTTTAGAACTTATGTCTGTACCTGATCTATCTTATCTTGATCTAGTAGCTCTGTAACCTATTCCTAGACACATAAAAATAAGGAAAAGGTTGGATAAAGAGGTTTTCCTTGGTTAAACCCCTACTTAGGAATCAAAATTGAAAATAGATAGAAATTGCATAAAGAAAAGTATATAACAAGGAAAATTGTAGATTTACCTTGCATAAATCCTCAAGGATGGATGTAGAAATCATTCATACCCATGAAGATGCTTGAATGTGCTTGGAATCCAAAGATTTGGCCTTGGAATATGATGTAGAAGTAAGGATGACCTCTCAAATACATGGATCTATGATTTCCACTCCTAGATCTTGAATGTTGATATGCTTGAAAATCACTTGCAAAGAAGGAGAGAGAAGTAAAGAATGATGAATCTTCTTTCTTTATTTAAAATTTCTCTACTTGTACATAATGGGAGAGAAAATTTCTTCAATTGGAGAATATTTCTTTTGACTTGATAGATCTTGAAGATCTTGAATTGGGATGCTTTCCTTGAAATCTTGAATCCACATGCTCTTTCTTGCTTGAAAACTTGATAGCTTGATTGAAAACAATTGTAGATCATGTGTGTATGTCAAAATGTGGAGGTCCTTTTATACTTCACTCCTTCATTTCAGGATTCAAATTTGATCTAGGCCAACCAAAAATGAAGAAATCCTGCTAGTACCCCCGACATCAGGCCCTAGGAAAATTTTGGGCCCCAAATGCCTGGGACAAGGAGACAATGGAGGCCTTCCTTGGGAAATGAGATGAAGATTATAGGGGATTATAAGATGGAATAAATGAAGTGGGGGGAGAAAATACAGGTTGCTAGGATCAAGCATAATGGGGTCTAACAAGCCCTAAAGCATATAACTATGGTTGCTAACTTTTTAGGATTATACAAGATTATTATGATGTTGCATTTTTTTGTAGTTAGTAAGGTTCAAATATTTGTTAGACCATTGTGATTTCAAGTTTGTGTCTTCGCTAATCCAATCTACTCACAATTTTGAACCTCATGATCACATTCATTCTAGATGACTTAACAATTTTTCATGGCTATGTTGGTGCTCCAATCTCTCATTGAGATGGTGTTCTTGTGGGACTTATGCCCCTATTGTGCTACCATGCTCACAAGTTTGGTCTATTTATTTTGATGTCGGGGATGAGGTCCCATGCTTTTGGCCTCATTACTAGTTTGGCTAGACTAAAAATCTCAAATTCACAGATCAAAAATAAATTCAATTCATTTCAAGTTTAATTTTTTTTGATATAGTTCATCAAAAGATACAGTTGTCGATAGATTCATTATTAAATAATTTAAAATAATCTATCTAAAATACATCAAGAGATATCCTTCTCAATTCGTATATTTTATTTATACATGAAAAATTGATTAAAAAATAGGTGCCTCAAGTAGGAAAACTCTCAACATATTTTAAATAGAATTTTAAAAGATACATATATTGATTGTATGTTATTAAAAAACTAACTTTGTGGATTATTCATTTTATTTTATTTACAAAAAATATATATTTTATGATAAACATGTTTTGGAATTCAAGTAAAAAAGGGAAGATTCCTTAGAACCTACATGCATACAACCCTAAGATAGAAAAAATCATGCAACCATATAGAAAAAGCCATACCTAGTAGTTGGATAGTACTACAAAATCCTTAATTAGAAAATAAAACCATAGGGCTAGAAAATTATTTGTACCACCAAAACTAGCTTGAACCTCACAACATAGGCAATATAGAGAGAACATAATGGTAGCATAGTTTAAAAGGGGGCTAAGGGAAATAATGTATGTCTTGGTCCACACAAAGAAACAAACTTACCCTTGCAATCCTCACACTTCATATTCTTACCTAGTTGAGAGAAGTCCACAATGTCTTTCAAATAATCACTCTTGCAATAGTAAAAAAAAGATGGAATGGTGTCCTCAAGAAGTACTAAGTAGAAAATTCACCACAGTGGAGAGAATTCTCACACCTAGAGACCCATCATGTTGTAATTTGTGCCCTGAATTATTTTTAACGAATACTATGAAGTTCACAATCATTTCTTCACCAAACAATTGTTCCAAAATTCTATTAGACAATAATATAGGATTTTGACCAAATGAATATATTCATTCAAGAGTTTGATATTAATTGGTTGAAGTGTTGAGTCATCATTTTGGAGACCCTAGTTTAAATCCCAAAGAGACATCTAATATGGAATTCTAATTTGTCACTTTTAGTTTTTATAGTTGATCTCTAGCATAGAGGTGGTTTCTAAACAAATGGATTTCTAAGTTGTGAGAATTGGTCATCTATAGATGATTTCTAACACGACCACTACATGGAGCTTCTAAATTAGTCTTATTGTTATGCTTGTAAAGATCTGTTGGAAATATTCAGGAATTAACCGAGTTACTGAGAGGGGAGGGGTGAATCAGTAACTCCAAATTTTCTTTCAATTACAGATGTATTAACATGTAATTTACTTTAACCTTTGCATACAGAAAGCATGAAACTTAAAAGCATTCACAATAATGACACATAGATTTGGTTACCCAGAAACCTTCCAAAAGAAAGTAAAACTGGGGTGGGGATGGAACCCACAAAGCTTTAATACTGCAGAATAAAGTTGGCCGGTTAAGGCTTACAATTTGATCACTTCTGATGATCTGCCCTGTTAGGAGCAATAAGGATTGCTAAATCCACCCTGTTAAAGGATTTACAAACATACAATGAAGTATGCACTCGGTAAAGAGATTTTACAAAAGACTGTTAAGTCTACCCGGTTAAAGGATTTAGTACTGATTCACCTGTTAGGATGAAATAGTAGATCTCTTGTTTTGCAACTGGATTGCTGATTGAGATTCGCTGATGTACTGATCACCTTCTGTGATGAATTTGTCTTTGCTGTTCCTTATACTACTGAAGCCCTTTGTAATTCGCTTATTTCTGCCTTTCTTTCTTTTTCACATACATTCTTCTTACATACATCTTGACATTTTTACAACATTGTTTATATACAAGTCTTAAACAATTAATTACAATTACAATTACAAAGTCGGCTTGACAAATAAACATAAGTGCTACTAAGTCGGCCCAAGTATGGTTACACGGTTCCTTCAAACTAACTCGGTGACTTTCTGATACTCGGCGTACACTGCATTACTCGGCATCGTCATGCACTCGGTAGAAGTGAAGGCACAGTTCATACTGACCACTCGGTAGGTTTTGAACTCGGTAAATACTGGTGACTCGATAGACATGATGTTACTCGGTTTACACTGTCCTGCTCGGTTTGTACTAACTTGCTCGGTTTGCACTGTCTGCTCGGTTTGCACGGTCTACTCGGTTTGCACTGTCTGCTCGGTTTGCACTGTCTGCTCGGTTTGCACTGTCTATTCGGTTTGCACTGTCTACTCGATTTGCACTGTCTGTTTGGTTTGCACCCAGAATGCAAATAAGTGTTGTCACTAGTGGCAATTCTGCTTAATGCCAACAATCTCCCCCTTTGGCATTAGTGACAAAAACACTTATTGGCCAAAACTTATATACATGAATCATGCTGAGTTTTATTTTGATTTTTCAAAATTTGTCTTTGTTATAGGGCTTTATACATTGTCTCCCCCTTTCAATGTGCTAACTTTTTTCTATACAAATCTTCTTCTATACATATATCTCCCTCTATACATATCTCCCCCTTTTTGGCGATAATGCCAAAGAATCATATACAAGTGATTTACAGAGAGAATCCAAAATTTGATAGAAAATCAGAATGTACCTTCATTATTAGTGCCAGGGTTCTGTCCCAACTTTCTTGCAGAATCTTGCATGTTTGGATTACAATTTGGACTTCTGCAGAGAGTTCAATCATGTGATCTGCTATAGAGAACTGATTGTCATGAATCAATGTTTTGGAATGTTCAATGTGCTTATACATTGTATTCATAATGGGAAGGATCATGTGTTGGATGTCTAGCAGTGTGGACCGGATCCTTGTGTCTTCTTTCAGTAGATCTGACTACATATTTGATAGGTATGAGATTTTCATGTGATGAACAGAGCTTGAACTTGGTTCAAGTTGCAGCTTCTGTATGCTAATCTTCATATCCTCATCCATTTTATTCATTTTATCCTTAACATCCTTTGTGAACTCGGCAATATTGCACAATCTGGCCAAAAGAGAGGTAGCATTCGAATAGGTAGATTCAATGTTTGACAAAACTAAAGATAATTCTACTTGGTTAATAGCTATGTGCTGAGCAATGTGCTCAAGCACTTTATTGTTGAATCTCTTCTCGACTCTTTCAACTAACTTTTTTGTCCCAGATGAATCCTCATTGTATTTATTAACTGCTTCTGCTAATTGTAGCAAAACATGTTGGGAGGAGTCTACTTTAATACCTAATGCATCAGACAAGATGTCCTTAGCATCCTTGATGATTTGATATTCCTTGTCTCTCTCCTCTTTAAGCTTCTTTTGTTTTGCTTTCCTTTGGAGGATCTCACCTATATTTTGCATTTGGTCCGCTGATAGATTTGCAAAATCTAATGTTGGAATCTCTATCTCTTCATCTAGGTCTATATCCTCTACTATATTCTTACCCAAAAATTTTATACTCGGTAGAGCCTTAGGCTTATCTGTACTTAATGCCTTAGTAGTAGTGACAGTAGATATAGTAGGGCTGGCTATAGAGACTGGCACACTGTCTACTGGAGAGCTTAAAATATTTACACTTGTAGATTCAAAAATTGGAATACTTACAGCTGGAAAACTTGATGAAATGGGAGACTGCAACTCGGTAGAAGAAATGGTAGTTGCTTCTGTTGTTGCAATAGATGATTGGACAAATGTTGAAGTTGTCACAACCATGCTTGAAGGTGTCTCCGGGCTGGATGTAGAGACTTTTACTGGAGAGGTAGGAAGTGATGCAATGACTTCTGCTGCTATCCTCACAGTATCATCTACCTTAGTGGCTTCTTCTTGTTCATCACTGTCATCTTCAATATCTTTTATTATGACTATTTCAATACTCGGTTGGTGAAGGTGGTATATGTTCTTCCATGTAGCATTTGCAGCCTTCACAACCGATTCGATATTGTTGATCAGAATCAAACAAGTATTGAACCTTAGTGTCATCTTATTTTCATTTTCTTTTAATGCCTTCTTTACTTCATCATTTTTCAAGCTCGGCATTAACTGTCTCAGGGTTTGATCAAATATGTCTATCACAGTTTGCTTTGCATTGTTCCATCTCATTTTTATTGGATTTAATAAGACAGCTGGAACCTGTGGGGCTATGTCATCAGGAGAGTATTTCCACTGTCCCATCTTTTCAATAACAGCATCTTCTATTTCCTTCTGTTCTGTTTCTGATCTGGTTTCATATTTAAAAGATTTTATGTTACTTACTCCAGATCCTGATCCGTCTCTAAAGAGTTTGATCCTTTCTTGAAAGTTTAGAGGAGGCCTTTTGAATACTATGTCTTTATCTGCCTTGTCTGCCTTGTCTGCCTTACCTCTTGCATTTCTCCTTGTAAATACAGCAGTGGGAGGCTTAGGTGCCTTAGTGATGAATACCTTTCCTTTCTTTTTTGCAGGTTCTGGTTCCTTTGTTTTCTCATCCTTTTCCTCTTCTTCTTCATCTTTTTCTTCTTTGTCCTCGGTTATCATTTGCATTTTGGCTATCCTCTTCTTTCCTTTGTTTACCACCTGTGGAAGCTTTATGCTTAGTTCAATTCTCACCTTAGCTTCATCATATGTTCCAAAATATGGAGCTTTGGGATTGACATGCTGATTAAGAAGAGCTTCAATAATATTCTTGGTTTCATCAATATTTATCTCATAAGGAAGAGGTTTTACATATACAGTCCTCGGTTTAGCTGCTTGAATATATACATTGTCACAGTCTACCATGAAACAAATGTCATCCTTGTAAT
This sequence comes from Chamaecyparis obtusa, assembly GCA_027943335.1. Lineage (NCBI taxonomy): Eukaryota > Viridiplantae > Streptophyta > Pinopsida > Cupressales > Cupressaceae > Chamaecyparis > Chamaecyparis obtusa. The sequence continues at coordinate 553,527 of BSBK01002178.1, read as the reverse complement.
CTTCCACCAACTTCTGTGGAATCCAGAATCTGTCATTCATTTTCTCTTTGAAAGACTCAAAATAATTATCCATGATGCTTTCAAAATTTTCACCCATTTCTGAGATGTATTCATTTATTTCATAAAGGACTGGCACATCTTTTCTCCATACAACTTTTCCTTTAGAAGGGAAGAATTTCTGAGCATAGAAGAATAAACAGACCAATAAGGATCCAAACTTGCATGGATTGTTTTTGGAAGTTTGAATGCTTTCCATGTTTTTGTTAAACTGCTTTAACAATAAGTCTGCTAGGTCAAATGTTAAGTTGTTCTTGACCACTTTGTATGCTAGGTCAATAGCTTCACAGGAGACACTATTCTGTCGACTAGAACTGTAAATCTTATGGGCAATTATGTGTGTACCAAACTTCAGTTCAACATCTGTAATGCTGCTAACTTTCATGCCTCTACCGTCCCACTCGGCTAGGGTTTTCTTCTCTAGTTCCGTCCGACCTAGGGTTTTGGTAGTTTTTGCTTTGTTCAACATGGGAAGACCGGTGATTTGATGAATCATCTTCTTTGTGATCTCTATGGGTTGCTCAAGCCAAATCTTGCCATCATGTACACGGCTGAGAATGTATCTAACCCATTTATCTCAAAAGTTTTGAGGTAGATGTGCAATGTGAACTAAACCTTTATCTTCCAGATGTTTGTGCTCGGGTTTCAGAATACCATCCACACACAGTTCCTCACGCACAATATCTAGTTCTAGGTTCCCCATTTCATGAATTGAACAGTTGAAATGATTGCGGATATCGTTAATAAGTAGTACCTTAGGAGGAATCTGAGATTGAGCTCCGTTCGGATCTAGGGCTGCTGCAATTGCGGGCACGATCTTGAAATCTGGTGCTTTCCATTCCCCTTGGACTAACATATCAGATCCTTTCTTCGCTGAGGTGCTAGATGATGCCATGGTAGCTCACAGAAAATTCCTTTCGCAAAAGTATTGAATCGCTGGGTTGCTCTTGAAATTTTCTACTCTCAAAGTGCTAAAGGTTCGCGGTGAAGAATGAGTTCGAATACTTGCCTTTTGTTTACAACTCTGTCATTAATGCTCAGTACAAATTAGGGTATGAATTCCGACAGACTGTCACCCACTAAGAATTAATTGCTCGGTGAAGACTTCGCAACTCGGTGAACTCGAGAATTCATATTGCTCCGACCTCGCTCGGTAAAGACTGGTACCGACCTTGCTCGGTAAAGACTGATACCGACCTTCCTGTGATCTTACTGCATCTTGCATGCTGATTTAGATCTTTCTTTTAATTCGGTTCTGGAACTGCTTGAGATTGGTTTATGAGAATACAGTTCCAGTGCTTTCTTGGAAATTTAGTTTGAGTCGGTAGAGCCACCCATTCCATTACTTGGACTAGTTTGCTCGGTAGATTTAGGAATCCATTTTTGTCTCACCTGTTTCCTGACCTTAGTTGCTTCATTCTTCTTTCCATCTTCAACTTCACTAGCATTCATGAAGTTTCTGGCTATGTGACCGAGTTTAGTGCATTTGAAGCATCTTACGGTAGTATCTCTTTTCCTTAGATGATGTTTTATGCAATTCATGCCAATGTGTCCATATTCTCCACAGTAATGACATCTACACCAGGTGTTGTAGTCCCATCCAAACATTGCTTTCATAATTTGTTCTGCTGGATTGAATGTCTTGGATCTGCACTCGGATGCTTTGTGACCTTGTTTGTTGCACTTGTGACAATTACCTTTGAATCTAGGTTTTTCCCTGCATTCATTTTCTTTGTGACCATGTTGATTGCAGTTGTAACATTTTCCATTGAATTCTACTTTTTCATTGTTCCAACATTTATTTGAAGTATGTCCTATTTTACCACAGTGATTACAAGTAGGTTTCTGATTTCTTTGAGTACCTTGCTTAGAAGATTCACCTTCTCCTTTGTATCCAAGTCCTGCTTTTCCTTTTTGCCTATGAAGATTTCGCTCATACAGCTGATTCAAGTCTTCTTGACTTTTCAGCATTCCTTCATTGATTTGTTTTTCAGCGTTTAGGTCATCCACCAATCTTAGATTGATTTCCTTTTCAGATCTTAGTTCTTCTCTTGTGCTTTCTATTTCTGATCTTAGATTCAGAATTTCCTCATTTGTATGAGAGATCTGATCAATTAGGTTTTCTAGCTGAAGGGTTTTATTTTGGACTTCAATGTTCCTTCCATCTAATTCATCTTTCAACTTGTTTCTTTGTTCCAAGATCTCACAAAATCTTGTAGAGTGTAGCTCTTGTTCTCTTTTTAATTTTCTCACTTCTTCCTGCAGAGACCCATTCTTTTCTAGGAGTTCTTTGACAGCATTGTTTGCTTCATCTGAGCTATTTGAGGGAAAAAGATCTTCAATCTTTTCTTCAATGTAATTCTGATCATTCATCTGATTTGCAAGTTCCTTCCTTCTTCTTAGGGATTGGGAAAGATGTTCTTTTGCTTCTTTAAGTTTAGCTATGGCCATTTCCAGATCTAGCTTTTCATTTTCAATCACCTTGTTCAGTTTGAATACCTCCATTGTCCTGGATCTTTGCTCAAGCTAGTTAAGCTTTGACTTGAGAACCAATGCTGCTCTGATACGAATTGTTGGAAATATTCAAGAATTAACCGAGTTACTGAGAGGGGAGGGGTGAATCAGTAACTCCAAATTTTCTTTCAATTACAGATGTATTAACATGTAATTTACTTTAACCTTTGCATACAGAAAGCATGAAACTTAAAAGCATTCACAATAATGACACATAGATTTGGTTACCCAGAAACCTTCCAAAAGAAAGTAAAACTGGGGTGGGGATGGAACCCACAAAGCTTTAATACTGCAGAATAAAGTTGGCCGGTTAAGGCTTACAATTTGATCACTTCTGATGATCTGCCATGTTAGGAGCAATAAGGATTGCTAAATCCACCCTATTAAAAGATTTACAAACATACAATGAAGTATGCACTCGGTAAAGAGATTTTACAAAAGACTGTTAAGTCTACCCGGTTAAAGGATTTAGTACTGATTCACCTGTTAGGATGAAACAGTAGATCTCTTGTTTTGCAACTGGATTGCTGATTGAGATTCGCTGATGTACTGATCACCTTCTGTGATGAATTTGTCTTTGCTGTTCCTTATACTGCTGAAGCCCTTTGTAATTCGCTTATTTTTGCCTTTCTTTCTTTTTCACATACATTCTTCTTACATACATCTTGACATTTTTACAACATTGTTTATATACAAGTCTTAAACAATTAATTACAATTACAATTACAAAGTCGGCTTGACAAATAAACATAAGTGCTACTAAGTCGGCCCAAGTATGGTTACACGGTTCCTTCAAACTAACTCAGTGACTTTCTCATACTCGGCGTCCACTGCATTACTCGGCATCGTCATGCACTCGGTAGAAGTGAAGGCACAGTTCATACTGACCACTCGGTAGGTTTTGAACTCGGTAAATACTGGTGACTCGGTAGACATGATGTTACTCGGTTTACACTGTCCTGCTCGGTTTGTACTAACTTGCTCGGTTTGCACTGTCTGCTCGGTTTGCACTGTCTGTTCGGTTTGCACCCAGAATGCAAATAAGTGTTGTCACTAGTGGCAATTCTGCTTAATGCCAACAAGATCTTGTTTTGGTCTCATGTTGATGTGTGTGTGTGTGTGTGTGTGTGTGAGAGAGAGAGAGAGAGAGAGAGAGAGAGAGAGATTCTTTCCTATTTAACTTCTAGATGTGTTTGTTAACACTTCTTTGTTGTTAGCAAATATTAATTTTGGATAGCTAAGTCAATAGATTCAAGAATCAAGGAGGGCATGGTTCATTTGAGTGCACATGTTAAATTTTGTACACAAAGTTCATTTCTTAGAGGACAAGGATCTTTTTAATAGGTATAAGTTAGATCTAGGATAGAGAATAGTTCATTCAATTGTCCATTAGCATTCATTAGTTTAAGTCCAATCCAATAACATATAATTTTAGATGAGAGCATGATCTATAACAAAATAGCCTTCAATTATATACAAAACTAAATCCTAATTTTTCTTTATTATGTTGAAAAATATAATTACTACCAATTATTGTCTCAACCAAATAACATAAGATTAAAACTTATACATATTAAATTGTATTCCGTTCAATTAATTAAATAATCATATCTTTTATTCCCTATCCATTCAAAAGATATCTATTTATTTCTTTTCAAATATAAATAATTCTATTTTTAAATATTTTATTTTGTCAACTATTATAATTTTAACACTTAAACGCTTAAACTTGAACACCGGTACAAATATTCTAGACTAGCTCATGACAAATATCAAATATTTATATTAGATTTTACGTGGGAGCACTATTTTCATATAAAATATATGATGTCAAAAATATGATTAATATTTTTTCTATCAAATATCAAATCGGTTATGCCTTGAAGCTTAAACTGAAATGCCAATATACTATGATAAAAAAATGGTCGTTTATGCGACTAAATCAACAAATAGTTTAATTAATTTGTCTTGCCTCAAAAGTCCAGAAGATCATATGATAAAGTAAATCATTATTCCTTACTGTGAGATAAAACTTTGCCGTCAATGGCGGAATTTTGAAGCAGCACAACTTATCTCAACTATAAACATCTCACAATCGCTACTAAATACCTAGATTTCACAATCTCGAGGCAAATCTGTAGGGTCACCGTGTCAATGATATATACATTGTTTATACACATACCTTTCAATGGTATATACCATGTATATATTCAACGGAACAATACCCTAACTATTCCGCTCCGAAACAATAATCGCGAATCGCACGCCATGGAAGCAAAGCTTAAAATATACAGCCACGCGACAATTGCAGAGAATCCATGTTATTATAATCCGTGATACAATTGTTTAATGTAACTAGTGGCATTCAACACGCGGGAAACCAGTCAGTCTGATAAACATGGGGTTGTTCAACAAAGATGGGATCTTGGTAGGAAGTGGTCGACGAGATGCATCAAAGCTGTAGCCGCGTGCATTAATTAGCGGCAGTAGAAGTAGGTTTCATGCCGGCAACTGGCCAGATCGGAGGAAACCGCGTACAATGAGCTTTTTCATTTAATTGAATGTTTGATTGTCCTTTGCCAGGAAGGTTCCATGGCGGTCGTTTATTCTTCAAGGGACGCTTTTGATCATCCGGGTCGCGATTGGCTCATTGCTGACCGACAGTTTTAACTTTGATTTTCTACTGTTCATACCTGGAGGATTCAAAGTCAACCACCGCCCGCCGCAACCCTAAGGATATATATACATTGTGTATACAACTACTTTAGGGGATATATACAGTGTATATACCATTGAACAGCCTGTGTATGTGTGTTTGGATTCGTTTCTGTTGTCCGACAGTGAGCACGGGATATAAAGACTTGCAGGGAGCGAAGATAGGGACATGAATAGCCTTGCGGAGAAGATTGAACGGCTGTTGACTTGACTTCAGACTAGGGTTTCATTTGGTTACTGCAAGCTTCTGGTGTATTTATTTACCTTCCGGTTCTTGCGAAAGAAAAGCATTCGATTTTTGTGAAAGGAGGAATGGATCCTGAGCTGAGAGCGAGGGGCAAGAAGGAACTGCAACTTCATGGTCCAAGGCCGGCGCCTTTGAAGATTTCCAAGGATTCTCACAAAATTCGAAAGCCTGCGGTTCCGCTTCCTAACAGATCGCAGCCTGTGATAATTTACACGGAGTCTCCCAAGGTTATTCACATCGAACCTCACGAATTCATGACTCTGGTTCAACGCCTCACCGGGAGCTCTTCCTCGGAAGGTCCTGATCTGAATGATGATAAAAGAGAGGATTTGGAGGAGAAAATAGCCGAGGAATCCTCTTCAGCGGACCACGGCTCCAGTTCTTCAGCAAATATCGATATGAATGAGAAGCAGGAAGAAGGGGCGGATTTGGAGAATAAGGCTGATTATAAAACCCTCGAATTGCAGCCTCCGCCGGCCTTTTTTCCACTGTCGCCTAATTTCTTTCTGCCGTCGCCGCACCTTCTGTCGCCGAACATATTTCAAGATCTTCCCCTCTTTACTCCAAATTTCGACAGCTTTTTCTATTCGCCAGGGCATTTTTACGGGCTATCGGAGCCCTTCACTCCTCAAAGGACGCCGGCGGCCTCCATCATTTCGCCTCCTCCAACTGCCAATACTCACCCGCAGTGTTAAGATTGTTTGTGACACAAACGGGGTTGTTATGATAGAGTATATATTATGTGTATATACGCTCTGGTTCTTCTCCTTAAAGCTGAAGATTTCTCTTCTCTTTAAAGAGTTTCGTAGCAAACAACCTCGTTTCAGAGGCAATTCATGTTCATTCATTTTGACTGTAAATTATTATTTCCATTCATTGATTCGATTTGCAGTTTTGTTTTAGATCTCATCACCATACCAGACATGTCATAAATAAAATGATTTATTATTGAGCGGAGCATTTCAGCTCTTCTCCAAATTATTTTTTCCATCCTTTGATTCGATTTGCAGTTTTGTTTTAGATCTTGTCACCATACCAGACATGCCATAAATAAAATGAACTATTATTCAGCAGAGCATTTTCAACTCTTCTCTGATAATTGTTCATAGCCGAAGATTTCACTCCTCTTTAATGAATTTCATAACAAACAACCTCGTTTCAGAGGTAATTCGTGTTCAAATAATCTATTATTTTCATTCATTTACTCGATTTGCAGTTTGGTTTCAGATCTCATCACCTGCCAGACATGTCATAAATAAGATCATTGTTTTATTGAGATTGTTCATGGCCGCCAAAATATACAAAATATACAAAATATACAAAATATACAAAAAAATTAGATATTTTATATCCGTCACTTACAGATAATTATTGCCATGTGCTTTTCTTCTGTAATAACATCTCCATCTTCTTTCATATGGCGCCATTAAAGTTTTATCCTCTTAAAATATACAATCTGTGTAGCTCTCAAATTGAAATTCAATCAAGTGAAAGAAGGCCAGAACTCTGCAAATTCAATTACAGATTCTCAACGATAATTGACAAAAACATTCTAGTTTATTAATTAAACTGAGATTCGCAGTGATCACTGGAAGATCGTGTTCTAGGTTCTTAAATCCGCCATGACGTAATATTTTTGCTGTTTACAGCAGAATGAGTTAAATCTCGGAGTAAATTGTTACCAGGGACAAAGATTTTAGAAAGGAATTACTTTATCCTGGTAAAGATTGAGCTGGTTTATTTTTTTTCGGCGTCATTAGTTTGCCAACCGTAATGATGATGACTGCCATCAATTTTTCATAGATGAATGGCGGGCGTTTGGTCAAATTTGATAAATTGTATAAAATGGTTGCTTGCTTCTTGTTTTCTAAAGCATTTGCATAAAATAAAATTTAACGGAGTAGTGAGGTTTGTTGGCTTTCATGAATTTAAATATGACGTAGACAACTATAAACTATTTTAAATATGTATTTTTTTTTATATAAATTAAAGATTACAAATTTTTTGTTCATTACGAAAGTCTATAATTTGTTAATTTAATACCAATTTGTATTACTAATTAAATCTGAGATAGATAGTGGAACAACTTGATAATCAAGAATCTACATTAACTATATAAAATAAAAGCTTTTTAATATTTCTTTGGAATATTTTATATTTTTATTGGTCCTACTTGATCATTAAGAGCCATCTTCTTGAAGAAACATGATACTTTCAAATCATGAAACAAGATCCAAACCATCTCTAGCAATCTAGCCACAAAGAAAATGAATGATTTCACTATTCTTAACATATGAAAATTTGTTAGCAAAAGTATCAAGATCTTCTCACTTTCAAGAAATAACATTAATATCTTAAAATTTAAACTCAAGCAATCAACTAGGATTATAATGAACCTATCAGTTCTAATGATACCAATGAATAACCAAATTTGATAAAATTACAATGATAATTATTGAATTCCTTCAAAAAATTGATTACAAGATTGACCAAGATGTTTTACTATTTTGTTTGATTGCTTTAGGTAGTGGCAAGTCATAGGTGCCTCCTCGAGAGATTGTTTGTGCAAGAAAGACATTTATGATCTTTCAAAAGAAGATGAATATTAGATGAAATGATTAAAGAGAAGAATAGTTAATAAGAAGTGAAGAATGTTAGTAGATGATGATGTCTATAAGATATGATACGAGAATGAATCTTGATTGAAATCCTAAATTCCATTAACCACCTTTTCATTCCAACTTATTTAAGCAATTTATTTCATCATTGAGCCACTTTATTATAGTAATATGAGAGTTATCCTACCAATATATGAATGATCTAGGTAAAATTATCCTCTTGCTTCGACAAACACTTTGAACAAACAAGGAATGTGGGCCAATCCATCTAGGTTAGGCATTAGGAGACAAGGTATATAAGGCATCCACAAGCGTTGCTATCTTTTGAAAAAAATTATGCTTGAGATACTTTGCTCATGTGTGAATGTACTTCTTAGAGACACCCAAAATGCTCTTTAAAGACTTCATGAAAAATATCTCACAAGCAACAAACAAAGAAAAATAAGTCATGAACCATCCTGACATCTCTAATCACTTGTGGATATCTCAGAGATGCATAGGAACATGACTTGCAAAATCAAGACATAATAAGACCAACTTGACTCAACAAGTTAACAACCACACTGATTATGTGTTTATGTTTTTGTAGTAGTTTAGATAATGACATTGACGATTGATGATGTTGTCTGGTTTCAATAATGAGGTTCTTCTCTTTAGACTAACCTGTCTAGTTTCAAGTGTTTTCATCCTTTATATAAGATAAGATGATCTTTCAAAAAAAGACTTGTTGTTGACTTGATCAATAGATAAGATAGTTTGGTCAGTTTGATTGAGGACCTATTGACTAGTTGACTTGGTTTTGTTGAGCTTAAGCTTGTTGTATGACGTCATTCAATACCTATTGAAATATGAAAGAAACGGTTTATGTACAATAGAATTTATTACAAAATTTTCAAGGTTTTTCAATTTTTTTTGTTTGTCTTTGATAGTTTTTTCAAGACTTTTTGCAATGTTTTTGGCTTTTACTTTAGATTTCTTTTCAATATTTTCATATTTTGTTAGGGCATTTTAGATTTTTTAGACTTTTTTCAAGGGGTGAACCCAAATAGTGGGTTATACTTTTTTGGATGAAAGAGTTTTACTCTTTCGACAAAATGTGATTTTAATCCATGTTCTATTGAAAGTAACTTTCGATCAAATGTAAAAAGTGCATTTGATTGAATGCAAAAATCACAAATTTTAAAATTTTAACTAGGGACTTTTGATAGAAAGGGGGTTCGATAGAAACTATGTTCTATTGAAACCTCCTATTAGAAATCTCCCCCCCCCCCCCCAAGCTATCCTATTTTATGTAGTTTCTGGGCCTTCAAATCTTAAATTGAGTGCTCAAATGGACTGAAATGACAAACCCAAATACATGATAGTAGTAATCAAAATGAGATTTCTAATGATTATTATTTTAATATTTATTAAATTTATTATGAATTTTTTTAGATTAATTAAACATAGGTTTCTCACCAAACATCGACCTCTATGTTCAATGCTTATGGAAAAATAATAAACAAGTGAAATTTTTTTTGAAAAATATCTACACACAAGGTATTGAAGTCCTCTTTCGAATAAATAAAATAAAATAAAATTGGACACACTCAACAAGTTACGATTGAACAAATGAACATACATGTCAAAATTACAGTTAACTCAACTTCAAACTTTAATAAAACATGAAATACTGAGGATAAAGTTATGAAACCAATTGAAAACGTTAGATATGGATGTTACAAAACTAAATTTGAAAGAATCATATATATATTTTAGAAAAAAATTATACTTAAACAAATGAGTGTTACTAGCTTTAAATATATTGTTTAGTGTAAAATAAAAAAAAAGTTTTCGATGGAGTTAGAAAAATGGATTCAAATCAATTGTAATTTTTTTAAAAATAAATATATTTAGAATCTACACACAAAATGCTAAAAGACTTTAATTTACATCATCTTCAAATTTGTAATGGTTTAGTGGCAATAGGTGTCTGAATGTGATTATTTTTTTCACAATATCCATTTCAATGTCAAAGTTGGAAAACAAGTGTAACCCACTATTGAGGGTTCACCTCAAGACCTTTTAGATCACTAATTGAGGTGAAAGACATATACTAGGATTTATTCTCAAACCTGATTGTATTTATTTACCCCAGTGTCTAGCAAGGCATGAAACGTTATAAATGGATGAATGAGTTGATGGGATGACAATGGATAGGTGAAAGATGGGGATAGTTTAAATTGAAAAAGAGTCGATTTGGATGCAAAGACTATCTCAAAATGTGATGAAATATTTGACAAGCTAAGGGATTGGATATGTGGCTATGTAGGTAATGACACGATGCATTGCATGGCATGGGATCTATGGGAATGGACATATCAAGATATTTTTGAAAATGTGTTCTTCATTTTTATGTCCTTAATTTTAATCAAGACCAAGAAAGGGATTTGGGATAGGCAATATGAAATATGACAATGAATGAAAAAAGTAAGGGATGGGTAAGACAAAGGATATGTACTGAAGGATGTGGATAAAGTGTAGGAGACAATATCTTGTCAAGATCAAAGTTGGAAAAAGGGATATGGATGGATGAAGGATCATGGAGGATGTGGTAGGTAGGATAGCATGAATGAAACTTGCCCCCAAGTGTAGAGTGTAAGAGAGTAATGGATAACACAATACATCTATTTACCATGTTTTCATCATGTTACTTGCCTAAGGCACCACAAGAAGTGGTTCTCACCGTAGGATGATATATATATATATATATATATATATATATATATATATATATATATATATATATATATATATATATATATATATATATATATATATATATATATATATATATATATATATATATATATATATATATATATATATATATATATATATATATATATCACAAGATGATTATTTGACACTTTTTCATGAAACATTTTTAAAAAAAAAATTTAACTTTTTGGAAGACAATAGACACATGAAATGACATGAAGGAAGGGCTCAAGCACATTGTTCTTTGGGCATTACTACTAAAGGATGTGCTATAATAGACCATGGCTATTGAAACTATGCTCAAAGACATTGATGAGGTGATACCAAAGGGGAATGAAAAAGATGATAACATGAACTAGGGTAAGGGGTTTATGCATAGGATTGGATAATGAAGTTGGAAGGATGGAAGGTGGGTGTTGGATAATGGATGGGGTGTTGGAAGAATTTTGTATGGGTGGGTGGAAATGTTAGCAAGATCAATGTTGATACACACCTCCAGGGCTGGTGAAGTGATGGAAGGAAAATGGATTTTGGATTTTTGAGATTTAGATAGAGGAGTGGATGTCGATTTTGGGACACAAGGATCCAAAATGAATGAAGGAAGCAATGGAGTATCTAAGCCGGTGGATTTTGAGACATAAGGATCCAGAATAAATTTGGAAGATGGAATACATTTATGTGGAGGATTGATGGGATCCTTTGGAATAGCAAGCGTGGATGCCAATTTTGATTTTTCCTTATGATGTAGTGATTTTATGAGAAACTTGGAAATCCACATGGTTTTTTATTTTTCTCTCCTTTGTGGTTGTTTTGAAAGAATTGCTTCAATAAGAGACTTAGGAATCCACATAGTTTTTTATTTTTAATTTTTCTTAATGGGCCCTTTTGGCCTTGTGGACTTTTCCTTTAAAAAAAAATAAATATTTTTGATCAAATTTTTCTTTTTTTTACATGTTTTTTAGATGGGACATGTTGATCCTTGAACGTATGTGGATTTTTGAACTTTTGAATTTTATGTTTAGCTTCCAAATTTCTTCCCAGAATATTTGGATTCATGGATGGATAGGGATGAGATGGAGGTTTATTAAAGGATTTCATATAGATGGATGGTTGGAAGGTTCTCAAGGATGTATGAAAGGGTAAGTGGATGGTAGACTAGGGGTGATATGGATGGTTGATGGAGAAATATAAGGACCTAAGATGGATGGAAGGGACAAATACTTTGACTTTCAGATAGGAGGACCCAAAATAGATTTGGATGATGGGGAAGGTGTATGCTTGGGTTTATATGGGGGAATTTGGAATTTAGGAGGGATACCAACATCTTGATGGTGAGTTATATAGCCAAGGCCCTAATTGATGCAGTCAAGGATGGTGGATCCAGTTAAGGATAGTCCAAACCTTGCAACCAACAATCAACATAGCGGAATACTCAACAACAAAACAACCAAAATAATTGTTTAACTCTGATTTTCATTAACATGCCTGGCTGTAAGGCCTCTCAGGTTAGGGCCAATTACAATCAGAAATAATTCTGCAAGATCACATAGATCCAATACAATCTCAGCTAGTTTAGCTCTGAAAATAATCAATAACTGATGGAAACCCTAAGGAAGATCTAAACTTGAGCTCGCAAGCCTCCAAGAAATCTCCTTGTCTCCAAGTGTGCAAACCACTAGCTCTGCAACTACAAACTATCATATAAAAATCTCATTTGCAAGCTCATGCAAGATCTTTTCCACAACTTCACCAACTCCAACTTTTAGAACCTCAGATCTGATTCGCTAAGCCTTCCAAGTTATGAACTCCTGATCCTCTGATCCTGATCCTAAAAATCTACCCAAACACCCCTTAAATACTAATCATCAACCACAAGTCGACTAGATGAAATCATTAACTCCCCCCAACAATTATTAAATTTAATACAAGTCGGCATCAAAATAGCCTTACAAACATTTAATTCAACATGTCGGCCTATAAAAATAGCTACCAAAAATAAATGCACCAAGGCGGCCCAACAAATCACACATAACTCCAGTCGGTAAACTAGAACTACCGAGCAATAGTGAAATAACTGAGTATGCCAAGCATCGCCGAGCACCAGTGTCAACCGAGCACCATAGGCATCACTGAGTAACACTTTTACTGAGTGCCAGAGATTACTGAGTTCCTTCAGCGATTGAGCTTCCTTCAATGACTAAGACTGTCGGTCAAGGCTACAACCGAGTAACACCGGCCAAACATACACCTCCCATGCAGATTCATTGAGTACCCTAGAATGCCCCTGCATCAGACACCCCAGGTTTGAAAAGATGTTCATATGTGAGAAGAACATCTTTTGAGATTCAGCACATAAACCTCAAACTGGTTCTTCACATACAAGTCCTCCACTTTTTTAGCTTGCATAATCTTCCACTTCAGCTTTCTCTATTTCTTCAAGTCTTTTCTTGACAACATGTATGTTTTTTCTCCATACTGATCATTCATTTTCTCTGGATACAACAACTCAACTCGGCTACAAATACTTAGGCTTCTCCTACCAAGCGTTGTATCCAGCAAAGGCATCAGGGAAAACTTCATGTCATCCTTCTCAACAGTAAACACATTTTAGACACAGTCATACATAGCTCTACAATCATATTGCCAAGGTCTACTGAGAAATATATCATAACTATTCATCTTCACAATGTCACATAACACAAGATCCTTATACTGGCCAATCTGAACATCAATAAAACATTGGTCTCTTACTTCTAGAGCATGAACATCTTGTAACCAGCCAATCCTATAAGGACAAGGATGCTTCATTCTATTCAACCCAAGTTTCTGAACCATGTCCTCATCGACAAGGTTATCAATACTACCACTATCAACAATAACATCACAGAGTTTACCTCCAGACTTGCATTGGGTCCTAAAAAAGTTACTCCTCTGACAAGGTTCCTCCTTTGTACCGAGCAATGTTCACCAAAGTATCAAGTTCTTAGATTCAGGTTCATTCTCATTCACCACAACAGTCCATCGATCACCAAGCTTCTTCTATGTACACTCAAAATAATGGTGTCCTTCCTCTCCACATTTATAGCAAGTACTCTTAAAGATAACTCTACTTGCCTTCTTCTTCGGTTCCATAGGTTTTTGTTCATCTTCTGTATCAGTCGGTTTATCCTTCACTGAGTGATTAATCTTTTCCTTCCCTCAGGGATTACTATGTTATTTCCTTTTCAACTTATCTTCTGCCTTCAGAGCACATTGATAAGCATCTTCAACAGAATCAATCTTCAACATACTAAGCTCATCCTGAATATTGAATCTTAGACCATTCACATACCAAGCTACCTTTTCCTTACCAAGCTCTTGGTGTCCAGACTGAATAGTAAGTTTGTAGAACTCCTCGGTATTCTTCAACATACGTATCCTTCTATTTTAGATTCTGCAACTTCTTAAATAAGTCAAGCTCATAGTTAGAAGGTATGAACTTAGCTTTCAACTTTGTCACCATCAACCTCCACCGATTGATCTTCATTTCACCTTCATCTTCTCTATCTCTTTATAGTTCTTTCCACCAAAGAGAAGCATGTCCTTTCAACTTTGTCTGTGCTAATCTCACCCGAAGAGGATCTTCAATTTCTTCCAGCTCAAAGAAATCTTCAAGTTCACCCATCCAATCAATCAAGTTCTCGGGCTTCAAAGTACCAAAGAAAGTAGAAACTTCCATTTGATAACTACTACTTAACCGAGCTCTAGATCTAGGAAATCAAGCAGTTCTATCTTCACCAGATCTATCCCTCTGGTCATCACCACTAGATCCAGTAGGTTCAAAGTCTTCATCAGCTTCCTCATAACCATCTTCAGTACCAACATTCTGAGGTACACCAGTAACAACTCTCATGTCATTCTTCATCAACTCCATCTCAGATCTGAAATCTAATTTCACCTTCTCTATAATCCTAGATTCAATAGTATCACAGAGATCTGCAAGTACTCTAGGGTCCAATCTTCTCAGAGGCATCCTTAAAGATAAGAGAAACCCTCTGCAACAAACCCTACACTAACCACCTTGTGGCAATCTCCAAGTTGTATGCAAGTCAGATCTCAACCTGCCACCTTGAACAAACAACTAGGGCAAGATCCAAAAGTTCAGTGCTCTGAATCTGTAATCTAGATCATACAATCTCTTCACAAACAAGATCAACTTCTCAAGATCAGCCTTGCTAGGTCAACCTTCACTCCACAAGATCAACTATCACTTTGATACCACCTAATGCAGTCAAGGATGGTAGATCCAGTTAAGGACAGTCCAAACCTTGTAGCCAACAATCAACACAGCGGAATACTCAACAACACAACAACCAAAATAATTGTTTAACTCTGATTTTCATTAACATGACCGACTATAAGGCCTTCCAGGTTAGGGCCAATTACAATCAGAAATAATTTTGTAGGATCACATAGATCCAATACAATATCAGCTAGTTCAGAACTGAAAATAATCAGTGACTGATGGAAACCCTAAGGTAGATCTAAACTTGAGCTCGCAAGCCTCCAAGCAATCTCCTTGTCTCCAAGTGTGCAAACTACTAGCTCTGCAACTACAAACTATCGGATAACAATCTAATCTGCAAGATCATGCAAGATCTTTTCCACAACTTCACCAACTCCAGCTTTCAGAACCTCCGATCTGATTCTCTAAGCCTTCCAAGTTATGAGCTCCTGATCCTAAACATCTACCCAAACACCCCTTAAATACTAATCATCAGCCACAAGTCGGCTGGATGAAATCATTAACTCCCCCAAAAATTATTAAATTCAATACAAGTCGGCATCAAAATAGCCTTAAAAACATTTAATTCAACATGTCGGCCTGTAACAATAGCTACCAACAATAAATGCACCAAGTAACAAATCACATAGAACTCTAGTCGGTAAACCAGAACTACCGAGCAACAGTGAAATAACTGAGCATGCCAGGCATCGTTGAGCACTAGTGTTGACCGAGCACCTCAGGCATTGTTGAGTAACACTTTTATCGAGCGCCAGAGATTACTGAGTTCCTTTAGCGACCGAGCTTCCTTCAATGACTGAGACCATCGATCAAGGTTGCAACTGAGTAACACCGACCAAACACACACCTCCCATGCAGATTCACTGAGTACCCTAGAATGCTCTTGCATCACTAATAGTATGTATATTCTTTGATATCAAGGGGTTCTAATATACCTTGTTCACTGAGGTCTAACCATTTTCCTTCATAATGCATGTTCTCACAAATATTCTTATCAATGTGATACTGATTATTTTCTAAACAAAATGTGAGTCTATTTTGAGCTAGAGGAAGCATATATAGAATGGTAGAATCATGAAGTAAACCAGACCAAATGAATTGGATGAACCAAGTTGATATATAATAGGCTCATTATTATCATGTATACGATGTTAGACATATTGAATTTTTGTTGGCATTGATGTCAAAACCTTCATACTGACATCTTGGTGGTATTGGTTGGTTGTTGGAATTTTTGGTTATGTACCTATTGGTTGTCAATTAAAGTATCAGAGGTTTTAGTTATTCATATGAGAGGTTTAATATGGACAATTTTGGTGTTCTATGGCATGTGTATTTAGTTCTACTCACGACCTACATGTTTTGGTACACTTGTATGCTTTCGGTAAGCAGTGTTGAATGAAGTTGTCTATTAGTTTCTAGTGATTGCTATACTTTTAGTGTTCTTCCAGGTGTTTTTGATATTTGGATAGTGGTGATGTTCATCAGATGGTTTTTGTATTGTTTTTTGGATATTTCTAGTTTCATCCATCGGTGGTTTAGAAGTTTTGGTGATCAAGAGATGGTTTTAGTTGTGGTGTTTCGATAGTTTTGGTAAATATAATATTTATTATATAAATCTTAAAGTGAGACCTATATTTGGGTCATAGTGTAGCATGTTGTAAAGATTTCTTAAGTGTGTCCTAAATTTAGGATCAGTGGTAATGCATTAAACACAATTGTAATATATTTTTGATTTGGGGCCGACACATTCTTTTGGTGTGGCCGATATATGTGTGAATAAATATCTATATAAATAAAGAAAACCTTGTGTATCTAAGGTACAAGATTATTAGTATGTGAATGTAGAAGGAGAGAACTCTTGATGATGATGATGTATGCAAGCCAAAGCTAAGTGTGGAAGACTATTGAGAGATCAAGAACATAATTTGGATACAAATTTGTATTGGATTAGATGGTGGTATATAAAAGAGGATAAAAAATTGAATCTACTATTGGATGTGGTAACTAAGATTTATTGTTGAAATATTTCATGCATATCTAGATCCAATTCTATTAATTAATCTTTTTCAATAAATTTTCTATTACAAGTAGCATTTGTCGTTGCACCAAAAGATTGAGGTTTTTTAATGCCCGATACAACCACTAGACTTATAGAAGTCACGCGAGGCTATTAAACCATGTCAAGAATCCCAAAGGGGAGCACTGGCCATTTTTCCAACAATCTCCCCCTCAGCGTTACCCAAGGGGATTCAAACTTGTGACCAAGCTCTAATACCAAGTGTTAGAATAGCAGTGTAATGCCCAAAATACAAGGACAAAACACAACAACAATTTTTTTTTAAAGAACACTAGATGACAACTATGGTTACACATACAACTCACTTGATGCGAAACTTGAGACAAAAGACTAGTCACCCAATGTAAAATAAGGGAAATCATGGCATGCGCTGGTGTGCCAACATCCCTAAATCGACTGACGACATTAGGTGACATAAAAACCCTAACTAGGTTTGGCGTGAAAGATTCATTAGGTTATAGTACAATTCAAATTTCATTTAAGGGATAATAATATTCCCTATCTCAAACTAGGGTATGGGGACTATAAAGTCATCGATTAGGATAGATTAAGTTATAGGGGACATATCCCTTTGAAAAGAATGAAATTTGCAATAACATGAAAACCAATTAAGATATTATTACTTCCCTAAAACATTTTCAATGAATAGACTATTTCCTACAAACCTAATTAATAAAAGGGAATGTAAAGGTAATTAATTAAATTAATAAATAAATAAATAATCTACTTCTTTAATTAATTCATAAAAGTTTCCCCTTTATATTAAAATAATTAATACTATATACCCTTTCAAATTTCACGAAAATCAACAAGTACAAATTGGTTTAGAATTAATAGGGTAATTTAAATATTTAATCTAACACTAACTCCTTAATTAAATCTATTGTTACCCTACTAGACAAGATAAATTGATTTATATGATACTAGATCAAATGAATAATCTTCGTGCTATAAATTAAAATTAAAATGTAACCACTAAATAGATTACTAACAAGGTCTTTAATTAAATAACAAGTAATTATAAATTTCCTTGATTTTAAATAAACCATGCTAGAATACCATTCCTAAACCCTTTTCTTTTTTTTGCATTTAAATTCAATTTACATAAAAGAATTAAAATTAAAATAATAAAATTAACATTTGTTTCTTAATTAGATTTCAATAAGTTTCAAATTAATTAATTTTAATAAAAATTAATAAGAACTATCTCAAAAGGAATTAAACCTAACTAATTTAATTTCTTAATACTCAAACCCCCAAGAATATTTTAAAACTAAAAGTTTTCTTAAAAAAAATTAAAGGCGATGTTTCACAATATCCTTTTAAATTATTATTAAATAAAATCCCCTGATTTATTAAATGAAATTAGGTGCCACCAAAAGCATATGAAAATAAAGAATATAAAATTAAATAAGGAAATCATTCCTAAGTGGTTTCCCTAACCCTAATTCGAAATTAGGGCTGGGACCACTTTTATAAACCACTAGAAACCCTAATTTCTCGCATTTCATTATGCAGGGTTCTGGAAAGGGAGATAGGTGATTTCAAGCTTGTACACATAGGTGTACATGTGTTTATATACACACTTATGGTGTGTATATTCACACATATACACTCTTGTGTATATGATAAGGGAGGCTCAATGGATATCTATATTCCAATAGAGACTACATCCAGACATCCATTGATGCATACCTAGTTTTACCACAGCAAGGTAAAACAATGAAGTTTTCTTTAAAAAAAACCATTACTAAGTTTTCTTTTTTAATATTAA
The DNA here is from genome assembly GCA_027943335.1 of Chamaecyparis obtusa. Lineage (NCBI taxonomy): Eukaryota > Viridiplantae > Streptophyta > Pinopsida > Cupressales > Cupressaceae > Chamaecyparis > Chamaecyparis obtusa. The sequence continues at coordinate 534,477 of BSBK01002178.1, read as the reverse complement.
TTTTATTATTTTAGGGCCTGGTTTTATTTTTTAAAATTTTCTTTTTAAAAACTCCAGCATACTGTCGGCCCTGCGCGTGCACGTTTTGGTAGATGCCTGTGGAGGGGAGCTTAGCTCCTCACCACCTAATGGTGGCTAGGCTCCTCCTACCCACTGCCCCTAAGGGGACGGCGACAGGGATTGCTCCCCACACCCTACAGGAGGGCGACAGTGAGAGCAGGGCTTTGCTACGGGGGAAGGGCTTTGGCCCGACCCCCCCCCCCCCCCAAACAAATTTGTTATATTAAATTTTTTTTATAAAAAGTTTGTTTAAAAGGAAACAAACTTCCCTAGTATGTTAAATTTATATTTTTTTAAGAGAAAAACTTTATTATATATATATATATATATATATATATATATATATATATATATGTATACACACACACACACACACACACACACACACATATATACATACATACATACATATATATATATACATACATACATATATATATACATACATATATATATATATATATATATATATATATATATATATATATACATATATATATATATATATACATATATATATATATATACATATATATATATATATATATATACATAGATATATATACATATATACATATATATATATATATACATATATATATATATATACATATATATATATACATATACATATATATACATATATATATATATACATATACATATACATACATATATATATATATATATATATATATATATATATATATATATATATATATATATATATATATATATATATATATATATATATATATATATATATATATATATATATATATATACACATATACACACACACACACACACATATATATATATATTGATCGGTAAAAGGCCGTAGCCCTAGAAATTTTTTTATTAATATAAATAATTAATTTACAATGTGACCCCGCTCACTGCAGGCGCTGGTAGGAAAGAGCGGGGTTGAGAAAACCTCCAGCCTTGCCCGGGACCATAGGTCCTATCCTTATACAAAATTAACGTGGGCATACCCACGACTCGACGATTGTCAAGATTTGTAAAAATACATGTTTCCGTAGGCATACCCATGGCTCAATACCTATCAAGATTTGTACATATTTTCGTGGGCATACCCACGTCCCGAAAAAACTTGAGATTGTTTTTCTTTTTTAAAATCATGATTTGATTGATATACATTGACTGGTGATTACACAAGGGTTAAGTCATTTATACAATTATATACAATATATGATCCTCTTACTTTGTCGAGAATAAGTATTGATTGTCCGAATGATAATCCTGCCTGAACAAACAAGACAAAAATCCTCCAAAAACCAAGGTTAATGGACATCAAGATTAGAAGGTCCTACATCTTAGCTCCATCACCTATCTATGAATATTGTGAATATTGACTTAAAAACCACTCTATAGATTAAATGAAATATTAGGAAAATAGACATACTAAGAGTTATATTAAAGAAAAAACATAAGCTTAATTTTACCATTTCTAAGCCACTGCTCCTTAAGTGCTACTAACATCTACTTACCTTAACTTGAACACATTCTTTTCTATCATGATAATATTAGAGACATAATATATCTATGTGGTTAATAATCCTTACCGATTAAGATTGTTGTTTCCTTCCACAAGTTAGCAATCTTCAATCTGAACATTTTAGGAATATTTGTAACAAAACTAAGCAGTCTCCTTTATGTTATACTTATGATCTGACTAATTCCATGTATAGCTTGGCTGTCTATCATAATGAGGAGTTATGTAGAGGTTCCTTGTAAGCCTCTTAAGTTTAGTTCAACAGAAATTACTTTTGTGATTATCTAGACTCCTCAGGCAAATTAATCAATAAAGTTGGTTTTCTTTAGTCCCTAATAGGTAGAAATTAGCTAAAGTTAAATTCTTTTTTATTGTTTTAGCCTACCAAACATACAAAGAGGATACTATATTAATATTATTAGGGAGGATAAATATCAATACAATCTAATAATAGTCATCATCAGTAAGGGATTAGTCTAAAGAACCGTTGTAAAAGAATACTTCTTGGCTTCGGGGTTATACTTATAATGAGTACCTTGTGCGCAATAAAAGGAAAACTTATAGTTTCTATTCATCATGCTCTTATTAAATTGAGTAATAACTATAATTAGTAGTCTAGCTGTAATGTTTACTTATCCTTGTCATCAATGCCCTTTTTGCTGTGCTGATGATGGTTGCTACAACAAGCTTTAAAAAATGATAACAAAGACTATGTGAAAGGACCATGAAGCGGATAATAGGTTTACCCATTGTCGGAGGAAACTTGATGACCTTGCTCTGTTTCCCATGCTCTTTCCTATAATCATTACAGTAATGAATTTAGTGGTCATGTAATCATTACAATATACTTTCTAGTTAATCCTTGCAATGAGTCTAGACTCTGAACTGTAATCATTACAGGGTACTAGGATCTTAAAGAAGAGAAAGAAACTATTAGATGTAAATGTGCTGAATTAGCTAAATTTGAAACCTTATAGAAAAAATACCTGCTCTATTAATATACTAAATCCATTGAGTGTTTGTTATAGAATAGTGGTGCTTAATACTACCTACACATATCACTTTGAAGCTACTCGATCTCTAATGATAAAGAGTTCAGTTGTCTTAATTACCTATTAAAGTTTGTACCAAATGTGACTTATTTGATATATCATCTCATTTATGTAAACACTTAAGGGTTATCTTGGATATGCTGGTCCATTGTTACAACTCCATTAGCTCCTAGATTAGCTAGCATATCTGCCTCTATATTACCTTCTCTGTAGGTATGACTGATTTTATATTTAGTTATACTCTCCATTATTTGATTAATCTCTTCTATTTTTGAGTTCAAAATCCAATTAGGTGTTTTTTTAGTACGAATGGCGTTGACAATTATTTGAGAGTCTCCTTCAATTATTACTTTGGAAATGTTAAGACTCTTGCATAACTTTAGGCCCTCTAATGCCTCTTTGCATTCAACCATGTTATTAGTGGTGGGGTTGATGGGCCTGGAGAACTTAGCAATAACTTATGACTTCCAATTTCGGATAATCCCCCCAATACCTGCAACCCCAGGGTTACCTCTAGATGCTCCATCAAAGTTAAGTTTGTACCATCCCTCTTTCGGAGGAATCCATTTACAGGAAGCTCTGTCAGCCTTCATTTTGGGTCCCCCTTTTCCATATAAGGGAGGAATATCTAATTTAGGCCATTTAAATCTAATTTTGTTATCCCAGCTCTTAAAAGACTCTTCATAACTTAACTTGTCCCTGAGCTTGCTGTTAATAATTTCTACTAATGATGCTTCTATCTTGTTTGTGATTGTATCCCATGGTAGTTTTTGATCGGTGAAAATCCTTCTATTTCTTTCTTTCCAGATTTCCCAAACTACTATTGATGGAGAGATGATCCAATTATACTTATATAAATTGTCTTTATAAAGAGATGGGCATGCTTTAAGGTTGCTTCATAGATCAGAATGAAGAGCAGACTTCCAACCTAAACTTTGGTGAAGCCAATTCCAGCATTTTTGTGAGAATGGGCAGTTAAGGAGAATGTGATTAACATCCTCAGAATGATTCTCACATAGGGGGCACTTAGATGGTCCTTCAAAACCCAATTTATTAAGTCTATCTGTTGTAAGAATCTTATTTTGCATAGCCGCCCATAAAAACATGCCATCTTTAGGGAGGCAAGATTTATTCCAGCAAAGGTTCAGTGGTATATCTATATTGTCCAATTTCAGCTCCCTAATAATAAAATTGTAGCCCTCTTTAACAGAATAGTTACCATTATTAGATCCTGCCTAGATTAAAATATCTGATCTAGTTTTGAGTGATACCTCTCTATCTTTCAGAATTGCCAAAAGATTTTGCTTCTCATGCCATACAAAATCAATTTCCTCTGAATCACTCCATTTGGTAACTCTTTTCTTACAAAGATAATCCTTAAGATAAATGCCTTTAACCTTTTTACATTCTTCCATAAACTCTGATGAGAAGCCCTGTTTGTTTAGGGGAGGAAGTCCTACCCACGAATCATCCCAGAACAGTGCTTGATCTCCTGCACCTACATCCCATGTTAGAAATTTGCTAATAATTCCTCTACAGTCTTTAATAAAGTTCTAGATCCGAGAGCCTTTAACATGTGAATGCGACCTAAATATATTAATGGGGTCTGCATCGGGGATATATTTATGTAATAATATTGATGCCCATTTGCTACTAGATTCCTTGTACAATCTCCAGATGAGTTTAGCTCCAAGAGCTTGATTTTTCCATAAAAGATTTTTGATGCCAAGGCCCCCCTTAGAGATTGGTTTGCATAAGGTATCCCATTTAATAAGGGCAAGATTTTTGTCTTCTGATGGACCTTGCCAGTAAAAATCTCTAAACATTTTATCTAAGCTCTTTTTTATATTAGTAGGGAGGGGGAGTACAGACATATGGTACGTAGGTATGGTGGAGAGAATCGGTCCATATACGTTAAATAAATTGAATTTTAGATTAGATTTTAGACTTTTGATTTCTAGAGCCATCCAATTATTATTATTAGATGTAGGTATGGCTGAAACTTTACGAGGGTCCCACAATACTGCTAACCCTCCTGAATGACTTATAGATGATACAAATTCTGATTTCCAGATGCCTAGTTTCTTACTAACCTTAGTACTTTCCTCTTTATTGAGTTTAGTTTCCTGTAATAATATGATTTCGGATTCAAAGTTTTTTAGATATCTCTTAATTAATCTATGTTTGTTAGGGGCATTTAATCCCCTAACATTCCAAGTAGTGACTTTCATTGCTGCTGGGGAAGGCACTTCCCCTTCCCTATATATAGAATATCAGCAATCTTTTTTTGGTTGCTTGCATTGCCGTCTAACGATCTCAATTCGACGGCTGATTTCCTACCTCTTTACTTTTTAATTCTATTAATATTGGGTGTACTTAGGCTCCCTCTATTCATAGCTATGCCCAAATTTCTATTCTTGTTAGTAATCCCAAAGAGGCCTTCAATAGAGTCCTTAATCAATGTTGAGTTTCCAACAGACTTAATGTCAGTATTATCCTGCTGTTCCGGGCTCTTTTGTTCATTTTCTGTTTGCACAAGGGGTTCATCCATATCTATAATTTCTTTACCAAATGTTTCAATTATATCTTCTGATTTCCCTGATAGATCCAAGTTTAGAATTTCTAACTCTATAGGGATTGAGATACCTTGTTCCATCCCCATGTCCGGTATATTTTTAACGATCATGTCATTGGTGAATTTATCTTTAATTACATTTTCAGCTTGAATTAAATTTATATTATCCTTTATTATAATAGGCCTATCCTTTTCCTTCTCTCTATTTTTTATATCTGATGACATATCAGAATTAACAGGAAGGACATTTTCTGAGATTTCCATTTCTGGAACAGAGGAGAGTAAAGGTTGAGTTGACCTAGTGTTCTCTACCTCATTTTCTTCTAGAATACATTCCTGAATTAGGTTAATTATGGTTTCCTTCTGATATTTTAATTCATCAAAATCACAAATCTCATCCATAAACATATCTATTAGTTCATCCGTTAGAGGTTCTCCTAAATAATTTATAATTTGATTAACTACCTCATTACTTTTGCCTTCAGGATCCTCTAATGCTACTAAATTGGAACATTCAGGTTTCAAAGACTGTTCTGTTCGTAGATCAGTCTCACATAGATCAATGTTGCACTTATCTTCATAATGTAAGCAAATTTTATTCTTTTTATCTAACTTGATCTGTTCTAACTCATTCTCTAGATTACATTTCTTAGGTGAGTTATGCATAATATTTACAGGTGTATTTTCTATTTCTGGTGGTAATGCCTCATATATATGAGGTATTTCTAAATTTTCAATAGGTAGGGGAGCCAAATGTTCACTAAAATTTTCTTTTGGGGTAAAATTTGTTTGAACATTAGGGGAGGAGTTTTTTGAGGCTTCTGTAGTCAGAAGAGTAAAGCCTCCTCTATCCTTAAGGAGACTTACATTTACATCTAAGTTTGTGCTTGGAAGATCGATTATATCATTTTGTAAGACATCTAAGATAAATCTATTGTCTACCTCTGATGTTTCTATATAATCCTCCATAATTTTTGGATTTATGAAAATAGTATTTGAATTAAAACACAGCTGAATAGGGGGAATGAATTTTTTATGGTAATTCATTTTAACTACAATAATTAATTCTACATGGCTATGTTTAGTTTTAATGACTCTTTGGAATTCCCCAAAGCTCTTCCCTATATCTTTGATAATCTCTGGATGATTACATTCCAATGGTAGATTTCTCAACAAGACTATTTTTTCTATCATAAAATCAGCTACTTTGATAGGATTAAAAAGTTGAAACCAATTTGAGACAAAAAAAGGTGTATGCCTATATTTTAAAAATCCCTCTTTCATTATCAAGTCCCTGATGCTACTGCATTTACAATCTAGAAAGAAGAAATTATCATCAAGGACAATAATACTTACCTCTGCGGGAATTTGAGAAACTAGTCCTTCTATTAAATCAGTTATGGATGCCCCTGATCCCATCCATTTATAGATCACACCTGTCTCTGCCCAGGATTCCTATTTTTGCATTATAAGATTGTTATCCAATACCAAGCTAGCATGCTTTTGATCAGTGATACCATGGATTAAGAATGAATTTTTAAGAGTACTGCACCTGTGAGGTGGGGAATAAACCTTCTCTGATTTTCTTAATCTAGGCACCTTAAGATTATTATCATTTTTTTCCAAGAAGGTGTGAGAAGGATTCATATTTCTGCTATTACTTCTTTTGTGCGGAGGAGTATATGCTTTTACAGACTTATGAATCGAATTGCAAGTATTAAACATAATATTCTTAAAATCCTTTTTATTCAAAGCATCGAAAGAGTTTTTTAACAAAATTTCCTTGGTATCATACTTACCTGGGATAGATCTTACCGACTTCCATTTTTTAACTGTCTACCATACATTCTTATTTGTATTTCCATCCCCGAGAGACACCTGAGCCACCATCTATCTTCCTCCCCCCTTAGCAGATAGAGGTTCATAGGGATTTCGCAACAGAGATTTCCTAGACATCGGGGCTTTGGTGGTCCCAGGGATTGTATTGCTTTTTGCATATTTCATTTTTGCAAAAACCTAAATCTGATGGTCTAGGGCTTGGACTATGAACACCTTGGGCATAGGAATCACCTTACTACTTGCCAAACCCTTGGATGCCACAGTCAAAATCCTATTTCCATCCATTTTCTTTGCAGATGTATCAGAATCCCAACATTTTGGTGCTTCTGATTGTTGAGCTTCCCTGAGACTTCTTTCTTTCTATTTGGTGATGAAATCTGTAAGATGATCATATGTTGGGTGAGGTTGAACACCCTTAGTTCTACATTCTGCTCGCTTGTGACCGTAAAGCCAACATCTAAAGCAATAACTAGTAAATTTGCTATCTTTTTCCTTATTCGCGGAAGCCACATTGGATTTTGCAATGGTGTTTCCATGATAGTTGCTAGCAGATGCTTGCTTCGACTGATAATGATGGATAAACCCTAAGGAGATTTGCCTCTGCTGAAAAGAAATTTTTCACTGCGTTCGTGACTTTCTCATTTTTGCAAATCACAAATCATAATGTATAAGTTGCCTCTTTCGCTGCCCTTTGTTTGATGTCACAGGTCCCTGCTATTGTATTAGATTACTACCTAAGCCTTCTATGTTTCACTGCCTCACACTCCAATTCGGATCTCTTTTGCTATTTCAAGTCATAGCTCAAATCTGAATTGTCTCTTTCACATCTATAGCCTCTTTCAATTCTAATAGCAAGCTTAGGACAAAAAATCGATAGCCTCTTAGTATGTCACTGTCAAACACCCTTTGCTATTTCACCCTTGATTGCTCCCTGCCCTGCTATTTTTGGATCTGCTCTTATTTGGGTTGCCTTTCAAACAATTTGGTGTCTTCCTTAGGCAATCTCATTGCCTATAATATTCAGATCTAGGCCTGCTCTTCAATGAATTCACTCTCTATTCAATGTCATTGTTCTTTGCTATATCTTGCATGTTCCCCTCGATCAGTGTCGCTGTCTTATGGATTAGATCTGCCTCAATGCTTGGAATTCAGACTGCACCTCTGCTACTCCACACACAAATCACAAGCCCTCTAATTAATGCTGCAGGCTCCTGCTCTTCTATTTTTATTGAGTTGATTGATGTTACAATCAACTCAAAAATACCTTGAAAGGGTTGTAGTTACAATAAAGAAAATAATTTCTCCTTGATCAACCCTCAAAAATTTGTATAAGATTTTGAAGACAATAGACAAGGCTATAAATTGAATGGATCTCTCTCTCTCTCTCTCTCTCTCTCTCTCTATATATATATATATATATATATATATATATATATATATATATATATATTATAATATTCTCTGGTTCTAGAAAGCTTTAAAAATATATGATATTCACACACACACACACACATATACTATTAAATTCATATTAATATATTTGTACAATAATTTGTAAAACTCATAGGTTGAGAAGTATGTTAATTTAAAGAAACAATATTATACTATATATAAACTACAAATTCTTTGATTAATAGGGGAAGTTGATTAATGAATTTAAATCATCTATTTTTTTTATATTCTGTTACAACTATTATGTTGCAGTTTCATGCATATCTCTAAATTTAAATTAACAGATTTCATGGACAGTAAAATTTTATTTTTTAAAAACAAACATTGCAACATAATTCTACTTCAATGATAGTAAGTATTGTTGGAGATTTGCCAGCAAGCCAGTACTGACTGTATGTTTGTCATTGATGACAACATATGGTAAGTAGCATAAGTAGAAGAATTATGTAGTAAACTTTGAGTATATGTAGCATGGATGTGTTATCAACATGATATCATGGACGCAGAGGTTAATTGTTAGTACATACAGTTATGTAGCAACTTGTGTCAGTAGTGTTCCTAACAAAATTATAGGTAGTGTTCTATGAGTGATTGTTCGTACAGTCATCATGGAGCCTTGTGCCTTTAGATATGTGTTGGAGACATGTTAGTAATGTTACATTCACAGACGCAGAGTTTGATGATTAGTAGAAATGAATTTATGTAGTCGCTATTCACCAGTAGCAGTTTCTTGTATTTATTCATAAGAGGCAACATAGATTATATTGGTATAGGAGTTTCACCTATCATTTTGGTATGTGCCCTTGGATTAGTGATTGGAGAAGAGTTAAGACTGTTTAGTTAAGAGTGCACAATGTAATTCAGCTTGAGGAGAAAGTTTCAGTTAATTTGGTAGAGCTAATAGTGTGTAGCATGCGTCTACATTTATTAATATTAGACAGGTCCTAGATTGTGTTGCGTGCTTAGTAGAGCTGACAGAAGTATTATTGGAATGTGTTATGGTTTTTCTAATGTGATTTCAAGGTGGTTCTAATAGGCCGAATTGATTATATGATTTGGAGGAAAGATATTTATAGGTAATCATTTGTGATTGCTAAGGTATGGTTCAGAGTTGATTGAAAAGAGAAAAGCAGAGAGTGCGAAGTGTTGAGACATCAGGAGAAGGTCTATGTGACCAAGTAAAGAGTTTGTGCTATACATTGGAATTGATCCAGACAATAGGTCAAAGCGCAGTTCACCAAGATCTAGATATAGTGTGTATCTATTATTTAGAAGGTTGTAGCCTTCACCCCTTTGAGTAGCGTGCTCTCGGACAATGCATCCTCACCCCTAATAGGGTTAATTGTAAAAGACTCCTAACAGGGTCTGACCCTTGACCAGGTCACTATACTAAATGCATTGTAAAGACAACTCCTAACAGGGTTAAGGATCTTCTAACAAGGATCATAATACAGTAGTGCAGATTATTAGTGGGTGTCAATTCCCACTGGGGTTTTGACCTATTTGGGTTTCCCTATAACCAAAATATTGGTGTTGTGTTCAAGTGTTCTTTCATTGTGTTTATGCTTTATATTTAAGTATACTTAATTGGATAAAGAATTGAAACTTGTAGATAATTGATTCACCCCCCCCCCCTCCTCCCTGTTATCTCTTGGGACTATTCCTAATAATTGGTATCAGAGCCAAGTGCCTTAGAGAGAAAGTTTAATAGCTTGAGGTTGATCAAATGACATTCTTTAAAAAAGACAGTCCTAATTTTGATGGAGAGAATTATCTTGATTGGAAGAACAAGATGATGACACATTTGTAGTGCATTTCTTTTGAAGTTTTTGAAGTGGCTATCAAAGAAGTTTAGATCCCCTCTCTAGCAGATCTTGCAAAGGATGATGCTACTAGCAAGCAAAAGGATTTGTTCCATCAAAATGCAATAGAAAAAGAAGCCCTTATTAGCACCATATCTGATAGTGAGTTTTCAGAGATAAAGAAAGTAGACACAGCCTACAAGATATGGAAGCACCTAGAAGACATGTTTGAAGGAGATAAAAAAGAAAAGAATGCGCTCAGAAGACATGGAAGAAAAAGTACAATACATTGGAGATGCTACCTAAAGAGAACATAAGAACCTATAATCAAAGGATTAATGAAGCAATTGCTGGAATTAGAAATAATGGTGGAGAAATTTCAAAAGAAGACATCATGGATAAACTGATGACTACATTGACACCAGAATATGAGAGCAAGATAAACATCCTTGATGAGACTATGCAATTTTCAGAAAACTTCAAAAGAGAAACTTTAATCAGAATGATTGCTGCATTTGAGATATCAAGTTTGAAGACATAGCTTAAAAGTGAGACAACCTTCAAAGCTTTGGTTCATGGTATGAAATCCTTGAATTCTTTGGTAATTTTGATGATGATGATGATGAAGAAAAATATCTAGATGATTTCATTGCTATGATTTCTAAAAGAGAAAAGAAAGGAAAAGGAAAATATGAAGGTCAATTATCATTCAAATTCTTTTCATGTAATAAGATTGGTCACTTTGCATCTAAGTGTCTTACAAGAGTTAAAAAGTTCAAGAATAACTACAAGCCTAAGTATACAAAGGAATGCTACTATGCTGGAGATGGAGTATTAGATGAAGAATCAACATAAGATGAAATTGGATTCATTGCTCTTGAAGATGAAAATAATTCACAAGAGTTAGCACTGATTTCAAAAGCTGACATTAGGATAGATTGGATCATTGACAGTGGTTGTTCACATCACATGACAGGAGACAAAGATAGATTTGTTCATTTGGACAGATACAAATTAAGGAGGCATGGTTAGATTTGGAGATAACACTCCTAAACCCATCATTGGTAGAGGAGCCATCACCTTGGATGGAAAGAATAGCACTGATGATTTTCTTTATGTTGATGGTTTGAAACATAACCTACTAAGTGTTGGGCAGTTAATTGACAAAGGTTACAGGTTGGAGTTCAATGGAAATAAGTGCATCATTAACAACAAGGAAGGAGAAATGATTGCATCGGGATCAAAGACTAAAGGTAATGTTTTTCAGCTTAATCCAGAAGCAAGTTGTTTTGTTGCTAAATTAGATGATAGTTGGCTATGGCACAAAAGACTATGTCATATCAATTTTGATAACATAGTAAATATTAGTAATGTTAAGGTAGTAAGAGACCTACCAATCATAGCAAAGCCGGTTGATACTATTTGCAGGGAATGTGTGATGGGAAATAATGTGAGAAATTCATTCAGTAGCAAGCATAATTCAGTAGAGAACAAGTTGGATCTGATTCATACAGACCTATGTGGATCAACTCAAACAAGATCATACTATGGTGAAAGGTATTTCATTTTGTTTGTAGATGATTATTCTAGAATGATGTGGGTTGAATTCTTGAAAGATACGTCATAAGCATTTGAGAAGTTAAAAATATTCAAAGCTAAGGTTGAGAATGAATCTGGACTAAAGATAAAATGTCTAAGGTCAGATAGAGGAGGATAATTCACCTTTGATAGATGTGTGTGTGAAAATTGTACCTAGCTATGGACACAACACTTCAGTAAAATATTAGAGGTTAGCAAAATTGAAATCTTGTAAGTAATTGAAACTAAGCTAACCAAGGGATTTACTGCCTTCTAGTAGATGCAAGTATGTATTCTCAGATCAGACCGAGATCAGTGACAATGCAACACCTAAACGAAGGATTTGAATGCAGAAGATGGATATAAAATGAATGCAAATTTAATCTATTTTTTTGGATTTTGTATGCAATTAACCAACAATGAAAGATCTCACAAATTGCCTGTCGCAAGTGCTTAATCCTTCAATCGCAAATTCGCCAGAGTAGTTGTGCAAATTCGAGGTGGGTGAATTGTGAAGAGCCGAGCCTTGATTTTATAGAAATCTAGGGCTTCGAGGATGCATGAGAAAAGCCATAAATCACTCTTGATGAACTCAAGTTGATTTTTGAGTTATCAAGAAATTAGAGAGAATTAACTCACAAAAATCATGCAAAAGCATGCAAAAAAATCTTTTTAACTCAAATCAAAATTTTAGATTAGATTTCAACTCAAATTAGATGTTGAGTTTCCAAAAGATAACAACTTGAATTGATTTTCTGATTTAAAGTTTAACCGCTCTTTCAAATGTGCATAGATAATTATTAATTAATTAAATAAATAAAGTGATTTATCTTCAACTTAACTGATTTTTGAATTAAGACAATTGATTTATGGGTTAATCATTTATTAAATCAAACTTTATTCAAAAACTATATTATTAAAAATTGACAACTGACTTTAATTAATTAAATAAGAATTTAATCAATTAGTCATAAGATATTTTGATTTATTGTCAAAATAAAATAATACAACTTAGGAATAAATGTAATTAAATCTAATTAAATAATTAAGTGGTAGAATCAAATCTAATTAATTAAATATTCATCATATTCAATTAATCAAACTTTAGGATAAATAGGATTTATCACCAAATAATTATTAAATTAAAGATAATTAAGATAAATAGAAATATTGCTGGGAATATTCCCTGATGCATAATTTAGGATAATCAATTAGGATTTGATAATGTGCAGATGTACCTTAGGTTAGGACTTTGATGTCGATTTCATTTGATTTGAGGATGTAGGAGGTTAATGAACCTATAGCCCATTTTTGGGGTATTACATGTTGCCCCTCTTTGAATTACTGTGCGAAGTGCAGTGGTTCAAAGATAGTCTATGTATAATATTGAAACTGATTTTAAAAGATGAACCGATTCCGAGACAGAAACCAATTGAAAGATTTAAAGATGTTAGGTCTTGATTAACCAAAGATAATGTTAAGTATAGCAACAATGAACCGGTGATTACGAAAAAGTATCAAAACACCTAATTCTGAACCTTGTGATTATGAAGAAGTGAGTGACTTGATTCCAGACCTGATTGTCCAAAGGAATTGATATTGGTATCACATCTGAATCCTTCAATTATGAAGATCCAAGGAAATGATGCTAATAAACCGATGGTTATGAAAAGCTGATGCAATTTACAAGATTAAGAGAATACCAGATTGATATGGATCTTGATGAATCTGATATGCCCCAAGCGATGAGGTTTTTAGATGAATCAGCAACTAGATGTGGTTGTTGTCTTAATTACTAAAAGAAAGATTTGATTGACAAAAGTAGATTCACAGAATTGAATGATGTGTAATACCATGCCCCCTTCGGGATGAAAATTGAAATTTGACAAGAAAAGTCAATGTTGAATGATTTAGAAGCATGCTAATTGATTTGAGAAGTGGTTATACACGTTTGAGAATGCATTCTGCATCGTTTGGAGCTCCTGGAGACCAAGTTTGACTAGGTTTGACCATGAGTTAACCATGGGTGACCAAGTTGAAATTTTGATAGTTTGATGTAAGATAATCAATTAAGTTGAATTCCGAATTTCTGTGATGATTGAAGGTCGATTATGCAAGTAGTCGACCGTCTTGGGTCTGAAAATTTTAAATCATGATTTTGACATAGAAAATGATCTTAAATTTTGATTTTGATCCTAAAAATGGGTTTAGAATGTTGAAATTAGCCAGGGGTGCAATTTTCATGGAAAACGAAGCACTTTTGAAAATTAGGTCAAAAAACTATATAAGGGCCAAAAAGGTAATTTTTAATTCATTATTCACTTTTGACTTTTGAAACCTTGTGGAGCCCTCTGAGTGAGAAAATGGCTGAGATGAAGGTACATGTCTCTTCCCACTAATTTGAGCATAGCCAGAGACATCAGCGACCTCCGCAGTATGGACATTTGGTAAGTGGACCTCTGTGCCTCTTTGTAAATTCTATTTTTGTATGTTTATAGCATTTTTAGGTTGTTTTTATACGTTTTGAATTTTCAATTCTCACATGCATGGAAACTTGTATGACTATCCTCCGTGACTCGTATGAATTTTCAATTTCCTATAGATTGTTGTATCATAACCCCTAAATAATCATTTGACAGGGACCTAAGTTGTACGATGTTTCATCGGGTCCCTCATATGTCGTATGGGAAGACCTATAAAGTCGTATAACCATGGTTTGTCGTATGAGACCCTGCTAAAACTTGTACGAGTTTTGATGCCAGACTGTGTTGTCGTATGGAAAATAGTGAGCTTAAAACACCTATTTAGGTCAAAAATTTTGGTTTTTTGATTCCTTAGGCTAATTGCTGAGGATTTAATGCATCTTTTGAGATAGTGAACTTTTGAATTTTTGTACCATTAGCCTATTTTTCAACCAAATTATTGATAGGATTCCCTATTTCTATTCTATGTAGGTCATATATCCTGACATGCATGTGTGTATCTCTCATCCCACGACTTAGAGATTATGCGTTTCTCTTCCAGACCCTATGAGGGTACACCTTGCTAGCTGTGGATTTGAGTATCTGATTCAGTTGCCCGAGATTAGGGTGAACCATAGACTCCTCACTGCTTTGATTGAGATGTTTCATTTGGAGACCTAGACATTTCACCTCCCTACAGGAGAGATTACTATTACACCAGAGGATGTGTACAAGATTTTGCACATTCCATTACATGCTCCTCATCTAGATTATGTGAGTTCAGGGAACTCTGGATTACATGCCTTTAGAGGATTGTTTGGAGATGATACACAACTCACTGGTTTGATTTCTTGGGAGACATTAGTGTAGTGCTATGGGAAGACCCATAGATTAGAGTGCATTATAGCTAGTATGATAGGAGGCATTATTATGTCTGATCATTAGCAGATTGGTCTCTTAATGGGTTGGGCCCTGATGGTTGCACAATTGATGGACACTCCTTCTAAGTTGGGTTGGGGTCAGTGTATGCTGGCTCACATGTTCTCTGAGATGCATGAGATCGTGTATCAGGAGGGCAAGTCTTTTTCTTTTAGTGCATTGGTTCTTTAGATTTGGGCCTGGGCGCATATCCCAGTTTGTAGACCAGTATGCCAGGGTTAGCACCGGCCACAGGAGACGGTAATATATGTATACTCTGGTTATGTTACACAGGTGCACATGTGTCATACAGAGTACTGGAGACACTACCTTGATGATAGTATGTTTTTTATTTGGCATCCATATCTACAAATTGAGGCCCGACCTACTGCACGAGAGCAGTTTAGCTATTTCTACCAGAGTCAGGTATTGATTGGTCAGTCTACTGCAGTGCTTGAGCACTTCCTTATTACCAGAGTGTGGAGGCAGACAACATCATTTCGGACGCACCACATGAGCATGTCTCTTATGCATAAATACTTAGAGAGCTCCTATTAGGATGGGGCCCTCGATTGTCCTATGCTCTTTGCACATAGGAGTAGAGCGGTATTGTCGATAGAGATTGGGACTATCGGTCATATGTTCTAGATGCTGGGGTTACAGATGGTTTTATTGCATGGCTTGCAGAGCATCTGATATACAAGTTTTCAGATCCTATAGAGTTGATACCTTCCATGGAGGAGGCTATAGATGTTACAGGTGCTCTGATAGGTAGAGGGTAGAGACGTACATGTGCATAGGTTCTGATGCCCTAGCCTACACCTCTAAGGCTGAGAGCAATTTTGACACCTCCATAAAGACCATCTAGTCAGATGAGACCACCTCATCCCTCTAGTTCTTTAGTAGGTAGACCTGCAGTTTTACAGAGGAGATCGACTAGAGTTGAGAGTGGTACTTTAGGTAGTATAGGTAGTGCAGATGAGGTACTTGGAGCAGAGCAGTATGTAGGTGTCAGTCCTGATCCTCTACATGATGATACAAATTTTGACTTGGGTGCTGAGGTGAGACATTGTAAGGCACAGAGAGTAGAGGCTATTGATCAGCCAACGAGAGATACAGATATGCCAGTAGTAGATGTAGATCTTGGTGTACCATAGGCTCCTTAGGAGATCATTAGATGACTTGGATTATAGGTTAGGGACCTAAAGGTATAGAGTGCTTGGTTTGAGGAGCATTTTACAGAGGTAGATAGACATCAATCTAAGCTCCAAGAGGAGAATGAGATATTACAGACAGAGGTGACACATCGAACCTCTAGAGCCACTTACTATGTTTCTGCCTACTATGTTGTTGTTCCTACTGCTTAGAGAGTACCCACATACTCTCAATATATGATAGTGTCAGAGGGAGTCAGGGAACCCTGAGAAGAGGTAGTGCCTGATGCACCACCACCACCTCCACCAGATGTAGAGGATCAAGTAGATAGCTGATCTGTCTAGATATTCTGATATTTTTGTTTTTTTTGTTGTTCGTAGATATATTGTTCTGATCTTCTAATAGCTCACATGAGCTCACTCTTTTGTATATTGTGCCAATAGTGCACCCTTGACTAGTTCGAGTTATATGATATATATGAAATTGAGATTTTGGTTATGAATTCATTTGTACTTGTCATGTTTTGATTTATGATGATATCATGTGATGTAAATGCTATGAGTAGTGTAGAACATATGTATGGATTTATGTAATGCAATGATTTCTTTCACATGTATGGATGTTATGCAAATATAATTGATTATGGAAAGATATATGTATGATTTTGATTATGCACATGTATGCAATGTAGATGCAATAGATGGAATGATTATGATATGCAATGTGAATGCAACGATACACATGATATGTTTTGCAAGTATTGATGAAGACAAGTACTCAGTCTTATGTCAAAAAGGATGTCTAACCCAAGGTGGTGACTACTTGCGGATTCTGTGAGGAAACCTTTGTGGGAGATTCAACTCTTCATGTCAAGTTTTAAGTTCAGTTTTGAAGGATCATTTAAACATTCAAGTTTATTCGATAATTTGTGAGATCATGTAATCATGAAAAATGCAAAAATGACATGCAAAATGAAATGCAAACCTAAGACCTAGGACCTAGTCACTAATCATGTGTCGGTCATTTTTCATCATTGAATTTTTAGGTAACCAGATAAATCGATACAATGCCCACTAGTTAGACAGCTATAGATATATGAATATTGATTTGTATATGCAAGAATCAATACAACACCCACTGGTTAGACAACCATGGACATATGAATATTGATTTTATTTTTGGAATGTCAGATTAGATACAAGCACTAAGGCACAAACACCAGGATGACCTGAATATCATGTCCATTTTGATATAGCAATTTGTATAAGCATCAAAACATAGACGTCGTGATGACCATAATATGCCTTGCATTACAAACACATCAATCAGTCAAGAGATCATTCTAAATCCAATGTGAATTACCCGTAGTGACCCTTTATTGTTCACATCCTTAGGTAAGATCGCGTTTCATAGTAAGAGTAAGAACTCACTCAAAAAGATAATAGTTAGATCAAACTTCCTTGAATTTTTTGGGTATCAATGGTCAAGGTACTCATGGCCATCCAATTTGAGATAGAGGCTCTTACAGACAGACACCATTTCAATCTAGAATTTCCAAAGTTATATTTTTACATACAAGCATAAAACAAAGAAAAGATTATGCCCCCAGTCATCACTCTCTAAATCCTGTAAAGGATATCATCGAAGAGCTCAAAGGGACACAATATGAAAAAATCTCAATGTGAATCAGTAAGCATACAAGGAGATAAAAGCATGAAGAAGCATAGATTGTTTTCAATTTGTGTTATTGTTTGATTGCTTTGTTGTAGATGCAAAATCCTTTTTGGACAGGAGACTGACTAACTGACTCAGATGTAGCTTCAAAGGGCCTTGACTAGATATGACATGTCTGAGATACTGAGGAATGTAGGATATGACTTTGATTTCCCCCAAGTTTGAACATTGATAGGTGTAGACTAGGATTTGTGAGTGCACCTAAACCTATTTTGAAGGCCAAAGACAAACAAACGTCATAGCATATAATCAAATCAAATTCAAAGGTAAACAAACTAAAATCAAAGCCACCTCAGTTTAAGCTTAAAACGGATGCGCCCATGCACCGTTTGATATGCTTAGATATAGAGGGATGTGGGTGTGCAAACTCAAGCACTTGGAGCATGCAAAATAGGATGATTTGAGGTTGATGAAGACCCAAAATGACACAAAATAGGTATGAGGAACCTATTTTGCCTCAAAGGCCTCAAGAACACACAAATATGCAAAGCTAAATGATTGAACTAAGATTGAAACAAGAAATAAATCTATGTTAATCCATTTAAGCTAATTTAGATGTGATTTAAGCTTGAAAATGATCTAAAAAAGATGAGTTTATGCTTATGCTAGAATGAAAATGACATTATAACTTTGCTATTGAGTTTGAAAGTTGAGAGATGATTTGCCTTAGGAAGTGAGGGTATTTATAGGATTTCTAAGGCTTGGGGTAGGAGGAATGAATGGCCAGGATTGAAATCCTTAAGAGAGGCCAAGATTCATTCAAAAGGGAAGCACATGGATTGTGCTAGTTCTCAGCCAATCAGGAGGTGACACATGTCACAAGGTGAGTGGATGAAGGGAAGGGCAAAGAGGAGTCAACAAAGGGGGCTCCAAGCTCATAACTCTCCAAATAAATACTTGTAAGAGCAATGAATGGGCTTTAAGAGGCTTTGAAGACTTTGGGGAAGCAATAAATGCTTTGTGGTTGAGATATTTGGAAGGAAAGACTTTGCTTTGGTTTAGGAAAGTCTTAAGCTTGGTTAGGATTGCACAAAGGTTTAAGGGTAGGATTAGGATTAGATTAGGACAAGAAAAGGGATTAGGATGGGTGAAGAGGGTGGATTTGGGAAGATTCTAGAAGAGTCTAGATTTCCCCTTAGTTTCATGGAATAAAAGGTTATTCATTCCAAAAGCCTAAGTTTTAGGAATATTTATTAAAATATTTTCAATAAATATGGAAATTAAATATTTAACCTTAATTAAATATTTAACCTTGGGATTAGGGTTAGAAAAGATGGGATTAGCCTTTTAATCAAAATTAAGAAGGGATTAGAAGACTTTGGAAGAGGTTAGTGGTCTAGAGGAAATTGGCCAAGTTTCGGATAAAAAATAAATTAATTTATTTTTTGAAGGTTTTTGGTCAATTTAAATAATTAATAAATTAGGGATAATGTCCAAATGACATTTTTAGGCTAGATTCCTTAATTAAAGATTTTTAATTAAGAGAGAGGGATTTAATGCCATAAAAATAAATTAATTAATTAAATAAATAATTAATTAATAAATGATGATGTCATCAAGGATTTTCAGAAAACAAAAATAATTTATTTTCTAAAGGATTTTTCGGTGTCTACATTTTGCCCCTCTTTGATGCGATGCCGCAAGTGGCATGGCGTCAAAGACAAGAAAACAAGATGCCGAGGCTAGAATCAGAAGAAGAGGGTAACGCCTAGGTGGACTAGAAGAAAGAGGATACATGCCCCGGTGGGACAAAATCATGGAAGATGCGCCCAGTGGGACAAGGAGAAAGAGGGATTACGCCCTGGGACAGAGTGTGCCCGGCGGGACGAGGAAGGAAGGGCCTAGGAAGAAAGGGGAGATAAATAACCTCACTTCTAAGAACAAAATATGGATGATATGCAAGATGAGATGGAAATGCAAGATGCAAGATGCAGCTATATGCAAAGATGCAAGAGTAATCTATATGATAAATGCAAGGGACCAGATAGCTCCAAGTGCAAACGGGAGTGCACAGCCTAGATTTAATATAGCGATGCTAGAGACCTGCCAAGGATACTGGGATCACGAGGCCTTGTCACCAGTGTTGCATAGGACTGATGAGGACTGACGCTAAACAAACACACAGGGTTGCCCCAACATCACACATGAAGCACAGAGGCGACATGGTGGAACCGATGCTGAAGGAACCACAAACACACAACTGACTCACAGGCAGAAGCGAAAGATCAAAAGACCTTGCCCCAGATTATCCGCACACGCAGCACACCGTGATATAATGAATCATGGTGACCCTGGTGGGATAATGAGAAGCCAAAAAAGATTAACAAGACCCAAAGGACAAAAATCCAAGATCAAAATGATAACTCCAAAAAGACATCCTTTGCCAAGGAGAGAGATTAGGTTTGATTGATGGTGGGAAGATTGGTCGGACAGGAGGAACGATATATCCTCAAGGACCAGGATGGAAGATTAGGTCAGACAAGAGGAACGATATATCCTCAAGGACCCATGGGTTGGTGAAAGAATAAGTGTAGTTGTTCGCTGGCAAAAGCTGAAGTTCAAGGAATAATCAGGATGAGCAAGGATAAGTCGACAATTGATGTTGCTGAAGCACAAAGCCCGAGTGGGACTACAAATTTTCTGAGGCTGGGGATGGGACAAGATATTTGATCAAATGCTGCTGCAAGACGGACAAAGGACTAAGACAAAGGATGGGACCTAAAGACACAAATGTACAAATGAGCTTAGGTGGAGACACGACTGACACTATGGTACAAGACGCTGGAGTAGGATATACAAAGAACCTGGGGATGAAGCTAACAACTTCAAAGATATGCAAGAGGATGCCCCAGCTAGGTTGGAAGGCCAAGACGGACTGGCGATGGATGATGCGTCCTGAAATGACACAGATTTGGGGAAGAACATATCCCAATGATGATGATTGAATCGAGATCAAGACTTGCTACAAGATGAAGGATGCGATTTGATCGGTTGGCTTGATCTTGGATGTTGGCTAGCTAGAAGAGATGGATAGGTTGGGAAGATTGCTAGCAAGGTGTGGATAGGGATGAATGGCATTGGATTGCAATGAGGTTGGCCTATAGCTAGATACCAATGACAAGAGAAGATACTAGGTGTTGGAAAGATGGAGGAAAATGCTGAGGATGGGGAGGATGGAACTGCTAGAGGATTTGGATGGAGGAAGATTCGGGGAGATTGGATGGTGGAACTGCTGAAGGAGTTGGAAGATGGAAAGCTGGAGGGAGATTACCATGTGTCAACAAAATGAGCTGCTATTTTCCCAATGGAGGATCAGTGATAGGATTGCGTCAACCTAGGATAGACTGATGATCTTCGGTCAACTGGATTCTTGTCAATACAAGCCAATCTCTTGCTCGAGATGATAAGGCTATGCAAGGACAAGGTTTGATTTCTTTAAGACAACACGTTGTGCCAAAAAGAGGATGATTTCTGATTTAGGATAAGGGATGGAAACAACTCAAAGGGCTGGAACATGATAATGCTTGTGGATTTGGAGCTCTGGATTTTGGTGCAAAAGATGGTGAATCTGCTTTCTGCTGTGGATGGTGGATGTTGGATTCTGATAAAGGATATGGGACGCTGAGTTGGTTTGCTGGTGGATCAAGATAGAGGATGCTGGAGGAACTGCTGATGGATTAAGATAGAGGAGTGCTAGAAGGATTGGATGGTGGTTGGTTTGGATTTGGATAGAGAAATTGCTGAGGATTTTGGGAGATGGAAGATTCGGATTTGGATAGCCTCCAAGGAATACGTCACCAAGGAAGAGGATGCCCCCTGTTTAAGATAGTTCATGTGTTTTAAAGGCATGGTGTATGCTTGGACGGAAGATATGCCAACAAGAGGATGAGGAAGGATGGAAGCTAGGATGAAAGGATTGGATAGAGGATATGTAGCTGAAAGGTGCAATGGATGCCAAGGAGGTGCCCAAAAGCATGTACATCTGATAGTCTCTGTTTTTGTCATCAAGATCCAATGGAAAATGAAGGAAGTGAGAGATAAAAGGGGATGGAGGACATGTTGGATAAGAGGTGATAGAAAGGAAGCCCCTAACTGCAGAAAGGAATTAGGGGGGGGCACTACGCATGGCGCCTGTTTGCCAGGTTTTCACCATGGTACTTGTCCAAGGCGCTTGAATTGCCAAGTTTTCACCAGAGGACGAATGTTTTTCTCTTGATTTTTGCTTTGTTGATAATTTGCTCCTTTGATTCATCCAATTTTTATGGATTTTTGTGTTTTTTTCCTTGACTTTGTGCTGATCTTGTTGATTTGTTGCTGAGCTTGTGCTGATATTCCACTGATTTTCTGATTTGTTGCTGATTTGGTGCTGATATGCATTGATACTTCTGATTTGTTGCTGAAGCTCTGATTTAATGCTGTCGTGCTTGCTGATCAGCTGATGTCACCGTTTTGGTGCTTCCTCTTGATTAGATGGTGACCTTTTGATTTGTCACTGATATTCTGATGGTGTTGCTGATTCTTTGATTGGATGTTCCCTTATGATTTGATGATGGTCTTGCTGTTTTTGATTTTGCACAGATATTTTGATGTTGTTGCTAACTCTCTGATGTGGCGCTGAGTTTTGTGCTAATTTTGGTGCTATCATGCGATTTGATGTTGATCTTCTGAGAGATTCTTCACTGATTTTCTGATGTGGATTATTGATTTTCTGATGTTGCCGGCTTGTCATGGGGATCCATTGCTAGATGATGGATGACAAGCTTAAGATCACACCTAGGCATGTGCATATGACCATGCACAGTTGATAATTGACTCCTCAGAGCAAGGCACTTAAGGTCATGATTCACTTTCTGTCAGGTTAACTCCCATGTAGATGAGCCACAAACATCCTTCTGTACCCAAGTTGATTTAGCTTGGTTTCTGCAATGTTGATAGGGAACTATCATGTGTTGTTATCCCAGATAGGAGGAAGAGGCAAAGCTCCATCTTCTAGCGCTTGAATTGCCAAGTTTTCACTAGAAGATACGCCCTTTATTTTTACTATTTTGGAATCAGAATGTGCCCCAGAAGGGTTTTCACATAAAGACTCATGATTTTGCCTTTGCTTTTTTAACTTTTGCGACTAAAGCTTGCCTCCTCTCCAAAATATGCTTCTATTTTAAGCTGATAGGGATATGTTGATGCTAAAGCTTGATGGCCTGTTGACTTTGCTGATTTCTCTGATTTGTCATTGATTTCCCTTTGCTGTTTTAGATGTGCTGACTGATCTTTGCTGACTTTCCTCACTGATTTCTTCTGATTGTGTGCCTGGATGTTGGTACAACTGTAGCAGGATGGGGGGGATCATGCAAAGTCATGGATTAGATGGGGGAGATGGGAAAGATGGTGGTAGAAAGTGTTTGGATGGAAGGATGGAAAGTGATCAAGATAGGGGGATGTTGTCAGGATCAACATTGGCACATGTTGCGAGGAAGATGGATGATTGGATGTGGAAGATAGAGATAAATGTGATGGAGGATTTATGCTAGAGGATGGAGGAGATGGAGGGGAAGATTGAGGAGCTGGGAGATGGGCAACGTTGGATGCCATTGTGGATATTTTTGTTAGATGGATTACATCTTTTTGCTTTGGGATCCACATCATTTTTGTTTTAGCCTTAGTGTGCCTTTGCGGCCATTGGTGGGCATCAGATTGTGCTTTTTCTTTGTTAGGCCTTTGTGGCCATGTGATAGATTTTGCTTGGACTTTGCTAGGTTTTCGGAGCCATTGGGGTGCTTTAGCATGCCTGATTGGCTCTTTGCTGGGCCTTTGTGGCGCATTTGATTGCCTGATTGGAGCTTGCATTGATTGACCATGTCGATTAGACTGGACATGGTAATCGTCATTGGGCCTTTGTAGCCATTGGGATGCATTAGATTTGGCATTTTCTTTGATGGGCCTTTGTGGCCAGTGGTTTGCTTTGGCTTGCTTGATCGGATTTTGCTTTGATTGTGCATGTCGATTAGACTGGACATAACAATCCTGGGATATTTGTGGATTTTTCCCTTTATTCATGCGCGATATGGCATCCAAGTTGCGAGGAGCATTGGGAGGAATATGAGGAGTTGTCTGGGATGGAGGAAATTTGGATGGAGAGATGGAAGGAGATTGGTAGATAGGATATGTGGACATGTGCCTTTGTTGACCCTGACTAGGGATGCTTGGATGTTGGATGAAAGGCTGAGTAGGATAAGATGGAGGATGATATTTTGGGATATAAGGTCCCAAAATGGATTTGCTAGGTAACGGAGATGCGCTGAAAGACTTTGGGACATAGGGACCCAAAATGGATGGGGAGGATGAAGGAGGAATATGATAGGTTTTCCTCGGTTGTAACGATGGAGGGGGAGGAATTGCATTGTGGGCTCTGAAAGATGTTTTGTTGGTTTTGAATGGATGTTTGAACTTTGCTTTAGCTGTACCAACATTTCTGGATGAAGTACCTTTCGCTGATGTGGAGGGAGTGTCCTCTTCTGGTGTGCAACCGATTCCATAGCCTTTTGGATGTGTCTTGCCTTGAATGGGCTGTATATTTCCCTGTTCGTGAGTGCCAAGGCCTTTGCCTTGATAGTTCCATCTTTTCAGCATTTTATCCAGACAAGGATATTTCTGACTTGGGGTGAATGACAAACAGCCATTTTCTGGTTCTCTGATGGAAGATAGGAAGCTGATTTCTTCTTCTTCAAGTGGTTTACCTTTGACAAATGTTAGTGACCCAAGAGGATAGAGTGACGGTAGCTGGACATTTTGGTTAGGAGGATCCTCAAGAGGAGAGGATAGGATGTTGGGATTTTGACTAGGATTGGGGGATGGTATTGGATCTTTAGTTGGAGAAACTGGGATGATAGGATCTTGAATTGGAGGAATTGGGATTGTAGGATTTTGGATTGAAGGTGATGGAGGCAATAGAACATGCGATGGGGGAAGTAAAGGGGTTGGATCTTGATGTTCTTCTATAGATATTTCAACATGCTTTTGGTCCAGATCTTGACACGATGGGATTTGTTCAGATAGAGGATTAGTGGATATATGGATGGACTCTTCAGAGGGAGCGGATAGAAGGATGGGAGATTCTGTAACTGTGATGGTAGGAAGAGGGATGAACTCAGGAAGCTCATTAGGTATGCTTTGGATAATGCTAGGAGGAGATGATTCTGGGGATTGGATGGAGACTCCAGATGGAAGGGACTCAACGATGATAGGAGATGGAAGAGGATCAACGGTTGGGATGTATGGAAGATAGATAATAGATGGGAGCGCTGGATGGGCCTCATCAATGATGGCTTCATATGAAGGGTTGCTTGGCTTTTCAATTTTAGGCGTGGGTTTTGCTATTGGCTCTTCCTTGGGTTCTGTTATTGGTTTCCTTGGAGACTTTTGTGGTGAAGTAGGTTTGGAAGGTGGAGGAGATGGGGAACTTGGATGGTCTTCGCATGAAAGTGGGGTTTGTGCTTGGGTAGATGTTTGCGAAGGAGGAGAGAAAGAAGGGAACACCCATGAAAAAGATGACTTTGAAAAGGGAGCTTTGGATTTTTCTTGAGGGGATGATGGTGCTGAAGAGGCTTGAAGGGATGATGGTGCTGAAGAGGTAGGGCTAATGGCTTGAGGTACAGGTTTTGGAGTGGGTTGAGGGATGAACTCTGCTGGTGGGGAAAGATTTTTGGTAATGTGGTTTGGAAGAGAGGATGGTGGTTTGGGACAGGATGGAGGATTGGGGTTTGGAGTAGAAGATGGTGGTTTGGGAAAGGATAGAGGTTTGGTGAAAAGAATGGGAGGACTAGAATCTTGGATTTCAAAATTTTTTGGAGGATGGGTAGATGGAGGCCTTAGATAGGGGAAGTAGCGTGAAGTGTTTCTAAGGGATGATGGCGATGGAGAAATGACCATAGCAGAAAGTGAAGGCCTGAAAGGAGCATATGGAAGAGGTGTAGGTTGAAGACAAGGATAAGTTGGGGATGGATAAGATACTGGGGTTGCTTTGCCAAGGACATGAAAAGGAGTGCTAGCCTTGCCGAGGACATGAAAGGGAGTGCTAGGAGATAAGCGTGAAGGCATGGTTGGCTGGATTGGAGGAATGATGGAACGCTGGGGGTTGCTTGGAGGAAACTGGCTGTAATAGGCATCATGGTCTACAAGACCTTCATCATCATTAGGATCGATTGGTGGGAGAGGAGAGATATCATAACCAAACTCATTATAGATTGGAGACATGCTGACTTTGCGAATGAGTTGGATAAGGAGGAAGGATGAAGATGGTTTGGAAGACTAAGACTCAGATTGGGATGACTAACGGAAGCAGGCGGTTTTCTAGAAGAAGACAGACAAAGGGATGGGAGATGACCAAGTTTTGGGATGGCTGCTCTGATTGTCCTTCGAACCAAGTTATAGATCTGCTCAATGTTTTTCCATTGGCAAAGGATTTGATAAAAGCAATCTTCACAAAGGACAAAGCAACTTTGTGAGATACAAACAAGATAAAAGACTCTGATAAAGCTTTGAAAGTGTATGTTTTGACAAATGTTTTCACGGAGTCTTTGACTGTCAAGCACTTCAAACAGATCTACCTAAGGAAGGTGAGTATCAAAATCGCTTGCCCATAGCTTGGTATCCCCTAGAAGGGAATACAAATGGTGAGTAATCTTGAGGCGACCCGGTAAACCCCTTGGAATCGGTCCTTGCACAAGGATTTTGATACTTTCAGATGTAGATAGGGTAGCCTCTAGTTTATCAGGTTTTTAATAGTTCCGTGGTGTCTCCATACCCGGTTATGCTGATCATCCGTGACTCACTTAAGAGCCTTGCCAATTATGCTGGGGGAGAGGAATGTTTACCATCCCCAGACACATGTTTGGCACGAACGCCCGGCGATTAAGAGATGTAAGTGATTCTTTTGGTATTCACTTATTTGTATACCGGCCGGGGGGGATACCGGTTTGAGGTCGTTCTCCGAGGAGGAAGCGCTTCTCCTTGGACAGGCCTCGCTAAAAGTAGAACAAGTGAACTTGTCCAAGTTCAAGTGTTCCACGTTGCTTACTCTAACAAGGTTTATGCAAGAATTGAAAAACTCCTACATGCACATCAAGCAGATTTTGTTCATTTTTCCAATTTGATTAAGTTTGTTTGAACTTTGAAAATGAAGACACTTGTGATTAGCTTTTGATTTGTTCCTTTCTCCAAAAAGTAAATCGAGCGTTTGCAAGTTTTTTGACTTGGGCATTCAAGATTTGATTAGCGAGTTGTCTTAAGAACTTTGAAAAAGCTTTGTTTTGTCCCTTAGATCACTCAAGATTGAATTTGTTTGCTTGCTTTGGAAACTGAAACAGATGAGGGAATAGAGTTGTTTGTTCCCTTTAGTGCATTCAAGATTGAGTTTGATTTTCAAATTGACAATGACACTTAGGACCTAAGTTCATTTCCTTAATGTCATTCAAGATTGAATTTGACCTTTGCTGTAATAAAAGAAATGAAAAACCAGTCCCAAGCAAAAGACAAAAGGCGACACTGTCCAGCTTATAGGCGACGCTGGAAAGTGCAGAGGCGACATTTAATTCTTACAGGCGACATTCTGTACCCAAAAAGGCGACAGATAAAAATTACAGAGGCGTGATTTCTTTTGTTACAGGCGTGATTTCTTTACATGCAGGCGACAGAAGAAGAATTCTGGGACGTAACAGAAATTGCTGACAACAGGAAAATCTCAGTTATGCAGGCGTGAAAACAGAGTTCACAGGCGTCATTTCTTTCTTCAAAGGCGTGATTTAATTTCATGAAGGCGTGACTGAATTCCTTGTAGGCGACATTTATTTTGTTGAAGGCGACATTTCTTTGTTTGAAGGCGACATTTAATTGCTGTAGGCGTCATTTCTTTTCATGAAGGTGACATTTCTTTATTTCCTGCAAGAAAAAAAGCATATAAAGTATAGTTTCATCAAAATGATTATGGTTTGAGTCCCACCGGGCGTGCCAGAATGTAGACTAGGATTTGTGAGTGCACCTAAACCTGTTTTGAAGGCCAAAGACAAACAAACGTCATAGCATATAATCAAATCAAATTCAAAGGTAAACAAACTAAAATCAAAGCCACCTCAGTTTAAGCTTAAAACGGATGCGCCCATGCACCGTTTGATATGCTTAGATATAGAGGGATGTGGGTGTGCAAACTCAAGCACTTGGAGCATGCAAAATAGGATGATTTGAGGTTGATGAAGACCCAAAATGACACAAAATAGGTATGAGGAACCTATTTTGCCTCAAAGGCCTCAAGAACACACAAATATGCAAAGCTAAATGATTGAACTAAGATTGAAACAAGAAATAAATCTATGTTAATCCATTTAAGCTAATTTAGATGTGATTTAAGCTTGAAAATGATCTAAAAAAGATGAGTTTATGCTTATGCTAGAATGAAAATGACATTATAACTTTGCTATTGAGTTTGAAAGTTGAGAGATGATTTGCCTTAGGAAGTGAGGGTATTTATAGGATTTCTAAGGCTTGGGGTAGGAGGAATGAATGGCCAGGATTGAAATCCTTAAGAGAGGCCAAGATTCATTCAAAAGGGAAGCACATGGATTGTGCTAGTTCTCAGCCAATCAGGAGGTGACACATGTCACAAGGTGAGTGGATGAAGGGAAGGGCAAAGAGGAGTCAACAAAGGGGGCTCCAAGCTCATAACTCTCCAAATAAATGCTTGTAAGAGCAATGAATGGGCTTTAAGAGGCTTTGAAGACTTTGGGGAAGCAATAAATGCTTTTTGGTTGAGATATTTGGAAGGAAAGACTTTGCTTTGGTTTAGGAAAGTCTTAAGCTTGGTTAGGATTGCACAAAGGTTTAAGGGTAGGATTAGGATTAGATTAGGACAAGAAAAGGGATTAGGATGGGTGAAGAGGGTGGATTTGGGAAGATTCTAGAAGAGTCTAGATTTCCCCTTAGTTTCATGGAATAAAAGGTTATTCATTCCAAAAGCCTAAGTTTTAGGAATATTTATTAAAATATTTTCAATAAATATGGAAATTAAATATTTAACCTTAATTAAATATTTAACCTTGGGATTAGGGTTAGAAAAGATGGGATTAGCCTTTTAATCGAAATTAAGAAGGGATTAGAAGACTTTGGAAGAGGTTAGTGGTCTAGAGGAAATTGGCCAAGTTTCGGATAAAAAATAAATTAATTTATTTTTTGAAGGTTTTTGGTCAATTTATTAATTAAATAATTAATAAATTAGGGATAATGTCCAAATGACATTTTTAGGCTAGATTCCTTAATTAAAGATTTTTAATTAAGAGAGAGGGATTTAATGCCATAAAAATAAATTAATTAATTAAATAAATAATTAATTAATAAATGATGATGTCATCAAGGATTTTCAGAAAACAAAAATAATTTATTTTCTAAAAGATTTTTCGGTGTCTACAATAGGATACAAATGCTTAAGCTGATTGGTGTATAGACCAACTTTATTAGGAATGCGGAAACAAACCAAGAAATATGTACAAACTAAAGCAAGACTGAACACTGGGAAAGACCAAGATTGCGTTGATAGATGGAGCGTTTTGAAACAAGTGGCACCCATTTGTCAGGTTTTCACCATCTTGGTAGAGATTCTATTTTTGCTACCAAGGCACCTGTTTCCAGGTTTTCACCAAGGCACTTTTTCTTTTTCTCATTTTTTTGTATTTTTCATTTTTTCAAATTTTTTGATATTTTTAAATTTTTTAAATTTTTTTGTACTTTTGATATATTTTTATTTTTTTGTGAATCATCAAGGCACCTATTGCTAGGTTTTCACCAAGATATTCATTTTTTTAGGACTTTTTCTAATTTTTAAAAAACTTCAAGACATTTTGCAAAGACTGAATGCCTTAGGCGTAGAATTTCTTCAGATGGAGAACATTGATTGGTTCTTAGAGCTGTTCTCCTTCAGTCATTGAGATTTGATAGGCTCCAGAGAAAAAAGTAGAAGTGATTACAAAGGGACCCAGCCAGTTGGGTTCAAACTTCCCCTTGCGTTCTCGATGTGATTGATTTTTAAGATTCTCTCTCAAGACTAGATCGCCAACCTGAAATTCTTTATGTTTGACTTTCTTGTTGTAGCCTCTAGACATTCTCTTCTAATATACTCTGAGATGATCATATGCTGCTTGTCTGTGCTCATCTAGTAGTTCAAGTTCTTGCAACCTAGACACTTTGTAGTCATCATCAGTTACTAGACCATGCATTCTGATTCTCAGTGATGGTATTTTAACCTCAATAGGTAGTACCACTTTACACCCATAAACTAAAGCAAATGGTGTAGCCCCAGTGGGCATTCTATCACTTGTTCTATAGGCCCAAAGAGCTGGTTTGATCATGAGATGCCAGTCTCTTCCTATTTTATTAACTGTGCGATGCAAGATTTTTAATAGATTCTTGTTTGAAGCCTCTTCTTATCCATTCCCTTGAGGATAGTAGATTGATGACCAATGTTGTGTAATCTTGAATTTGGCACATAGATCATCTAAGTCTCTGTTCTTGAATTGTCCACCATTATCTGTGACTATAGAGTGTGGAATACCATACTGACATATGATGTAGTTCAAGATGAACATTGATATTTGTTTGCTAGTCGCCTGAGTCAAAGGAACTGCTTCTACACATTTTGTGAAATAATCCATAGCTATGATTATATGGGTATGTCCATTAGAAGAATGAGGATGTATAGATCCTATAAGATCAAATGCCCATTGGTGAAAAGGCCATTGTGTAGTGAAGGGAATTAGATGTCTCCCTAGTGCATGAATTAAGTTACCATGTACTTGGCACTTTTGACAGTTCTTAGTGAACTTGATAGCCTCTTTCTCCATTTCAGGCCAATAGTACCCAGCCCTAATAAGTTTTTGAGCTAGTTTTAAACCGTTCGAGTGCGACCCACATATACCCGCATGGACTTCCTCCAATGCATGTTGAGACTCTTTCCATTATAAACATCTAAGGAGTGTACAATCTAGACCTCATTTGTACAGATCATTACCAATGATGACATACCAAGATGCATTGCGGATAAGGTATCATTTTTCATGGTGGTTAAAGGTATCGGGGATGATTCAGTCTTGGAGATAGGAGAAAAGGGTTTTATATCTGGATGAATCATGACCTACAATAGTATAGATCATGCAGGTATCAGGGGAATCATATGTAGGATAAGATAATGCTTCCACCAGGAACTCGTAGCATAGCTCATGTTTGGGCTGCTATAGTAGAGTATATAATGTTGCCATAGCATCAACAACCTTATTCTATGTTCTAGGTATTTTCTCAAAGATGATAGATATGAAGTATTTCTTTAGATCATCTACCATTCTCTTGTATGGAATGAGCTTGTCATCTTTCATTTGTTACACATCATTGACTTGATGGATAACAAGTTGTGAGTCCCCATGAATGTGTAACTCTATCACTCTCTACTCAATTGCTATTTTCATACCATTAAGAAGGGCTTCATATTCATCAATATTGTTTGTACAAGGAAACTTGATTCCGAATGCCTTAGGAATTGAGCATCCTTAAGGAGTGATAAAAAATATGCCTAGTCCAGATCCATTCTTTGTATAGGAGCCATCAAAGAACAATTGCCATTCTCTAGGAGAAAGATTCATGATAGAGGAATCTGGGAATTCTGTTTCCATTGGTGTATCATCAAACATAGGTGCATCCGCAAATTGATCAACAATAACTTGGCCCTTGATAGCTTTTATTTCAACATATTCAATGTCAAATTCACTTAATAACATCACCCATTTAGCTAGTCTACCTATGAGGGAAGCTTTTCTTAGCAAGTACTTTAATGGATCAATCTTAGCTACCAAATGTGTGGTATGAGCCAGCATATAATGTCTCAGTTTCTATGATGCAAAGATCATAGCTAGACAAGCTTTCTCAATCATAGAATAGTTCTTCTCGTATGCTACCAATGTTCTACTGATATAGTATATAGCTCTTTCATTCTTATTCTCATCATGTTGTGAAAGAAATGCCCCCAGTGATGTATCTGTTGCGGAGACATATAAGATCAACAACTTCCCTTGAATAGGAGGCATAAAAATAGGAGGATTTGATAGATATTTCTTGATATGGTTAAAGTTATTTTCACATTCCTCATTCCATGCAAAGGTCACACCTTTATGTAATGTCTTTGTGAAAGGTTGTGATATGTCTACTAGCTGAGATATGAAGCATCTAATAGATTGTACTCTCCATTGTAATGTTCTTATTTGACTAATATTTTTGGTAGGTTGCACTCTATGATAGCTTTAACCTTAGCTGGATCAACTTCAATACCTTTCTTTGAAACAATGTAACCTCAGAGCTTTCCAGAAGTGACACCAAAATAACACTTCTTAGGGTTTACTCTGAGACTAAACTTCTCCATTCAATCTAGTATTTTTCTCAAATCATTCAGATGTTTAGCTCTTATCATAGATTTTGCTAAGGTATCATCAACATAATCCTCCATAGTTCGATCCATCATGTCATGAAAAATAGATGTCATTGCTCTTTGATATGTAGCACCAGCATTCTTAAGCCCAAATGGCATGACATTCCAATAGAAGGTACCCCACACACATGTGAAAGTAGTTTTCTCTTAATCATCTAGAGTAATTTTTATTTGATTATATCCAAAGAAACCATCCATTAAAGAATACATCTCGAAACACACATTCATGTCCACTATCATATCAATGTTAGGTAGTGGAAAATCATCCTTTGGGCATGCTTTATTCACATCTCTAAAGTCTGTGCACACTCTGATTGATTTATCTGGTTTAGAAATAGGTACAATATTTGAGATCCATTCAGCATAGTCAATAACATGGATGAATCCAACTTTTAGTAGTTTCTCTAATTTAGCTTTGACCAAGAGTGCAACATGTGGATGCATCTTTCTTAATTTTTGCTTAACATGTTTGACCCTTGGAGCTATAGATAAATGGTGCATTATAAGATCAGGATCCAACCCTAGCATATCTGAATATTTCCATGCAAATTTGAACTTCTTTTCTATTAAGAATGTGGTAAATTTTTTCTTTTCTTCTTCTGATAAGGATTGTGCTACATGGATTAACTGTGGTTCTTCTGCTATTCCCAAGTTGATAGATGGAGTGGCCTCAATTAGAACTAGAGATCTATCTTATAAATGACTTGGAAGGACATCAAATATCTCATCCTTAGGTGCCTTAGAGAGGTTTTCACCTTTGGATATGTCTCTTATTTTTACTTTTGTAGGTTCTGAGACTACCACAAAGTGGTTTTCACCCTCAAAACTCCTTTCCTTTTATTTTTATTCTTATTTTTTTGACTAAGATACTTGATGTCCAACTCTGTCATGCTAACACTTGGTTCACTAATGGAAGTCCTCATAGGCTCAACTGCATTTAGATAGCAAGTAAGGGCATAGTCATTTAGGAAAGTATAGATACCTTGGCTTGGATTTATGGAAGTTTGGTCAAGAAGTTCAAGATGTTGGATAGTCAAAGTGGGAAAGGATTGGGAAATAGTGTTTATGGATATGGATCTATCATCATTGGTCCTAACCTGACACTCAAGTTCGAAGGTGATATTACAACTTAAGACATTCAATTCATGAATAGGCTCAATGTCATTGTAAAATTCCACTTCAGCCATTAGTGGATCAAACTCGTTAAGTTCATTATTTCGCCCTAGACTTACATTGGGTTTAGGCACATATTGGTGAATAACATCAATATGTTTCTCTGTGATAAGTTCATCTTCTTCTGGAATGACTCTCCATTCATAGTCATTAGATTCTTCATCTATGTCTCTATGAAATTTAAGAACATGAGTAAAGTCAGGATGGATACCCCAGGAAGGGTTACCCTCAAATTTTGATTTGAATTCATACTCATGGGAATCGGTTTTAGAATAACTACCACCTTCCTCTTTGTCTATTTGATTTCCTTCGAGATCAACTAGTTCTTGTGGTACAACTGTCTCACGTTCTATAGTAGGTTCTTGTGTTTCTACTACATTGATTCTTTTTACTAGATCATCTTCAGCTTCAAGGAGGTCTTTTATTTCCTTAGGAAAACACTCATAAGGAATGAGCTCCTCTGTGGTGTCTGAATCATCACTATCAAATTGTTGTGTTGTTTCCTCTGTTGGTTCAATCTATTCTAAGACATGTGGGGAGTTCTTGCTAAGATAGAAAGGCTTCTTCTTATATCCTAGACTTATTGTATTCTTGTTTGTTCGGCCATGATGGTCAAGAGGTGATAGAAGACATTTACCCTATATTCCTAGAGGTCCTTTTCTTGTATATCCCATTTTTGTGATCAATTTGTCCCCTAGGCCATATGACTTAGAAGGGATCTTCAGTGTTTTAGAGTCACATTTTTGAACAATTTGAGATGTAGGTTCATCTTTGTATAGCCATACAAGCACAACTTCATCCTCTTCAAACTCTTGTTTGGACACTTGTTTTGCAACAAAATTTCCTTTATATGCCTCAAGAGGTTCTTTAGACTCTAGTTTGGACTATTTTAGATTTTTCCCATAGGACTTAGGCAAGATAGGGAGAGATGTCAAAGATAAGACTGGCTCTATAGTATATTCTCCCATACCATTTTCTTTGATTATGACCTCTTTTGCAACGTGTTCCATCTTGGATGTGGACGCTACTTCTATTTGCTTAGTGGAAGATTGTCTGTTATTAGGAACAAGTTTATCTGCACTTTCTTTCAATGCATTGCAAGTTGTAGATACGTTAGCTGGAATGGTCACCTCTACCCCTTCATAAGGAAATTTCAAACACTGATGGTACGTAGAAGGAATAGCTTTCATTTCATGTATCCAGAGTCTCCCTAGAAGGATGTTGTAAGCCAAAGGTAGATCAAGAACTTGACATGTAGTATCTCTGATGACTGGACCTGTTCTGATAGGTAAGACAATTGTGCCCTTGGAAAATCTTTCTTGCTCATCATATACTTTGATAGTTATCTTCTTTCTAGGATCGATGGCCATTTCTGAAAATCCCACTTGTGTAATCAAGTTGAAAGAACAAATGTTGAGACCAACACCTCCATCTATCAGCATGCATTTGACACGATGGTTTTGGATCAAGACTTCAATATGCAAGGGATGGTTATGCAGATGAATCAAGGAGTTATCATCTTCCTCTAGAAAGGAGATATACTGTGGAGACATAAGATGACCAACCATATTCTAGAATCTATCTAAATCAAGGTTATCAAGAATATTGGATCCGAGCAAAGCTTTGTCTAGAATGGCTCTATGAGCTGGAGATATCCGAAGCAACTCAAACATGGAAATTTTTGCATTTGTATGCTGGAGTTGTTGGACAATACTGTATGATGTAGGCCTCGTGTCTTTAGTATTTGAAGATTTAGATGTAGCCTTCTATTTAGAAGCAGATGAAACATTGAAAGACATCTTAGGGACATTGGATGAATCTGGGATTTGTCCTTGCAGATGCGCCTGAGCTTGTGATCGAGTAACTGCATTAGTTGATTGATTTTCTCTATCTTTTCTTACAATTGTGATGACATTGCAATGATCAGATAGGCATGGTTCAACCATATTTATGACAGCATTGTTTCCAGAGTAGGCATAATTGACTTTAGCACCCATATTAGGTTGAGAAGATGAATCTCCTTGATTATGTTTTGAAAATGGTTCCGTGAATGCTATATGATCACTATTTCTCTTATGATTGTCAGCCATGATTTCTCCATTATCAATTTTGTCTTGGATGATGTGTTTCAAGCATATGCAATTATTAGTCTTATGACCCTTATTGTGATGGAAGTCACAAAAATCATTCTCTCTCCACCATTTTGGTTTAGGTTCAGGATCAAAAGCTTTTATCTTAGGCAAGGAGATGATGTTGTTCGCCAATAGAGTTTTCATAGTAGATTCCAAGGACTCTCCAAGAGGAGAAAACTTGCATTTAGGATCTGAAGCCCAAGGTTTATAATCAGATGACTTTTTTTTGGACTCTGTTGTTTTTGATTCATAAGCTTTTATGGCTTGGGTGCCAATAGTGAGATTGAAAGCGGGTGCCTTGGATGGGGTACGGAGAGCATCAACAATGTCATCAATGACAACACCTTTATTCTTATTCCAATTTTTGTTCTTGTCCTTAGAACTAGATCCAGATTCATACTTGTCCTTTTGAAGTGTGATGTCTCCTTTTTTCACAAGTACTTTCTCAATTTTGATCGCATTATTTACCATCTTATCAAAGGATGTATGATTTTGCATTTTTAAAGGGTAGTTGATTTCTGGAACAAGATTATTGATGAAGATTTCTAGTTTTTTAGGTTTTGGAATGGGTCTAGCATATAGAGAAAATTTCTTCCTCCATCTTTTGA
Organism: Chamaecyparis obtusa; assembly: GCA_027943335.1. Lineage (NCBI taxonomy): Eukaryota > Viridiplantae > Streptophyta > Pinopsida > Cupressales > Cupressaceae > Chamaecyparis > Chamaecyparis obtusa. The sequence continues at coordinate 497,909 of BSBK01002178.1, read as the reverse complement.
TAAATGTTAGGAATGGTTCTCCTAGATATTGTTTGAGATTGTAGATGTCGATCATGGTGACCGAATGCTAGATATTATAGGAGTATTTCTGATAGAATAGTTTGATTAACTCCTCAAAAGTTGATAGTTGGAGGCATCCTAGAGAACCAATGAATGGCTGCTCCTCCTAGAGATTGAGGGAAAAGACACATTAAGTAGGATGGTTCGTGCATGAACTCCATAGATTGAGTAAAAATTTCTCTGACATGATCTTGAGGATTAGTGTTTCCATCATACTTATCATATTTAGGCATTTCCACTCTCTTTGGGAATGGTGGCATGTACAAGTCTTTATCAAATGGAAAAGGGCATAGGGCCTCCATGGAGAACTCCTTAGGTTCCTTTTCTTTCTCTAGTTTGTTGAGCTTGACTTGCATGGCATGCATCTATTTCATCATAGCCGTGATAGGGGTTTCTTCCTCATGCATAATGATATCTTCAACATTATAGTTTGGAGGAAGTTTAGCTCCTTGATGAGCTAACTGTAGAAAGTATGCCTCTTTATCTTGTTTCAAGAAATGCTTCATCATTCTTTTGAAGTTATCATCATTTTGATATTGGGCAATTTCAGAAAGTGTAGGTTCTTGACCTGCACCATGTTGGGAATGAGGTCCTTGAGACCCGTGGTTTGTCCCTCCTTGAGACATGTTAGGATTTTTAGGACTCCCTAGGATAGATTGATGTGGAGTTTTTTGATTACCTCCGTGAGTTGATGGAGGGGGGTATGTAACCAGTTTTCAATAAAAAATTACCAAGATCATCATCTTTGTAAAGACCTAAATTATAGAGTTGCTCGAGGGTTGGACCCACATGACTAGACAAAGGTAAGGTATTGGGTGCTTCTCTGGATTTCTTGTGTGAGGAAGATCTAGTTTCCACCATTAACCTTGGGTGAAGCAAGAAAGCAAGATGGAGACAACTGAAGAATGACTTGATTCAAGAAGATCGAATGACGCAACCTTGTCAAGATTGGATTGATAGAGGATTAGATTAGATGTAAATGAAGGATATCATGCCCTAGTAGTATGGGTAGACACCCAAAAGATAGCGGACATGAGTTTGCAACACTTAGCCATTTTGAAGATTGATTAAAGATTGATGATTATGACAAGGTTTTGACACAAGATGAAGAATACTCAAATTGATAAATCAGAAGGCTAGATCAGACTCAATAGGCCACTTTAGGAGAATGATTGGATTCTTTCTAGTTTCTTCTTTATTCTTGACATAATGGTTTGTTTGACAGATTCTGAAAATAGGTTGTAAAAGCTGGACTTTTGGCAATTTTGACAATTTTCTGGCAATTTTTCAAAAATTCTCATACAACTTTCTCTAGGCTCATACGATAGTGGGTAGGTTCTGAAATGATAGTTGAAAAAATGCACATGACAATTGCAATGCTCGCATGATAGTTGATAGCAGATTTTTACTTTTTATTTGTGATTTCTGACAAAGAAAGGAATTTTGCTTTAGATTTTGCAATTTTTCAGTTTTTCAGAATCAGTGTGTTTGCAAAATTGTCTATTCAGATTTGAAGATTATTCCAGGATCATTTTTTTCCAATAACTAAATAGATAAACAAGCACACAGAACAATAGGCAAGTGATTTCAAGAATGTCTGAAAACAATGAACATGGGACAAAGCAACCCTACGTGTGAACAATCAAGTGAGTGAATGTGCTAATCCCTAGGAGTGCTAATTGTGTATGTTCCAAAAAGTTTTTTAATAATGCACATATTCCTAGAAAATGAAAATTTGGCCTCACTAGGGTTTGTAGTAATGGTCTGAATCTACAACTTTTGTGATCTCAAGAGGGTGAACTCCAATCTAGGCGTAATAGGATTTGGACACAGTTGGAGAATTTAATCAATCAGGAGCTGCTAGGGAGATCTGACAGCCCAACAAAAGACCACACCTATGAAGATTTCCTCCACAAGGACATTTATATAGCAGCTATTGCTACCACGGTGAAAATGGCTATTACCGCTTGAGGTTTCATCCATGTGGTTGACCCAATTAAGGGAATGTCCACTATGGTTAACCCTCTCTAAAGGTGACTCACAAAAGATACCACAGGGGGACTAGATCAGATTCAAGGATCTAGGTTTCTAGTACTATCCAAAAAGGAAGTAGAGAATAATCCCCTAGCCTCTTCACTTCACCAAAACAAATAAGACAGATTAATCTGACACGCTAAGACCAAAATTATGTCACAAAGATCTATGATGTCAAATTATTATGGTCTATCAACCTCTCTGGAGAGAGAATGTATCGATCAAAAGCTGAAGACTCAACAATCTAGTAGAATGCAAGACAATCTCAATAGCCTCCCTACCTACAAGGGGATCATTCGTCAAGAAGAGCTTCACATGCATGAACAAGCGAAAGAAGCCCACTCTCTCAAGATCATCCAAAAATAGTATTCATAGGGCCTATTTACTATGTGTAACAGATATGCAGAAAGAAAATCTATGTTCATTTTATAGCCCAAAATGAAGTCTGTGATATGAAAGTGAGAAAAGTCACAAGCTTGACATGTGAGAGTTCATTTTATGTCCAAATTGAAGTGTTATTAGATTGAGAAGAATATCTGAGTTCCTCGCAACGTGCTTAGTAGATTTTACCTATTTTAGCAATTTAGTTGTGCTTTTCCCAATCAAAATCAGCAAAGATCAATCAAGAACAACAGAGTTTAATTGTTAGGGTTAGCTGTTAGTCCAAATTTGAAAATCAAATTTGACAAACTGCCCAAAATCTTAAATGATAATTGAACACTGGTATCAAAACTCATACGACAATGGGTTACCTCTCATACGACAATATGAATCTCATATGATAGTGGGTCAGCTCTGGTATGACTGTCTGGAAACTTGTACGATAGTGGGTATCTGTTCAAATGACAAAGGAGTTTCCAAATGATAATTTGTAGGTTATGATATGAGCCTCAAAATTCTCAACTATCATATGACAACTGGTAGCTTATGGTACAACTTTCTCACAAAAGTCGTATGAAAAATGTATGGACACAGAATAAAATCACAAAATTGACCAGAAAATGACAAAAAAATGACAAAAATTGATATAGAAGAAATGGAAACCCATTTCAGGGCCCCACAGTGGGCACCAAAAATTTGTGTGTGAAAACTGTACCTAGCTGTGGATACAACACTTCAGTAAAACATTAGAGGTTAGCAAAATTGAAATCTTGCAAGTAATTGAAATTAAGCTAACCAGGCAATTTACTGCCTTCTAGTAGATGCGAGTATGTATTCTCAGATTAGACCGAGATTAGTGACAATGCAACACCTAAATGAAGGATTTGAATGCACAAGATGGATATGAAATGAATGTAGATTTAATCTATTTTTTTGGATTTTGTATGCAATTAAGATTGAAAAACATGATATGAATCTAATCTAGAAATGGAATTGAGATGATATGCAAATTTATCTAAGAATGATATGAAAACTATGAATGCAAAGCAATGATATGAAAACTATGACCAACAATGAAAGATCTCACAAATCGTCTGTTGCAAGTGCTTAATCCTTCAATAGAAAATTCACCAGAGTAGTTGTGCAAATTCAAGGTGGGTGAATTGTGAAGAGTTGAGCCTTGATTTTATAGAAATCTAGGGCTTCGAGGATGCATGAGAAAAGCCATAAATCACTCTTGATAAACTCTGGTTGATTCTTGAGTTATCAAGAAATCAAAGAGAATTAACTCACAAAAAACATGCAAAAGCATGCAAAAATAGCTTTTTAACTCAAATCAGAAGTTTAGATCAGCTTTCAACTCAAAATAGATGTTGAGTTTCCAAAAGATAACAACTTGAATTGATTTTTTGATTTAAAGTTTAACTATTCTTTCAAATGTGCATAAATAATTATGAATTAATTAAATAAATAAAGTGATTTATCTTCAACTTAACTAATTTTTGAATTAAAACAATTGATTTATGGGTTAATCAATTATTAAATCAAACTTTATTCAAAAACTATATTATTATAAATTGACAACTAACTTTAATTAATTAAATAAGAATTTAATCAATTAGTCATAGGATATTTTGATTTATTGTCAAAATAAAATAATACAACTTAGGAATAAATGTAATTAAATCTAATTAAATAATTAAGTGGTAGAATTAAATCTAATTAATCAAATATTCATCACATTCAATTAATCAAACTTTAGGAAAAATAAGATTTATTGCCAAATAATTATTAAATTAAACATAATTAGGATAAATAGAAATATTGCTAGGAATATTTCCTGATGTAGAATTTAGAATAATCAATTAGGATTCGATAATGTGCAGATGTGCCTTAGGTTAGGACTTTGATGTCAATTTCATTCGATTTGAGGATGTAGGAGGTTAATGAGCCTATAGCCCATTTTTAGGGTATTACAATAGATTCTATGAGTACTGCGAAGAACATGGCATAAATAGACAGTTGAGTGCACCTAGAACCCCTCAGCAGAATGGGATTGCAAAGAGAAGGAATAGGATCACCCTTGATACAGTGCACACCATCATGATTGAAGGAAAAGTTGCATACACCTATTGGAGAGATGCGGTCAATACAATAGTCTATACAATCAATAGAATACAATTGAGGCCTGGCGCAGACAAGACACCTTATGAGCTATTGTTTGGTAATGTTCCCACAGTGAAATACTTCAAAATCTTTGGAAGCAAGTGCTACATCAAGAGGGTTGAAGCAATAGGAAAGTTTGATGCAAGAAGTGATGAAGGTATTTTTCTTGTTTACTCTACTAAAAGTAAAGCTTATAGATGTTTTAACTTGAGATTGAAGAAGATCATTGAAATTGCTCATGTTAAGATTGATGAAAATTTTATGGTTCAAGAAAGATATCATGACTACTCACCTATGATTGAAGAAGAACCCAAACCTTCCACTAGTGATACAATTGTTGAAGAGATGTTTGACAACATTGATGTATTGTTCAATGACCCTGAAACAAGTAAATAAGAAACTTAGAAGGAAGATGAGTCAGTATCACTTAAAGTTCCAAAGTATACATCTAGATATCACTCTAAGGATGACATCATTGGAGATCAGAGCAGAAAAGTCACAACAAGATCAAAAGAAAAGAATTCAGCAAGCAATGAGGTGGTATGTTTACTATCTCAAATTGAACCTTTAAGTGTTGAAGATGCATGTAATGATTCAGATTGGCATGATGCTATGAAAGAAGAACTAGATCAGATTATCAAGAATGATACTTGGGAACTAGTCCCAAGACCTAGTGATAAGAATGTGATTGGAACAAAGTGGATATTCAGAAACAAGATGAATGAAGATGGTACAGTAGTAAGGAACAAAGAAAGGTTAGTATGTAAAGTATATGCGTGAAGAGAAGGTATTGATTATTCAGACACTTTTGCACTAGTGAGCAGATTAGAAGCTATTAAGTTTTTTTTAGCTTTTGCAACATTCAAAAACTTCAAATTTTATCAGATGGATGTTAAGTCAGCATTCTTGAATGGAGAGCTAAAGGAAGAAGTATACATTGAGCAGCCAGAAGGATTCACCTTATTAGATAAACCTGATATGGTATGTAGATTGAAGAAATCCCTCTATGGACTTAAGAAAGCCCCTAGAGCATGGTATGAGAGACATGATGGATATCTAACAAAAATGGATTCAAGAAAGGAGCAGCAGATTGTAATCTTTTCATGAGAGAGACATCCAAAGGTCTACTACTTTTAGCCATATTTGTTGATGGCATTATCTTTGGGGGTAATGACAAACTTAGTGCAGAATTTTCTAAGGAGATGCAGAGTGAGTTTGAGATGAGCATGATTGGACCTATCAAATACTTTTTGGGATTAAATGTGCAGTAGACAGAGAAAGGTATTTTCATTAATTAGTCCAAATATGTAAAAGAGAAATTGAAGAAGTTCAAGATGGATGATTGCAAGCAAGTGGGTACACCTTGTTAGGAATGGGAACACTGAGAGAGGGGGGGGGGGGTGAATCAGTGTTCATTGTATTTTAACTTTTAACTTTAATCTAAATACTGAATTATAAATGCTTACGTATTGAATTTAATATTCACATAAATATGAAACATGAAATCAACACATGACACCAATATGGTTACGAGGAAACCCAAATAGGTAAAAACCTCAGTGGGACTTGATACCCACTAATAATCTGCACTAGTGTTTTGTGATCCTTGTTAGAAGATCCTTTACCCTGTTAGGAGTATCTTTACAATGTTTTTAGTATAGTAGACCTTGTTAAAGGTCGGAACCTATTAGGAGTGTTTTACAATGATCCTTATTAGGGGAGTGGACTCACTATTCTAGAGCTCACCACTCAAATGATGAAGGCTACAACCTTCTGAATTAGATACATACTATATATGCAGGTGAACTGTTACTGTGACACTTCTTGTCGGATCAGTTCCTTTGATGCGTTGATGCTTTGACCTCTAGCAAAGCTCTAATACATCTTATGCTCACTTCACATACCTTTTCTCTACTTATCAAAACTCCCTTACAACTTCCATACCGAATACAATGGGTGCATCTCATATTTATACACTCATATAAACAAAACAATTAGGTCGGCCCTATAACTAATTACAAACAATGCTTCCAAAAGAATTGGCTTAAGCATGATTACAATTATACATGTACATATGTCGGAAACCTAAATACAATGGGTGCATACCCTTTACAACATTAATTTATAATCACAAACCAAAATAGTCACTGTCGGCTCTATGCTTTGTTCGCTGCTGGCACACACTGGCTGTGCAACTTTAACTGACTGTAACTTTCACATCTTTGCATATCTACTTATGAACTCTTAGATTAAGCATAAGTATATTCTAAAAACCTTAACTTCCAGGGCACATACCTTAATTCATCCGTACACATGCTGATGCTCTAAGTCTTTGGTGCCCTGTATGTTGTCCAATCTTCAACACTTAACTGAATTCTAATCTTTACACTTGGTGCCCTGACTCCAAACTGGTATATGAATTTGTTGCCATAATGAAAACACTATATCTAGTCATATATCTCAGTAAAGACAACTTTCCAACAATCTCCCCCTTTGTCATTGATGGCAACAAAGGAATATGGCCAAGTCTCTAACTGTCCCTTTACACAAAACTTTTTGTCTTCTATATATTTTATACAAACTCTTATATCTCCCTATACATATATGTACTCCATATTCTATACAACTCCCCCTTTGACATTAATGAAAAAGGTGCATCAAAAACTTTATCTACATACACTTATTGAGGGAAAACATCCGGATATGCAATCTTGAGTTTCTGCATCTCCTTCTTCCAAAAGGTTATCAGAGAATTGACTATTTGTAGATGGGGGCATAATGCATATTGTAGCTTCTCCATCTTCTCCATTTCTATGCTTGGACCTTGATCATAGGTTATCATGGTCGCATCAATCTCCTTTAAGTTTTGACTGAGAATGTCTAGTGAGGGTGCAAGAGTGTTCCTCAACTGAGTCTGTCTAGACCTTATCTTCTCCATTTCTATTTCTGCCTTCTCAATTATATCCAACTGGCCTTGATAGACATTGTTACATATGTTTACATCAGTGGATGTATCTAGCACTAAAATCTTCACTTTCTCAATCATTGCCTCTGCATCTTTGATCTTGTTAAGATGGGCATCAGTGAACTTATCTTGATCCATGGATTCTACAATGACTTTCCTTCCTTAATCTACAAATTCCTTCAATGATGCTTGACCAGACTTAAGAGAGTTCAAGTCTAGTGCAAAAATACTCATCAATTCATTGAGTCTCTTCTTTAAGTATTTCTCCTCTACCACTATGGCCACAGATTCTTCTAGGCTTGAAAAATTGACTTTGAATTGAGAGATGATTGTGCTCACATCATCAACTAAATGTACATTTACCATCTTCTTATCTTCTGGCAGAAAACTATTTAAAATATTTACTAATTCTACCAGCAGATGATTCCTCATTACTTGCTTTTCCTTGGCCTTCTCCATACCTAGGATGCTAAACTTAATCAGGTCTTCTTCCTTCCAGGAGTCCAAGCTGCTAGTGTCAGGTGTAAAAATTGACAACAATGTCAAGGAGGGAGTGATGGTAGTGCTATCCATCACCTCTTGCTTCACCTTGATCAAATTAATAGAAGATTCATCTTTCTTTTCTACCTCTACTCCTTTCTTTTCTTCATCTTTCTCACCAGATATATCTTCTATGATGACTTCTTCTTGTTGAGTGGGAGGGTTATTGCTACATAGGATTTCTACTTCCTCAGTGCTGATAAATGCTTCCTCAAACTTGTCTAACTCCTTATCAGTAGCTGCCATGGCTATTTCCACATTGTCTATGATAATTGTCTTATCTTTGGGTGATTCTTTCATGGGCAAAAACTGATCTTCTTATGTTTGAGTTTCTATTAAGGGCGTAGAGTCCTGAGGACCTGTCATTAGTACATTAGTGGACTCTACCACTTTATCTTCCTTGATGGGTGCATGAGTGATGGGCACAGTATGTGGTTTGATATGTTGTTCTAACAACACCTTCTCAAATGCTTTTTCTATTTCCTTTGTTATCAACTCATAATCTTTATTCATGATGTGAAGAGTTCTCATCTTAGTCCTTAGGTGCAGCTTCACCAAATAAGTAAGTGGTTTTGGGTCATGTTAAGCACCTTGATCAGGTCTTTGCATGTATTTGGTTTTCTTTCCTCTTTCCACCTCTTCTGGGCACTTGATTTCTTCATTCTAGGTGAAATTAGGGTTAGGATCTTGAGGATTCTCCTTAATTTCCCTCTTCCATGGCTCTATTTTCTAGGTAGGATTTAGAAATAGGTCCTCCTAGATTTCATCATAGTCATCATAGGATTTTATGTCTATCCCTGACATTCTATCCCTATTTGATATCATTTCTAGGTTTTTGGGCATCCCCGGGACCTGCTGACCTGGCTCTGACTGAATCTGGGCCCAGGGTCAAATTCAAGGTTGATCCTAACTAGGTCAGGATCAAGCTTGAACCTAACTAGGTTAGGATCAAGGTCAAACCTAATTAGGTTAGGTCCAACCTTGATTTTGCCCCCCTCATTCAAATTTCCACAATCTTGGATTTCTGAGATTCAGGCTTTTGGGATATTTATTTTCCCACCTTCGGGTTAATCATTTCGGGTTTCAGGATGGTAAATATTTTGATTGCATTTAATCTAGGTATATTTTATAAAGGTTAGGACCTAATTGAGATTTAATTCTCCAAGGTGGCCCCTCTAGAGGATTGTGCCCTAGTTCACTATAAAAGGAGGCCTTCCTCTCTCATTTTCACATCCATGATTTCACATCACATCTTAAGCAATTTCATGAGTGAGCTCTCAAGTGCAAGCAAGTGATTTCAATCAAGTAATTGCAAGCCTTCCAGCATTCAAGTGTTCAAGCATCCATCCATCAAGGAGATCCATTGTTAGCTATTGAAGGATTCAATCTCTTTGGAGCCCCCTTTGATGATCCATCCTTCCACCTTCATTCAAGCCTTCTCATATGCAAAGATCAAGTCAAGATTGGTATTGAAAATCAAATTCCATTGATTGGAGACATCCTACATTCATCCTACATCCATTGAAGCATTCCTACTTGTGGATTTGAGGATTCAAATCCTCTACAAGGACTTCAACATAAGCGAGGTGATTTGTCTCAATTACTTTGTTTATGCACACTATATTTCAATTCAATTTCAAGGTTAATTCCTAAATTGGGGTTTGACCAAGGAAAACCCCCCATACAAAAAAAAAAAAACCCCATTTTCTTGTAGGTATAGGTGCAGAATTTCAGATCTGAGAGTGAATTTGGATACCCTTTTCGGCAAACTTCCGAGATCTGTGAACAAAATTCAAATCCAACTTCAAATAAAGAATGTAGTATTTGACCTTTTATGAGGGTCAAACCCAACCTAAGCTCATCTTGGAGAAAGATTTTTGGGTTTTCTCTGTCTCGGCATTTCCAGTCCAAAATAGGTTTCAGAATTGTCTGAAAGTACACATAGACATAAGAATTTAACATTTTCCAGATCTTCCCTAATTTGAGGTTAGTAGTTGTATTTCAATTAGATTTCATATTCCAAGCATAAATTTCATTCATAGGGAAATATTGGATTTATTCTCTCTCTCTTCCATATTCTCCATAAATTGATTTGATTGTGTATTAACCTCTTGGTTGATCAAATTGAATCTCTTCTTTGGGAATTTGGGTTTGAGGATAAATCTCAAATCTTCCCCCTTCCCTTTACATCTAAGTAGAGGTGAATCATTTTTACCCCTATTCATTTTTGTGAACCCGACTAGCTTACTCTCTTTCTTTTTTGATGTTAGATTCCTCTTTAATCTTATTGTGGAATTGCATGCCTTATTGTGCTTTCCTTTTACTACCACTAGTCCTACTTATAATATTCCAGTTAGAAGAAGTCATAGACTCATGGGTGCCTTTGATCCTGAATCTTCCTCTCCTTTCCTTAGGATCCTGGATGATAACTTGATTCTTCATGATTCCAATCCTACTATGGAGAAAAACTCTTCTCACTCATCTCATGATGAGGATGATGCTTTACGAGTTCCTCCTAAGCAAGTCCAAAAACTTTCCACTGAACTTGATAAAATGGGTAGTTGGCTTCTTCAAGAGAACCATAATCAAGATTCCATTCAAGCTATAGAGGCTCTTAAGAAAGTTCTCTATGATAGTGATCAAGGTATTAACCTCTTGCATGGTATTACTCACCTTGTGCATTCAAATGTTAAACCTTTAGTTCAAGAAGCTCAAGATTTAGGGTTGATTCCTCTTATCACTAGTGTTGAACCTCCTTCTAATCCTCTACCTAGTATTCCTATCTATACTCCTCCTTTGGTGATTGTGACAGTTCCCTCTATTCCTATGAGTGTTCCTCCTATGTCCCTTCCTACATCACAACCTTCATATCATAATGTTCCTTTTACTTATTCCAATCCGCTTCCAACTGTAGTTCCTAGTGTTCCTCCAGTTGTGTCTTCTATTCCTACAAATTCTTACACTTTACCTAGTGTGTCTAATGTTGCTACTCATCTTATTTCCTCTAATGATACAAAAATCATCAGTTTGGCTCAGACAGTGTCATCCTTACAATAACAACTTGCTTCTTTAACTCAAAACAAGTTTAGTATTCCTACATGTGACATGGGAAGTCCCTTGTCCCAAGACATCATTCGTACTCCTGTTCCTCAGCAAGGTGAGATGCCTCATCTTGAGAATTATAATGGAAAAGGAGATCCTATTCATCATGTTAAAACATTCCAAATCCTTTGTAGTGATTATGCTCATGACCATAGGATTTTAGCCAAACTGTTTGCTAGAACTTTCCATGACAAAGCTTTACAATGGTATTATTCTTTTCCTCCTTATTTTATTGATTCCTTTCCACAACTTTCTAATGCCTTTATTCAACAATTTCAAAATAATATTGGTCCGCAAGTGTCTTTGACTGATTTGATGTATTTTAAACAAAATGCTAAGGAAAAATTGACTGAATTTATTGGTAGATTTAAGCATTTGCATGCTCAGATTTCCTATCCCATTCTTGATATTGATATTCAACGTATGTTTATTTCAAATTTGCAAAAGGATATTAGAGATAAGATTTTGCTTACTAAATTTACCTCTTTTCAACAACTTTGTGCAGTGCTTCATCATTATCAATTACAAGTGAGTCAATTTGAGAGCAACACTCCAATGGCTCCTGTTTCGGTTGATAAGAGTGATGCTTCTCCTAATCCAAACAAGTTTAAAAAATTCAACAACTATTTCAAGATAAACAAACAAGTGAATGCAGTTGCTGATCAAGTTGTTGTTGCATCTCACAATGCCACTTTTGCATCCACTGCTTTTCGATTAAATTGTGCATTTACTCCTCTTTTTGAATCTTCACATGCTATTATGAATAGGTTGTTAGCTGCTAATATGATTACTTTACCTCCTATTTGACCTCTTTTACCTGCTATGATTGCATCTAAATCTTTTGATCAAAATGCTTTTTGTCAATATCATCATCAAAATGGTCATGATACTAAGAAATGTTATTCTTTAAAACATAAGGTTCATGATCTAATTGATTCTAAGGCTTTATCTGTTGATAATCTAGATAGTAGTGGGAATAAATCTTCTCTCCTCCTAATCAGAACCTTCAAATTTATACGAACCCTTTACTTACGCATGATACTAATACTATTGCTCAACCATCTTCTATGGAAATTATGTATGATTCAAAGATGGATGATCTCAATCATGTCATTAATCAAGTGGAGCATGTTCAATCTATATCTCCACCTCAACCTCAACTTCAACCTCAACCTCAGATTCAACCTCAAGTTCAATCTCAACCTCGACCAAAACCTAAACCTAAAATGAAAACTCAACCTAAACCTCGACAACAATTTAAGAATAAAAGACCTCGGGAGCTTTTGATTATCTTTGATGACTCTAAGACTATTAAGGCTCCTGATGGTCCCCTTTACATTGCTGCTAGGATTTCTCAGATACCTACTTGTGGTTGTCTTGTTGATCCTACATCCTTAGTCAATGTTATCACTGAAGAAAATCTTTTTATGAAAATCTTACAACATGACTTTTATGATACATTGAATGTGTGGATTCAAACTTGCAATGGTTTTCTTTATCCATCCTTTGGTTCTATTACTTTACCGGTTGAACTTTGTGGAAAAATTGTGAACACTACCTTTATTGTTGTTCCTACTTCTGATCAATTTCAAGTTAAGCTAGGTTTGCCTTGGTTATCTACCATGCATGCTATTGCTTCACCTATCCATAAGTGTCTTAAGTTCATTCATGATGAAGAAGTCAAGATGATTAATCATAGTCTATATCAACCTTCCAGGCCTAGAGATTGTGTTTCTCTAGATTTCTTTTGGCCTTCATTACCTAATTCATGTCCTCTTCGACTAGATAATCTTTTTCAATCATATCAATCCTATAAAAATCATAAAATTATTCAATTAATTTCACCTCCTAGGGATCTTAATCATGGTCTTTTACTTACACCCTCGATACCTCCTTTAACTATAACTTCTAGCTCGGTTAATCAAGTTCCTTCTACTGAACCTATCAAAGATCCTGTGATTGTTTCTCCTATGGTTAATAATCCTATTGATCTTCCTAAAGAACCTGCGAAGGACCCTATGACTATTCCTCCTAGTTCTCAACCTATTTCAAATAAATCAAAACATAATCAATCTACTAATGAACATCATAAAAAGTGTTGTGCTCATGCTAAAGCTCAAAGATCTTTACCTTCTATAGATAAATCTATGCACAATGTGGTAGAATAGATTGTTACTAATAATGATGTTCACATGCATAATTATGATGATTCTATTTGTATCTTAGATCCTATTTTGATTAATTTTGATGAAGAAGATACTCTTGATGATACTGATGATGTTAATGATAATATGAAACTATTGACATTGACATTGATTTACCTAATATGCTTTCATCACAATTGACTCTTACACCTAGTGTCAAACATAGTGATTCTCAAGAGGATTCTTGTTTGGAACTGGCTATCATTCCTACTATGTTTGATATAGTCCCTCTTGCGAGTTACCCACCTTCCCTAAATGATATACAATGAGATGGGGAAAGTAGGTGGCACACTTAATCAGCTTGTCCTTTGTGGTAGCTTTGTTGTGTGTTTTCCTGCTATACTATGCTTCTCCCGTAATGTGTTTGCTAAATGTTGTTAGATTCTTTTATAGGATCCTTGTTACTCAGTTGGTGCAAGGTGATAAGGGAGTCAAAACTGTTGTTCAAATTCTTCTATATGTATCTCTATTCTTCTATGTGTTGTTCAATGTTATGTTGTAACTATGCTATTGTTCATAAATGTTTCCTTGTGTAATCTTCTTGGATTCGAGATATGGTAGAAAAAATTCTTTTTGGTCTCCATGTTAGGGTCCGAAAAGATTCTCCTTCATATGTGATCTTTCCTCTTTTGTGATTGTAGTTCTACTTTCTTTGGGGAATGATGTCAATTCATTTTCAATAATATCATATATATATTATCTTATGATCATACTGACCCCACGGTAGGTAGATCCCTTTTTTGTTCTCTATATGTTTCTATGATATTTCCCTTGATTTGTCTTCATTTGGGGGCATCTCGACATGGAAATGTAATCAGTGGAGCTATTTATGTTTTCATTAAAGCCATTTCTCCTATTAAAGTGTCAGCAATGACTTTAACGTGGGGGTATATGCTCTACTCACCTGTTGCACACACACACTTTTCAATACATACATATTTTTTCAAGAGACTTTTTCTCTTTTTGGATTAGTAATTAATCCTTAAAGCATGGGTTTATATTTTAGGATCTCTTGATCCCTCCAGTTTCAAATATACATATATTTTGATCCCTTAAGGTCAGAAGTGTCCTTAAGATTGGATCTCTTTTGTTTTTTGTTTTATTCTTATGGAATAGAATATTCCTAAGGATGAATCCTTGATGGGTTGACTAGTGAGTAGCCACATTCACTAGGTGATTCAATTCCATCTTTCCAGTTGCACCATTTTCCTATGTGATTCACAATGGGACATAAGTTCTCATTGGGTGAGGTAATCACACCTTCTTTCTCTCTCTAGAGATGTCTCTCTTATTATGATCTAGGAGTCAATGAAGAATTGAGTCCCTAGGGGCTTAAGGTTTCTCTTTGTCCCTTGCATTACAATAAGATTATCTTTTCTTTTTGATCTCCTTTACCAAGAGTTTGCTTAGAGTCCATACTCTTGCTAAAGTGGGGGCTTAATGTATCATCTTAAAATGGAAGCACTTCCATGATAAGAGCATTTAGCCCTCCGAGTAAGTGGTTTGGGGTCATGTTAAGTGCCTTGATTGGGTCTTTTCATGTATTTGGTTTTCTCCCCACTTTCCACCTCTTTCGGGCACTTGATTTCTTCATTCTAGGCGAAATTAGGGTTAGGATCTTGAGGATTCTCCTTAATTTCCCTCTTCCATGGCTCTATTTTCTAGGTAGGATTCGGAAATAGGTCCTCCTAGCTTTCATCATAGTCATCATAGGATTTTATTTCTATCCCTGACATTCTATCCCTTTCTGATATCATTTTTAGGTTTCTGGGCATCCCTGGGACCTGTTGACCTGGCTCTGACTGAATCTGGGCCCATGGTCAAATTTGAGGTTGATCCTGACTAGGTCAGGATCGAGCTTGAACCTAACTAGTTCAGGATCAAGTTCGAACCTAACTAGGTTAGGTCCAACCTTGATTTTCCCCCCTCATTCAAATTTCCAGAATCCTTAATTTTCAGGATTCGAGCTTTCGAGATATTTATTTTCCAACCTTCGGTTTAATCATTTCAGGTGTTAGGATGGTAAAACCTTTAATTGTATTTAATCTAGGTATATTTTCTAAAGTTTAGGACTTAATTGGGATTTAATTCTCCAAGGTGCTCCCTCTAGAGGATTGTGCCCTAGTTCACTATAAAAGGAGGCCTTCCTCTCTCATTTTCACATCCATGATTTCACATCACATCTCAAGCAATTTCATGAGCGAGCTCTCAAGTGCAAGCAAGTGAATTCAATCAAGAAATTGCAAGCCTTCAAGCATTCAAGTTTTCAAGCATCCATCCATCAAGGAGATCCATTGTTAGCTATTGAAGGATTCAATCTCTTTGGAGCCCCCTTTGATGATCCATCCTTCCACCTTCATTCAAGCCTTCTCATATGCAAAGATCAAGTCAAGATTGGTATTGAAAATCAAATGCCATTGAATGGAGACATCCTACATTCATCCTACATCCATTGAAGCATTCCTACTTATGGATTTGAGGATTCAAATCTTCTACAAGGACTTCAACATAAGCGAGGTGATTTGTTTCAATTACTTTGTTTATGGACACTATATTTCAATTCAATTTCAAGGTTAATTCCTAAATTGGGGTTTGACCAAGGAAAACCCCCCATACAACAAAAAACCCCATTTTCTTGTAGGTACAGGTGTGGAATTTTGGATATGAGAGCAAATTTAGATACCCTTTTCAACAAACTTCCAAGATCTACGAACAGAATTTGAATCGGACTTCAAATAAAGAATGTAGTATTTGACCTTTTATGAGGATCAAACTTGACCTGAGCTCATCTTGGAGAAACCTGTTCTGGGCTCCAAAGAGATTGAATCCAACCCAGAATAGGTTTCAAAATTGTTTGAAAGTACACACAGAGATTAGAATTTAACATTTTCCAGATCTGCCCTAATTTGAGGTTAGTATTTGTATTTCAATTAGATTTCATATTCCAAGCATAAATTTCATTCATAGGGAAATATTGGATTTACTCTCTCTCTCTCTCTTCCATATTCTCCATAAATTGATTCGATTGTGTATTAACCTCTTGGTTGATCAAATTGGATCTCTTCTTTGGGAATTTGGGTTTGAGGATAAATCTCATATCTTCCCCCTTCCCTTTACATCTAAATAGAGGTGAATCCTTTTTAACCCTATTCAAGAACATACAAGAAGATTATCTTCTAATACTTTTTCTCTTATTCTTTGATCTTCTTCATTTGCTTGTCTCTTCCGATTTTCCAAAATATCCCATACTTTATCTAGAATTTCTATTTTCAGCTCAAGGACTATTTTCTTGAACTTAATCATATGTTTGACAATCATACTATGAATTTTTGATTTGTCAATCTCACTATAAGATTCATAGAACTTTCCTACTTGATCAATTCTTCCCTCATCAACAATTCTTGCATTTAGAACTTTGAGGCTAGGCCTGAATCTTGCTTGAGGAGGTGCTTGAGTGTTTTTCTTGCTCCTTAATGCTCGCAAGGATGGATGACTGGTGCTAGCTTCTTTCTTCCTTTTGAATAAAGTCTGATACTCCGAAGGAGTATCTTTGGGTGCAGAAGGAGTACTATCTTCTTTATCCTTTTGACTGTCATCTTTCTTAATTTTTATCTTTTTCACCTTGGGATCTTCTTGTTCTTCTACTGCGCACTTCAATTCTAGGGAAATCTTCTCATCCCTTGCTTTATCAAGGTCTGCTTGTGATATACCATGTATTCTTAGGATCTCTGATGTGACCTTTGCAACCTTTCTTTTTGTTGCAACACTATTTAGCTTAGCATCAATTTCTCTAGTCTTCTCTTCATAGGTTCCCACCTAGGTTCATTGTCATCCTTAGGGGCTGATAGCAGTATCTGTGCATAAGATTCAAGAACTTGTTCTTCAACCTCATACCCAAGTGGATGAATCCACTTAGTTCTAGGTTCCACAACTTCCATACATGTAGTATCAATCTCCACCATGAAGCATATTGTATCCTTATACTTCTCTACAATACTCCCAGGAATCCTATACCTCATCTTCATTCTAGCTCTAAAAGTCTTCAATTCCAAAGTGATGTAATCTCTTAATGTGATTTTTGTGGATGCCTTGTTTGATATATGTGGCATGATAGGAATGGACTTGTCTAGATACAAGTTTGACACTTTACCAACTATATGAAGGTACATATAGACGATTAGGGACCCAAACCTGAATACCTTGGTCTTATCATGTTTTATAGCTTTGATATTGTCTATCAACTATGTGCGCAAGATCTCACACAAGTTGAACTCTCCATCTTCTTGCACAAGATGGATGGTTGCTAGAATAGTGCCCGCAGACACACTATTCACTCTGCTGGTATGATGAAATCTATAACCCAATATCATTGATATCAACTTGATGTCTGGTTGCTCTATAGACTCAATGGTCATGTCATGCTTATCACTTCTAGATTTACACACTTGCTCCACCATTTTCCTAACATCCTTACCCATAGGAAGGATGGTGCCTATCTTAGAAAGGTCTATCATCTCATGAATTAGGTCTCCTGTTATTCTTAGTGGTACATCTCCAATCCAAAACAAGTCATCATGGATTTGGCTCAACAATTTCTTAATCCATTCAGTTTCATAGAATTCATAAGCCGTTGCATATTCAACAATGGGGTGATCATTCCATTTTGTATATTCATCCATGAACATTTTGTCAGGTTTCAACATTGTGTCCATGTGCGCCCTTAACCTATCCAGTCCAACAGGTTCCTTCTTACAATAGATGTAAGCCCTTATATCTTCTACATGCATGACGCCCATCGGCGTGTGGGAAAATGCCCCCTCTAAATCATCTAGGGTTGATTTAAATGGGTGCCTCTTGAAAACATACCTCTTCTTCTCATCAACATCAAAAATAATAGGAGTGGCCATGACTTACTTAATATTCTCTTTCCAAATGATCTCTAAGATGTTCTGATGGCTTCCAAGTCAGTGCAACAAGCTAGGGTTTCTTGCAACTGATTAAATGCATTACAATTACTACTAGCTCAATCTCCAAATCTTCACAACTTTCAAGGCTCAATCTTCTCTCCAATCGCTCTGAGTATGAATGCAATGAGTGAACAAACAAATTTTTGTGTACTTAAAGTAAGAAATTTTCCATTAATGCAACTCGCGTAAACCAGGCTGTCACTTCAAATTCAAACCCAAGTTCTACTAACAATCATCATGTGTTCTCTTGTACAAAGGTTCCTATACACTCCAATAGCTTAAGTCCAAAGGCGCATACTCTGAGGATGAGTATACCAGCCACACAGGGGTCTAGAGCTAAATTAGCTCCCCCTATGACCCTGAGGGCCATTTATGCAGATGTAGAGGGTGCGTCCACTTGGGATGCATCCAATACATTCTCAACAGCATTGTCCTTCTTTCCTTTTGACCAAATCAAGCTCGCATCCTCTAAGGCTTTTACAAAACTTTGAGATATGTCCAACCTTGTTACAGGTGTGACAAATCACTAGAGGTCTATTATTCCTTGGTGCATTGACATGAGTCACCATTCTACATGTTTTTGTTGAGTGACCATTATTGTTACATATCTTACATGTAACATTCTGAGAACTTCTTGCAATGGTTTGATTCTGATTTATTTGATCATGCTAAATCCTATTCTTCTTACTAGTTTTGCAATTTATTGCTCTATGACCAAATCTATTACATGTATAACAGTAACCATTGAAAGGTTTTACCTCTATACAGTTCCTTGCAATGTGTCCATGCTTGTTACATGCAAAATAGGTGCATTTTATAGGCTTGCACTCATTTTTAGGAGGATCACTATTGTCTTTGGTTTGATCTTCAGTCTTCTCATCATCAGTAGAGTTCATTTGTGAATCCTTTCTTGCTTGCATACTATCAATCTGATTCTATGTTTCATTGTATCCAATGCAGCTAGTGTCTTTGATTCTTCTTGCATACAACTGTGATTCTACCAACTTAGCACTAGTGTGTAATTTGTCAACATGATCCTTTGATTTCTTCAATTCATATTCCAAGCTTTCTTTGATATTCTTTAGCTCCAAGATTTCTAAGTTAGCTTCCCTTAGTTCTTCATTTAGTTGAAGGTTCTCCTTGACTTGTTCATTGTAGACATCTTGATTTTTCATTAGTTTGTCATCTAATTCTTCAAGCTGACTTAACAAGGATGCATTTTATTCACTCAACTTCTTGACTTTTTCTTCAAGTTCACTATTAGAGAAACCCTTTAGATCTTTTCTTAGTCTTTTGATAACTAATTGAGCATCACTGACTTTTTCCTTCAGTTCTTCAATTTCTCTTTCTGAATTGGCCAAGTCTTCAAGAGCTGCTTCAAGATTCTTCTTCAAATGTTTCATATCTGCTTTGTCAATTATCTCCTCATGTGGTTAAACTTATGTGCTGAGGACTAGAGCTCTGATACCAATTGTTAGGAATGGGAACACTGAGAGGGGGGGGGGTGAATCAGTGTTCATTGTATTTTAACTTTTTACTTTAATCTGAATACTGAATTATAAATGCTTAAGTACCGAATTAAATATTCACATAAACATGAAACATGAAATCAACACATGACACCAATATGGTTACAGGGAAACCCAAATAGGTAAAAACCTCAGTGGGACATGATACCCACTAATAATCTACACTAGTGTTTTGTGATCCTTGTTAGAAGATCCTTTACCCTGTTAGGAGTAGCTTTACAATGCTTTTAGTACAGTAGACATTGTTAAGGGTCAGAACCTGTTAGGATTCTTTTACAATGATCCCTGTTAGGGGAGAAAACTCACTGTCCTAGAGCTCATTGCTCAAATGATGAAGGCTACAACCTTCTGAATCAAATACACACTATATCTGTAGGTGAGCTATTACTGTGACACTGCTTGTCAGATTAGTTCCTTTGATGCGCTGATGCTTTGACTTCTAGCAAAGCTCTAATACATCTTATGCTCACTTCGCATACCTCTACTCTTCTTATCACAACTCTCTTACAACTTCCATATCAAATATAATGGGCGCATCTCATATTTATATGCTCATACAAACAAAACAATTAGGTCAGCCCTATAACTAATTAGAAACAACACTTCCAAAAGAATTGGCTTAAGCATGCTTACAATTATACATGTACATATGTTGGAAACCTAAATACAATGGGCGCATACCCTTTACAACATTAATTTATAATCTCAAACCAAAATAGTCAATGTCGGCTCTATGCTCTATTCGCTACTGGCACACACTGGCTGTGCAACTTTAATTGACTATAACTTTCACATCTTTTCATATCTACTTATGCGCTCTTAGACTAAGCATAAGTATAGTCTAACAACCTTAAATTCTAGGGTGTATACCTTAATTCATCTGTACACACGTGCATTGATGCTCTGAGTCTTTGGTGCCCTGTATGTTGTCTAGTCTTTAACACTTAACTGAATTCTGATCTTTACACTTGGTGCACTGACTCCAAATTGCTATATGACTTTGTTGCCATAATGACAACACTATATCTAGTCATATATCTCAGTAAAGACAACTTTCCAACACACCTATGATAACAGGATGCAAGCTTACAAAAGAAGATGATTCTCCAATAGTAGATACAACATTATACAAGTATATGATTGGTAAACTCATATATCTTACTCAAACTAGACCAGACATTTCCAATGTAGTTGGTATTATTGGAAGATTTTTAGCAGAGCCTAAACAAATTCACCTCATGGTAGTAAAAAGAATATTCAGATATTTGCATGGCACTATAGATTATGGTCTATGGTATCCTAACTCAAAGAATGTTGAGCTTCATGTTTATACAGATGTTGATTGGGCATGATGCATTGATGATAGAAAGAGTACATCAGGTGGAGCAGTGTTTCTTGGTGACAGACTTGTCACTTGGAAAAGCAAGAAGCAAAATAGTATTTCTCAGTCAACAACAGAAGCAGAGTATGTTGCAGCAGCCCTGAATTGTTTTAAATTTTTTTGCATCAAGAAGATGATAAAGGACTTTGGTATTCAGATTGATTATCCTATTACTATTCATTGTGATAATACTAGCACTATCAACATGTCAAAGAATCCTTTAATGCATGCAAAGACAAAGCACATAGAGATTAAGTATCACTTCCTAAGAGACAAAGTGGTAGAGAAAGAAGTCAAATTAGATTATGTGAGTACAAAGGAACAACTAGTAGATATATTCACAAAGCCTTTTCCAAATGATACTTTTAAGTATCTCAGGGAGAAGTTGGGAGTAATTCCCTTCCCCGATTCTGCTTAGAGAAAGAGGAAAGTGCATCAGTCCTCAGGGACTGATGGATGGTTGACTACTCTACTTCAGGAGTAGTACCAATGCTTAAATGAGTTTGTGCCCTTTTCCATTGATGTCAAAGGGGGAGTAGTATAAAGTCATGAAAAACAAGAAAAGCAACAAGACAAAAAAGAAGATATACAATAAAGGGGAGCATATTCAGTAATGAATGTGAAGAAAGGAGGAGTTATAGTAGTTGATGGAGGATCCATCCTTGGGGGATTTTTGATGAGGAAATGGAGAATGTTATAAAATAATGTCTCATTTGTATTGGTGGTGTTTTTCATTCCATAAGTTGCCATCAATGCCAAAGGGGGATATTGTTGGATATTTTCCAGCAAGCCAGTACTGACTGTATGTTTGTCATTAATGACAACATATGGTAAGTAGCATGCATAGAAGACTTATGTAGTAAGATTTGAGTATATGCAGTATGGACATGTTATCTACATGATATCATGGACACAGAGGTTAATTGTTAGTACAGACAATTATGTAGCAACTTGTGTCAGCAGTGTTCCTAACAGAGTTACAGGTAGTGTTCTGTGAGTGATTGTTCATACAGTCATCATGGAGCCTTCTGCCTTTAGATATGTGATGGAGACATGTTATTAATGTTACATTCATGGATGTAGATTCTGATGATCAGTAGAAATGAAGTTATGCAGTCACTATTCACTAGTAGCAGTTTCCTGTATTTATTTAGAAGAGCCGACAGAGATTATATTGGTACAGAGTTGTGCCTATCATTTCAGTATGCACCCTTGGATTAGTGATTGGAGAAGAGTTAATAATGTTTGGTTAAGAGCACACAATGTAATTCAGCTTGAGGAGAAAGTTTCAGTTAATTTGGTAGAGCCGATAGTGTGTAGCGTGTGTCTACATTTATTAATATTGGACGGGTCCTAGATTGTGTTGCATGCTTAGTAGAGCCAACATAAGTATTATTGGAATTTTTTATGGTTTCTCTAATGTGATTTCAAGGTGGTTCTAATAGGCCAACTTGATTATATCATTTGGAGGAAAGATATTTATAGGCAGTCTTTTGTGATTGCTAAGGTATGGTTCAGAGTTGATTGAAAAGAGCAAAGTAGAGACTGCGAAGTGTTGAGCCATCAACAAAAGGTCTATGTGGCCAAGTAAAGAGTTTTTTCTATACATTGGAACTGATCTAGACTGAAGGTAAAAGCGTAGTTCACCAAAATCTAGATATAGTGTGTATCTATTATTCAGAAGGTTGTAGCCTTCACCCCTTTGAGCAGTGTGCTCTCAGATAGTGAGTCTTCACCCCTAATAGGGTTAATTGTAAAAGACTCCTAATAGGGTCCAACCCTTGACTAGGTCATTGTACTAAATGCATTGTAAAGACAACTTCTAACAGGGTTAAAGATCTTCTAACAAGGATTATAATACACTAGTGAAGATTATTAGTGGGTGTCAATTCCCACCGGAGTTTTTACCTATTTGGGGTTCCCCGTAACCAAAATATTGGTGTTGTGTTCAAGTGTTCTTTCATTGTTTTTATGCTTTATGTTTAAGTATACTTAATTGGATAAAGAATTGAAACTTGTAGATAACTGATTCACCCTCCCCCCCCTCTCAGTTATCTCTTGGGACTATTCCTAACAAGTACTACTTGTATGAAAGTGAATTAAGACAAGAAAAAGTGAACACTTTAAATGTATTTCTTCTTCCATTTCATTAGCTTAAGTAATGTAGAAATTTAAATAAATATGATTTCCTATATTAATTTCATAACAGAAAATGGAAACTAATAAACAAGATAACATACAAATTCATTTATGCATTACCATGATAAAATCATATTTTCAAGGAAGTGTACAATAAGAAATTTACATCCATTTATGCACTTACAAATATTTACAATTAACATTCACTCATGCATCACATTTACAAAATTAAAATCACATAACATTGGGGTCGTTCTCTTCCTAGAGTTGACCTTGGCCAAATACAGTTTTCACATAGATCCATCCTTGTTTCCCCGCATTTAAAAACCATGGTCATAATCCTGCACACTTGGTTCAGATATCAGTACCTCATGAAATCAATGCATATGTAAACATATCAAAAGAGAAACAAGATCTATAATAACATCCAAATATGAATACATTGAGAAACTTCATTTCATGATTTTAACATAAACATAATCCATAATGTACCCTAATTCTATAAGCATCAAAATGTAAGTTCAATTTCACTTAACCAAGTAACCCTAAGTCAATTGTAGAACCATTGCATTAGGAATTCACATCACAACTATCACATTTTACTATTCCATATGATAACGTAACAAAATGCAGAATCTAGAATTCATTTGTCTTTCCATATCATAAAGTAAGTATGAATCTAACATACACATGTAAAATTATGTCTAACATCATCATCCATATAAACATGTAAACTCATCACATAATATCTAAAGATAAGAAGTCATAATCAAAATAGGTCTAGTATCACAAAATAATGTATCATCTAGATAGTCCAAGTGTCAAATCATTAGTTGAGCTAAGATGGGTCGGGGTAAGATCTCACAAACAACATCCCAATCAATTGAGAGGGGGGGGATGAATCAGTTGATGTCAATACAATGTACTCAAACTTATTCCTTAAAATAAAACACTAAACTGTAAAGTAAATGTAGCAATAACACACATACATATGAACACCAATATTTGTTCTTGAGGAAAACCCTATTAAGGGAAAAATGCTGGTGGGGATGGTACCCAAAAATATTTTCACTATAGGTATAATAACCTTCTTAAGAGTTTTGACCCTATTAGGAGCCGAGTATTAGAATAGGCAGGTCCTGGTTAAAGGACAGACCCTATTAAGAGTCTTTACAATGTGATTCCAATTAAAGAATTGACCCTGTTAGGAGTCCAGTCCTATCAAAGGTAATCAAACCCTATTAGGGGTGTTCAATACATCAACCTGATAAATATATTTGAGATTTAAAGCCACCCTCAAGTTCTCCAAACCTTACAACTTCAAGTCTAAGTTAATTTTGTTTTGAAACTACTTCAAGCCTTCAATCACTGCCAATAAAGCTCCACCTTGTGCCAAAGTGCACTATTACTATTCTACAAATAGTATCCAATGCATCTTTAATATCACATTTACCTTTTCATATCACATATGTAGTTCCACACTTATTTTCTAAGGAATGTAATCCTTAATACAAGTTACAACAATTATATCCAAGTTGGCCTTAATAGGATAAATCCTATTTACAAAATACAAATGGACCCATACAAAGATGCACATGAAATCTCTTATAATGTTACAACATATTAGTTATATCAATTAATCATTTAGATCCATTGATTACGCTTGTATATCACATTACTTAAAATGTGTTCCAAGTCATCCTTCAAATAGGTATTTGCCAATGCACAAGCCATAACTAACATCACCTGTATGATCATGATG
Source organism: Chamaecyparis obtusa (assembly GCA_027943335.1). Classification (NCBI taxonomy): domain Eukaryota; kingdom Viridiplantae; phylum Streptophyta; class Pinopsida; order Cupressales; family Cupressaceae; genus Chamaecyparis; species Chamaecyparis obtusa. The sequence continues at coordinate 472,679 of BSBK01002178.1, read as the reverse complement.
CCATATGATTTCAATAATCTCTTAATCCAATTTCCTACATGAACCTATGTTCACATGTCATAACTCAAATGACCATGAGTGCTATCCAGAAAGTTCTTCAATTAAGTATGTGAAAACATAGTTTCTATCTTCTAAAAACCAGTCATCAGTAATACAGTCATAACTCTGTTAGATAAACTCATAAGAATGTGTAATCATATATGGTGATACAATACATCACTATTAGTCTCCCTTTAAGTGCATACATAATTATTCATTTTTTTGTGTCCATACAATTCTCCGCAACCTCTTATCCAAGATCCTGAACAATCCAGTTAATAGAATATGTTGACGTCAATGACAAACTATGTCATGAATATAAAACACAACCAATGTAGCATTCCTCTATCATTAATATTATACTCCTCCATAGGAATACCATCATCATTCATGCTAACAATCTCCCCCTTTGGCATTGATGGCAACATATATGAAAAACATCTAAGTTCCATAAATACCAAAACATGCATGTACTGTATCTACATCAACATCTTTTCAAATCCTCTTCATCAATCATCAAATCTTTTAAAAGATGATCCTTTCATATTATTTTTCATGTGTCAATCTCTCCCCCATTAACATCAATGTCAAAGGTGTCTCCAAGAGTTCTCAGTAACTCATCTCAAATACATATAGTCCCCCATACGAGAAGCATCAAGCATATAGTCCAGAGAATGAAATAGTGCTCTGATATTTCTAGACTAATGCAATTCGTGCATCAATTATTCAAGGGTAGGATAGGGTATGACCCCTAGCATACCTCTTAGATACTCAAATGTATCCTTAGGAAAAGGTATTTTGAAAATGTCTTCTATTTTCTCCTTTTTACTCACATATTATAACTTTACTTCCTTCTCTTCTACTTTATCTCTAAGCAAGAAATAATACTTTATTGCTATATGTTTTGTCTTTGAATGCATAACAAGGTTCTTTGACATATTTACCGTGCTAGTATTGTCACAATGTATAGTGACTAAATCTTCTAGACATACTACAATGTCCTTCAACATCTTCTTCATCCATATAATTTGTGTACAATTGATTGTTGCTGCAACATATTCTTATTCTGTAGTAGACTAAGCAATGCAATCCTACTTCTTGCTAAGCTAAGAAATTAAGATTTTACCAAGGAAGAATGGTCCTCCACTAGTACTTTTTCTATCATCTATATTTCCTTCCCAATCAACATTAGTGAAAGCATGATATGTAAAGTCCTGTGATCTATCATACCATAGACCAAACTTAATTATGCCCTTTAGATATTTGAATATCCTTTTTACTGCCATAAGGTGAGATTCTTTAGGATCTTCTTGAGATATTGCAAAAATTCCAAAAACATTGGCTATATCAGGTCTAGTATATGTTAGATACTGAAGACCTCCAATCATTTATCTATACATTGTCTGAGGTACATTCTTTGCTTCATCTTCCAAAGAAAACTTTGTTCTAGTTACCATAGGAGTTCCAACATGTTTATTGTCATACATGCCAAACTTTTTCAATAGTTCTTTGAGATATTTGGTTTGAGATATGAATATCCCTTCTTTATGTTGACGGATCTGTAATCTAGGGAAGAATTTAATCTCACCAATCATAGACATTTCAAATTCACTTTTAACCTCTTCTGCAAACTTGTTGCTCATATCATAATTTCCTCCTAATATAATATCATCAACAAAAAATTCAACAATAAAAATAGGTCTTCTTCAGTGATTCTTAGGTACAAATTGCAGTCAACATTTCCCTTCTTAAATCCCAACTAAATTAGATACTTATCCAATCTTTCATATCAAGCCCTTGGTAATTGTTTCAATCCATACAAAGCCTTCTTCAATCTACAAACTAGATCTTCATTCCTTGATAAAGGAAATCCATCAGGTTTCTCAATGTATAGTTCCTCTTCCAAGTCTCCATTAAGGACAACTAATTTCACATCCATCTAATATACTTTGAAATTATTATGGCCAACATAAGCTAGGAATAATTTGACTTCCTAAATTCCAGAAACAGGTGTGAAGGTTTCTTCAAAATCAATTCCTTCTTGCTATGAATATTCGTTACATACCAATCTTGCTTTGTTTCTAATAACAATACCTTCTTCATTCATCTTGTTTCTATATACCCACTTGTTGCCAATCATATTTTTATCTTTAGGCCTTGGAACCAATTCCCAAGTGTTATTTTTCTGAATCTTCTCTAGTTCTTCCTTCATGTCATGATCCAAGATTCATCTATTCATGCCTCCTCTGTGGATTATGGTTCTACTTGAGAAATCAAGTAGATGGCATTCATAGATTGTGACCTCTCTTCTCTATTTTGCAATCTTGTTCTAGTTCATTTGCTATTGTCACCAATGATCTGATCCTTAGGATGATTTCTTAGAATATATTTGGGTGTAGTTTGTTCCCTTAATTCCACACTTATGCCATTGTCAATTTCTAAAACATCACGTGATGCTCCATTCTCTCTTTCTTATATTGTCTACATATTGTTCTAATTTGTACTCATATTTTCAAAAGAACTCTCATAAGGGTTAGGACCACAATATTTTTCTCTAACCTAAAACTTTTCATCTATTCTCACATTAGCACTTTCAATCAGCTTCCTAGTTCTCATATTGTAACATCTATAAACTTAAATACTTCTAGTAGAGTATCCAAGGAATAATCCTTCATCACTTCTAGCATAAAATTTTCTTATACATTCATCTCTCTTGATGTAACATTTACTTCCAAAAATTTTGAAATAACTAATAGTAGGTGTATTACCATACCATAGCTCAAATAGTGTCTTGTATGTACCTTCTCCGATTTTTCCTCTATTCATTGTATATACAACTGTATTGGCTACTTCTCTCCAATGCATATGTGGGACCTTTCCTTCTATCAACATTGTTCTTGAAGCATCAAGAACTATTCTATTTCTTCTTTTGGTAACTCCATTTTGTTGTGGTGTCCTAGGTGTAGAATTCTGTCTCACAATACCATGTTCTTCACAAAAGGAATTGAATTCATGTGAAGTGAATTAGCCACCTCTATATAATCTTAAACATTTTATCTTTAAAATTTTCTCATTTTTAACTTTTTCCTTATAGAACTTGGAAGTTTCAAATGCTTCATATTTTTATCTAAGAAATCCTACCCACATCATTTTAGAGTAGTCATCAGTGAATATAATAAAGTACCTATCTCTGAAGTATGACCTGGTTCGAGTAGGTCCAAAAAGATCTGTATGAATCAGTCCCAACTTTCCATTAGGTAAGTATTCTTTGCTAGTAAAACTGCTTCTTTTCTACTTTCCCAAGACACACTCTCTGCATGTAGTGTTAGTTGGTTTCAAAATCTTAGGTAGATCTTTGATAGAATTATTGTTAGATGCTTTTACCATGTTGTCAAAGTTAATATGACAAAACCTTTTGTTCCATAACCAATTTTTATCAGTCTTTGAAACAAAGCAACTGACCCCTGTAGAGTTTAACTAAAATATATTGCCTCTGGTCTTAGAACCAGATGTGATCAATTCTCCATTAGATCCTCTAATAGAGAAATGACCATCCTTGAATTCTAGATGATAGCCATTATCCACAAGCTTTCCAACACTTAACAAGTTATGTTTTAAGCCATCCACAAATAGTACATCATCATTATTAGTTTTTCCATCCAAAGTAATTGATCCTTTACCAACAATCATTCTAGGAGTATTGTCACCAAATCTTACAACACCACCATCAAAATTCTTTAGCTGAATGAATCTGTCTTTGTCACTAGTCATATGATGCAAACATCCACTATCAATTATCCAATAAGTTTTCCTATCAACATGAGAAACTAAGGCTTTTTCTTCATAGATGGGATCTTCTTCTTTGATATAAATAAAACCCAATACATCATTGAATTCATCATCTAAATCTTTAGATCCATCGCTAGCATAATATCATTCCTTATCATTCTTGTATTTACCATATTTAAGCCTATGATTAGGTACTCTAGTTGGAAAGCTAGATGCAAAATGACCAAGCTTATTGCAATAAAAAAATTTCAAAGGTAATTTTCCTTCAAATTTACCTTTGCTTGTCATTTATCTCCTGGCGATCATCATCATGATCTTCTCATCCACTTGATTGTCTAGCCTTTGAATCTCTTCCCATTCTTCATCATATTCTCCAAGATCTTCATTGTGCTTGCTTACTCTACTAGATCCATCTTGAGTAGATCCAGTTCTATGAGAAGTTTCTTTAAATGTTGTCTCCACCTTAGGTATTGTATCCTTCAACTCTGTGGTCTCAAAAATAGTCAGCTTGGCTACTAACATCTCTCTTGTGAAATCTTTGTATTGTGTTATGGTCTCTTCCAAAGCTAGAACTTTGGGTTTGTAGGAAGGAGTCACATACCTCAAAACCTTTTCTACGACTTCATCTTCTATATAAGTACCTCCACTATTTTTTATTCCAATCACACATTCATATAATCTTTGAACATACATCCTTATTGTTTCATCATCCTTCATTATTATTCTCTCCATCTTTATTCTCAAATTATCCAATTCTACAACTTGGCTCTCTTAGTGTATTAATCTCCTTCATAGATTGTAATTAATATTTTCTAGATCTCACTTTCCTTTATAGGATCTCTGACCTCTGTGAACTCTCCATCAGATAGTGCATTAACCAAGGCTTCCTTTGCAACAACATTGCATACAAATTTTTTATTTCTTCTTCAGTAGTAGAAAGTGTCTCAAGGTCTTCATTTATAACAGGAATATCTTTCCATGTAATGAGACAATATTCCAATCCCATACACATTAGATGATTCTTCATCTTCTCTTTCCATGTGTCAAAATTTTCTATATCAAGCTTAGGACTCTCTTTTCTGATTAAGGTCATCTTGATCTTTACCTCAAGCTACTCGACTTCTTGACTGAGGACCAAAAGCTCTGATACCAATTGTTAGAAAAATAGTGTCCCAATCAACTAAGAGGGTGGGGGGGTGAATTAGTTGATTCTAATACAATGTACTCAAAATTTTACTTCAAACTTATTCCTTAAAACAAAATACTAAACTGTAAAGTGAATGAAACAATAATACACATACATATGAACACCAATATTTTTTCTCAAGGAAAACCCTATTAAGGAAAAAACCCTGATGGGGATGGTACTCACAAATATCTTCCCTATAGGTATAATTGTAATACCCCAAAAATGGGCTATAAGTTCATTAACCTCCTACATCGACAAATCGAACAAAATCAACATTAAAGTCCTAACCTAAGGCACATCTAACATCATCGAATCATAATTGATTATCTTAAATTCTGCATCGGGGAATATTTCTAGTAATATTCCTAATTATCTTAATTATCTTTAATTTTATAATTATTTGGCAATAAATCACATTTATCCTAAAGTTTGATTAATTGAATATTTTCATATTTAATTAATTAGATTTAATATTTGCCACTTAATTGTGTAATTAAATTTAATTATATCTATTATTAATTGTATTATTTAATTTTGACAATAAATCTAATATCATATGAATAATTGATTAAATTCTTATTTAATTAATTAAAGCAAGTTGTCATTATTTAATAATATAGTTTTTAATAAAAGTTTGATTAAATAATTGATTAACCCATAAATCAATTGTTTTATTTTTAAAAGCAGTTAAGTTGGAAATAAATCACTTTATTATTAAATTAATTCATAAATAAAACATGCACAATCATAAAAGCAGACAACTATCAATTATCAATTAAAGCTAAACTCTATTTTGAGTTAAAACTTAGCTTTTGCATGTTTTTGTGAGTTAATTATCTTTTATTTAAAAATAACTCAAAAATCAAGTTGAGTTATTTGAGTGATTTATGGCTTTTATCCATGCACCTCCAAAGCCCTAGATTTCTATAAATTAAAGGCTTCAGCTCTTCACAAATCATCTCATATTTTGCACAATCACGCTGGAGAATTAGAATTGAAAAATCAAAGCTCTTGCGAATCGACATCTTTGTGAGATCAATTTTTTTTTTTTTTGCATTCATATTTCATATCATTTCTAGATTAGCATAGCATATCAGTTTTCAATAGCATAGATTCATATAAAGTTTTTATCATTCTTATTGCATAGAAAAATCCAAAAAATATAGATTAATTGCATTCAATTTCATATCCATCTTTTGCATTCAAATCCTTCATTTAGGTGTTGTCTAGGTCACTGATCTCGATAATAATCTGAGAACATTAATCTCGCACCTATTAGAAGGCAGTAAATCGCTTGGTTAGATAGCTTTCAATTTTGCACGATTTTGATTATAGCTAACCTCTAATGTTTTACTGAGTGTTGTGTCTACAAATCAGGTACAATTTTCACACACACATTTCTGGCGCCCACCGTGGGGCAACCCACCTTTGCATGCTGGTTTTGATTTTTTTGAGAGCTAAAACCCTAAAGTTTCAAAGATTTAATTTTATCTCCCAAACGGCTTGGAATTTTCATCTGAAATTTTTTTTGCAAGTTGACGACATGTCATGGAAGCTACAGTAAAAAATTTAGAATTTTTTGAGATGTTTTAAATTTTTAATAATTTTTTCTTAAAATTCCAGAAAAAATTAATATCTGACGCAAATCAGCATATTTTTAAAAAAAATTTATATTTTCAGAAATATCTTTAAATTATACAGGGGGTCCATTCTTTGTGTTTTAAATTTGGACATGATATCATAGCTCAAATAGTCAATTTACAAAAATTAGTTTATTTTGATAAAATGGGTCTCTAGGGCACAAATGAAGAGATTTTTCTAAAATTTTTGCATTTTTGGAAAGCTCTCTATTTTTTAGAAGGGGTCTCTACTCTGAATTTCTATTTTTGCAGCCAAAATCATATCAAAAAAATTAGATCTTGTTGACTAAGTCAAATGCAGCAAAAAAAAATAAAGTTTTGTGATGGGTATGCACTTATTTTTTTACATGGTTCAATGAATGATATGAGTTGTCATTTGGGTTGATTTCTGGTTATTATTACTGATAATAATTGATTTTTATAGCTAACCCTATGGTTTTCATAAGTTGAATATATTTTGCATATCTTGTTTGCTTGTTTGCTTGTTGGAGAGTTCGTCACTTGCTTGCATGGAAAAGCTCAACAAAAATTGCTAAAAATCAAGTAAAATCTACTAAGCGCGTTGCAAGGATCCCAAGTATTCTCCTTCATCTAATAATATTTTGATTTGGGACTTAAAATAAATCTCTTATGTGTCAAGCTTGTGTGCATCTTTTCATGCTTTTGGTCTATTTCTACACACTTGCATAATTGATACTAGGTTGTGAACCCTTAAAGATTCATTAAGTAGTCTTAGAATACTTTTGATTGATCTTGATTGCTATCTTGGGTTATTGGACTCGCTAATCTGCCGGCCCCTCATTTCCGCCCCGTGGTTGCAATCTCAGCGCCATAAAGGGGAGGGGTCAACAGGACAGAAGCGTTAAATGTTCCACTTGGCAACCCTTTTGTGCTTTTAGGAACTCACTTGTTTTCTAAGTTGGGGACTCATTTTTAGCTTGTGTGAGGTGTTAAGTGTTCCACCTTGTGGACTCATCTCATATTCTCTTTAAGCGTTAAGTGTTCCTCTTTCTACTTTTTGGGTACTTTTGGTAGATTTACTTTAGGAAATATATCTGTGCTCACATAGTAATTAGGCCCTATGAACACTATTCGTGATTCTTGAAAGATTGGATTCCCAGCGAAATCCTTCTTGAAGATGGAATCCTTGCAGGTAGGGAGGATACTTAGTGTGTTTCACATTCAACTTGGTTAGTGCATCCTCTCTTATTGATCGACACATTCTCTCTCCGGAGAGGTTGATAGATCACGTAGGGTTGATATCACGAGCTTTGGTGAATCAAAATTGGTTAGTGTGTCTTCTCTTATTGATTGATACATTCTCTCCCTGGAGAAGTTGATAGATCACGTGGAGTTGATATCACAGACCTTGGTGGAACAAAACTTTGTCTTAGCGTGTCGGATTAATATACTTGTTTTGTTTGGGTTAAAAGTGAAGAGGTGTCAAAACCTTGAATCTGGAGCCAAGTCCCCTTGTGGTATAAATCTATGAGTCATCTTTAGAGAGGGTTAACCGTAGTGGACAATCCCTTCACAAGGAAAACTGCGTTGATGGAACCTCAAGCGGTCATAGCCATTTTCGCCGTGGTAGTGACAGCCGCTATATAAATGTCCTTGTGGAAGAAATCTCCACGGGTATGGTTCATTGTTGGGTTGTCAGATCTCCCTAGCAGCTCTTGAAGATTAAGTTCTCAGACTGTGTCAAAACCCTGGTGCGCCGGGATTGGAGTTCACCCCTTTGAATCATAAAAGTTGCAGAGTCGAACCATTACTAAAAACCCTAGAGAGGCCAATTTTTCATTCTCAGGTATATGTGTGTTATTGCAAAACTTTTCAGAACATACACAATTAGTACTCTCAGGGATTAGCACAATTTGGTCACTTGATTGTTCATGCGCAAGGTTGCTTTTGCCCTTGTTCATTGTTTTCAGACGTGCTTGGAATCACTTGCTTGCTGTTCTGCGTGCTTATATATCTACTTGGCTATTAAAAATGATCAAATCTAGTATAACCTTCAAAATCTGGATAGTACAATTTGCAAACAATCCAAAACTGAAAACCTTAAATTTTGCAAAAATTGACGTAAAGTTCTTTCTGGAGTCAAAAGTCATTTCAAGAAGTCAAAAGTCGTACGAGTTTTGTCAAGTGTCATTTCAGTATTACCCAACTGTCGTATGAGTTTAGCAACTGTCATTTCATAGACTACCCAGTGTCGTACGAGTCTGCAGAGTGTCGTTTGGAAAAATTTGAGAGAGTTGTCAAAAATTGTCAAATTGCAAGATATCCAATGTTTCCAGCCTAGTTCCAGAATCTGTCAAAAATATCATTGTGTCAGGAACAGAGCAGTAGCTATTGAGCATTCTACCATTTTCTGAGTTTGATCTTTTGAATCTGATCTAGTCTTCTGTTTGATCAATTTGAGTCCTTTTTATCTCGTATCAAAACCTTGTCATAACTATCAATCTTCAATCAATCAATCTTCAAAAATAGACTAAGTGTTGAGAACTCGTGTCCGCTATCTTTTGGGCGATCTATCCCGTACATCCAGGGCACAGTTTCCTTCACCCACATCTCATCAGATCTTCAAAACTATCATAATCTTGAAAAGGTTGCGTCATCTGATTTTCTCGAATCAAATTGTTCTTCAGTTGTCTTCATCCTTTTCTTCTGTTTCATTCAAAGTTAATGGTGGAGACTAGAGCTTCTTCACACAAGAAATCAGAAGAAACATCTCAGAACTTACTTTTGACCAATACCCCGGGTCCAACTCTTGAACAACTCATCAAGTCAGGTATCTACGAAGACGACGGTCTCGGTAACTTTCGATTAAAAACTAGTTACATACCTCCTTTATCAACTCACAAAGGTAATCAACAAACTCCTCCTCAATCTATTCCAGGGAGCCCAAAAACTCCTACCATGTCTCAAGCAGGGACAAACCATGGTTCTCTAGGAGGAGGATCTCAGGGACACCATTCTCAACATAATGCCGACCAAGACCCTACACCCTCTGAAATCCATCGGTGTCAGAATGACGATGAATTCAAAAGAATGATGAGGCATTTCTTGAAAATGGATAGAGAGGCATACTTTTTGCAATTAGCCCAAGAAGGAGCTAAACTTCCTCCTCACTTCAATGTTGAAGATATCATCATGCATGAGGAAGAAACTCCGATGACGGCCATAATGAACCAGCTGCACGCTATGCAGGTCAAAATGAATAAAATTGAGAAAGAGAAGGAACCCAAGGAATTCTCCATGGAGGCCCTTTGTCCTTTCCCTTTTGACAAAGACTTGTATATGCCTCCATTCCCAAAAAGAGTGGAGATACCAAAGTATGACAAATACGACGGACACTCTGATCCTCAAGATCATGTCAGAGAGTTCTGTACGCAATCCATGGAATTCATGCATGAACTGACTTATCTAATGCGTCTTTTTCCTAGATCCTTGGGAGGAGCATCCATTCAGTGGTTTTCAAGATTACCTTCTACGATCAAAACTTTTGAGGAATTGATTAAATTGTTTTATCAACAATATTCCTACAATATTCAACATCCGATTACCATGATCGATATCTGTAACCTCAAGCAATATCCAGGGGAATCATTCCTAACTTTCCTCAAGAGGTGGCGAAAGAAGTTTTCTCTATATGCTAGACCAATTCCCGAAATGGAGAAACTTGAAATCTTTATCAATAACCTTGTTCCAGACCTCAACTATCCATTACAAATGCAAGATCATGTATCTTTTGATAAAATGGTGGATAATGCAATCAAGATTGAGAAAGTACTTGTCAAGAAAGGAGAAATCACACTTCAAAAGGACAAGTCTGAATCTGGATCTAGCTCAAAAGATAAAAACAAGAGCTGGAATAGAAACAAAGGTATCATCTCTGACGGTGTTGTTGACACTATCCACACCCCATCAAAGGCACCGGCCTATAATCTCACCCTTGCCACCAAAGCCATTGAAGCTTCAGAGCAAAAATCTGCCGAACCATCTCCAAAGAAGCCATTCAAACGATGGGATAATAAATGAAAGTTTACTCCCCTGGGAGAATCTTTGGAATCTGCCCTGAGAACCCTGATAGCTGATAACATGATCTCTTTACCACCAATCCGAAAACTTGATCCGGATCCAAAACCATATTGGTGGAAAGATAATGCATTCTGTGCTTTCCATCGGACTAAAGGCCATAGAACTAATGGATGCTTCCACTTGCAGCATACCATTCAAGACTTGATAGATCAAGGGGACATCACGATCGATAATCCTACTAGCAATAATGATCACACAGCATTTACAGAACCTTTTCCACAACATGGCAAGGGAGTTTCCACTTCTCAGCCTAACATGGGGGCAAAAGTCAACTATGCCTACCCTGGAAACAATGCTGTCATCAATATGGTTGAACCATGTCTCTCTGAGAGCTGCAATGTCATCATGATTGTATGAAGAGATAGCAATCATTCCTTAGCTAATGCGATTACCCGATCCCAAGCTCAGACTCATCTGAAAGGACAAACACCAAGTTCATCTAATGTCCCTAAGATACCTTTCAATCTCACATCTGCTTCTAAACAGAAGGTTGCCTTGAAATCTTCCAATCCAAAGGATACCAGACCTACATCTTACAGCATCGTACAACAACTCCATCATACCAATGCCAAAATCTCTATGTTTGAGTTACTTCAAATATCTCCAGCTCACAGAGATATCCTAGACAAAGCTTTGCTCGGCTCTAATGTTCCTGATGATCTAGATCTAGACAGGTTCTAGACTATGGTTGGTCATCTAACATCTCCGCAATATATCTCCTTTTCAGAAGAGGATGCCAACTCCCTAAGTCACCCACATAATCAGCCCTTGCACATAGAAGTCTTGATCCAGAACTGTCGAGTCAAACGTGTGTTGATAGATGGGGGCACAGGCCTCAACATTTGTTCTTACAACTTAATCACACAGTTGGGATTCTCAGAGATGGCTATTGATCCTTGAAAGAAGATCACCATAAAAGCCTATGATGAACAAGAAAGAGCTTCTAAAGGCACCATTGTCTTGCCCATCTGGGTGGGTCCAGTCATCAAAGATACCACATGTCAGGTGTTCGATCTACCATTGGCTTACAATATCCTTCTAGGGAGACCCTGGATACATGAAATGCAAGCTATTCCTTTGACATACCATCAATGCTTGAAATTTCCCTATGAAGGAGTGGAGGTTACTATCCCAGCTGATCTGAGTACAACTTGCAATACATTGAAGGAAAGTGCCGATAAACTTGTTCCCAATAATAGAGAATCTTCCATCAAGCAAAAAAGTGTGGCTTCCACATCTAAGATGGACGACATTGCTAAAGAGATCAATATCAAAGAAAATGGGATGGGAGAATACACTATAGAGCTAGTCTTGTCTCTGACATCTCTCCCAATCTCACCTAAGTCGTATGGCCAATCCTTGAAGCAGTCTAAATCAGAACATAAGGAACCTATGGAAGCATAAAAAAGACATTTTGTGGTGGAGCAAGTATCCAAACAAGAATTTGAAGAAGATGAAGCTGTGCTTGCATGGCTATACAAAGATGATTCTGAATCCAAAATTGTTCAACCTAGTGAATCTATAGCACCTACAATCCCTTCTAATTCATATGGTCCAGGAAACAAATTGATAGCCAAGATGGGATATTCCGGTCAAGGACCTCTAGGAATTAGGGGAAAGGGTCTCGTGACCCCCATTTCACACATTGGTCGAGCCAAAAAAGATACTGGTGGCATAGGGTTTAAGAAGAAACCCTATCATCTCAAAGGTGGTTATTCTCATGTCATAGAACAAATTGCACCAGGAGATCCCCTTCTTAAGAAAGAAGACACAGAACCCTCTGATGATGATTCAGATAGCTCTGAGCTTATCCCCTATGAAAAATTGCCTAAAGAGATCAAAGATCTTCTTGATGATACAGATGATCCTATCAGAAGAATTAATGTAGTAGAAACACAAGAACCTACTGTAACGCAAGAGATGGTTGCACCACAAGAACCAGCCAATCTCGAAGGCAATCAAACTGATCCAGAAGAAGGGGGTAGTTATTCTGACACTGATTCCCATGAATATGAATTCAAGTCAGAGACTGAGGGTAATCCTTCTTGGGGTATTCATCCCAATTTCACACACTTTCTAAGATTTCCTAGAGATTCTGAATCAGAAGATGAGTCAAATGATTATGAATGGGGTGCCATTCCAGAAGAAGATGAGCTTATAACAGAGAAATCTATTGATGTTATTCACCAATATGTCTCTCAACCCAACGTAGGTCTAGAGCGAAATAATGAACTTAACGTGTCTGATCCACCTATGGCTGAAGAGGAATCCCATGATGATGTTGAGCCTATTCACGAATTGAACATTCTGAGCTATAATATCACCTTTGAACTTGAGCGTCAGGTTAAGACCAATGATGACATATCCACATCTGTGAACACCATATCCCAAGCCTTTCCTGCTTTGACTATCCAACGCCCTGATCTTATCGACCAAACTTCCACCAACCCAAACCATGGTATGTATACCTTCCCAAATGACTATGCCCTTGCCTGCTACCTCAATGCAGTTGAGCCTATGAGTACTTCCATCAGTGAACTGAGCGTCAGCATGACCGAGTCGGACATCAAATATCTTAGTCAGAAAAACAAGAGTAAAAAGAAAAAGAAAAAGAGTTCTGAGGGTGAAAACCACTTTGTGGCAGTCTCAGAACTGACAAAAGTAAAAAGAAAAGACATATCTGAAGGTGAAAACCTCTCTGAGGCACCTAAGGATGAGATATTTGATGTCCTTCCGAGTCATTTACAGGATAGATCTCCAGTTCTGATTGAGCCAACTCAATCCATCAATTTGGGTACAACAGAGGAACCACAATTGGTACATGTAGCACAATCTCTATCAGACGAAGAGAAACAAAACTTCACTACCTTCTTATCAGAGAAAAAGATCAACTTTGCATGGAAATATTCAGATATGCCAGGATTGGATACCAATCTCATTATGCACCATCTATCCATTGCTCCCGAAGTAAAACCAATCAAACAAAAATTGAGAAAGATGCATCCTCATGTCGCACTCTTAGTCAAAGCAGAACTAGAAAAACTCCTAAAAGCTGGATTCATCCGTGTCATAGACTATGCTGAGTGGATTTCCAACATTGTACCTATTTCCAAACCAGATGGTTCAATCAGAGTATGCACGGACTTTAGAGACGTGAACAGAGCATTCCCTAAGGATGATTTTCCACTGCCTAACATTGATATGATAGTGGACATGACTGCGGGCTATGAAATGTATTCCCTTATGGATGGTTTTTCTGGATACAACCAAATCAAAATTGCTCCAGAAGATCAAGAGAAAATAGCTTTCACATGTGCGTGGGGAACCTTCTGTTGGAATGTTATGCCATTCGGACTCAAAAATGCTGGAGCTACATATCAAAGAGCAATGACATCTATTTTTCATGATATGATGCATAGAACAATGGAGGATTACGTGGATGATACCTTGGCAAAATCCATGATTAGAACTAAACATCTAATAGACTTGAGCATGATCCTCGACAGAATGGAAAAATTTAGTCTTCGACTAAATCCTAAAAAGTGTGCTTTTGGAGTCACTTCTGGAAAGCTCCTAGGATACATCGTCTCCAAGAAAGGCATTGAAGTTGATCCAGCTAAGGTCAAGGCTATAATAGAGATGCAACCTCCCACAAATATCAGTCAAATGAGGACGTTGCAAGGTAGAATTCAATCTATCAGAAGATTCATATCACAACTAGCGGACATCTCACAGCCTTTTACAAAAACATTACATAAAGGTGTGACCTTTGCATGGAATGAAGAATGCGAGAACAACTTTAAACATATCAAGAAGTATCTATCAAATCCACCTATATTGATGCCTCCTATTCATGGTAAGCCATTAATATTATATGTCTCCGCAACAGATACATCACTGGGGGCATTGCTAGCACAGCATGATGAGAACAAGAAAGAAAGAGCCATCTACTATATCAGCCGAACTTTAGTGGCCTATGAGAAGAACTACTCAATGATAGAGAAGGCATGTCTCACTGTGATCTTTGCATCACAGAAATTGAGACACTACATGTTAGCTCATACTACTCATTTGGTAGCTAAAATTGATCCACTGAAATATCTCCTAAGCAAAGCTGCCCTCACAGGTAGACTAGCTAAATGGGTCATGCTCTTGAGCGAATTTGACATTGAATATGTTGAAAGAAAAGCTATCAAAGGACAGGTCATTGCTGATCAATTAGCTGAAGCACCACTGTTTGATGATACACCCATGCAAATGGAATTTCCCGATTCCTCTATCATGCACCTCTCTTCTAGAGCATGGCAGTTATTCTTTGATGGCTCCTACACACAGAATGGATCCGGAGTAGGCATATTGTTCATTACTCCTCAAGGATAATCGATACCCAAAGCATTCAGATTAAAGTTTCCTTGCACAAACAATATTGCCAAATATGAGGCACTTCTCAATGGTATGAAAATGGCAATACAGTGGAGAGTTACAAAGATGCACATTCATGGAGACTCACAACTGGTCATCCACCAGGTCAATGATGTATACCAAACCAAAGATGAAAAGCTCATTCCTTACAAGAGAATGGTAGATGATTTAAAGAAATACTTCATCTCTATCACATTTGAGAAAATACCCAGAACGGAGAATAAGGCTGCTGATGCAATGGTGACATTATCTACTCTTTTACAGCAGCCCGAACATGAACTACGCTACGAGTTCCTAGTGGAAGCCCTATCCTATCCTGCATATGACTCCCCTGAAACCCACATGATCTGCACTATTGTAGGTTATGACTCATCTCGCTACAAAAATATATTCTCCTATCTCCATGACCAAATCATCCCTAAGTCCTTTAACCATTTTGAGAAATGAAACCTTATCCGATCCGCATCCTGATATGTCATCATTGGTAATGATCTGTACAAACGAGGTCTAGATGGTACACTGCTTAGATGTTTAGAACGAGAAGAGTCTCAACGTGTATTAGAGGAAGTCCATGAGGGTATATGTGGGTCACACTCAAACGGTTTAACGTTAGCTCGAAAACTTATTATGGCTGGGTATTATTGGCCTGAAATGGAAAAAGAAGCTATTAAATTTGCTAAAAACTGTCAATAGTGTCAAGTACATGGCAACTTGATTCATGCTCCAGGGAGAGATCTGATTCCCTTTACTACACAATGGCCTTTTCAACAATGGGCATTTGATCTCATAGGTGCTATCCATCCGCACTCTTCTAACGGACATACCCATATAATCATAGCTACAGATTATTTTACAAAATGGGTAGAAGCAGTTCCTCTAACACAAGCAACGGGGAAACAGATCTCTATGTTCATCCTGAACTACATCATTTGCAGATACGGGATCCCTCACTCTATAATCACAGATAACGGGGGATAATTAAAAAACAAGGACCTAGATGACTTATGTGCCAAGTTCAAAATTACTCAACATTGGTCATCTATCTACTATCCTCAAGGGAACGGACAAGCTGAGGCTTCAAACAAAAATCTCCTGAAGATCTTGCACAGAACAGTGAATAAAATAGGAAGAGACTGGCATCTGATGATCAATCCAGCTCTCTGGGCATACAGAACTAGTATCAGAACGCCTACAGGGGCTACACCTTTCACTTTATTTTATGGGTCTGAAGCGGTACTGCCTATTGAGGTTGAAATCCCATCACTCAGAATCAAAATGCATGGACTTGTCACTGATGAAGACTACAGAGTGTCGAGGTTACAAGAACTTGAACTACTGGATGAGCGCAGACAAGCAGCGTATGATCATCTCAGAGTATATCAAAAAAGAATGTCTAGAGGCTACAACAAGAAAGTCAGACATAGAGAATTTCAGGTTGGCGATCTAGTGTTGAGAGAAAATCCTAAAAATCAATCACATCGAGAACGCAAGGGGAAGTTCAAACCCAATTGGTTGGGTCCCTTTGTTATCACTGCTACTTTTGGCTCTGGTGCCTATCAACTCTCAACCACTGAAGGAGAACAGCTCCGAGAACCAATCAACGTTCTCCATCTGACGAAATTCTACGCCTAAGGCATTCAGTGCTTGGTAAATGTCCTGAAAAAAAAAATCTTAAAAATCAGAAAAAGTCCTGAAAAAATGAACATCTTGGTGAAAACCTAGCAATAGGCGCCTTGATGATTCACAAAAAAAATCAAAAAAATATCAAAAGTACAAAAAAATTAAAAAAAAAATCAAAAGTACAAAAAAATTAAAAAAATGAAAAAATACAAAAAAATGAAAAAAGAAAGAAAAGTGCCTTGGTGAAAACCTGGAAACAGGCGCCTTGGTAGCAAAAATAGAATCTCTACCAAGATGGTGAAAACCCAGCAAACGGGCACCACTTGTTCCAAAATGCTCCATCTATCAGCACAATCTTGGTCTTTCCCAGCTTTCAGTCTTGCTTTAGTTTGTACATATCTCCCGGTTTGTTCCTGCATTTCCAGTTTTCAATAAATCAGTCTATACACCAATCAGCTCAAGCGTCTGTATCCTATCAATGTTCAAATTTGGGGGCAATCAATGTCATATCCTATGGTCTCCTATGTATCTTAGACATTTCCTATCCAGTCAGAGTCCTTTGAAGCTTCAAGTTGAGTCAGTCAGTCAGTCTCGTCTCCAGAAAGGATTTTGCATCAACAACAATCAAACATCAAAACTCAACTGAAAACAATCTGTGCTTTTCATGCTTTTATCTCCTTGTATGCTTACTGATTCGCATTGAGATTTTTGCATATTGTGTCCCTTCGAGCTCTTCGATGATGTCCTTTATAGGATTTAGAGAGTGATGACTAGGGGCATAATCTTTTCTTTATCTTCTGCTTGTATGTGAAAATTTAACAACTTTGGAAATTTTGGATTGAAATGGTGTCTGACTGTAAGAGCCTCTATCTTGAATTGGATGGCCATGCGTACCTTGACCATTGATACCCAAAAAAAAATAAAAATTCAAGGACGTTTGATCTAACTATTATCTTTTTGAGTAAGTTCTTTCTCCTACTGTGGAACGCAATCTTGCCTAAGGATGTGAACGATAAAGGGTCACTACGGGTAATTCACATTGGATTTAGAATGATCTCTTGACTGTTTGATGTGTTTGCAATGCAAGGCGTACTCAGGTCATCACGATGTTTATGTTTTGATGCTTGTACAAATTGCTATATCAAAATGGACATGATATTCAGGTCATCCTGGTGCTTGTGCCTTGGTGCTTATATCTAATCCGACATTCCGAAAACAAAATCAATATTCATATGTCCATGGTTGCCTAGCTAGTGGGTGTTGTATTGATTCTTGCGCATACAAATTGATATTCATATGTCCATGGTTTCATAGCTAGTGGGCATTGTATTGATTTATCCGGTTACCTAAAAGTTCAATGATGATAACAAATCGACATATGATTAGTGACTAGGTCCTAGGTCTTAGGTTGCATTTCATCTTGCATGTCTCTTTGCATTTAGCATCTTTGCATGATCTCACAATGATTAAACGAACTCCAATGCTTAAACGATTCTTCAAATCGCATCTTCCAGTCTAACAAGAGCTGAATCTCACACGAAGGTTCCTCCAATGAAATAGCAAGTAGAATCCTTTTTCGGGATCAAAATTCAAATATGAGATCATTCATATTATTAACTACTTGCATATTCGACCTTCAATCATCACAGAAATCTAGTATTCAACTTAACTGATTATCTTACATCACACTATCAAAATTTCAACTTGGTCAACCATGGTCAACTCATGGTCAAACCTAGTCAAATTCAGTCTCCAGGACCTCCAAACGATGCAAAATGCATTCTCGGACATGTATAACCACACTTCTCAAATCAATTAACATGCTTCTAAACTATAACGCTGACTTTTCTTGTCAGATTTCAATTTTAATCCGGAAGGGGGCATGGCATTGCACATCATTCAAAGTCTGTAAATCAAATTCTATCGATCAAATCTATCAATATCTTTCATCAGTGATCAAGACAACAATCACGTCTAGTCGCTGATTCATCAAAAGTCCTCATTGCTCGGGGAAAATCTATCATCACTTGGGGCATATCAGATTCATCGATCCATATCAATCTGGTATTCTCCTAATCTTGTAAATTGTATCAGTTTTTGCAACCATCTGATCATAGTGTTCTTTCCTTGGTTCTTCGGCAACTGAAGGGTTCGGATGTGATACCTGCTAGTTCTGCTAAGACAATCGAGTCTAGAACGGGTCACTCACTTCTTATCAATCCTAAGGTTCAGAATCAGGTGTTTTGACACTTTTTCACAATCATAGGTTCATTTGCTGCTACAGTGAACATTATCTTTGGTCATTCAAGACCTATTATCTCCATCTTAATTCAATATCAATCAACTCCTATCTCAATATCTTTCAATCGGTTTATCTTTTGAATCAGTTTCATATCTTTATCAAACACAGACTATCTTTGAACCACTACGCTTCACACAGTAATTCAAAGAGGGGCAAAATGTAATACCCCAAAAATGGGCTATAAGTTCATTAACCTCCTACATCGACAAATCGAACAAAATCGACATCAAAGTCCTAACCTAAGGCACATCTAACATCATCGAATCATAATTGATTATCTTAAATTCTGCATCGGGGAATATTCCTAGTAATATTCCTAATTATCTTAATTATCTTTAATTTTATAATTATTTGGCAATAAATCACATTTATCCTAAAGTTTGATTAATTGAATATTTTCATATTTAATTAATTAGATTTAATATTTGCCACTTAATTATGTAATTAAATTTAATTATATCTATTATTAATTGTATTATTTAATTTTGACAATAAATCTAATATCATATGAATAATTGATTAAATTCTTATTTAATTAATTAAAGCAAGTTGTCATTATTTAATAATATAGTTTTTAATAAAAGTTTGATTAAATAATTGATTAACCCATAAATCAATTGTTTTATTTTTAAAAGCAGTTAAGTTGGAAATAAATCACTTTATTATTAAATTAATTCATAAATAAAACATGCACAATCATAAAAGCAAACAACTATCAATTATCAATTAAAGCTAAACTCTATTTTGAGTTAAAAATTAGCTTTTGCATGTTTTTGTGAGTTAATTATCTTTTATTTAAAATAACTCAAAAATCAAGTTGAGTTATTTGAGTGATTTATGGCTTTTATCCATGCACCTCCAAAGCCCTAGATTTCTATAAATTAAAGGCTTCAGCTCTTCACAAATCATCTCATATTTTGCACAATCACGCTGGAGAATTAGAATTGAAGAATCAAAGCTCTTGCGAATCGACATCTTTGTGAGATCAATCTTTTTTTTTTTTTGCATTCATTTAGATTCATATTTCATATCATTTCTAGATTAGCATAGCATATCAGTTTTCAATAGCATAGATTCATATAAAGTTTTTATCATTCTTATTGCATAGAAAAATCCAAAAAATATAGATTAATTGCATTCAATTTCATATCCATCTTTTGCATTCAAATCCTTCATTTAGGTGTCGTCTAGGTCACTGATCTCGATAATAATCTAAGAACATTAATCTCGCACCTATTAGAAGGCAGTAAATCACTTGGTTAGATAGCTTTCAATTTTGCACGATTTTGATTATAGCTAACCTCTAATGTTTTACTGAGTGTTGTGTCTATAGATCAGTTACAATTTTCACACACACAATAATAACCCTGTTAAGAGTTTTGACCCTGTTATGAGCTGAGTATTACAATAGGCAGGTCCTAGTTAAAGGACAAACCCTGTTAGGAGTCTTCACAATGTAATTCAAATTAAAGAATTGACCCTGTTAGGAGTCCATCCATGTCAAAGGAAATCAAAACCTATTAGGGTTGTTCAATACATCAACCTAATAAAGAGATTTAAGAGTTAAAGCCACCCTCAGGTTCTCCAAACCTTACAACTTCAAGTCTGAGCTAATTATGTTCTAAAACTACTTGTAGCCTTTAATCACTGTCAATAAAGCTCCACCTTGTGCCAAAGTGCACAACTACTATTCTAAAAATAGTATCCAATGCATCCTTAAGATTTTATTTGCCTCTACATATCGCATATGTAGTTCCACACTTATTTTCTAAGGAATTTAATCCTTAAATACAAATTACAACAATTATATCTAGGTCGGCCTTAATAGGATAAATCCTATTTAAAAAATACAAATGGAAATGTATGAAGATGCACACAAAATCTCTTACAATGTTACAACATATTAGTTACATCAATTAATTCTTTAGATCCATTTATTAAGCTCGTATATCACATTACTTAAAACATGTTCCAAGTCGGCCTTCAAATAGTTCTTCGCCAATGCACATGCCATAGTTGACATCACCTGTATGATCATGATGCCATATGATTGCAATAAGCTCTTAAGATAGTTTCCTACATGAACCTATGTTTTCATGTCATAACTCAAACGACCGTGAGTGATATCCACAAACTTCTGCAATCAACTATGTGAAAATACAGTTTCTATCTTCTGAAAACCAGTCATCAGTAATATAGTCATAACTCTATCAGATCAACTCATAAGAATGTGTGATCAAAGATTGTGATCCAAGACATCATTATTAGTCTCCCTTTAAGTGCACACATTCTTATTCATTGTGTTGTGTCCATAAAATTCTTTGCAACCTCTTCTGCAGGATCTTGAACAATCTAGTCAATAGTATATGTTTCCATCAATGATAAACTCTATCATGAATGCAACACAAAACCAATGTAGCATGCCTCTATCATTACTATGATACTACCCCATAGGAATACCATCAAAATTCATTCTAAAAATCTCCCCCTTTGGCATTGATGGAAACATAGATGAAAAACATCTAAGTTCCATAAATACCAAAACATGCATGTACTGTATCTGCATCAACATCTTTTCAAATCATCTTCATCAATCATCAAATCCTTTAAAAGATGATCCTTTCATACTTTTTTTCATGTGCCAATCTCTCCTCCATTGACATCAATGTCAAATGTGTCTCCAAGAGTTCTCATTGACTCAGCTCAAATACATATACTCCCCCATAGGAGAAGCATTAAGCATATAGTCTAGAGAATGAAATAGTGCTCTGATATTTCTAGACTAATGAAATTCCTACATCAATTATTCAAGGGTAGGATAGGGCATGACCCATAGTAAACCTCTTAGATACTCAAATGTATCCTTAGGTAGAGGTTTTGTGAAAATGCAGTCTTCTATTTTCTCCTTTTTACTCGCATATTCTAAATTTACTTCCTTCTTTGCTACTTTATCTCTCAAGAAATGATACTTTATTGCTATATGTTTTGTCTTTGAATGCATAATAGGGTTCTTTAACATATTTACCGTGCTAGTATTGTCACAATGTATAGTGACTGAATCTTCTAGACATATTCCAATACCCTTCAATGTCTACTTCATCCATATGATTTGTGTACAATTGATTGTTGTTGCAACATATTCTAATTGTGCAGTAGATTGAGCAATGCGGTCCTGCTTCTTACTAAGCCAAGAAACCAATCTTTTACCAAGGAAGAATGCTCCTCCACTAGTACTTTTTCTATCATCTATATTCTCTACCCAATTAGCATCAGTGAAAGCATGAAATGTAAATCCATGTGATCTATCATACCATAGACCAAACTCAATTGTGCCCTTTAGATATTTGAATATCCATTTTACTACCATAAGGTGAGATTCTTTAGGATCTTCTTGTAATCTTGTAACAATTCCAACAACATTGGCTATATCAGGTCTAGTATGCCTCAAATACTGAAGACCTCCAACCATTGATCTATACCTTGTCTGAGGTACATTCTTTGCTTCATCTTCCAAAGACAAGTTTGTTCAATTTACCATAGGAATTCCAATAGGTTTATTATCATCCATGCCAAACTTTTTCAATAGTTCTTTGAGATATTTGGTCTGAGATATAAATATCCCTTCTTTATGTTGACTGGTCTTTAATCTAGGGAAGAATTTCATCTCCCCAATCATAGATATTTTAAATTCACTTTTCATCTCTTCTACAAACTTGTTTCTTTTTATATCATCATTTCCTCCAAATATAATATCATCAACAAAAACTTAAACAATCAAGATACCTTCTTCAGTGATTCTTAGGTACAAATTATTGTCATCATTTCCTTTCTTTAATCCTAACTGAATCAGATACTTATCCAATCTTTCATACCAAGCCCTTGGTGCCTACTTCAATCTATACAGAGCCTTCTTTAATCTATAAACTAGATCATCATTCCCTGATAAAGGAAATCGATTAGGATTATCAATGTATACTTCATCTTCCAATTCTCCATTAAGGATAGTTGATTTCACATCCACCTGATATACTTTAAAATTCTTATGGGCATCATAAGCTAGGAATAATTCAACTGCCTCAATTCTAGCAATAGGTGCAAAGATTTCTTCAAAATCAATTCCTTCTTGCTGTGAATATTCTTTACATACTAATCTTTCTTTGTTTCTAAAACTAGTGCCTTCTTCATTCATCTTGTTTATGTATACCCACTTGGTGCCAATAACATTTTCATCTTTAGGCCTTGGAACCAATTCCAAAGTGTGTTTTTTCTAAATCTTCTCTAGTTCCTCCTTCATGGAATTTATCCATGATTCATCTTTGCATGCCTCCTCTATGGACTATGGTTCAACTTGAGAAATCAAGTAGATGGCATTTTTAGATTGTGACCTCTCCTCTATATTTTGCAATCTTGTTCTAGTTCCTTTGTTGTTATCACCAATGATTTGATCCTTAGGGTGATTTCTTAGAACATATTTGGGTGTGGTTTGTTCCCTTAATTCCACACTTATGCCATTGTCAATATCCAAAATATCCTGTGATGCTCCATTCTCTCTTTCTATTATCTGCATATTGTTTTTCTTTGTACTCATGTTTTCAAAATAAATCTCATAGGGGATAGGACCACAATATTTTTCTCTAACTTAAAATTTTTTATTATTCTCACATTAGCACTTTCAATCGACTTACTAGTTCTCATATTGTAATGTCTATAAGCTTTACTTCTAGTATATTATCCAAGGAATAATCCTTCATCACTTCTAGCATCAAACTTTCTTATACATTCATCCCTCTTGATGTAACATTTACTTCCAAAAATTATAAAATAACTAACAGTAGGTGTCTTACCATACCATAGCTCAAATGGGTTCTTTTATGTACCTTCTCTAATTTGTACTATATTTATTGTATATACAGTTGTATTGACTGCTTCTCTCCAATGCATAGGTTGGACCTTTCCTTCTATCAACATTGTTCTTACAGCATCAAGAACTATTCTATTTCTTCTTTCAAAAACTCCTTTTTTTTGCAGTGTCCAAGGTATAGAATTCGGTCTCATAATACCATGTTCTTCACAAAAGGCATGAAGTTCATGTGAAGTGAATTCTCCATCTCTGTCTAATCTTAAATATTTTATCTTTAAACCTATCTCATTCCCAAC
The DNA here is from genome assembly GCA_027943335.1 of Chamaecyparis obtusa. NCBI lineage: Eukaryota > Viridiplantae > Streptophyta > Pinopsida > Cupressales > Cupressaceae > Chamaecyparis > Chamaecyparis obtusa. Next base: position 448,420 of record BSBK01002178.1, on the reverse strand, counting down.
TTTTTCCTTATTAACCTTGAAAGTTTCAAATGCTTCAGATTTTTCTCTAAGAAATCCTACCCACATCATTTTAGAGTAGTCATCAGTGAATTTAATTAACTACCTATCTCTGAAGTATGACCTTGTCTGAGTAGGTCTACAAAGATCTGTACGAATCAATTCCAACTTTCCATTTACAGAGTATCCTTTTCTAGTAAAACCGCTTCTTGTCTGCTTTCCCAAGACACACTCTTTGCATGTAGTGTTAGCTAGTTTCACAATCTTAGGTAGATCTCTAATAGAATTATTGTTATATTCTTTTACCATTTTTTTGAAGTTGATATGACAAAACCTTCTATGCCATAGCTAGTTGTCATTAGTCTTAGCAAAAAAACAACTGACCTCAGTAGAGTTTAACTAAAATATATTACCTCTGGTCTTAGAACAAGATGTGATCAATTCTCCATTAGCTCTTCTAATAGAGAAATGACCATCCTTAGATTCTAGATGATAGCCATTATCCACAAGTTGTATAACACTTAAAAAGTTATGTTGTAAGCCATCCACAAATAATACATCATCAGTGTTAGTTTTTCCATCCAAAGTAATTGATCCTTTACCAACAATCATTCTAGGAGTATTGTCACCAAATCTTACAACACCACCATCAAAATTCTTTAGCTGAATGAATCTATCTTTGTCACCAGTAATATGACATGAACATCCACTTTCAATTATCCAATCATTTTTCCTATCAACATGAGAAACTAAGGGTTTTTCTTCATAGATAGGATCTTCTTCTTTGATAGAAACAAAACCCAATACATCATTGAATTCATCATCTAAATCTTTAGATCTATCACTAGCATAGAAGCATTCCTTATCATTCTTGTATTTACCATATTCAGGCCTATGATTAGGTACTCTAGTTGGACATCTAGATAAAAAATGGCCAACCTTATTGCAATTGAAAAATTTCAAAGGCAATTTTCCTTCAAACTTACCTTTGTCTTTCATTTCTCTCATGGCGATCAGGGCCATGATCTTCTCATCCACTTTATTGTCTATCCTTTGAATCTCTTCCCATTCTCCATCATATTCTCCAAGATATTCAATGTTCTTGCATACTCTGCTAGATGCAGCTTCAGTGAACTAATCACAAATACAAAACTAGCAATGAGCCTTTGTAAAAATCACCTTAACTGGTGTTTCATTTCATGAGAATTATCTTCTCCATGTTTTTCCCCAATTTGGGTTTCCACATAAATTATAGTGTTCTTTGTGTTGGTGTTTTTGTGCTTTCATGTTTACATTGGTTTTGAATGTTTAACATGCTTAATCGATAGATCATAATTAGTTGATATTGCTATCATTTATGAGTTTACTGACATAGTAAAACATTTATTAAGTTCTTGGTAATAACTGATTCACCCCACCTCTTATTTATTTGACATGCTCAATAATTGGTATCAGAGTTTGGTCCCTTGTAGATAGAGGTTAACCATCCTTGAGGGAGATCTTGGTTTCTTGAACAGATAAAAGGACGATACTATGCTAATGAGGATTGGTAGATCATGATAAGAGACATTGAGAGTAATGAATCAAATAATGAGTAGATGAAAGAGAATCTACAAGAAACAAATGCATGTATCATAAAGTTGAGGGATCAGATCTAAAATTTCAAAGCAAGGCATAAGGAAGTCAATCAGGAATTGAAGGAATCAAAAGAAAAAGTAGTAGACCTGGAACAAGAAGTAAAGGATTCAAAATAAAAGGAAGTAGACCTAGAGAAGATGATGAATGAAAAGATACATAATGAAGAGTTTATCAAAGATGGGTTGAAGCATAAAATGAAAGGCATTAGAAAGATTGAGGAAGAATAGAAATTGTAATGGAGGAATGGAATAAATTTGAGGAGAATATCAAGAATATCATTAAAATACAGTCAGATGAAAATGAAAGGATGGATCAAGAATTGAAGAAGATAAAATTTAAGGTAAAATTTTGTGAGAGAAGTAATATTTTGGATCATTTATTAGACATGCAAAAGAGTCACAAAGATAAAGAAGCATTAGGGTTTACCAGTGAATTCTTATATTATAAAGACAAAGTCAACGAGGTGGCTATTGAAGATGAGGTGATGCCTAAGGCAATTGGAAAGGTCAAGAATCATAATGCATCTAGAAGAAGGCTTTTGATTATAATCATTTTTGAAAGAATTTTGGTCATAAGGTAGTTTATTGTAAGATGAGAAAGGAATAGAAGATTTAATGCTATAATTGTCATAATTTTGGTCATAAAGAAAGTCAGTTAAAAAGTCAAGTTTCAAATCAGGATAAGAAGAGTACAGTGAATAATATATTTTATGGGAACTATGATGTATATCACAACTATGGTTACTAGGCTAATCAATGAAGATATAGAATTTAGTCAGTGAGATCTGGTAGAAGGAATTTTAATTGTTTTAAATGTGATCATAATGGTCACTACGCTAACACATGCAAATCTGGTGGTGATTTGATAACTGATAGAGATGATAAAAATGTTTTGGTTTCTAGTGAATCTTAGAAAACTAACATGACTTGGAAGAAGAAGGAATTTCATGATGTAGAGATTCTTGTGGTGTTATATGGGGTACTACCTCTATCGACAATTTAGATGAATGGTTTGGCTCAGGGGGAGTATTACCATGCTAAAACATACACTCCCTTGCTTTGAGGTGATACCGATAACAATTATCTTGTCGTGGGTATGTTGGATGGATAGATAATAATTGTAGTTATTAATTGATTGATTGATGTGTTTAGTATAATTGGATTGCATTAGTGATAATTATTTTTTGATGGGAAATTAAATTATGATGGTTTATGGCTTTAAAGGTAGAATTTTAAATTTATTTGGTACTATAGCAAGGACAAAAAATTTGAGAGTTTGTAGAAGAATCTCAAAGAGAGATTTATGAGTAATTATGGAATCTAAATTAGTTGATCTAAGTGGTGGTGCATTTGTGAAGAATAATATGAAGAAGGTTGAGATGAAGGAATTTGATCATAGCTGAATCAAGAAATTATATTTTGAGTTACCTGCAAAAGATATGAAAAGAATAAAAAATATTAGACTGGATAATTAGGGAGAATTTCCCTGGTGTGATGACAGAGAGTTTTTTTTGTTTGTGTTGAGTCAGTTTCAGGATGAAATCCTAGTGCTCGACAAGCCCTATATGGTGATAAAAGAGGTAATTGTTGGTACAATTACTGGTTTATGCAGTGTCAGTGAATTTCATGGAAAGAAATCTATAAGCTTTTAGGAGGTACAAAAATTGTTTTAGATTGGTTGGGATCAATGTGCATTCCTTACCAACACTCTTGAAGATCTGATTGTGAGGTATGTCACCTATGGAATTTATTACAAGATTTAGTTTTGAAATCATGATGGTTCAACTTTTTCATTAGTTGTTTATATTTCACACAATATTGTAAAGGAGAATGTTCAAATAGATCTTTGTAAGCTGTTGCTAGATAACTTTCTTGAAAATGTGAAGATTATGGTTGAAGGTGGATATGTTAGATATAGGAGGCACTAAGAGGGGGGTGAATCAGTGCATATAGGTAATCAACCAATTCAGAAAACAATTTGATTATTCTTATTAACAACTTCCAATTAATAAAACAAGCAAATGTAACTATCACATAGAAATAACATAATTCAAGCATCCACAAAGCATAACACATAATACCACTATTTTATCATGGAAACCCCTATACAGTGGATAAAACCATGGTGTGGATGACACCCATGAATCTATTTACTATAGTAATAAGAGTTTCCATGTTAGGAGCTTACAATACCATGTTAAGGGTTCACCCTATTAGGAGTGACTAGTACCTTGTTAGAAGTACCAAAAGACATGTTAGGCTCTACCTCACAAGAGGATTTAGAACTCTAGTTAAGAAGTTACCATGTTAAAGGATTTATAAAAAAATACCTGTTAATGTCGACCTTGTTAAAGGATTTAACTTGCTAACCTGTCAAGTTATCCTTTAGCACTAAACTCAAATAGATGATCTGGAAATGGCACATCTTTCTTATCAGATCCATTGTAATCTTATAACTTTGGCACACTTCTTTGCCTCTATATCTGATCAAAACAAGAAAACTCATGATCACAACCCTAAATTGTGTGATTTAGTTCACCTTTATATTGTTTTTCTTAAGTCAATTAAGACTTTGAAAAAAATTTACAAGTTGGTCCACAATATTGACCTAACTTATGGAAAACTGTACCAAACATACCTGACATGTCGGTCCAAAATGCATTAACATTTCAGCCCAAAAATTAACCGCCTCATTCATCTAATCATCAAGAACCAATATGTAACACAATTGGTTCACACTTTTCATATCACCAAAATACTAACTCACTCCAAACATTGAGTTATCAGTTACAGTTGTAGAACTATAGTTATCTGACCTTGGTAATCCACTAGGAATTATCACACCTCCTAAAGTATTGTCTATCTTGATTTCCACACAAAAAATTCTTTGTTACTACCTTCCTATTCACCTATCAAAAAACTTAGCTTATTTTTACTTTACCTATCCTTCCATTAGATCGGTACCTACTGATGAACTACAACTGATTTAGAACTTGATTGAAGAATCCATGATTTAAGATCACCAAGCTGATTGATTAGATATGTAATATGACTAAATCAGTATTATATTTTCATTGATGTCAACTAGTTTGACAACACTTATCTTGTAGGTTACTATACTAAAACATCTGTAGAAAAGGAGTAAAAGAGATGAAGTACATAAATATCTACATGAGAAAGATGGATATGATAGATGAGGATAAAGAATACATTGAGTAACTTGCTGATGAGTCTATGACCTTATGTTATTGACTTGATTATGTTTCATTCATCTATGATGAGGAAAAGAGCTGAAAGACATAAGGTAGTGTTGTCGGTTGATGAAGCACTTCAGTATACACTGACAGGATGTAGTATATACTGAGCATAGTATAAACTGAGCTTGTGTTCACTGACACATTTCTTTGTTAACTGAGCAGGAGAAAAGAATTAAATGATTAGTTTAGCTGATAAGATTGATGAGATGGAAAGTGTATGATTTCAAGGTAACAGATAATGTTTGTTACACAAGATCAACGGCTAACAAAATTCATGAAAGATCTAAAGAATGAGAATCAAATATGTTATTGACACATCAGCCGAGGAATGTTTAAGCGAAAAAATCAATGAAGATGATTAAGCAGCAAAATCTAATGGAGCGGAAGAAAATAGTTTACTTATCTATATAAGAGACTAGAGATTTCATAGTTAATGGTAATGCCAGAAGGAGGAGACTATAGAATTATTGCGTGAACAAGGTTTCATGCATACCTAATCAAACTAGTTAGTGAGAACCGAACTGTAGAGTTTTTATCAAGCAATAGGAAGCTATTACCAAGTGACAGTAAGTTACTAAACATTGATTGGAACAGAATTGATTTAATGATCAGAGGATTAAATGAGCTTAACATTGATCTGTATATCTACAATTGAAGTTGTATTAAGGAAGATCACCTACTGTTACATTTTAACCATTGTACACAGTCAAATCTCTTAACCGAGTGGACTAAGAAAGTCTTTTATGTATCATTCATAGAATGAACATTGTTATCCTATCAACCCCAAAGTGACTGCTGGTTGGATGATAACGGTTGGTCTAAAATCCTCTAACAAGGTCACACCTAATAGTGTGTTTGTAACCTTTAAAAAGGTTGGGTCTTCATCGACCTAACTTCAGAAGAGTGAATATTTTTGGGTTGCCAGTCCCAGGTGGTTTTTCCCTTCACAAGGTTTCCACGTTAAATCTCTTGTGTTATGTGTTGATTATGATGTTTTTTTGATGTCATATTTGCATGCATATTTTATTTGATTGGTAACTACTATATGTTTTAGACTGGTAATCGGTAAAAGCATAGACAGTATAGTATTTTAAGTTACTGAGTATTAGAAGTTTTAAGTACTTGATTTTGGATTATACATTTTATATTGGGACACTGGATAACTGATTCACCCCCCTCTTAGTTATTCTAACAATTGGTATCAAAGCATTGGTTGCTTAGAACAAAGTTTTAAGGTCTTCAGTACAAAGATCTCAAAATGTATAAGAGGGAAGTGCCAAAGCTGAACAAAGAGAACTTCACAGTATGGCAAAGCCGGATGAAGTTGCACATATCTAGAATTGGGAATTCTGCACTAGAATTGATGGAGAATGGCTATATAGAACCGACCACTGGTCCCCTGACACTTGATCAACTAAGGGATAGGCATGAACACAATATTACTATGATGGAGATTGTTGGTGCATGTACCGATGCCGAATTTGAAGATATTAAAAGCTGCATTACTACAAAAGACATGTGGGATAAACTTTCTCAAGTTTACAATGGAGATGTGACTATCAAAAGAGCCAGAGCAGAAAGCTTAAGGGGTAGATTCGATGATATGAAGATGAAGGAAGGTGAGAATATTGTGCAATACATAAATAGACTGAAAGAGGTAGTACATGCTATTAGAGCATTTGATGGAGTTATTAGTGAAGAAACAGTTGTAAGAAAAGTCCTCAAAACCTTTTTGCCGGTTTACACAATCAGAATATCTACTATTCATGAAACAAGGTCTGCATCTGGTAATGTCCTTACACTTGACAAGCTAATTGGTAAACTTATAACCTTTGAATTGAATAACTTTGACAATAGTGTGGTTCCATCTATGGAATCTGCTTTCATGTCTTCTCTGAAGATTGGCAAGTCTAGCAAGAATAATAAGAATGATGATAGTGATAGCAATACCGATGATGATCTTGATGAACTTGAAACTCTTATGGCCAGAGGATTACCCAAAGGTAAAGGAAGGTATAGAGGTAAGCTACCTTTGGCATGCTTTAACTATAAAGAGGTTGGCCACATCACTACTAGATGTCCACATAAGAAAGATGATGAATGAACCAAAGACCAATCTGAAGGAAGCTATGCGAGAAGATTCAACAGAGGCTACCGACACAATAGAGATAACCAAGACAATAATGATAAAGGAAAAAAGGTATGTTACATAGCTGAAGATAATGAATCTAAATCTGATTTTGATGATGATGTAGAAGTTGTATTTGTTGCTATGAAAGATGACTTAGAGGAAGAAGAAAAACATGCAGAAATAGCGCTAATCTCTAAAGTTAACAAAAATAATACATGGATCATAGATAGTGGTTGTACACATCACATGACTGGTGATGAAGAGAAATTTGATCAACTTGAAGAATACAATGGAGGATCTGTTAAGATGGGTAATGACACACCCTGTATGGTAAGAGGTAAAGGATCCCTGATGATAAATGATAGGATAAAATGTGAAAATGCTTATTGGGTAGATGGACTGAACTATAACTTGTTAAGTGTGGCACAACTGAACAATTCAAGTCACCAAGCTGCTTTTGAGAGCAAGAAAGTGAAAATCTTTGATGATGGTGGAAGATTAGTTGGAACTGGTGCACAATCAAGAGGTAATCTATTTTATCTTGATACTGATGAATCTTCTTTCTTGATGATGAAAAATGAAGATGCTTGGTTGTGGCATAAAAGGTTATGCCATGTGAATTTTGATAACATGATTAAGATCAGTAAAAGGAAAAGAGTTAGAGGTCTGCCTAACTTGTCAAAACCTGATCATGTTATGTGTCATGAATGTTAGAAAGGTAAGATGACTAAATATAGTTTCAAAAGTAAGGATTATTCAACAAAGAAGATACTTGAGTTGGTTCATACCAACTTGTGTGGTCCTATGAGAACTTAGATTTATTATGGTGATAGATACTTTATTCTTTTTGTTGATGACTATACTAGATTGATGATTGTTATGTTCTTGAAAGAAAAATACGAAGCATTTAAGATGTTCAAGTGGTATAAAGCTAAGGTAGAAAAAGAGACTGGTAAAGAATTGAAATGCCTAAGATCTGATAGAGGAGGTGAATTTATCTTTGATGAATTTATTAATTTCTATAATGAGCATGGTATTAAAAGATAGGTCTCTACACCGAGAACACCTCAACAGAATGGGATTGCTGAAAGAAGGAATAGGTCAATAGTTGACTATGCAAGAACACTGATGTTGCAAAAGAATGTTGCTTAGACATACTGGAGGGAAGCTATCAATACAGTTGTTTATGTTTTGAACTAAGTACAACTGAAGAAGGACACTAACAAGATACCCTATGAGTTTTGGTTTGGACACAAACCTACTATAAGTTATTTTAGGATTTTTGGAAGCAAATTTTTTATTCTAAAAGATGAGAGAAATGGGAAGTTTGACTCAAAAGGTGATGAAGGGATATTTCTAGGATATTCCAGTAAAAGCAAAGCATATAAGTGTCTAAATAAAACTACTAATAAAATGATTGAAAGCACTAATGTCTGAGTTGATGAGTTTGATGAAAAGAATGTAGAGGAAAGTAAAAAGGAACCAAAAGACTATGATATATTCACTTACATTGAACACCCAAAGTATCTATGAAGCCACAGCCTATGATAACTGGTCAGCAGGAAAACAACACAGAAGAATAGGAAAGAGAAATCGACGAGCAGGATGGACCTACTAAGCAAGCAAATGAACCTACACAGGATGAACAAGAAAGAAGAAATAGGATACTAGTGATTTTTGTTAGAAGACACCATCCTGAAACACAAATCATTGGAGACAAACAAGTTGGCATGAAAACAAGGAGTAAAGCAAGACAAGGCACATGTCTAGTTTGTGATTACGAATCGAAGAATGTAAAAGTTGCATTAGAAAATGATGAATGGGTTAATGCAATGAAAGAGGAAATAGAATAGATGGAGAAGAACAAAACTTGGACCTTAGTACCCCAACCTAAAGATAAGAATGTTATCGATACTAAGTGGATATTCAGGAACAAGTAGAATGAGAATGGAGAAGTAACAAGAAATAAAGCTAGATTGGTATGCAAAGGATATGCACAGAAAGAATAGATTATGGTGAAACATTTGCACTTGTTGCTAGATTGGAAGGAGTCAGAATGCTACTTGCATATGTTGCACACAAGAAATTCAAATTTTACCAAATGGATGTCAAGTCAACATTTCTAAATGGAATACTTGAAGAAGAAGTCTACATAGAACAACCTGAAGGGTTCATTGATCCAGAAAAGAAAGATATGGTATGTATATTACATAAAGCTTTATATGGTTTGAAGCAAGCACCAAGAGCCTGGTATGAGAGGCTACATACTTATTTGTTAAGTATAGGATTTGTAAGAACAAGTGAGAACAACAATTTGTATATGAAAGGAGATACTGATGATACTATTCTTATTGCTAAAATATTTGTGGATGACATTATTTTTGGAGGTCAAGATTAAATCTGTAAGTCATTTGCTGATGAAATGAGAAGTGAATTTGAGATGTCTATGTTCAAAGAGATTAAGTTCTTTCTTGGACTACAATCGATTTAGTAGAATGATGGCATATTCATCACACAATCCAAATATATCAAGGAAGTATTGAAGATATTTGGCATGGAAGATGCTAAACCCCTCGGAACACCGATGGCTACTGGATGTAAACTGACTAAGGAAGATGAAACTATAGAAGTGAACTAGACATTGTACTGATCAATGATTGGTAAGTTAATGTATGTAGTACATAGTAGACCAGACATAGAACATGCTATGGAAATTGTTGCAAGATTTTCTCCAAACCCTAGAGAGTTACACATGATTGCTACAAAGAGAATCTTAAGATACCTGAAGAAAATAGAAGATTATGGATTATGGTATCCTAAGGAAGGCAAGTTTGAACTCAAAGTCTATACTGACACTGATTGGGCTAGAAATGTGGATGACAGAAAAAATACCACTGGAGGAGCATTTTTCTTTGGTGAAAGACTTGTTACATGGACAAGTAAGAAGTAGGCTTGCATTTCTCAGTCTACAGCCAAAGTAGAGTATGTTGTTGCTGCTACAAAATGTTCAAACATTGCATATATTAAGCAAGTTCTGGAAGGTATGAATGAGATAATCACTGAGCCGGTGATTATATACTGTGATAACACCAGTGCAATAAACATTTCAAAGAATCAGTGATGCACTCTAAAAAAAATCATATATCAATTAAGTATCACTACTTGAGAGAGAAAGTATAAGAGAAGCAAGTTAAGATAGAGTTTGTTACGTCAAAAGAACAAATTGCAGACATATTTACAAAGCCTCTACCGAAGGATACATTTGAGTACTTAAGGACTAGACTTGGGGTCCGTCCTTTGTCTACTGGTCACTAATGTGATCTGGATGTTGCATCAGCCTAATCTTATCAGAAGATCATTCATGTTGATGCAGCATAGTTCACACTTTGGATCATGTCTAAGGTTGTGAAAAGTTGGAGAACTGGAATAGATTGGCATATCAGTATATAACAATATAGAGTATGCACCAGACAACAGAGAGTTACTTGGCTACTACAGAGATGTATGTTTATTTTTTTCTTTAGCATTGTTGTCAAAGGGAGAGATAAACAATATGAAACAATATGCACCGATGAGAACTATCTAAGGGAGAGACAAATTGAAGAAAGGGAGAGCACTGAAGATCAGTTACTGAGAATAGAAGAAGGAATCTGAGAGCTGAAAAGATCTTATCTACAGAATGACAATGCTGCATTTGTAATGATGTCGAGTAACATAGTGATTAAACATATTAAGCTAGGGAGATCTTGTACAACATTTTTTCACAGAGTTGTAGAATACATGTTTGGTATGTGTATGGTATATTTCATATTACTTGAGTTTCCATCAATGCCAAAGGGAGAGATTGATGAACTACAACTAATTTAGAACTTGATTGAAGAATCTATGATTTAAGATCACCGAGCTGATTGATTAGATATGTAATATGATTAAATTAGTATTATGTTGTCATTGATGTCAACTAGTTTGACAACACTTATCTTGTAACTTACTATAACGAAACATTTGTAGAAAAGGAATAAAAGAGATGAAGTACAGAAATATCTACATGAGAAAGATGGATATGACAAATGAGGATAAAAAATACATTGAGTAACTTGCTGATGAGTCTATGACCTTATGTTATTGACTTGATGAGGAAAAGATTTGAAAGACACAAGGCAGTGTTGTCAATTGATGAAGCACTTCAATATACACCGACGAGATGCAGTGTATACCAAGCATAGTATAAACTAAGCTTGTGTTCACCGACACATTTCTTTGTTAACTGAGCAGGAGAAAATAATTAAATGATTAGTTTAGCCGATAAGATTGATGAGCTAGAAAGTGTATGATTTCAAGGTAATAGATAATGTTTGTTACACAAGATCGACAACTAACAAAATTTATGAAAGATCTAAAGGATGAGAATCAAATGTGTTATTGACACATTAGCTGAGGAATGTTTAAGCGGAAAATCAATAAAGATGATTAAGTGGCAAAATCTGATGGAGCAGAAGAAAATAGTTTACTTGTCTATATAAGAGACTGGAGATTTCATAGTTAGTGGTAATGTTGAAAGGAGGAGACTACAGAATTATCATGTGAACAAGTTTTCATGCATACCTAATCAAATTGGTTAGTGAGAACCGAACTATAGAGTTTTTATTGACTGATAGGAAGCTATTACCAAGCAACAATAAGTTATTGAACATTGATTGGAACAGAATTGATTTAATGATCAGAGGATTGAATGAGCTTAATATTGATTTGTATATTTGCAATTGAAGTTGTATTAAGGCAGATCACCTACTGTTACATTTTAACCATTGTACACAGTCAAATCTCTTAACCGAGTGGACTAAGAAAGTCTTTTATGTATCATTCATAGAATGAACATTGTTATCTTGTCAACCCCACAGTGACTGTTGGTTGGATGATAATGGTTGGTCTAAAATCCTCTAACAAGGTCACACCTAATAGTGTGTTTGTAACCTTTAACAGGGTTGGGTCTTCACCGACCTCACTTCAGAAGAGTGAATATTTTTGGGTTGCCGGTCCCAGGTGGTTTTTCCCTTCACAAGGTTTCCACGTTAAATCTCTTGTGTTATGTGTTGATTGTGATGTTTTTTTGATGTCATATTTGCATGTTTCATATTTTATTTGATCAGTAACTACTATATGTTTTAAACTGGTAATCAGTAAAAGCATAGATAGTACAGTATTTTAAGTTACTGAGTATCAGATGTTTTAAGTATTTGATTTTGGATTATACATTTTGTATTGGGACACTGGATAACTGATTCACCCCCCTCTCATTTATTCTAACACCTACAACCTATTCATCAAATCTAATAGAAATGATAGAGTTTCCATCAATGACAAAATCCTAAGAATCAAACATTGTATCGTAACACCAAGATCCATCATAATGCCAACAGTCTCCCCCTTTGGCATTGATGGCCAGACATAGTGAAAATAATCAAAATACTCCCCTATTGATCTCTAAACCAGATCCTTAACTTCATTTTCATTGAACTGATCACTCCTCCTTTGGCATGTTCAATGAAAAAGGTACATAAATGAACTTAAAAAACAAATTAAATCATCTTACCGATCACATCCTTTTAAAAAAATCTCTAAAATTGACTCTGGTTGTCTCCAAAGAACTCTCTCATGATATCTTTAAGTGCTCCATGGCATGAATCTATCCATGTAATATAGAAGCTAACTCCTCCATAGATCAAAGTGTACTCATGTCTAGTACCCCAAGTGTTACCTCTAAATATCTAATATTTTGTTGTATTACATCAACTATAGGAATTAGATAAATCTGTAGCTATAGTAAATTAGTGATCCTCTTATATTTTTCTACTTGTACTATCTTCATCTTGTGATTTACAACCTTCACTTGTGATCCATAAGTGGTAGCCGAATGTGAAATGGGATCAAAACTAGTAATTAAAGACTTAAGCTCCTATTGAGCTTCAGTTATCTTTAGCTCCAAATCTCAAGTAAACAATGAAAAATAAAAAACTTTAGCAAGTAATTTACCAACCTTTTTCAAAGTTTCCTTCACCTAGTTCACATGAACTATAAGTTTCCCTTTATCTGATGCAATAGTCTCCATTAACTTATTAGTCCTCTTCTTTTCATAACTCACATTTTCTCTATTCTCAATAGATTCCACCAAACTAGTAACTTCCTTAGAGATAGAACTGATCATAGTATCCATCTTCTCAATATGTGTAGCATTAGGATCATAATCAACTTTAGCCGGTACAAGATCAGCAAGAATGTCTCTAGTTGACAAAAGTACTTATTCTTGTTTCTTTTCAACTTTGAGTTTTTCCCTTTTAGATTTCAAATTAAGTATCTTTGATATTCTCATTAATTCACTGGGACTCATTTTTTTAACATCAATAGGTCCTTGTATGACCTCAACATCCTCATTACTAAGTTCATCTTCTATTTCTTCCCCAGGAATTTCCGTAGCCTTTCTCTTCATCTTGTAACTTGAATTCCCACCTAGATCCAATTTCCTCTTTACTGAATGTGCTACAACATCATCGTCATGAGTTTTGTCTTTATTTCCAATATCACCTATCTATCCAACTACATAATTTGTACTAGGTATCAACACCTATTCAATCTTAGCTTTATGTACTTCATCTTTTCTTTGCACATCTTCAATTTCAATAGTAGGAACTTGTTATGGAGTATCAGAAGGTATATCACCAATAATTCCATAAATCATTTTCTTAGTGGTGATAAGATCATCCATTATGACCTCTTTAATGGTAGATTCTTTTATTTATTTCCCCTCTTGAGTATAATCCACCGGTTCATCTTCTTTCTCCAAATCCTTCTTCATTATATCAAGAGTATCATCATGAACTGCCTGAGATTCACCAATGAGTATTTTGCATACTCTACTTCTTGTTCTAAATTTAGGTCTCATAGCCTCAATTGTGATCTTCACTTCTTCCATAGATAATTCAGGCTTAAGTAGATCCAATGCTTGTTCCAACATTTCTCTATCTTGTTTCAGAGCATATCTACACCTAGCATCAATCTTCTTGTAAAGTGATTAAGGTATAATTTTATGTAACTCACTAGGTCCTCTACAAACCTTATGAAAATTGTATATAAAATCTTCTATCTTTTTCTTAGCTCCATCATCATACTTTTCATATCATCAGCTGGAATTACACACACTTCCACATTCCCTTATGTTCTTAGCTATGCTATCAGGAGTAAAAGTTCTCCTAGTCTTAGGTTCAACTTATTTCTCAGTTGTCATGCCAAAAATATTTGATCTTTTACCATTGGCCCTCAATTCATCTTTCTCTTTGTCAAAATCTATTTGAGGTTCTTCTTCCTCAACTATATCCTTCTTCTTACTTTTGACTCTTTTTATCCATGTGTTATCCCCTTATTTATCTTGTAAGTTTTTTTGTACAGTCACAAGTTTCTTTTCTTTTTCCTTTTCCTTTTCCTCAAACACTACAGGTTTAGGTTTTTATGTGGTTTTTCTCTTAGGATGCACTATAGAAGAAAGGGAAGGAGCCTCCTTTTTCACTGTGGAACTCCTATTTTCTCTTCCTGTTGTCTTACCAGTTGTAGAAGATACAACCTCTACCTCTTCCACCTATATAGTAGCAACATAGGTTCCTACCTCCTTAGTTAAAAATTTATTCCTAATCTCATCCATCATTTCTTTTGTAATACCACTCTTCTTGGCTAAATCATCAAATCATTTACGCACTCTTGTCTCTATCATAGGTTCCATTAGCTATGAATGAATTTTTTGATAGGTTTCTTCATAAGTACAAAACTTGGGAGTACTGACATCAATCGGTTTAGAGAGTGACTCATCAGCATGGAGTGCTATGATATCACCATTTACCTCATAACCCATTAGTAGAGCCCAAGAAGTTCTTGGTTGTACCACTGTATCCTACATGTATCAGGATCCATAATAAAAATATATATCTTCTTTGTACTTCTCCACTATACTAGTTGGGACCCTTTCCCTCTCATCCATTCATTTCTAGAAATATTTGAAATAACCCCACATTGCACTATTAAACTTATTTCCTAGCATTCTTATGTATTCCTTAATTAGTACTACTATCAGTTTATCGATTGACCATTGAAAATTACCGATACCAGGGAAATGATTTTATAAGTAGAAGAATATACACACTAGCAATGAACCATACTTTAAATTTTGTTTATTTTCCTTCATTATTCTCTCCATACTCACAAATAATTGACTTTGCATGACCTCACATAGGTCATATTATGCATTCTCCTTCACCATCCAATATGTAGCATAAATACCACCATCAGGCATGTTGTTCAATTGACTTGATTGATATACTTTGTAACCAATCACCATAGATGCAAACTTGACCTTGATATATGTAATATTGTTAATTGTCATATTACGTTGATCTTGTTTTGACTTTGTTAGACAAGTGACCTCATTAATGAGAATCTTTATTAGAATAGGTACATCACCAGTTGTGCACAAAACCCTTTCACTGCATAAATAATATCCTTGGAAATGTTATGTGTCCTATCCAACCATAAGAACTGATCATGAACATGACTTAGCACATATCTGATCTAGCCAAGTTTGAAATCATCCAGTAGGTTGACTACATAAGTAAAACCCTTGTCTTCCAAATGCTTGTGTTCATCCTTCAATCTTGAATCATTACACAGTACAGTATATACATTGAAGATAACATTTGAACCACAATCCTCAATCTTACAATGGACAAATGATCTTATATCCTTAGTTAAAAATACACCATGGGGTACCATAGACAAAGCATCTATATAGGATCATTCTCTACCATGTTCAAAGCATGCAACTTAAATACTAGCCTTGGTTCCTTAGTAATCTCAACCAATAATGAATTGTTCGTAATGCCAAAAATAATTTTCTTCACAAAACACAATATAGAACCTTCATAACATAGAGAAATAATTCTTTTTTTGTCAACAAGAGTTCTTCAAACACCACTTTAGTTCTACTACAAGATCACAACTATCAATCCAAAATCACTTAAAATATCCTTAGAATCTCTCACAAGTTCTCAACTCATCTCGTAAAACAAAATTTGAAAAATGGCCTTCGCTTTTCTAATTTTATAATGTTACATTCACAAGAAATAAATGCAACAGTCAAATAGTACCTTTAACTGGTTGTAACGGCTAGGAAATAAGAGGTCACTATGCCAAAATAAAATATTATGCAGTCATATAGAATCATATGTAGTATAGGAATCTTCATCATATTCTTTCATATCATCAATAAGTATCTAAATATACTTATAAATCTTATCGCGCACAAAACTTAGGGGATAGGTTATAGATCTTACTTGATTTTCTCCCCCTAAGCCAATAGTTTTGACTTAGTCTGATGATGAATTCTCCACATTACCTAATGTTGTGGAGCTCTTTGTTAATTCAAAAGATTTGAGTTCACCTTTCTTAGCCCATGTTTCCTTCATATGTTTTCTAATTCCTTCAACATCTATAGTTTTCTTTCCTTTATCATTAACATGCCTACTCACCAATTGATCTTCAATGTTTTTTTTCTTAGTACTGCAAGATATAGCAAGATGTCCAATCCTATTGCAATAGTAACACACCATACTTGAATGTCTCCATGGTCCATCATTTCCTCTACTAGTTCTCATCCTAAAATTGACAAATGTATGTCCATAATTGTGACACATAGAATAGATAACATCCAATCAGTTTCTTTGTTGATTAGGTCTCTACCGATTGAAGTTATATGGCCTTTCATTACTGGTTTTATCCTTGAACTCATTAGACTTATGACCATACTTGTTGCACTGATAAAAAATAAAATGGAAGATATTAGATCTAGCATTTAAATCTTCACATCTTCCATTAAAATTTTTAGATCTAGGAATAGGTGTGTTAGGTTTATTATGTCCAATAGGTCTAAACTTACATACATTAGAAGTATGAACTTCCTTGTGAGAATTAAAACATATTGGTCTATAATTCATCTTACCAGCTTTATTTTTGTTCACCTTAGGTGCTGACTTGTCTTCTCTTGCACTGATCTTCTTAGTACTAGATGATTCACTTACTTCAAATTTTGAAAACCCTAAACCTAGTTTCTCATCATTTCTCCTTTGGTTTGAGATTTTTTCATAAATCTTAGTATAATTATTATTGAACTTGTCCAATAGGTCATTGGTTTCCTTCAGTTCTCCCTTCAAATTTTCATTCTCTTTCCTTAGATTCTCATTTTCTCTTATGCCATTGGTATTTTCTTCATTTGTATCATGTAGGTGTTCATGCAAAATAACAACTTCTTGTTTAGATATGAATAGTTCTTCCATCTTGTCTTTCAATATGTCATCTTTGTCTTTGATATCATCTTATGCAACCCTCTTTGCTTCATCTACCATTATCCTAGCTTCTATCTCTTGACCCATTCTGATTCAAGAGTTCTCCAACTCTATTTTCATGTTTTTATTTTCTTGCTTCAGCTTTTCTAGAGCTCCTTATGCATATCCTTGTTTTCCTTAGCTAAATTCTCATCCAACTCCAAGATCACAACATCTATCTCAAATTTATCAGATCCACTCTGTTCAGATAGATGTTCAATTATGTCTTCACTTTCACTCAACTATTGAACCAATTCTTATCTTTTAGCACTAGATTTATTCAACTGATCTTTGAGTTTCTCAATCATGTCTTCGGCCTTTACAAGTTATCATCTATAGGATTCGATATCTTCCTCAAGGATATCTCCCAAGTTGTTAGGATTTTTATAGGAAATTGTTCTTTGATACCAATTGTTAGATATAGGAGGCACTGAGAGTGGGGGGGGGGGGGTGAATTAGTGCATATAGGTAATGAACCAATTAAACCAATAGTATGATTATGATTATTAATAGCTTCCAAATAATAAAACAAGAAAATGTAAATATCACATAGAAAAAACACAATTTAAGCATCCAAAAATCATAACACATAACACCACTATTTTTATTGTGGAAACCCTTGTAAAAGGAAGAAAACCACGATGGGGATGACACATATGAATCTCTTCATTGGAATAATAATAGTTTCCCTATTAGGAGCTTACAATACCCTATTTTAAGGGTTCACCCTATTAGGAGTGACTATTACCTTGTTAGAAGTACCAAAATACCTATTTGGGTCTACCTCATAAGAGGGTTTAGAAGTCTAGTTAAGAAGTTACCCTATTAAAGGATTTATACAAAAAGACCTATCAAATTCCACCTTGTTAAATGATTTAACTTGCTAACATATCAAATTATCCTTGAGAAATGAACTCAAATAGTTGATATGGAAATGACACTGCTTTTCTATCAGATCCCCTGTAATCTCTGAACTTTGGCACACAAGACTACCTCTATCTCTGATCACAAAAACCAAACTCATGATCACAATCTTAAATCATGTGATTTAGTTCACCTTTATACTGTTGTTCTTAATTGATTTAAGATTTGAACATTTTTTTACAAGTTGGTCCACAACATTGACCTAACTTGTGGAAAATCATGCCAATAATACCTAATATGTTGGCCCAAAATGTATTAACATGTTGACCCAAAAATCAACTACCTCGATCATCTAATCCTCAGGAACCAATTGACAACACAACCAGTTCACACTTATTATATCACAACAATACTAACTCACCCAAAACATTGAGTTAATAGTTGTGGTTGTAGAGCTGTAGTTATTTGACCTTGGTAATCCACTAGAAATGATAGCACCCCCCAAAGTATCATCTATCTTTACCACCACACAAAACATTCTTTGTTACTGCCTTCATGCTCACCTATTAAAACACTTAGATTATTTTGCCTTTACCTATCCATCTAGTTGATCAATATATGTAACCTATTCATCAAATCTAATGGAAATAATAGAGTTTTCATCAATGAGAAACTCCTAATCATCAAGAATTGTATCTTAACACCAAAATCCATCATAACGACTATAGGATATGCATTAAAATTTGGATCAGTGGTTGTATTATTATTCTTTTATTTCTTTATGTCATTACCTGGTAAAGAAAATGTTGAATGGAGGACTAACATTCCTATCAGTAAGAAAATTTATAGATACCTAGATGTGTTGGAAAACATAGTAGATTCCTATAAGGCATACTTTATCTCTTTGTAGGAAAATGTTGCGTCAAGATTAATGGTTACTAGTGCTATACTGGTAAGACTTGGTGACTAAGGTTCCTCCATAGGACAAAAGAGATTGGATGTAGATTTTGATGGTTCCTCTCTACAACCTAAGAAGAGAAAAAATAGTGATAAAGGAAAGGAAATAGTTACCATTTCAAAAAATGAAGAAGAAGCTAAGAAGATAAGGATGTAGAATATTTGGAAGAAAAAGAGGATGAAGAGGTGGAGAAAGATGTGGCTTCTCTAAAAAAATATGATTCTATAGATTCTAATGAGATCTAGACTTTTCTAGATGGAAATTTTGATAGAATTGGTGAAATGTGGAAAGGTTGTTTATCGGTGAGAAAGAATTCAATGATGGATTTTCTAACTGATCATTTGACCAATAAAAGAATTACAATATCTAGTGTGTCTAGAATATTACCAGTTGAATTAGTTAATGAAATTGAAAATAATTTACTGCGGCATGGTGCAAATTTCAGTGTGGTTAAGAGGTCTCTAGAAAAGATATGTACAAATGCAAAAAAAAGACTTACCAAAGTTATTAGTGAGACAAAGGGTTGTGTGAAGGAAACTTCAAATTTATATAGGTATTATCTTTGGTGACCCGCCGTTGTAGACAATTTCAGAGGTAGAAGTGAAGTGATTGAGAAGGAATTGAATGAGATAGGAAAGACATGAATTCTTCAAGGAAAACAAAGGAAAATAGAGGATTAAATTTGTGATCTTCAGGAAGAATGGTTGTTGTTAAAAATATAGAGGTAAGAGTTGATTAAAAAAAATTGGTTAGTGAAGGACATGATAGAGGTTTGGTTGAAGCACGTTACCAACATTCTTTTTGATGCTAAAGTTTGTGCCTGACAATTTTAGTCTTTGGAATGGAGTAAATATTTTTGATAAGTTGGTTGGGTGTGAGAGCTTGTGCCCGATTGAGGGCTATTGTTGTTGACTGTAAGAAGGAGCTTCCAATTTTAAAAGAAATATATAAGAAATTATTTTTCATAAAATCTATTGTATTCATTTGAATTTCTTTATTATGTTTTTTTCCCTTTTCCATTGTGGAAAAACGGGGAGAGGGAGTGAAAAAAAAGTTGCATCTACTTAGGGGGAGTTTTTGGTTTTGAAGATCAGAGTTTTTCTATTTTTTAGTTTTGGTAATGCCAAATGGGGAGATTGTTAGACATATTTATTTTTTGTTGGAATTATTATTATTGATGTCAAACCTTCATACCAACATCTCGGCGGTATGAGTCGATTGTTGGTATTTTTGGTTATGTACCTATTGGTTGTTGATTAAAGTATCGGAGGCTTCAGTTATTCATAGAACATGTTCAGTATGGACATTTTTTATATAGTCAAGGATGTAGGGAACTCAAAGAGATCAATCTAATCCTTGCAACATGAGTCACACAATAAAAAAATTTATAAAATAATGGAGAGAAATGCAAGATCAATCTTCTTATTTTTAGATAATTGGATACAATGGATCTTCTACATGCAGTCATGTCTATTTTATGAACCTTTTGTAGGTTATCCTTTTATACTATCTATTCTAACCCAAGATAATAATCTCTACTGCTACTCCCTTCTTCTATATTCTTTATGATACACTCAGGGATCAATTACAAGAGTATTAAGCCTTCGCAAGCATTAGGTCGGCCTAAGAAAGATTACATTTCCCAATGAGAATAAAATGTATTAAAAATATAGGTCAAGACCCAAATCATAAGGATATCCCTCCAATTAATGGAAGATGAATCACGATCCCTCAAATAGGCCAGCCTAAGATGTAATAGAATCAATAAATGCACCATTAAGCTTCACTCATCACAAAATGCATTTGTGATATCGAAAACCATAAATTGGTAGTGAAACATGAAGAACAACTAAGTCCCACCAAAAATCTGCAAGATCTTATACGCATAGTAACAAAATGAGATGTAAAACTATGAGAAGGTTTATAAAGTGTCCAAGAACATGCCATAAGTTCCACATCTACAAAAGATCCAAATTGAATGAATAATCCTCTACTAGTTCGTCTTTCCAATTCAAAAGATACTCCTTATACTGCCTACCTCGTGTACTTCTACCAATTCTTCTATTTTATCCATTCACTTCCTAGGGTACTGTTGCTCAACATATAATTCATTAAAACCAAAAACAATTGGTTCATGATACCTATACAAATCTGCAATATTGAATGTAGGTAAAATATCCATATCATCTAGCAACTCCACTTCATATGCATTTTCTGAATCAAATTTCCTCAAGATTGTACATGGTTAAAACCTCCTCATCTTCATCTTGTTATATGTTCCAATAGGAAATCCTCCCTTCTTTAGATACATCATTACTTCATCCTCTACTTGTAATTCATTATGTCTCCTCTTCATATCCACTTTCTCCTTATATGTCTGGTTTACTGTCTCCAAATGTTGTTTGACTTGATTGTCCAAGATATTCATGTGTTTGGAAAATTCTTCTTCGTATGCACTCCTCTTGAATTCATGATTGATATCCCTCAATTCAGATACTCCTCTAGGATTAATACTAGTAACTACCTTAAATGGTGTATTCCCTATGCTCCTATTTACTAAATTTTTATATGCAAACTCTTATTGTGCTAGAACTAAATCCTAATTTTAAATCTTCTCTCCAACTAAACATAATAGTAAGCTACCCAAACTGCTATTCACTACCTCTTTTTGTCCATTTAACTATGGATGAAATGTAGAACTTGTATGCAATGAAAATGTAGACCAATTTTCTGCAAATGAAAAGCACCAAAACACCAACCAAAATCACATTAGATGTTAGCCATTTCAAATGCAAAAAATTAAGTAACTTCCATGACAACCTCCAATGAGCTAAAAAAAGGGCACCCAAAGCCTTGTTTGATTTTCTCTTTGAGATTATTGTGGGTATGCTCTCCCAACACAAATGAAATACAAAACTATGGGATGCAAGCTAGATGATAGTGAAGGAGTTGAGAAAAAGTATGAGGAACTTGCCCCAAGCTTCACAAATGACAAAGATTAAGATGATGCAAGATTGATATAAGACTATGATAATGCAAATAAGATTAACATCTAAGATGGATGAAATAAGATTAAGATCTAAGAACAATATTAGATTTCAATAAAGAAAAGAACTAGAATGATTAAGAATGTTATAAGATGCAAGAGCTAAGAGATTAAGAAGAAAAAGAACCTTAGCCCTAAAAAGAGGAGTGAGGCCTCCTTTTATAGAAAATCAAAACAATTGGATGGTGGAGATTAAGAGGCAAAAGGGGAGTGGCTAAGATGAAGAGGCAAAAGAAATGAGTCGCTAGGATTAAGAAGCAAAAAGATGAAGTGAGAAAAGTCAAACTTCACTTGGGAGGGAAAAAGGGATTTGAAAATGATTGGTGGAGAAAAAAGATGGAGAGGTGGCCACCTTGGAAAATGTGATTGTGCACATGTTTAGAGGTAATCCACCTTTTAATCAAGATTAGAAGAATATAAGAAAAAGGTAAGCATAGGAAAAAGGGAAAAGGGATTAAATTAAAATAAATTTAATTTAATCATAGTTTAGAAGAATTTTAGGCTAGTGGAGAAATAAAATAAATAAAATTTATTTTATAAAGAGAAATGGAGGGATAATATATTAAATTAAATTTAATATATTATAGTATTTAAATAAAATTTAAATACAAAGGGAAAATGATTTTTTTAAATTAAAATAAAATAAATTAAATAAATAGAGGAATATAACGATTATAGTCAATTAATAAAATTAACCATAATGTTAAGGGAAAATATTAATAAAAATTAATATTAGTGTGAAAGGACAATTTTAGGTGTCTACATTTTGCCCCTCTTTGATGCGGTGTCGAAATCGGCATTGCGTCAAAGAAGAAGAAAACAAGATGCCCCAAGAGTCTTGCCTAAGCGAAGACACAAAGAGGATGTGGCCCCTTGAGAAAATTGGGCAAAAAATTAATTTTGACAATTTTCTCAAAAAGAAAGGGTGAGGATAATGGAAGTGAATAAAAGAAGGCCTCCAATGCAAAATGAACCTAAATGCAAACTATCACTGTGTCAACATTGGAGAGCATATCCAATTTTTATATTGTTCTTCACGTTATGCACCAAGGTATGAGGAACTAAGATGACCATGTGCCAAGTACATGACAAAAAAGGTCAAATACAACCATATGCCTTATGACGCCATGTCCCTATGACAATAGGATTTAAAGACCATGATAGATGCAAAAAATAATAATACATACAAGAAACAAGAAAGCATGCACAAAAAACCAAAAGCAAACCAACATATTGCCCCTAGTCAAGATGAAAACCAATTGATTGAGTGTTGACTGATTGGGAGGGCAGGGCCTCAAAGATTGGGAAGGAAACATCCCACGATGATTGGATTTGAAGTTGGTCAATTGATTATCAGATGATTTGGTTTAAGACAATGGCTTGACTAAAGATTAACATGTTAGATTTCAAGATTGGATTGCATGGATTAGTATTGATTGCACTTGATTGGAATGACTTGAGATCTTTTGGATTTTAGGGATTTTTTTATTTTTTATTTTTTCAGGACCATACATCAAATTTTTTTTTTTGAATTTTTTAGGATCATTTAATATTGTTTTTGGATTTTTGAAATTTTTAAATTTATTTGGATGAGAGGATTGGATAGAATGGGATTGGAAGAGAAGATGATTGGATATGATGAGATTGAAAAACATGAAAGGGGAATAAATGGATTGGATTAGAGGACAAGTAGATTTGATAGATAAGATGGTTTGAATAAGATCAAAGGATGATTAAGAGATTGGATAGGAAAAAGAATAAGTGGATTGGGACCAATGCCAAGGGATAACCAAGGAATGATAGAGGATGGAAGGATGAAGAGATGTTTGGTTAGAAAATTAATGGATGAAAGAGATGGATTTGATAGGAGATGGATGGAATGAGTGGATAGGATAGAAGATATATGGAATGAATGGATAGGTAAGGGTAGGATATGTATGACTATAGGATGGGGAGTATAGCGATGGATATCCAAGAACTATGTCAAAAAGGAGTTAAATACCCCACACTAGAAGGAGGAGGATGAAGGATGGAAAGATGGAGGATAACAATGTATAGGATGAGAGGATGGGGATAGGAGATGGGTATGATGGGGAGGAAAGTGATATGGTGGGGAGGATGAAGGATGGAGAGATGGTGGATAAAGGATGTATGAAGTGGATGGATAATGAAGAAAGGATATTTATGGAGGAAGTGAAGGCTTGTGTTGTCCAAAGCATGCAAGGATATTTTCTTTATTGTACTTCCTCTAGTTTTTTAAGCAAGAGCAATGACATGAAAGTGAAATGGATTTGGATAAGGGATATGAGATAGGGGATATAGATGGAATTGGATAATAGATAATGGATCGATAAAATATATAGGATACTCAAGATCAAGGACATGGGAAGGTGTATGGACTCAAAGAGTATTATGTATGATGGATTAAGGGAATGAATATAATGAGGACTACGAGATGGAGGATAGGGATGTCAAGATCATATATGTGAAAATGGATGGATAAGGAGTAAGGGTTATGGAAGGTACATATGGATAGAGGAGATGCATAGGATAGTCAAGATCAAAGATGGGAAAGGAAATGATAATGAACTTAGATAGGAAAATGGATGGTGGATAGGGAATGTGGAAGATATTTATGGTAGCATAATATGGATGGAGCTTTCCCCCAAGTATAGAGTGCAAGGGGAGGTGGATAAATGACTGGATAAGATATAATATGTATGTGAAGTAGATGATAGGGAAGATATTATGGATGGATAGCAAGAAGGAATTGCATCCAATTATGAAGAGAAATAGGATGGAGGGATTACACATGACACCTGTTTGTCAGGTTTTCATCATGGTACTTGTCCAAGGTGCCTGATTACCAAGTTTTCACCATTGGATGATTTATTTTTCTTTTTCTTTTTTTCTTTTTTTAATTTTTTTTTTGGAGGAATTCAAGCTTGATGCTCTTTGGATAATGTTCCTTTGGAAATATATTCTATGACTGGCCAAGGTCTCTGAAATATATGCTCAAGGAGATGATAATGGTGATGATAGGGGAATGATGTGGAGGATAAGATAGATGATGGATAAGGATTTATGTGCAAGATGGAGTAAGAGGAATGGGAGGATATGATATGGAAGGATAGGGAGTAGATAGAGGAGTTCGATATTGGATAGGGTACTAAAAGGTTTTTGCGGGAGTAGGTGGAAATTATGGCAAGATAAACATCAACACACACCTTGAAGGGTAGTGGAAAAGTGAAGGGAGAATGAATTGGTTAGTGTGAGGTTTTGATGTAAGAAGTGATGTGGATTTTGGGACACAAGGACTCAAAATAGATGGAGGAGAGAATGGAAGATATTTTGAAGAATACAGAGTGGAAGTCTTTGGAAGCTTAAATGTCAACATTGATTTTTATTTTATATTCTAGTCCTTTAAAAGAGACTTGGGAATCCACATAGCTTTTGATTTTTCTTTATGTTTATGTACTTTTCACCATAATTCTTCCATGATGGATTTATGAACCCATATTTTATTTGATTTGATTTTTTGCTTGGAGGACCCTTGTGGTCTCTTGAGTATTTCCCTTTTCTTTGTGGCCACATGTCAATTAGATAGGACATGGTGATCTTCATATGTAAGTGGATTCTTGTATTTCTGATTTTTATGTTGTACATCCAAATTCCTTCTAAAATACTTAGGAATTGTGGATGAATGAGGCTCATATAACGGGTTTTGATGGATAGATGGATAGATGGATATAAATCTCTCAAGGATGCATGCCTTTGTTGATCTTGAGGTATGGTGGAAGAAATAAATGATGAGCTAGGAGTGAGAGGTATAGTGGATGGAGGAACATAAGGACCTAAAATGGATGGAAGGGATGAAGGGTTTAACATTAGGATATAAGGGCCCAAAATGGATGAATGCAAAGAAGGGTTTCCTTTAGGGATATAGGGGCCCAAGATGGATTTGGAAGATAATGAAGGAATATGTTTATGCTTGAATGGAGGTATATAAGGTGTAGGAGAGATATGAGCATATGTAGAGTGAGTGATATTACCAAGGCCATCAAGTGTAGGGTTTCCTTGGTCCTTGAGAGGCTCCTTAATAGGAATAATAAGAGCTTGAGGAAGAATATGATCCTGTGAAGGATTAGGATCTTGAGATGGAGGATCAAGAAGGAGAGTGGGATCTTTTGGAGGATTAGGATCATGAGGGGAATTAGGGGGAATAATGGGATCTTGAGAGGGATTGGAATCATGACATGGAAATGAAGGGGTACTTTGATCTTGACTTTGGGGAGGATTATGTAGTGGAGTGGAAGAGAAGGTAAGATCTTGAGATATAAGGATATCGTGGAATGGAGTAGAGGGAATGCCTTGATCTTGATTAGGAATGGAATCATGAGGTGGATCAAGAGGGATAGTTGGATTTTTAAAAATAAAGGGATCAAAGAGTGGAGGAATTCTTGGATCTAGAGGATGTGAGGAATGTTTGTTAGCATGCTTTGGGAAAATGTCTTGACATGTGTGGACTTGTGAGGGTGAGGTGATGGAGGGGTTGGGATCTTCAAATTCAATAACTCCTTTGTCAATGAGGTCTTGGAAAAAGTTTTTAAAATTTAAGAACTTCTTGATATCATGACCCTTGATGCGATGATAATCATAGTATTAATTTTCCTTATACCAAGTAGGTTTGGGTTGACTCTTATCAAAGGGAATAGTGTTTGGAAAAACCATCATGTTTTAATGAACAAGTAGGTGGAATATGACATCAAGAGGGTCCACAAGGGGAGTGTATTGTCTTGCTTTGGGTTATTGTGAAGCTTTGGAGGATAGGAATGATGTGGGTTTAGGAGTATTAGTATTGTGTGGAGGTTGAGGATTATGTGGAGGATTGGGGTTTGATGGTGGATGAGGATTATGGATTTGGAGAAAGAGGGGAGGACACGTCTTCAAATGCAAACTTTTTCTTTTGACCCCAATTTTGTAAGTTAAGGAAAATGTTTTTAAGCTCTTCAATTTCTTGGGCAAGGTTAAGAATGTGAGAG
Organism: Chamaecyparis obtusa; assembly: GCA_027943335.1. Classification (NCBI taxonomy): domain Eukaryota; kingdom Viridiplantae; phylum Streptophyta; class Pinopsida; order Cupressales; family Cupressaceae; genus Chamaecyparis; species Chamaecyparis obtusa. The sequence goes on along the minus strand of BSBK01002178.1, from coordinate 421,067 downwards.
ACATCATACGGGTGATGGAGGGAATCATGTGTGGATGGAGCATAATGAGGTGGATTTCCCTTGTCAAAGGTAGAGGAAGAATAAGGAATTTGATATGGATTGGGATTGGATATGAATTGAGGATTGATTTGGTAGGTGGTTTGGATTGGAGGTATAGTTTGAGGATTAGGATTTGGCACTTTGAAGTCCTCAACCATTTTGTGAAACCAATCAATATTAATGATGTTTGAATTAGAGATTTTGATTCGATTGGAGGAAGATGATGTAGAGGAAGATTTGATTTAAGAGTGAAAGATTTGATGATGGACAAAATATGAACTTAAGACTAGGAGCAAGTTTGGATTTTGATTTAAAAGGGCAGGGCCTCAAGGATTTTGATATGAGTGGATGATAGATTTGATTGATTTAGAGGGAAGGGAATCAAGAATTTTGATTGATTTGATTTGGTTTTGATTTTGGATTTGCAAGGGTAGGGCCTCAAAGTTGGATTTGATTTGATTTGATTTGATTGATGATTAAAGCCAAAAGATTATGATGGTGCTCCTAAGCCAAAAGTAGAAGATTAGAAGATGGTGTTGATAAGACTTGGATTACGAATGGATGAATAGGAAGGGTAGATTAGGGATGTTTGAAGACAATTTTAATGGATGATGTGATTGATTTGGATGATAGGGGAGATATGGATTGAATTAGAACATAGAAAGAAATAGTGCAATGTGCATGTCCAAAAGATTTACATGGGTCTCAACATAATCGAAGACACTTAAAACACATTCTACCTAAGGTCAAAAGGGAGGTGTTACAACCTTTACCCATAACTTGATGGACTCAGCCCCACAATTAAGTGGTTGAATGGCCTTTCCTAGGACTATGCAAGTTATGGATCAATTGGAAAAGAACAATGCTCATAGTGCATGTCTTTCCACATTTCCATATTCAAGCTTTAGTGTCCAAGGGAACACATATGGGGAGTATCTTGGGGTGATCTAGGTAAGTCCACTTGGATCAATCCTTGCACAAAGGAAGTCACACGACTGAAATGGTTAGCTTCTAAATCCTTAGGTGTCTAGTAAGGTCCTTCATTCATGACTATCCCTTGTAGTTCCACAAGTAGAATTAAGGCCTATAGTCCTACAAGCATCCAAAAATTATAGTCTTGCAAGAAAGATTCAGACCTCTCAGCCCTATACTAGATGAACATATTCCCCTTGTAGTAAACAAGATTGAGACCTGATGAAGGGTGCTCCCCTTAATACCACAAACACATAACAAAAATAGAGAAACAACAACAATATGCAAGAATACACAATTGGCTTCTTATTATCTCCACAAATGTGGAATTACAAACTTTTAGAATTACAGTATGCAAAGCCTCATGGGCATCCCCTTACAATATTCTATAGGACAAAGCCTCGAATCAATACTCAGATCTACTACCCAGAACTGTCCTAGACAACACTATAGGCCTTCTTTATATAGGCATTTTCCACCGCCCGAGAAGGTTCCATAAATTTAGCGCTTAGGGCCGACCAAACTTAGAATTATTTTATTTTTCAATTTATTATATCAGAGTCAGCTCAAAATAACTTTTGAAACCTGAACAAAAATTTTGGAGGAAAATTATTTTCTGCCATTTCAAGTGGCCTAACTTTCGAAGACCATAAGTCATCACCAATTGACCCGATTGACTATTATAACCCCATTTTGGAAAGGCCACAAAGCACTCTACAGGCTTGACTAGTGCAAGCCCCTGTCACCCAAATTTTTGACCTCATCCGGGGCCTCTAAAGCCTTCAAAACTGAGTTCAAAGTTTTTGTACCCTGCTGCCAATACCAAAAATCTTTAATATCTTCAAAACTAGACCTGATCTAGCCATGAAACTTTATTGGTAGGCTGATATGACTGAGATGAACCTCCACATGTAAACTTAGAACATTCCAAGATTTATGACCAACTTACTAAAAATAGCAAGTTTCCATAAATAGCAGCTCTACACAAGATAGCCCTTATAGAATACAAAAACATAAATATTTTTGGGTGATGCAAGATTGCTCCTACACCCAGGATGCTCCTGCGTCAGACACCCGGGGCAATTTGAGAAGTGACCCCATCATGTCTCAGGTGTGTAGAGGAAAACCAAGATAGTTAACCTCCTCCTTTGTTAGCCATGATGAATCTTCAATAGGTCATCCTTTCCACTTGACCAGATATTCTTCATATGTCCTGTTCCTTGTGCTTCTGCCAACACGACTATCCAGTATGTCTTCAATCTCCTTGATATCTAAACTAGTTGCTGGAATACTCCACTGTGCTGTTGTAACCTCATCTTCAACCCCTCCTTCATGATACTCTGTCAGATCTAAAATGTTAAACACTGGTGAAATATTCAGCTCAGTAGGCAATTCTACCTCATATGCATTTCCTGAATCATGCTTCTTCAGTATCCTGCATGGCCCAAAGTTCTTGATTTTCAACTTGTTATATGTACCAACTGGAAATCTTTCCTTCCGCAAATGAACCATGACTTCATCTCCAACCTGAAATTCCTTATGCCTCCTTTTCTCATCTGCCTTAGCCTTATACTATGCATTCATCTTGGTAATGTGCTTCCTCACCTCCATATGGATGTTCTTAAAATATTCTACAAAATCCTCAGCTTCAGCACTACTTATTTCTCCTTTATCTATCTTTCTCAATTCAGATGCATTTCTAGGACTACTTCCATATACAATCTAGAATGGTGATTTACCAGTGCTCCTGTTGACAGAATTATTATATGCAAATTCTGCCTGTGGTAAAATCAAATCCCATCCTATTGGGTTATCTCCAACCAAACATCTCAGCAAATTCCCCAAAATCTTATTCACCACCTCTGTCTATCCATCAGTCTGTGGATGATGTGATGAACTAAATTTCAAATCTGTCTTCAACTTCTTCCACAATGTATGCCAGAAATATCCAACAAACTTAGTGTCCCTATCTGAAACTATACTTTTTGGCAAACCATGTAGTCTCACTACTTCTCTAAAAAACAATTCTACTACATGAACAACATCATTAGTCTTCTTTCAGGGAACAAAATGTGCCATCTTTGAAAATCTGTGAACTACTACAAAAATTGAATCATGTCCCCATTGTGTCCTTGGTAAACCAAGAACAAAGTCCATACTGATATCCTCCCAAGGCTTCTCTGGTACAGGGAATGGCTGATACAACTCTGTATTCTGCTTCACTCCTTTCACCATCTGACATACTCTGCAACTTTGTACAAACTTCTTGACATCTTCCTGCAACTGTGGCCAATAATAATTCTCACTAACCAAAGCAAAGGTTTTATCTCGACCAAAATTTCTAGCCAATCCTCCGCTATGCTTCTCCTTGATGAGATTCTCCCTCATAGAACTTCTTGGAATGCACAACTAATTCCCTCTAAATAGCATATCATCTTGAATGATAAAATCCAGCCACTTCGTTCTGTCTAGAGTAACAGGTTCTTTACAAGCTTTCCAAGCTTCACCAAAATCAGGATCCTCTGGATACAAATTCTTGAGTTTCCTAAACCCAACCAACTCAATCTGCATCTTTTTCAGCAATAGTTACCTTCTGCTAAGTGCATCTACAACCCTATTAGACTTTCCACTTCTATGTTTCAAAACAAATGTATAACTCTGCAAAAACTCAACCCATTTCAAATGCCTTTGATTCAACTTTCCTTGACTATTCAAATATTGCAAAGCTTAATGATCAGTATACAAAACAAACTCCTTAGGAAGCAGATAGTGTCTCCACTTCTTCAATGCTTGAACTATAGCATAAAATTCCTAATCATAAATAGAATATTTCCTCTTGGCATCATTTAACTTCTCACTGAAATAAGTAATAGGTTTACCTTCTTGGCTCATAACAGCTCCTATTGCAGTACCACTAGCATCACAGTCTACTTGAAACACATTATTAAAATTTGGAAGTGCTAAAACAAGTTGTTCTGTAACTTTCTATTTCAACAGTTTAAAACTCTTATCTGCCCCATTAGTCCACTTGAACTCTTTTCTATCCCCTCTCATTGTTTCAGTCAAGGGTCCACAAATACTACTAAAATTTTTGATAAAATTTCTGTAAAAGCTAGCCAAACCATGAAAATATCTTACCTCAATAGCACTCCTTGGAGTAGGCCATTCAAGGATAGTCTGTACTTTCTCTGGGTCCATTTTTAGACCTTTTGTTGAAACTACAAATCCCAAATACACTAACTCCTTCACAAAACTGCACTTCTTCAAATTAATCAACAATTTCTCATCTCTCAACTTCTCAAACACCATACGAATATGCATCATATGTTCCTCCAATGTCTTGCTAAAGATCAAAATATCATCTAGGTAAACAATGAAAAACTTACCCAGAAACTCTTTTAGAACCTCATTCATGAGCCGCATGAAAGTGCTCGGTGCATTGGTTAGCCCAAAAGGCATGACTAACCACTCATATAGTCCTTCCTTTGTCTTGAAGGTAGTCTTCTATTCATCTCCTTCTCTGATCCAAATTTGGTGATATCCACTCTTCAAATCTATGTTTGAGAAATACACAGCTCCACTCAAACAATCCATAATATCATCCATTCGTGGAAATGGAAACCTATACTTGATTGTGATCTTGTTTATTACTCTAGAATCTATACACATCCTCCATTATCTATTCTTCTTTGGTGCTATTACCACTGGTATAGCACAGGGACTCAGACTCTCTTGAATCAACCCCTTCTGCAATAACTCATGTACTTGTCTGTTCAACTCTTCACTTTCTACTGGTGTCATTCTATGTGCTACCTTGTTTGGCAAATTGGCTCCTGGAATTAAATCCATCTGATGACTGATCTTCCTTACCGATGGTAATCCATCAGGTACATTATCAGATACAAAATCTTGAAACTCATTCAACAAATCTACAACCTCTACAAGTACATCTTCTACTTCTTCTTTACCAGCTTTTGGAATTAAAGAAAAACACACATGCTCATGCCTCATACCATCTAGGAATTTTCTTCCATCAACAAATGTTATTCTTGCATTACCACATACCTTTTCTTTGGTCTCCTTCAATGGATTTAGCTTATGTCACACTCCATCCTTTGTTAGGGAGTAGGTATTCGCACAACCATCATGTACAACACATCTATCAAACTACCACGGTCTACCCAACAACATATGACATGCATCCATAGATATGATATCACATAGTACCTCATCTTGGTACTTGCTGATCTTGAACTTTACCAGACACTGTTCACTGACCATGACCTTGTGGTCATCCTGCACCCAGGCAATCTGATATGGATGTGGGTGTTTCTATCTCTTGTGCTTCAACTTTGTCACCATCTCTTCTGACACCAAATTGTTAGTGCTTCCACTATCAATAATCACATCACAACATTTACCCTCACACTTGCACATCTAGTGCGAAACAGGATCCTCCTTTGTTCAGGTTCATTCTCACCACTCAGCAGGACTCTTCTGTTAATCAGTGTTTCTCCTCTTTTAGCATCCTCTAAATTTGATGATTTGGCATCTTGATCTACATGTGCAACTCTGGTCTGGCCTTCATTCCTCCTATATGTCCTTCCTTGGCATTGAGGACATTCAAATGCCCTATGACCTTCTCCATAGTGAAAACATGTTCCACGGAAGCCTCCTCTTCCTGAACCTTGTCCTCTTCCTCTTCCTCTCTGATCTCTATTATTCTGATCTTGGAAATGATTAGAATTGTTTCCTCTCTAATTTTGACTGCTATTGGCCTCATCCTTCTTTTTTGGATCTTCATTTCGGCCTCAATATGACCATCCACCAGATCATCCACCATGACCTCTTCCATTTTGTCTGCTCTCAAACTTCTTGTTCAGCTTTTCCTCCACTTTTAGGGAAAACTGGTATGCCTCTTCAATACTGTTCATTCAAACCAGATTCATCTCCTCCTTAATGCTTGGCCTCAACCCATTAAGGTAACAAGAAACTTTCTCCATATCAGCTTTCACATGGCCTGTTCTGATGAGGATTCAATAGAACTCCTCTGTATACTCCTGAACAGATCATCCCGATTGCTTCAAACTTTGCATTTTCTTCAGTAGGTCAAGCTCATAATCAATAGGGATGAACTGTCGCTTCAATTTATCCACCATCCAATCCCATCTTGTGATTTTATCTTTCCCTCTTCTATTTCACTCCAATTGAATCTCTTGCCACCAGATCTTCACATGACCTTTCAGTCTGGCCTTTGTGAATTTGACCCTATCAGGATCCTCAATATCTTCATACTCAAAACATTTTTCACATTCATTGATTCAGTTGATCAATTCTTCTGGGTTAAGATTTCCCAAAAATGTTGAAACCTTGATCTTAGGTCTTTTTTTGATCATGGAAATGGCTCAGAAAAGCCTTTCTTCTTCTCGATTCAAAATTTTTCCTTCTTCTTGATCATCATTTCCTTCTTCGGCTTCATCCTCACTTTCATCTCTGACATTAAGATTCATTCCTCTGTGAATCTCTTCTTCCAATGCTCACACTTGTCTCTAGAGTGCTCTAACCTCAGGTGTTACAACACCAAATCTTCCACCACGTTCCCTTCATGGAGGCATTTTTGCAATGCGTGCTAAAACCCTAACCACGGTCCTAGTGCAAACTGCCTCACAGTCAATGATCTATTTACACAGAAACCCTAACCCACGATCTTGGTGCAAACTGCCTCATAATCAGTGATCTATTTACACACTTAGGAACTCCTTCTCTGATACCACTTGATGAAGGGTGCTCCCCTTAATACCACAAACACATAACAGAAATAGAGAAACAACAACAATATGCAAGAACAGAAAATTGGCTTCTTATTATCTCCACAAATGTGGAATTACAAACTTTTAGAATTACAGTATGCAAAGCCTCATGGGCATCCCCTTACAATATTCTATAGGACAAAGTCTCGAATCAATACCCAGATCTACTACCCAGAACTGTCCTAGACAACACTATGGGCCTTCTTTATATAGGCATTTTCCATCACTTGAGAAGGTTCCAGAAATTTAGCCCCTTAGGGCCAACCAAACTTAGAATTATTTTATTTTTCAATTTATTACATCAGATTCAGTTCAAAATAACTTTTGAAACCCGAACAGAAATTTTGAAGAAAAATTATTTTCCGCCATTTCATGTGGCCCGACTTTCGGAGACCATAAGTCATCACCAATTGACCCGATTGACTTTTATAACCCCATTTTGGAAAGGCCACAAAGTGCTCTACAGGCTTGACTAGTGCAAGCGCTTATCACCCAAATTTTCAACCTTATTCGGGGCCTCTAAAGCCTTCAAAACTGAGTTCAAAGTTTCTATACCCTGCTGCCAATACCGAAAATCTTCAATATCTTCAAAACTAGACCTGATCTAGCCATGAAACTTTATTGGCAGGCTAAAATGACTGAAATGAACCTCCACATGTAAAATCAAAACATTCCAAGATTTATGACCAACTTACTAAAAACAACAAGTTTCCATAAATAGTAGTTCTGCACAAGATAGCCCTTATAGAATACAAAAACATAAATATTTTTGGGTGATGCAAGATTGCTACTACACCCAGGATGCTCTTGCATCAAGATCGTTGATGGCCCTACAAGCACGCAATCAAATGTAATCTTGCTTAGCAAGATTGAGGCAACTAGGCCCTACACATGAAGAAGCATTAGGAATAGAAAATAGCCAAGTCTCCCCTCTCTATGGATTGAAGGAAGCTTTTGATTATATTGGGGTGGAGTAGCTGAGTTCACTTGTTCCCCACTTGGGTCGTTCCCAAAAGATTACTCTCTTGGCAGACCCTCTAAAGGTAAATGCAAGAAAAGTAAGATGGATAGCTAATGGAGGTCAAGATTTCTAATTTTCCATAAGGAAAAGAGCATACTCTCCTACTCCATAGTTTCTCCCAAACACATCAAGCACATGTTCATTTACCAAAGATTCCTTTCTAATGACCAAATTAAGTAGGTCTAGATTTCTGATTTCCCCTTAAAGAGGAAAGAGCATACTCTCCTACTACCTAATTAAATCACAAAAAAGAACCTTCCTAATTAAACTGGATGCCTATAAAAAACAACTTAAGGTAGACACAATGTTTGCTTCAACCTCCAAGGCAACCTACAAAACCAATGAATTAGTAGTCTCAAATCTTTTCAAGATCTTCAAACAATGTCCTACAAAAAAAATAGATTAGTAGTCTCAAAATGTCTTAATCTTGGTCAACCATTCTGAAAAACCACTATTAGGAGATTGAAAATATTAGGATATTGCAAGAAAATTCAACCATGCATTGAACAATGTGCAAATAAAGTGCAAACTCATCACATTTTTTTTTTGTGTTTGACCTAGCCAACAAGATCTAATTTTTTTGATATGATTTCAGCTACAAAAATAGAAATGCAAAATAGAGACCCTTGCTAGAAAATAGAGAGCTTTCCAAAAATGTAAAAATTTTGGAAAAATTCCTTAATTTGTGCCCTAAGGACCTGATTTATCAAAATAGACCAATTTTCAAAGATTGAATTTTTGAGACATATTCATGCATCAAAATAAAAAACACAAAGAACATGCCATATGTAAAATTATTAGACCTTTCCAAAAATGTAAAATTTTTGAAAAATATGAAGATTTGTGACCAGAAACTAATTTTCATTGAAAATCATAAAAAAATTATAACTCCTAGAAAAATGATCAGAAAAATTTGAGTTTTGGACTGAGACATACTCTAATGATCCCCCACCTACAAAAAAAATTCAGACCAAAACTCCCAACCGTTTGAAAGATATGATCAAATATTTCAAAAAAACCTAAGGTTTTGTCTTCAACTCAACCTACACAAGCATTAGCATAAAAAAATTTCAAAAATGTAGATCTAATAGGGAAGTGGGTCCCACCGAGTGTGCCAAAATGTATGCAATGAAAATGTAGACCTATTTTCTGCAAATGAAAAACACCAAAACACCAAAACATCAAAACACCAAACAAAATCACATTAGATGTTAGCCATTTCAAATGCAACAAAATAAGTAACTTCCATTACAACCTCCGATGAGCTAAAATAAGGGCACCCAAAGCCTTGTTTGATTTTCTCTTTAAGATTATTGTGTGTATGCTCTCCCAATACAAATGAAATGCAAAACTAATACAAAACTATGAGATGCAAGCTAGATGATAGTGAAGGAGTTGAGAACAAGTATGAGGAACTTGCCCCAAGCTTCACAAATGACAAAGATTAAGATGATGCAAGATTGATTTAAGACTATGATAATGCAAATAAGATTAAGATCTAAGATGAATGAAACAAGATTAAGATCTAAGAACAATATTAGATTTCAATAAAGAAAAGAACTAGAATGATTAAGAATGCTAGAAGATGCAAGAGCTAAGGGATTAAGAAGAAAAAGAACCTTAGCCCTAACAAGAGGAGTGAGGCTTTCTTTTATAGAAAATGAAAACAATTGGACAGTGGAGATTAAGAGGAAAAATAATGGATGGACAAGATTAAGAGGCAAAAGGGGAGTGGCTAAGATGAAGAGGCAAAAGAAATGAGTGGCTAGGATTAAGAGGCAAAAAGATGAAGTGGGAAAATTCAAACTTCACTTGGGAGGGAAAAAGGGATTTCAAAATGATTGGTGGAGAAAAAAGATGGAGAGCTGGCCACTTTGAAAAAGGTGATTGTGCACATGTTTAGAGGTAATCTACCTTTTAATCAAGACTAGAAGAATATAAGAAAAAGGTAAGCATAGGAAAAAGGGAAAAGGGATTAAATTAAAATAAATTTAATTTAATCATAGTTTAGAAGAATTTTAGGCTAGTGGAGGAATAAAACAAATAAAATTTATTTTATAAAGGGAAATGGAGGGATAATATATGAAATTGAATTTAATATATTATAGTATTTAAATAAAATTTAAATACAAAGGGAAAATGATTTTTTTAAATTAAAATAAAATAAATTAAATAAATAGAGGAATATAACGATTATAGTCAATTAATAAAATTAACCATAATGTTAAGGAAAAATATTAATAAAAATTAATACTAGTGTCACAGGACAATTTTAGGTGTCTACAGAACTAAACTTCAATTATGTCTTCATCTTCATCTAAAGTGTCCTCCAGAAATAACCAACAAATTTACTATCTCTTTCCAAAACTATGCTTTTAGGTAATTCATGTAATCTCACAATCTCCTTGAAAAATAAGTCAGCCACATGTACTACATTTGTTGTCTTCTTAAAAGGTATGAAATGAGCCACCTTCAAAAATCTATCCACTATCATAAATATGGAATCATTACCTCTTGGTGTTTTTGGTAACCCAAGTACAAAATCCATGCTAATATCCTCCCAAGGTCTAGTTGGAACTGTCAAAGGTGTATACAATCATGTATTCTATCTACTTTCCTTTGCAACTTGACAAAATCTACAACTTGGGAAAAAATTTCTTACATCCTTATGAATCTGAGGCCATAAGTAATTCTCACTTACTAAATCCGTTATCTTATTACTACCAAAGTTTCTAGCTAATCCCCCACAATTCTTCTACTTAACCAGATTATCCCTAATAGAATTTCTAGGTATACACAACTCAATTCCTCTTAATAACATGCCATCTTGAATGAAATAGTCCAACCATTTACTTTGGTCTACTAAGAGAGGTTTTGTACAATCTTTCCAAGGTTTTGAGAAATCAAGGTCATCTTCATATAAGGTCTTCAACTCATCAAACCCCAACACTTCAATTATCATCTCCCTCAACAAGGTCCTTCTACTCAAATTATCAACAACTTTATCTGTTTTACCACTCTTATGTTTCAACACAAATATATAACTATATAAGAATTCAGCCCATCTCATATGTTTTTAATTCAACTTACTTTGACTATTTAGATATTGCAATGCTTGATGATTGGTATACAAAATAAACTCCTTAGGCAACAAGTAATATCTCTATTTTTTCAAAGCTTAAACTATGGCAAAAGATTCATGATCATAGACTGAATATATTCTCTTAGAATCATCCAATTTTTCTTTGAAATAAGCAATCAGTTTGCCTTGTTGAGTCAATACTTCTCCATTTGTATTTCCACTTGCATCATAGTCCACTTAATTTTTTTATTGAAATCAAGTAAGGTTAACACAAGTTGTTCTATCACCTTTTGCTTCAACAAATCAAAGCTCCTTTATGCTTCATGCATCATCTTGAATTATTTTTTCTCCCCTCTCATTATCTCAGTCATAGGGTTACAAACCAAACTAATATTCCTAATGAAATTTTGATTAAAAATTTCCAATCCATGACATGATCTCACTTCCCCAACACTTATAGGTGTAAGAAATTTTTTTTTTCTTTAACCTTCTCAGGATCCATCTTCAATCTTTCTATATATATTAAAAATCCAAAATACACTATCTCTTCTCTCATAAAGGAACATCTCTCGATGTTTATCAACAACTTCTTCTCCCTTAATCTCTACAACACTTGTCTCAAATGCAGGAAATGATCTTCCTTGTTCTTACTAAAAATCAAGATGTCATCAAGATAAATAATTATAAACTTACCCAATAATTTTTTCAATACCTCATTCATCAATATCATGAAAGTACTTGGTGCATTGTCAATCCAAAGGGTATCACCAACCATTCATACAATCCTTCATTTTTCTTGAATGTATTTTTCCACTCATCTCCTTCTATGATTCTGATATGATGATATCCACTTTTCACATCTATCTTTATAAAATATATGGCTCCACTTAAATAATTCATTATATCATCCATCATTGGTGTTGGTTCCTAAAAAGGAATTTACACTCAAAGAGACACTAATATACCTAAGACAGATTTTAAGGAGGGGTTAGCTCTAAATTGGGGATATTTGTAGGTAACTAGACCAAATATAGGGACAAGACTACCCTCTACACTTCTGGCTCTACAAAACCAAGGTAGGTACACCTAATATAACTCAATATTTAAGACTTCACAACCTTCTCTGGATTTATATAACAGATGGGATGGTGAGAAAATATTGAATGATAACCAGTCATTCATTGATTCTCAATCACCATAGATGAACATATGGCCTTATAACCTCAATATTTCAAAAGACTTGGGATTGGTTATGTTTAAATTTGAGGGATATAACTAGACCATATCAGACACATATCACTATAGAAGATACTTATTCCTAACCAGTGCCTTATCCACTGGGCTAAACCATAAACCAAAGTAGTATACAAAGACCAACTATTGTCAATAATTCATGACCCTTAATATTACCACTTGGTGACAATATTTATCTGTATATTCATATTCACACTACTTACAAATATCCTTGTGCACACATAATGAATCTTTTTTTAGGAATGGGAACACTAAGGGGGGGGGGGGGGTGAATCAGTGTTCACTACATTTAATCTTTTCTTTTACTCTTGAAACTTAACTTTAATGTTTAAGTACTGAAATGAACATCAACATAAACAAGATGCATAAATACAACATATAACACCAATATGGTTATGGGGAAACCCAAATAGGTAAAAACCCTTGTGGGAATTGACACCCACTAAGAATTGCACTAGTCTCTTGTGATCCTTGTTAGAAGATCTGCAACCTATTAGGAGTTATCTTTACAATGATTTTAGTACAGTGATCTTGTCAAGGGTCAGACCCTATTAGGATTATTTTACAATAACCCTATTAGGGGTGGGGACACACTATCCTAGAGCTCACTACTCAAGTGGTGAAGGCTACAATTTTCTAATCTTAGATACACACTATATTTGTTGGATGAACTAGCACTGTGACACTACTTGTTTGATCAATTCCTTTGATGTGTTGATGCTTTGACCTATTGCAAAGATCTAATACATATTAAATACTCTTTGCACACTTCTACTCTACTTATCTCAAATCTATATCAACTTCCATGTCATATTACAACAACGCATCTTATATTTATATGCGCTACCAAAATAATTAACTAGGTCGGCCTATAATCGATTACATACAACACTTTCGATTGAATTGGATCAAGCATGTTTACATACAAACAAAATTACATGTCTAAAACCTAAATATAATATGTGTGTAGCCTTTACAAAACAATATTATCATCGCTAATCAAATTACCAATAGTCAGCTATATACTTTGTTCTATTCTGGCATCCACTAGTTGTACCTCTTCAACTGTCTATATCTTCGTCATATGGTCTCATTTGATCATATTCTCTTATAATAGCATGAATACATACATACAATATTAACTTCAAGGGTGCATACCTTAACTAGGTCATACACACGTGCACTGATGCTCTGACCTTTTGGTACTCTGCTAATTGTCTAGTCTTCTGTACTTAGCCAAATTCTGATCTTCTGATAATGTGCGTTGACTCCAAAACACTATATGGATTTGTTTCCATAATGAAAACACTATATTTAGTCATGTACAATAGTATAGTCAACTTTCCAACAATCTCCCCCTTTTTCATTGATGACAACAAAGGAATATGGCAAAGTTACTAATTGTACCCTTATAAAAAACTTTTTAACGTACTTTATCTTATATCTCCCTTAGACTCTATACTATACATCTTCTTTACATATAAGACTCCAAGAATCCATATTCTATACACAATACTCCCCCTTTGACATTAATGACAAAGGTGCTTCCAAAAATGTATCTCTACAAGTAATTACAAGGAAAGTACATCCAGATATGCAATCTGCAAATTGTGGATCTCTTGTTTCCAAAATGCAATTAGTGCATTGACAATATGTAGATGGGTGCATAAGGCATATTGCAACTTCTCCATCTTCTCCAAGTCTATGCTAGGACCTTGATCATATGTCACCATGGTGGCATCAATCTCCTTGATGTTCTAATTAAGTACATCTAGAGAGGGCGCAAGAGCATTCCTGAGCTGTGTCTACCTTGCCCTTATCTTAAATATCTCATTTCAGCCTTTTCTATCTTGTCTAACTACCCCTACTATACATTGTTTCACATGCTCACATTAGTGGAAGGGTCTTCTACTAATTTCATTAAATTTTCTATCATTTCTTCTGCCTATTGGATTTTCTTGTAATGATCACCAGTCAGCTTATCCTGGTTCATACAATCAACAATGATTTTCCTGCCCTTTGCTACAAAATCCTTCAAAGATGCTTGACCAATCTTTAGTGAACTTAGGTCAAGTTTAAAGTTGCTAACCAATTCACTTAGCCTCTTCTTCATGTATTTCTCTTCTACAACTAGGGATACAAATTCATCCAAGCTAGAAAAATTAGTCTTGGAGTTTGAAATAATTGTGCTTACATCATCAACTAAATGCACCTTAGACACTTTCTTATCTGAAGATAGCAAGCTATTTAAAATTTTGACTGATTCAACAAACAAGGGGTTCCTCATTACTTGCTTCTCCTTTTCTTTCTACATGGCTAAGACATTGATCTTGATCAAGTATTCATCTCCCCAAGAGTCCAAACTAGTGGTGTCAGGTGTCAAACTTGACAACAATAATGCTGAGGGTAATGGAGTAATAGGAGTACTATCCATTACTTCTTTCTTTACTCTAATTTGCATCTCAACAGATGGATCATCTATTGAATCACTTTCTTTTACCTCATCTTCTCCTTTCTTCTCTTCTACCTTTTCTTCCTCTTTTTCTATATTTTGCTCTTCTTCTTTGCATGTGAGATCTTCCATCAATATTTCTTCTTGTAGATTAGGTGAATTATCATCACATAGAATTTCAGCTTCTTCTATGCTCACAAAAGCTTCCTCAAACTTATCAAGGTCTCTATCTATGGCCACCATGGCTATTTCTACATTATCAATGATAGTAGTGTTATCTTTTAGTATCTCTATCATGGGCACAAACTTTACTATCTATGTATGTGTTACAACTATAGGCGTTGAGTCCTAAGGACCTGTCACTGGTACATTAGTGGGCTCTTCCACCTTGACTTCCTTATAGGGCACTTGTGTTGATGGCGTAGTGGGTGGATACATGTGTCTGTTCAAGAAAACCTTCTCAAAAGCTCTCTCTATCTCTTTGGCTATCAACTAAAAGTTTTTGTCCATTATGTGTAGTGTTCATAGCTTTGTTCTTAGATGTGGCTTTACCAAATCTAGCAATAGTGTTTTCTCTTCTAAGCAACACACTGATATTTCCCTTATCCTAAGATCTTCTTCAATAGCTTGTTTCTTCAAGGATTCTAAGATGTTCCAAACATTGTCTAGAATGACTATTTTTAGTTCCAAGACTATCTTTTTGAACTTGATCATATGTTTTATGATCATGCCATGAATCTTTGATTTGTCAATTTCACTATATTTCTCATAAAAATTTCCTATCTGATCCAATCTTCCTTCATCAACAATCCTTGCACTCAACACTTTAAGACTAGGTTTGAAACTTACCTCTAGAGGTGCTTGAGTATTCTTCTTACTTCTTATTGCTTGCGAGGATGGGTGACTAGTGATAATTTACTTCTTCCTCTTAGGCATTGCCTTATACTCAAGAGGAGCTGTAAGATCAATTATTTATGTGGGCGCAGGAGGGGAAACATCATATTTGTCCTGTTTATCCTTAGGATCTTCAGTTTTCTCAATCTTGACCTTCTTTAACTTAGGATCATCAGTTTTTGCTTCTTCTATAGATGCGATCTCAATTCCCAAATAAATCTTTTCTTGTCTTGCTTTGTCAAGGTCTTCCTGTGTTACTCCATGAATTTTGAGTATCTCAAAAGTAACCTTAGCTACTTCCTCTTTGTTGCTACATTGTTAAGAACTGCATCAACTTCTCTTGTCTTCTCTTCATAAGTACCCCACCTAGGTTCATTAGGGTCCTTAGGTGCTAATAGTAGTACTTGAGCATAGGTTTCCAAGATTTATTCATCAACCTCATATCCAAGTGGATGGATCCACTTTTTTCTTGGCTCAACAACTTCTATACAGGTTACATCTATTTCTACCATGAAGAAAATGGTGTCTTTGTATTTCTCAACAATGCTCTCTGGTATTATGTATCTCATCTTCATTTTGGCCCTGAATGTGTTCAATTCTAGCATTATGTAATCCTTTAATGTGCTCTCAGTAGATGCCTTAAAGGATATCTATGGCATTGTAGGAATACTCTTGTCTAAATACAAATCTGACACCTTTCCAAGTATGTGGAAGTACATGTATATGATCAAAGACCCAAACTTGAATATTTTGGTCTTGTCATGCTTAATGGCTCTAATATTGTATATCAGTTGTGCATGCAAGATCTCACATAGATTGAACTCACAATTTTCTCTCACAAGTCTTATTGCTGCAAGAATAGTGGTCGCTGACACACTATTCACCCTGTTGGTGTGTTGAAACCTATATCCCAATATCATGGACATCAATTTGATGTCTTTCTCCTATATAGGCTCAATTGTCATTCTGTGCCTATCACTTCTTGACTTGTATTTCTGCTCAACTATCTTCCTTACATCCTTACCCACTGGAAGAACAACACCTATCCTTGAAAGGCTTGTCATTTCATGAATTAGGTCTCGTATAATTCTCACTAGTACTTCACCTATCTAGAATAGGTCATCATGAATTCTGCTAAGTAAAATCTTTATCCATTCAAACTCATAAAACTCATATGTCATAGGATATTCAACTATGGGATTGTTTTCCAACTGCGCGAACTCATCAAGGAAGGTTTTATCTGGTTTCATCATAGTATCAATGTGCACTCTAATTCTGTCAAGACCCAGTGGTTCCTTCTTGCAGTAAATGTATGCATGGATGTCTTCAACATGCATAACACCCATAGGGGTTTGAGAGAATGCTCCTTCTAAATCATCTAGGGTAGATTTGAAAGGGTGCCTCTTGAAAATGTATCTCTTCTTCTCCACAACATCAAACACAATAGTGTTGGAAAGTTGTCTATACTACAGTATATGACTAGATATAGTGTTTTCATTATGGCAACAAAGTCATATAGCAGTTTGGAGTCAGTGCACTTGATGTAAAGATCAAAATTCAATTAAGTGTTGAAGACTGGACAATGTACAGAGTTCCTACAACTCAGAGCATCAGTGCACTTGTGTACAGATGAATTTTGGTATGTGCCCTAGAATTTAAGTTGGTTGGACTATATTCTTGCTTAGTTTATGAACACATGATCAGATGTGCAAGTATGAGAAAGTTATAGTTAGTTGAAGTTGCACAGCCAGTGTGTGCCAGTAGAGAATAGAGCATGGAGCCGACAGTTAGCATTTTGGTTTGTGATTATATTTTAATGTTGTAAAGGCTATGCACCTATTGTATTTAGGTTTCTGACATGTTTATATGTATAATTGTAAGCATGCTTAATGCAATTCATTTGGAAGTGTTGTTTGTAATTAGTTATAGGGCTGACCTAATTGTGTATTTTGTATAAGCACATAAATAAAGGTGAGCCCATTGTATTTGGTATGGAAGTGTAGAGAAGAAGTGTGCAAAGACACTAGAAGATGTATTAGAGCTTTGCAAGAGGTCAAAGCATCAGCACATCAAAGGAACTGATCTAACAAGTAGTGTCATAGTGACAATTCATCCTACAGATATAGTGTGTATTTGAGATCATAAGGTTGTAGCCTTCACCACTTGAGCAGTGAGCTCTTGGATAGTGTGTCCTCTCCCGTAACAAGGATGATTGTAAAAGACTCCTAATAGGGTCTGACCCTTAACAAGGTCTACTATACTTAAAGCATTGTAAAGCTACTCCTAAAAGGGTAAAGGATCTTCTAACAAGGATCACAAAACACTAGTGCGGAATATTAGTGGTTATCAATTCCCACTGAGGTTTTACCTATTTGGGTTTCCTCATAATCATATTGGTGTCATGTGTTGATTTCATGTTTCATATTTATGTGAATGTTTACTTCAGTACTTAAGCATTTATGTTTAGCATAAAGATTAAAGTCAAAAGTTAAAATACAATGAACATTGATTCACCCCCCCCCCCCTCTCAGTGTTCCCATTCCTAACAATTGGTATCAGAGCTCTGGTCCTTAGCATAGAATTTTAACCACTTGAGGAGATCATGGACAAATAAAAAATGAAACATCTGAAAATAAATCTTGAAGCTTCTCTTAAAGATCTGGACAACTCAGAAAGAGAATCTGAAGAACTAAAGGATAAACTCAGTGATGCTCAATTAGTCATCAAAAAGCTAAGGAAAGATTTGAAAGAATGTTCTACCGATGATCTAGGGACAATGGTTAAGAAGCTCAATGAAGAAAGCAAATCCTTAAAAGAACAACTTGAAGAGGTTGATGATAAGCTGACTAATAATCAACAAGTCTATGATGAACAGATCAAAGAGAACCTTCAACTAAATGAAGAACTAAAGAAAGAAAACATGGAAATCTTGGAGCTAAGGAATAGAAAAGAAAGATTGGAGTCTAAATTGAAGGAAGCAAAGAATCATATTGACAAATTACACACCAGTTCTGACTTGATAGAATCTCAGTTATATGCAAGAAGAGCCAAAGGAGACACTAGATGTATTGGATACAATGAAGCACAAAATCAGATGGACAATATGCGAGCAAGAAAGGACTCACAAAAGGACTCTACTGATACTGAAAAGATTGAAGATAAAACCAAAGATAATGGTGGACCACCTAAGAATGAGCGCAAGCAAGTAGAATGCACTTGTTTTGCTTGTAACAAGCATGGACACATTGCAAGGAACTGTACAGAGGTAAAACCCTTTAATGGTTACTATTATTCATGCAACAAGTTTGGTCATAGAGCTATGAATTGCAAGACTAGTAAGAAGAATAGAATTCAGCAAGATCAGAGAAATCAAAATCAGACAAATGTAAGAAGTGCTCAGAATGTTACATGCCATATATGTAACTATAATGGTCACATAGCAAAATAATGTAGAATGGTGACTCATGTCAATGCTCCGAGGAATATAAGACCTCCAGTCATTTTTCACTCTTGTAACAAGGCTATACATATCTCAAGGTTCTACAGATCCAGGACGCAAGGTCAGGGAAGCCCTAAAAAGGTCGGAGAACTAGTTTTGGATCCCGTAGAAGTTAATTTTGTCAAAGCCTCAAATGATGCAAGCATGATTTTGTCAGAGAAAAAGAAGGACAAGACTGATGAGAATGTATTGGATGCATCCCCAGTGGACGCACCCTCTACATCTGGATGAATGGCCCTTAAGGTCATAGGGGGAGCTAATTTAGCTCTATACCCCTACACGGCTGGTATACTCATCCTCAAAGTATGCACCTTTGGACTTAAGCTTTTGGATTATAGAGGTACCTACATGCAAGAGTGCACATGCTGATTGTGAACAGAACTCGAGTTGCAAATTTTCAAGTGACAGCCTGGTTTACACGACTTGCATTAATGGAAGTTTTTTCACTTTAAAGTACATAGAAGTCATTTGATTTCTCATTGCATTCAAATTTAGAGCAATAGGAGAGTAGAAAGAGCCTTGGAAGTTTTTTTGAAGTCTTGGAGATTGATCTATCAATGTTTCTAGTGCATTTGGTCAGTTGCAGAAACCCTAAGCTCATTGCACTGATTCAGAAGCCTTCAAATTATCTCAGAGCTCAGTTGGAAAGAGTTTACAAGTAAGTCATGGCCACTCCCATTTTTTATGATTTCACTAAGAAGAAGAGATATGTTTTCAAGAAACATCCATTCAAATCAACCCTAGATGATTTAGAGGGAGCTTTCTCCCGCACGCCTATAGGCATCATGCATGTGGAAGATATTAGGGCATATATCTATTGTAAGAAAGAACTAGTTGGATTGGATAGGCTAAGAGTGCACATGGACACCATGTTGAAACCTAAAAAACATTCTTGGATGAATTTTCTAAATGGAATGACCACCCTATTGTTGAGTATGCAATGGCATATGAATTCTATGAGACATAATGGATAAAGATCTTATTAAGAAGAATTCATGATGATTTGTTTTGGATTGATAATTTACCAATTAGAATCATGAGTGACTTGATTCATGAGATGACAGGCCTTTCTAGAATAGGTGTCATCCTTCCTATGGGTAAGGATGTCAGAAAGATAGTTGAGAAAACATGTAAGTCAAGGAGCGATAGCAGGGTGAATAGTGTGTCTGTGGGCACTATTCTAGCAGCCATCAGACTAGTGAAGGAAGATGGTGAATTCAACTTGTGTGAGATCTTGTACACATAGTTGATTGATAACATCAAGGCCATCAAGCATGACAAGACAAAGATATTCAGGTTTGGGTCACTAATCATCTACATGTACCTTCGTATAGTTGGAAAGATATCAGATTTGTATTTGGACAAGTCCATTCCAACCATGCCTTAGATATCCAAAAAAGCATCCATTGAAATTACACTAAGGGATTATATAACATTGGAATTGAAAACCTTTAGAGCTAAGATGCAAATGAGGTATAGGATTCCAGAAAGTATTGTGGAAAAGTATAAGGACTCAAGTTGTTTTATGGAGGAAACTGATACAACTTGTATGGAAGTCATTGAACCAAGAACTAAGTGGATTCATCCACTTGGCTATGAGGTAGAAGAACAGGTTCTTGAAGCATATGCAAAGGTATTACTATCAGCCCCAAAAGATCCTAATGAACCTAGATGGGGAACATATGCGAAGAAAACCAAAGAAGTTGATGCAAAGCTTAACAGTGCAGCAACAAAAAGAAAGGTTGCTAAGGTCACATCAGAGATCTTAAGGATTCATTGTGTATCTCAAGTAGACCTTGATAAGGCAAGTGAAGATAAGATTTCTTTGGAGATGAAAAGTGCAGCAGCATAAGAAGAACAAGAAGATCCTAAGATGAAGAAGATAAAAATTGAAAAAGATGACAGTCAAAAGGATATAGCTGATGACACTCCTTCTGCACCCAAAGAAACCATTGATTCTAATGCTCCTCTGGAGTACAAGCCAATAGTCAAAAAGAAGAAAGAAACTAGCACTAGTCATCCATCCTCATGGGCTACAAGGAGAAAGAAAAACATTCAAGCACCTCCTAAGGTAGGATTCAGACCCAGCCTCAAAGTATTAAGCACAAGAATTGTTGATGAGGGTAGAATTGAGCAAGTAGGGAATTTTTATGAATCATACAGTGAGATTGGCAAATCAGAAATACATGATATGATTATAAAACATATGATAAAGTTCAAGAAGATAGTTCTTGAATTTAAAATAGCAATTCCTAATAAAGTATGGGAGATAATGGATACCTTGAAGAGACAAGCCACTGAAGAAGACTTTAGAATAAGGGAAGAAATTCTTGATTCCACTATTCCAATATGTTCTGTTGAAGAAAAGCCACTATTGTTGAGCTTGGTGAAGCCACACTTAAGATCAAAGATGAGAACACTACACCTCATGAACAAAGACTATGAGCTAATCTCTAAGGAAATAGAGAAGGCCTTTGAGAAGGTACTCTTAGAACAATGCATGAAACCTATGTTTGTGCCCATCTCTCAAGTACCTAGTAAGCAAGACAAAGTAGAAAAGACTATCAAGGAATAGTCTACAAGTCCTCAGGATTTAGCACCTGCAGTGGAAGTACAAATAGAGGAAAACAAGTCTGTGCCCATGATAGAATCACTCAAGGACAACACCATTATCATTGATAATGTGGAGATAGCCATGGCGGCCACAAACATAGACTTAGATAAGTTTGAGGAAGCTTTTGTGAGCACATAAGAGGCTGAGATCTTATGCAACAACACACCTCCCACTCATTAAGAAGAGGTTTTGATTGAAAATATATCAAATGAGAAATAAGAAGAGAAAAAGGAAGAAGAAGATAAGATAGAAGAGAAAGATGAAACTTCTATGGATCTACCCAAGGTAAAACTAGAAGTGATGGATAGCACTCCCATCACTCCCTCCTCAGCATTGTTGTCAAGTTTGACACCTGACACATCTAGTTTGGACTCATGGAGAGAAGAAGACCTAGTTAAGTTCAACGTCCTAGCTATGGAGAAGGCAAAGGTGAAATAAGTAATGAGAAATCCTCTCCTTGTGGAATCAGTGAACATACTAAACAATTTTTTGCCTGCGGACATGAAAGTGAACAAGGTTCACTTGGTTGATGATGTGAGTATAGTTATCTCACAATTTAAAAGTAATTTTTATAGCCTTGAAGAATCTGCATCCATAGTTGTAGAAGAGAAGTACCTAAAGAAAAGATTGAATGAGTTGATGAGCAATTTTGCACTAGATCTAAATTCACTCAAGACAGGACAAGCATCTTTAAAAGAATTTGTTGATCAAGGAAGGAAATTCATTGCAGATTGCATGGATCAGGATAAGCTTACTGATGCCCATCATAAGACAATACAAGATGAAGAAGCTATGATTGAGTAGGTGAAGAGTTCAGTGAAAGACTCATCCACTAATGTGAACATGTGTAATAATGTTTACCAGGGTCAATTGGACAAAATTGAGAAGGCAAAGAAAGAGATGGTAAAGATAAAGTCTAGACAAACTCAGTTGAGGAATACTCTTGCGCCCTCACTAGATATTCTCAATCAGAACATAAAGAAGATTGAGGCCACAATGATAACCTATGATCAAGGTCTGAGCACATATTTGAGGACAAGGGAGAAGCTTCAATATGCTTTATGCACCCATCTCCACATAGTTAACTCTCTGATAAATTTTTGGAAGGAGATCCAGAACCTCATGATAGCATATCTAGATGGTTTCCCTAAGTAAGTATGTGCAGATACATTTTTTTGGTACACCTTTGTCATTAATGTCAAAGGGGGAGTTGTATATAGAATATGGAGTATAACATGTATAGGGAGATATAAGAGTATGTATAAAAATGTATAGAAGACAAAAGTTTTTTGTGTTAAGGGATAGTTAGCAACTTGGCCATATTCCTTTGTTGCCATCAATGACAAAGGGGGAGATTGTTGGAAAGTTGTCTATACTGAAGTATATGACTAGATATAGTGTTTTCATTATGGAAAAAAATTCATATAGTAGTTTGGAGTCAGTGCACTTGATGTAAAGATCAGAATTTGGTTAAGTGTTGAAGACTAGACAGTGTACAGAGTTTCTATAGCTCAGAGCATCAGTGCATGTGTGTACGGATGAATTGTGGTATGCACCCTAGAATTTAAGTTGGTTAGACTATATTCTTTCTTAGTCTATGAACACATGATCAGATGTGCAAGTATGAGAAAGTTACAGTTAGTTGAAGTTGCACAGCCAGTGTGTGTCAGCAGGGAACAAAGCATGGAGCTGACAATTAGCATTTTGGTTTGTAATTATATTATAATGTTGTAAAGGCTATGCATCCATTGTATTTAGGTTTTTGACATGTTTATATTTATAATTGGAAGCATGCTTAAGCCAATTCATTTGGAAGCGTTGTTTGTAATTAGTTATAGGGCTGACCTAATTGTGTATTTTGTATAAGTGCATAAATATTAGGTGCACCCATTGTATTGGGTATGGAAGTCAAGAAAGAGATGTAATAAGCAAATCAGAAGTGTGTGAAGACACTAGAAGATGTATTAGAGCTTTGCAAGAGGGTCAAAGCATCAACACATCAAAGGAATTGATCTGACAAGCAGTGTCATAGTGATAGTTCATCCTACAGATATAGTGTGTATCTGAGATCAAAAGGTTGTAGCCTTCACCACTTGAGTAGTGAGCTCTTGGAAAATGTGTCCTCTCCCCTAATAGGGATGATTGTAAAAGACTCCTAACAGGGTCTGACCCTTAACAAGGTCTACTTTACTTAAAGCATTGTAAAGCTACTCCTAACAGGGTAAAGGATCTTCTAACAAGGATCACAAAACACTAGTGCAGAATATTAGTGGGTATCAATTCCAACCGGGGTTTTACCTATTTGGGTTTCCTCATAATCATATTGGTTTCATGTGTTGATTTCATGTTTCATATTTATGTGAATGTTTACTTCAGTACTTAAGCATTTATGTTTAGCATAAACATTAAAGTGAAAACTTAAAATATAGTGAACGCTGATTCACCCCCCCCTCTCAGTGTTCCCATTCCTAACAAACAGGAGTAGCCATCACTTACTTGTTTATCACTTTAGTTAGGTTTCCAAGAACTTCTAAATTGTTGTGATGGATTAGGGCTTCTGCAACTAATAAAGTACACTTCTTTGCTGGTGAATCACACTTCAATCCTTCTCAATCAACTGCTAGGGCTTTTGTGCTCTCCAATCACTCAAAATCAAATGCAATGAGTGATTTGCAAGTCTCTAAGTACTTTAAAGTGAAAAATTCCAACATTAATGCTTGCTATGTAAACTAGACTTTCATTGAAAATCTTCAACTTTCATTCTACAATTAATCAGGTAGTGCGCTCTTGCACATAGGTTCTGCTAGTCTCCAAAAGGTTAAATCCAAAGGTGCATACTCTGAGGGTTAGTATACCGATCGCACAGGGGTCTAGAGCTAAATTAGCTCCCCCTATGACCCTGAGTGTCATTCATCCAAATGTAGAGGGTGCATCTACTGTGGATGCATCCAATACATACTCATCAGCCTTATCCTTCTTTGCCTCTGACCAAATCAAGCTTGCATCTTCTGTAACTTTCACAAACTTGACTTCTCCTTCGGTATCCAATATTGATTCTTCTAGATTTTTAGGGCTTTCCTAACTTTGCATTCTTGATCTACAAAACTTTGAGATGTGTCCAACCTTGTTACAAGAGTGACAAATAACTGAAGGCCTTAAATTCCTCGGTGCATTGATATGAGTCACCATTTTACACTGTCTAGCTGAGTGACCATTATAATTACATATTTGACATGTAAGACTCTAAGAACTTCTTGTATTTGTTTGATTCTGATTTCTCTGATTATTCAAAGTCTTGTTCTTCTGACTTGTTTTACAATTCATAGCTCTATGACCAAATTTATTGCATGAATAATAGTAACCATTGAAAGGTCTTACCTCTTTACAATTCCTTGCTATATGTCCATGTTTGCTACATGAATAACAAGTTCGGTCTATTGGCTTGCACTCATTCTTAGATGGTTCAATACTGTCTTTAGTCTGATTTCCTGTCTCCTTGGCATCTGTGGTGTCTTCTAGTGCTTTCATCCTTGCTTGCATGTCATCAATATGATTTTGTGCTTCATTGAATCCAATGCCACTAGTATCTCCTTTAAGCTTCCAAGCATATAACTAAGATTGTATCAAATCCTTTCTTGTGTGTAATTTATCAATATGATTCTTTTCTTCTTTTAACTCAAATTTCAAATTTTCTTTGTTGTTTCTTAGCTCCAAGATTTCCATGTTTGCTTGCCTCAATTCTTCATTCAATTGAAGGTTCTCTTTGATCTATTCTATTAGGAATGAATGCAAAGTGTTTTGGTAGTCATTCTGTAGCAGTTGTTGTTGCATTCATGACTTGGATTGTCATTGATGTCAACACAGTGATATTCTGGATATTAGCAGGAAAGTAGGTACAGTTTTGTTTTGCGCACATGTTTTATTGTAGATTGGATTTTGCACAGTTGATGGTATTTTATTAACCTATGGTTAATAGCACAAAAATAAATTCATTCATTTGTGAGAGTTATGATCATTTTGGTGAAAGTAGTGTTTAGACAGTGTTTCTATGTAGCGATGTTCAGAAATTGGAGGATATCTCTTAGTTGGGATGGAATCTAATTTTTGTGCAGTTAAAGGGATGTTGGAGACTCATTAATGATGACATGGTTCATAGCGCAAACTTTGAGGATATGTTTGGAGAAAGTTACAGTAACTGGAAGCCGACAATTTTATGTGAATTCTGTGTGTAGCGTGTAGAATTTATTATTTTGTAATTGAGGACTGACTCATTTGTAATTATTTGAGTTTGGAATATAAGAAGGAATTTTTTCCTTATTATAATGTGTACTATGAAGAGTGAGATGCGAATATATGCATGAAGTGAAGAAAAGAGCTAATTCAGTGATGAAGGAAGACTTGTGAGTACAGAGATCTGGAATTGTGATCTTGTGTAGCAGAGAGTGCAGTTTTGGAATAGTGTGAAGGAGGTAATATATTTCATATTATTTTGTTGAATAATTCTAAGATCTTTTGGACAATGGGTTCAGAGATCTTGCCTTGAAGTTGTTTGGGCAGTGGGTCCTTCTGTCTTCCATAAACTCTTAACCGGGTTAGAATCTTTTAACAAGGATTTATATGTACTAAATGTATTTCATAAGACTCCTAACAGGGTCCATCCTCTAACAAGGAACTTTCATATTAGTGTATCATTTTGTGGGCATCATTCCCACCGGGGTTTACTCTTTTCAAGAGGTTCCCTAGTTAACATATCTTGTGTTATTGTGCAATTGTGTATGATTATCTTTCTATGGTTGATCAGTACATTCATTATATTGTTTAAAGATATTGAATGGATAAATTATCTGGTAACTAATTCACCCCCCCCCCCTCCCCCTCTCAGTTATCTTGGGGATCTTTACTTTCTAACATGTTCATCATAAACTTCTTGATTTTTAGTTAGCTTTTCATCCAACTCTTCAATCTGATCTTTCAGAGATGTGTTCTCTTCATTTAGCTTTTTGACCATCTTCCCTAAATCATTGTTTGAACAATCTTTCAAATCTTTTCTTAGTCTTTTGATTATTTCTTGAGAATCACTGACTTTTTCTTTTAGTTCTTCAATTTATTTTTCAGATTTGTCAAGGTCTTCAAGAGAAACTTCAAGATTCTATTTCAGATTTTTCATTTCTATCTTATCCATGATCTACTCAAGTGGTTAAAATTCTTTGCTGAGGACCAGAGCTCTAATAAAAATCATTAGGAATGGGAACACTGAGAGGGGGGGGGGGGGGGGTGAATCAGTGTTCACTATATTTAATCTTTTCTTTTACTCTTGAAACTTAACTTTAATGTTTAAGTACTGAAATGAACATCAACATAAACAAGATGCATAAACACAACACATAACACCAATATAGTTATGGGGAAACCCAAATAGGTAAAAACCACAGTGGGAATTGACACCCACTAAGAATTGCACTAGTGTCTTGTGATCCTTGTTAGAAGATCTGCAACCCTATTAGGAGTTGTCTTTACAATGCTTTTAGTACAGTGACCTTGTCAAGGGTCAGACCCTATTAGGAGTCTTTTACAATAACCCTATTAGGGGTGGGGACACACTGTCCTAGAGCTCACTGCTCAAGTGGTGAAGGCTACAACCTTCTGATCTTAGATACACACTATATTTGTTGGATGAACTTGCATTGTGACACTACTTGTATGATTAGTTCCTTTGATGCATTGATTCTTTAACCTCTTGCAAAGCTCTAATACATCTTAAATACTCTTCACACACTTATGCTCTACTTATCTCAATTCTATATCAACTTCCATGTCATATTACAATGGCGCATCTTATATTTATATGCGCTACCAAAATAATTAACTAGGTCAGCCTATAATCGATTACATACAATGCCTCCAATTGAATTAGCTCAAGTGTGTTTACATACAATCATAATTACATGTCTACAACCTAAATATAATAGGCGCATAGCCTTTAAAAACAATACTATCATCGCTAATCAAATTACCAATAGTTGGCTGCATACTTTGTTCTGTTCTAGCATTCACTGGTTGTACCTCTTCAACTATCTGTATCTTCATCATATGGTCTCATCTGATCATGCACTCTTAGACTTAGAATGAATACATACATACAAGCTTATAATCAAGGGCGCATACCTTAACTAGGTCATACACACGTGCGCTAATGCTCTGACCTTTTGGTACTCTGCTAACTATCCAATCTTATGTACTTAGCCAAATTTAGATCTTTTGATAATGTGCGCTGACTCCAAAACACTATATGACTTTGTTGCCATAATGACAACACTATATTTAGTCATATAACATAGTATAGTCAACTTTCCAACATTTATGTCCTATCCAAATAATATTTAATTTGATCCTAGATAAAAATCTAAGGAATAACAACACATACATGAGTAAACACCAAGAAATGGACCAAAAAATACAAAACTAAAGAGATGAACACAAAGGAGAGAACTGAACCTGAAAAGTTTGTATTATATTTAATGAATCATGTCCCTGTGTACACTTTTCTTTCAAGATAAAACTACTCTAATATAGATAAAGACCATAAGCTTTCCCTTTCATACAAAATATAGTCAAATATAAATCTGTTACACCTAGACTAAGAAATATCATCAGCCGGTATTTTAAAACCAAGAAGAGACTAGACCTAGACCTCTTTCCCAGCCAAAATATGACCCTTCCTAAATGATCTTGGAAGTCCTTATAAAGGACTGCAACAAGCTTAGGATCATTCAGGGAAAAATTTAGGGTTTCCAATAACTACAACAACCTCATACAATAATAAATAAAAGTAGGCATAAAATCTCAAAAACCTGGGAAGGATCAGATCAAATCTGATTTACAATATTTGGGTTTCATCATCACATCCCAACTACGGTTACAAATTTAAAAGGCTTCTTGTTGTAAAAAAAAAAATTTAATTTCAGAACCACCGAGAAACCCTGTGTGTACCAAGGTATGGAAAATATTGACAACCATCATACCCTAGCTGTCATTCTCAAATTATCAGTCCTCTGCATTAAACTGGAATGACACTCCAAGGAAACAAATTAGATCATGATGGCTACACAACACCTTATTCATCAATTTTCACCTGTAACCATCCTTGGAACAAAACAAATCTGATTTAGTTCATCGTTGTAGTTTACCGACTTCATTCCTACTGGAAAAACCCTTCTCAACAATTTAAAATATTGGGCCACAACGGTTAATCAACTAGTTTAAAACATGGTCGTCGATCCTCAACTTTCCTGACACATCAAGTGGTTCTCATTAATTAGAAAAATAATCAACAAAGCCTTAAAAAATACTTTCTTCATCACCATCCTTGGCTACCAATAAAAAATAGGCACATTAGATCCATCTAGCACCGAGGACTCACCACTTCATTGACTTTAATTAGTGGAAGTTCAGATGATCATCATAATCCCACGATGAATATCATTTGAGAACCTTTCCTTTGTGGTATCATGCCAACTGCATGATCAAATTTAATCTGACGGAGCTTTACCTTTCTTTAATACCATAGCGAGTCCACAACTAGCATTTTTTGTCATTCTTGCCAAGTCACCAACATTTCTTACTGACTGTTAAAGACCTCCACCATCTGGTGACAAGCATTTTCCTTTTACCCTTTCTCTTCATCACCAACTCGCTAGCATTTTTCATCTAACAGCTTGTTCATCCGCAAACTGGCGACTAACTATTTTCTTAAGCATTTTCTTTCTATCACCAAGTCACAGACTATTTCACTAAACTGTTACTTATCTACTAAGCTGGTGACTGATCCTTCACATGACCATCACTAGATCGCCATGGTTAATACTAACCTCCAAACATGTCAACAATCTGATGATTTTACTAATGGAAGATCATATGACCAGTGTGATCCCATGATCGTTATTCACCTTTTAACTTTCGATTAAGGCATCACAAAAACTGTTAGATCAAAAGAAACCTCTCATAACCTTTACCTTCCTTCATCCTCTGACCCCAGTGATGTCACTTTTTTATCAACTTGAAGATTGATGGTTGACGTGATCCCTTGATAGGTAAGTATCGATCAACTTTTGATTAAGGCATTATGCCAATTGTTATATTAAAATAGACCTGATAGTACCTTAATTGCTTAATAGTCGGGCCCAGGAAAATACACACCATTGGATTGAGTTAATCAGATGAGAAATAGAAAGTTCAAAAATATTTGGTCCCACTTACTTAAATCTTCAACCATCTAAGCATCGGACGGATGGCGTAATCCCACAAAGGGTAATCTTTGATCAACTTTTCATTGTGGGATTATGCACATCGTTAGATCAAAAGAAACTTTGATAAGTTTTAATATATCCTGAGACTTAGGAAAAATTAAAACCATCGGGACTTAGGACTTAGGAAAAATTAAATAGGCCCACTACGTAAAAACAACTTAAGGGACTTGGCCCATCCTAAGGATGACTTAAGACACATGCAAAAAAGGTGACTTAACTGGATAGAAAAAGGTAATGAAGGAAAATAAATAGGTAGGGTTTAATGATGTAAACAATGATTTTGAAAACTCTAGAGACAAATAAGGACCTAATTCCTTCATACCTTTCGAAATTTATAGGATTTTGCAAGATAAGACCATTTTCAATAGATTTTTGCATTGACAGGAAAATGGGCTAACAATAGCTCTATCTAGGGATGTATGCCTCTTGCAGGCATAACAAGGATTCATAATCTTTGGAGGAGAAGACCACCCACTAGACAAAAAATTGCAAGGAAACTTCTCAAAAATGGCAGACAAACCAAGAACATGAAAGAAACACACAACCGAAAGGGAAATATTTACAAACCTACAAGACAAAAACATTATTTAGTGGCCCTAGGTCACCAAAAGAAAAATCAAAACCCTCCATATCAAAATTTTGACTCTCATCCACATATGTCATTAGCCACCTGAAAATATCAAAGCTTGTCTATTGTCTACATACATGAACATTCTTGGGCTGAAAATTAACTTTGTATTCGCAACTACCCTTGTTTTTCCAGTCACAACCCTTCTTTCAATTACATATAGGAAAGCATGTATTATTTCTTATTTCATCAATCTGTACAGTAAAAATGAAACTATCATCCAATAATGTATCATTATATAGAGTATAACCATCTTTACTCACTTCCATATATTTGTATAGCTAACTGGAAGATAAAACGTCTAATTTATCCAAATCATGGAAGAAAGAACATACCTCTGGATGAGATAACCTATCTAAAACAACATTTAAATCCATAGCCATTCCACACCAAACACTTCAAACTCTGCCTCAAGGAAATTAGCAGGCAACTTATTGCGAACATTTACACTTTTCCATGATTCACCAAGATATCTTTCATGATCAAGAGCAACAACATTAACATCACTAGTTTCCATTCTACAAATCATCACCTCTTCATGACCAGAAGCATTCATATCAAAATATTCATCATTTTCACTATCAAATAGATACATTTCCATATTTGGTACAAATTCATAATCACTGTCAATTTTTCAACTATGAGAAATGTTTTCCTTAAATATTTCATGAACTGGCTCATACAAATATGAAAGTAATTTACCCTCAGCACTTTCATCCAATTCTTCACTTAAACAACTTTCAATTTCAATTTCAGAACTCTCAGAATCAATAAAAGAATTTGGAATCACTGATTCTAACTCTTGATTAGTACTATAAACTAAATGTACCTCTGACATAATTTGATCATTTTTATAAACATCAAATTCTCTAAAATCTAAATCATGAAGTTCATTATGGAAATTAGGATGGCAAACATCATGTTGTAAATATGAAACTGAATGCATCAATATGGACTCAAAACAATCAACATGTTTTTCTACCAAGGGATGATAAGTATCACTCACATGATCTTCAACATTATCTCATTTTCCTACAACACTTTCAGTACCCTACTGCTCTTGAACTGTCACTACTAAAAATCCACTTACCTCTTAATCATCCCACCCTTTTTCATCTTGGGGCTGATTATACACATTACAAATAATATCAGACTCATATTTATGGTACAAATTCAAAGGCTCAATTTAATTTTTGTTAATCAATTATGTACCAACTAAGTCATCACATTCATCATAATTTTCATTATTTTCTTGAACCTCTGAGTTAGTGTAGGCACTTGTGAGTGTTGTCCTATGAAATTTTGTATTTTCATCAACATGAAATTTTTGCAAACCAAACCTCTTCTTTCTTTCTATATCCATTGCCAATTGAAAACAATGATGCAAACTTTTGTTAGATTAGGTGAAAAAATAATCTCCTAAGAACACCTACATGCATAACCCTGTCACATGGAAGAAGCAAAGAACAGAAAGTAAGAAAATCATGGAGGCCAAAAAGCCAGAGACATCATATGCACAATCAAAAAAATAATCTATTATGAATAATGCATTGAGTTGCTGAAAAATACAAAGAGGGAATCTTTATAAAAGGATACCGAAACCCTAAAGGAGAAAACCCTAAAGAATAATAAGATGCCTAAGTCTAACTTAAGTGTAGAGAATAATAGACTAATAATTAAATAAATTAATTATTAGCTATAATATGACTACTCTAACACCCCCCCTTAAGTGTAACTTAGGGAGAAGCTAAACAACTAAGGACTAAAAGATGCATGAAAACAAAAAATGCATGAAAGAGCAATGGGTCCCGGCAACTAGGCCTGATCAGGTACCCAAGTACAAGAAATAAACTAGATGAAGGAAAAAAAGCCTCCAATCTAGGGAAAGTCCCAAAGAAAGGAACAAGAAAGAGCATGAAGCATCTCCAAAGCATGAAACTGCAAACACTGTCAAAAGAAACTACTGGAACCCCCACTGAAATAGTGCATGACTAGGTAGAGAAGACAAAATCTAAAGAGCTGATCAATCGAAGAGGTGGCCTCCAAAAGTAGGAATGAATGAGTGTCTATATAGTAGATGATCCATCTCACCGAAATGTATAGGTGCCTAGCCACTGCATCCGCCTAGTACATAGGAACAAAAACTGTATACGTAGATCACTCAACTGAACCAAGGAAGCAATAGAACCAACAGGTGAACCCCCCCCCATAATGCTGAATAGGGAGAGGGGTGACAAGAACACTGAAATACAATGCCAGAAACATCTGCAAGAAGAAGAATTAGGAACACCAACAGTGCAACAAAAGTAAAAGCACATGATAAAGGGCGGTGTCATAGACACACAGCATGGGCTAATGTCGTGGAAGGTACACTCACTTGACAAAGGTGGATGAGCACAAAAGGCAAAACATCATAACCCCCCATGGCACTTTATAACTGAGTGCGAGTACAAACAAGCACAAGGAGTACAAGATCCCAGATATGCAAAAACAACCACTTTATCTCAGTGTTTTTATAGAAAATAAATGCAACAGAAGAGAAGCATACAATGCTCAGAAGTCAGAAAGAAGAGTGAGCTAGAAGAACAGAAGAAGAGATCCCAGGACCTATAGAACCCAAGTAATCCGCCAAAGTGCGAAAGTGCAAAACTCAGAGGAGAGAAAACCTGGAGTAGAATCTGGATAAAAGCCCCCTGCAACTAAAAAACTCACTGAACCAACTTTCCAACGATATAAGGTGAGCCCAAAAATGAGGCCGGATGAGCGAGATATGGCTCCCGGAAGGCAAAAAATAAACATCACCTTTGACAAAAAAAATACTATCAAAATAGTAGAGCCAAAAAACTTTACCTCCATAATCGGAAAGAGCTCAGAAAAAGAAGTCCAAAAAAAACCTCCGTATGCTCAAGATATTGCAAAAAAGGCCCAGGTACCCTAAAAAGGCTTCAAAATAAATTTTTAAGCCCCTGGGGCTAGAAAACACAAAGCCCCTGGGCGCATGGCACACGCAGGGGGCTAAACCCAGAACTCTCGGTCACCCATGTGACCACCGTGGGGGTTAAAACCCACCGGGCTGGCAGGGTGGAGTGGAGTGGGGCCGAGAGGCGGCGCACAGTGTGGCGGAGCTGGGAGGGGCCGGCGGAGGAGGCCAGCGGGGCGACGGAGCAGAGGGAGCCTGGTGGCCGGTGATGGGGGTGACGGTGAGGGCCGTGGCAGTGCTTCCAACTGTTGGCGGCTCGGTAGAGGCCGCGGGGTGGCGCCTAGGTGGCCGATGGGCGGTGCCAGGGAGGCTGCCCCCTAGTAAAAAAAATTTTAATTAATTAATTTTTTATTTTTTTTTTAAAATCATCGTCTCGATCCATGTGCCAGGCCATACGGCTTGGTACCAAAAATTTTTTGCCTCAAATTGCAAAGGTGTCCAATATGGACAAATTTTATATGGATTCTGGCTATCTCGAGCCTTCCGGACGCAATGGTGGCATCCGTTTTTGCTCAATCACTTCAAAAAAAAATAATGTCCTACTTCTGAATCACTTCAACAAAAACACGAACAACGAGCAGCAAGATGGCTCTGATACCATGTTAGATTAGGTGAAAAACTAATCTCCCAAGAACACCTGCATGCATAACCCTGTCACATGGAAGAAGCAAAGAACAGAAAGCAAGAAAATCATGGAGGCCAAAAAGCCAGAGACATCATATGCACAATCAAAAAAACAATCTATTATGAATAATGCATTGAGTTGCTGAAAAATAGAAAGAGGGAATCCTTATAAAAGGATACCGAAACCCTAAAGGAGAAAACCCTAAAGAATAATAAGATACCTAAGTCTAACTTAAGTGTAGAGAATAATAGACTAATAATTAAATAAATTAATTATTAGCTATAATATGACTACTCTAACAACTTTGTGGTTCCTTGTCCCTTAACAAGAAACACATCTTGTAGTCAAAAGAAGACAAATAAATGACTAAACACAATGCATCATGAGGCCTACAATTCTTGAAAATCTTCCTTAATACTTTCTTGAACCTGAGGTTAAAAGAAGTTACTAACTCCTCCTCTTCTATGTGAATATCCACAAGATTGATTAACAAATCATACTCACAAACCAATTTCCTAAAAGACCCATTGAATGCTGATTCAAATTCTTTCCATGATCAAATGGAGTGTGGATACAAACATGATAATCATTCCCTAGAATCTCCCACTAGTGACTGCACAAATAGCCTCATGACCACATCCTCATGGTTAATTTCAAATTCATCCATCAAGGCAATGAACGCATTCAAATGTCTTTCATCCAATTCCTCTTTCCCCCCATTGAGCTTAGGAAAACACCTTCTGGCCTCTGAGGGTATATCATTTGGGTAACTAGGAATGCCCTCAAAATTTAGAGCTAGATAACACTTAAAATTCCTTTTACCTCCCAGCTGAGATGTGGACATGGTTACATTTGAAGATGCACAAGGCTGGGAAAATTTAGAATACATTTCTACTTGCTTCTACAAATAACCATAACCTTGGAATTGAACAAACTCAACCATACATCATCATGCAGATTTATCCATAATAAATCTTGATAGAACCTTTCAATAAATTTTGCACACACTGTCAAGAAATAATAGTTGCATCTACTCAATAAATTGGTATGCAAAAAATCATCACTTTCTTCCCTCTCTTTAGTGCTAGAATCACTTAATGGGAACAAAATACTTTTACAACTGATCTCATGAAAAGATACATAAAGATAAAAAAATACCTAGAAGTGTTGTGGTTAAAACTCAGCCCGTTGATTGAAAAACTTGATAGATCTGAAGCTTGCTTCACTGAAATCTTTGTAGAGTCACCACCTCCTTAAAGAGGGAAAATATTCTAACTACAAAAAATCCCCTCTGTATCTTTTTTTCCATCAACACAAAACTTCATCAGGACCTTAAAACTATTTATGAGGACTGCACATTCTTCATATTTTTCATTTAATCATGCACTGATCAAACAGAGAACTTCAGATTCACCACTCACACTTGGTGAGATGACATAATTTTTTTCAAAACATGAATCTATGACCTTCAATGGTCAACTAATGGATAAGAAAAATAAGAAGGCCAAGAGCACAACTCAACTTGGAACCTACATTATCTTAGCTTCATTTTACATTATTCCCCAGCGGAGTCACCATTTTGTTGGTGACTCAAATGGGTTAAATCAATCTGGGTAGTATAATTTGGACAATATGTAATACCAAAGATTCTCAAAAGGTTTTAATGCTTTGTTATGTTTCTCCCCAGCATAATCAACAATTTGTTGGTTCCTAAAAAGGACTTTACACTTAGAGAGACACCAATATACCTAAGACAAATTTTAAGGAGGGGTTAGTTCCAAATTGGGGAGATCTATAGGTAACTAGACCAACTATAGGGACAAGACTTCCCTTTGTACTTCTGGCTCTACAAAACCAAGGTGGGTACACCTAATCCAGTTTAATATTCAAGACTTCACAACCTTCGCTAGATTTATATAACAAATGGGATGGTGAGAAAATACTAAATGATAACCAGTCATTCATTGATTCTCAATCACCATAGATGAACATATGACCCTATAATCTCAATATTTCAAAAAACTTGGTATTGGCTATGTTTAAATCTGAGGGATATAACCAAACCATATCAAACACCTATCACTACAGAAGATAGTTATTCCTGATCGGTTCCTTATCCTCTAGGATAAACCTTGAACCAAAGTAGCATACAAAGACCAACTATTATCAATGAATCATGACCCTTAATATTACCACTTGGTGACAATATTTGTTTATATATTCAAATTCACACTACTTATAAATATCCTTATGCACACCAGATGAATCTATGTCCTCTCCAAAGAATATTTAATTTGATCCTAAATCAAAATCTAAGGAATATTAGCACATACATGGGTAAAAACCAAGCAATGGACCAAAAAATCCAAAAGTCAAGAGATGAACACAAAGGAGAGAACTAAACTTGAAAATTTTGTATTATATTTAATGAATCATGTCTTTCAAGTTTGTATTATATTTAATGAATCATGTCATTGTGTACACTTTTCTTTTAAGATACAACCACTCCAATATAGCTAAAGACCGGAAGCTTTCCCTTTCACACAAAATATAGTCAGATATATTTGTGGGTCTCACTTAAGTGATATTTCCTTGACTATGGATCTCTTGACTATTGGACACTACTGGTTGGATCTCCTATTACTGCTACAACATCTGGTTCTGATTCTGCAACTTCTCAGCTAGCTACTACTACAAGTGACTGTGCTCTCAAAGATCTACCACTGAAGGAGAGCAACTCAAAGAGCCTATCAACGCTCTTCATCTGAAGAAGTTCTACAGTTGACATTCTTAGTATGCTCATGTACATACTTATTGGTCTTGAAAAAAATCCTAAAAATTGATATATTGCAAAAAATCCTAAAAATTGCAAAATGTCCTGAAAAAATGATCATCTTAGTGAAAACGTGGCAAACAGGCGCTTTGATGTATCTATTATCCTGGTGAAAACCTGGTAAACAGGTGCCTTGATAATACCAAAAAAAATAGAAAGTTTCAAAAATACAAAAAAAATAGAAAATGTGAAAAATACAAAAAAAAATTGAAAAGATAAAAATTTAAAAAAAAGAGAAAAGTACAAAAAAATTGAAAAAGAAGAAAATGTGCCATTGATGAAAAGCTGGTAAACAGGTGTCATGGTAGCAAAAATATGATCTCTGCCAAGATGGTGAAAACCTGGTAAACAGGCGCCTCTTGTTTCCTGAAGCTGCATCTCATCTTAGCATCGCTTGGCTCTTAGTTTCCTGCTTTAGTTTCCTTCCTTTCCTGCTTTAGTTTGTTTTCCCGCTTTCCTGCTTTAGTTTGTTTCCTACTTTGGTTTGCTAGCTCATGCGCTTGTCTTTGAGTTTTCCTCGACTCTTCATGGATTGGAACTGGTCATACTTGGGGGCATCTCCCTGGTCTAGGGGGCATTGTCCTATCACTTTTGGAAGATTCATTTGTGCATCAGTCAACAGCATTTCACGCTGTGTTTTCCTGCTGATGCCTAGCTACTTTTGAGATCTCTCCTCGAGGATCTCTCGTGTATTGATCACCAGTGGTTCTCACTGTGCCTGCCTACTGATACCTAGCTCTCG
The DNA here is from genome assembly GCA_027943335.1 of Chamaecyparis obtusa. Classification (NCBI taxonomy): domain Eukaryota; kingdom Viridiplantae; phylum Streptophyta; class Pinopsida; order Cupressales; family Cupressaceae; genus Chamaecyparis; species Chamaecyparis obtusa. The sequence goes on along the minus strand of BSBK01002178.1, from coordinate 383,316 downwards.
TTTGACCTCTCTTTTCAGGATCTCCTTCTTACATTAGTCGCTAGTGGTCCTCACTGTGTCTGCCTACTCTTGTTTTGTTCGTGTTTCATTCTCTCTTTTGAGAATCTTCCTTGTATCAGTCACCAGTGGTTCTCACTGCATTCACCTGCTGATACTTGGTTCATGCTTTGATATCTTCTTGAGACTTTCTCTCGCGATGGTCACTAGTGGTTTTCCACTGTGTCTACCTACTGTCGCTATCCTGTTGAGACTACGAATGTTGTTCACTTCCGATTCGACTTCAATCCACTTGAACACGAACTTAAACTAAAACTAAAACTCTTTGTGTGTTCCTGTGTAGTGTACTGAGCTTTTCTCTTGCTTGTTTGTTTGCTTTATCATTTTCCCCTCAAGTGAATCTAAGATGTCTTTCTTGACTGAGAAACGCAAAGACTAGGGGCATGATCTTTTCTTCGTTTTCTGCTTGCTGGTTTAGTTCCAATGATCCAAGAAATCTACATAAGAGGGGTGTCCATCTGTAAGAGCCTTCATCTCATATTGGATGGCCATGCATACCTCAACTCCTTTTATATGGATGCCTTGGTGAGGTTGGTTCTTCTCCTTGTTTGTTTTGAGTGACTTCTTTTGCTACATTTGGAATTGCTAACGCTCATCTTGCTAAGTGAACGTAGGGGTCACTGCGAGCACTCTTTGCCAAAAGAAAGATCTCTCACATGTTTGGTGTGTTTGTTCGCAAGAGACATTCAGGTCATTCTAGAAAATGTGCTTTGATGCTTATGTTAACTTGCTAAATTAACAAGAATAGTTGTTTAGGTCATTCTGGCTTCTTGTGCCTTAATCCTTACACCTCATTTCGACAAATTTAAGACTTATGTCATATTCATATTCTCATGTTGGTGAGAATTGTATGGCATCTTGTAATTGTCCCATGCTTAAATGAACTCAATGATAATAAATACGATGAGTCCAATAGTCAAGTCCAGAGAATTGCATTTGTTCATCCTAGGCCTGCATTTAGACTTGCATCTTTCATTCTAGGCTTGCATTTGGAGCGCTTTCTTGCTGCTCTCTTGATTGCTTTCTTTTGGATCTTCTCATCAAAGGTTCTCATCTTTTGTCCTAGTCTCATCTTGGCTGCATCCTTTTTCAGGATCGAAATCAAAATATGACATCTCTAAGTGGCTCAAAATCATGTTTTAAATATTGGACTCCTTCTGGATCGGATGCTTGTGCAGTCAGCCTTCTGGTGTCATCTTCCTGCCAGATCCTCATCTTTTCATCATGTTCTCAAATCTTTTCTTCTTTTCATCAAGTCAACTCAAGTCAAATTTAGTCAACCATGGTCAACCTAGTCAAATTTGGTCAGCAAGACCTTTGGATCGCTTCAAAATGCTTCTGATCTACTTTATTCTTCTAGATCTTTGATCTTATCTTTATCTGCAACCTCTTGCTGTTAATCATCTTCTGACGTGTCATCTTTCAATTTTTCTCCTGAGGGGGCAGGATGATTACATCATTTGAATCTTGTTGAATCTATTCTTGAATCAGTCTGATTTGAATCATCAGTCCTCATTGCTAGGGGCATCTTCACACCTCGCATCTTGTCATCTGGAAATCTATCTCTTAGGTATCTGAGCAATCTAACTCGAATCCTCGAGGATCATTCTTCATTCTAGAGATGGTTCTTGAAATCTATTGGGTATTGGGGCAATCTAACCCTGATTCCTGGGAGTCAATCTTCGTTCTGGAGATGACTCTCAAAATCTCTTTTAGACCATTATCTGGGCAATCTAACCTGGGTCTCAGAGGGCTAAGCTTCATATTGGGGCAATCTAACCCTAATTCGAAGATAGTTCTAAATCTGCATCTTCATCAATTGGTATTGGGGCAATCTAACCCTGATTTCGATTCTCTTCTAAGACCGTTGTCTTCGCAATCTAACTTGGACTATGGAAATTCTCGTCATCTATCACTTCAGACTATTCTTTGAATCAACGTGATGTTCGCACATCAATTCAAAGAGAGGCAAATGTAATACCCCAAAATTGGCACCTATTTAATTTCAATCAATTTTGGTGCATTTCTTCAATTTCATATCTTCAAAAGTCCTAGTCCACTAGGCAATTTTCTCTCTCCTACTTGACTTTACTTGACTTGATGTCAATTGCAAAAACCCCAATTGCAATAATCAAATATTAATATTAATTCCTAAAGTCCTTGACTTTAATTAGCTAAATTACCTCTATGATAATTTAATTTAATTGTAAAGTCCTAAGTGCTTTCTAATTAAATTAAATCTACGCCCTTTAGCTAACTACACATCAAAAAGGAATTAATTAATTGCTTGTTATTTGAATGGACACCTTTTCTTGAATTAATAATTTGAGATACTCGAAAGGTCCTCATGTGGCATTTTCCATTCTTTTAATAAAGTAATTCATGCTTATTTGTCCCAAAAGGGATATGAAGGGTCAGGAGTTTTGAATCAAGAAACTCTTCCTCCTCCTCTTGGCTCTTCTATTTATTTGGGCTCTTTTTCTTCATTAGAGCAATTTTTGAGAGCATCTACACTATAGGCATTTTTTAGTCTCATTTGATTCATTGTTTTCAAAGCTTTTTATTGCATTTATTAGATTAATATCTCATTATTAGTATAATCTTTGCATCACATTTTAGACTAAATTTTCTTATTTGTTCTTAGTTTAATATGATATTTGTTTCAAGTTCTTAGATTAAGTTGCATCTCATCTTTATTTTCAAGCTCTTAGATAAATTGCACTTCATCTTAGCTTAATTGCATTCTTGCTCATATTTATTGCTTCTTGGAAATCTTCCATTATTGAAATTGTCTCCTGGTTGTTGGCTCTCATTCTGAGAGTATTCAAACACCCCATTCACATAGGAGGCAACAGGTCACCTCACCATGGAATTTGGATTGAGTTCTTCATACTCTCTCTCAAATTATATCAAGTGAATAATGACCATGTTGTGTTGTGCCTGATTTAGAGGTCACATTCAGTCACATACACATTCATCCTCTGACCCCACTGATGTCACCTTTTTATCAACTAGAAGATCAAACGGTTGGTGCAATCCCTTGATAGGTAAGTGTATCATCTTAAAATGGAAGCACTTCCATGTTAAGAGCATTTAGCCCTCTGAGTGAGTGGTCTGAGGTCATGTCAAGCACCTTGATTGGGTCTTTGCATAGATCTAGCTTTCTCCCCCCGTTTTGCTTCTCTCTATACCTGTTTTCACTATCTTTCTACATTTCCTAGCATTCTGGATTAAGGTCCTGAGGTTTTTGACCTCAAGGTCAAAGATGACCTTGAGGGTCAAAGGTGACCTAGACCCTGACCTAGGTCAGGGATGACCTCAACCCTGACCTAGGGTGGGGTCTACCTCATCCTTGACCCAGGGTTCAAATTTTAAGGTCTCATGATTTTCGGATGCGGGGTTTCAGAAAAAATTATTTTCCCGCTTTCGGGTCGGCTATTTTTGTCTTTGAAACAGTAAATCCTTAAATTTCATTTAATGTGGGTCCATTTATAGGGGTTAAGGTTAATTGGGATTTAATTCTCCAATGTTGGTGTTCTCTAGAAGTTTTTACCCTAGATCACTATAAAAGAAAGCCTTCCTCCCCATTTCAATCCATCATCAAGTTTTGTGAGAACATCATCTCATATCCATAATCAAGAAATAGCATCCATTATTCATCAAGAGCTCCCAAGGATATTTTCAAGATCAAGCAAGCATTTCATCAAGCATTTTTAAGGAAGCATTCAAGTCCTCCTCTCCATTCAAGTTATCCATTAAAGATCTAGGATTCAAGCATTCAAGCCATTGAAGGGATTTGGTTCAAGCATGAAAGATTCATCATTCAAACCCTAGATCTAGCCATCATGATGGTGTGATCTTCCTTCAAGATCCTTTGTTCATCTTCTAGACTCATTCATTCTCCTCTCAAGGTGGATTCCAAGCATACAATCATGGAGATTTTGGATTTACATTCATGGTTTTGATTTACATTTTCCATTGTTGTGTTCAAGCTTTCATGTCAATATACTTGTTTATATTTGAAATACAATTGCTTATATATTGAATTTCATAGCTTCATTGTTAGATCTACTTCTACTACTTGCTAGCATTCTCCATTTCAATTTCATTATTAAGGTTGATTCCAAACTGGGGTTTGACCAAGGCAAGCCCCTCATCCAAACAAAAAAATCTCTTTTTCTTGCAGGTACAGGTGCACGATGATGAACTACAATTGATTTGAAAACATTGTATAACTTGAAGATCTGTGATTTAAGATCACTGAGTTGCTAATTAGATATGTAAGATGATTAAATTAGTAATATGGTGTCATTGATGTCAACTAGTTTTGACAGTACTTATCTTGTAAGTTACTATACCCAAACATCTATAGAAGAAGAAAAGAGATGAAGAACAGAATATATCTACATGAGAAAGATGGATATAATATATAAGGATAAGGAATACATTGGGTAACTTATGAATGAGTCTATGACCTTATGTTATTGACTTGATTATGTTGCATTCATCTATGATGAAGGATAGAGAAAAATGCACAAGGCAGTGTTGTTGTTTAAAGAACCATTTCAGTATACACCGACGTAGTGTAGTGTATACAAATCATAGTACAAACTGAGCTTGTGTTCACTGACACATTTCTTTGTTAACCAAGCAGAAGAAAAGAACCAAATGACTAGTTTAGCCAATGGAAGTTGACGAGCTATAAAGTACCTCAAAATCAGAGATGAAGATAATGTTTGTTATGAAGATAAACGGCTAACATAATTCAAAGAAGATCTAAGGGATTGAAAAAAAACATGTTACTGACACATCAGTTGAGGAAGGTTTAAGCGGAAAAATCAATAAAGGAGATTAAGCGGCAAAATTTGATTGATGAAATTAAAATAGTTTACTCGTCTATTTAAGAGACTAGGATTTCATGATGAAATCACCCCAGAAGAAGGAGAGTGTAGAAGATATTGCATGAACAAGCTTCATTCATGCCTGATCAGACTGGTTAAGGAGAACCAAACTATAGAGATTACCAAGTGTCAGAAAGCTATTACCAAGTGATAGTAAGTTACTGAATATTGATTGAAACAGAATTGAAATATTGATCAGAGGATTTGAATGAGCTTAACATAGATCTAATAATCTACAATTGAAGTTGTGTTGTAATCAAATCAACTGCTGTTACATTTTAACCATTGTAAACAGAGAAATCTCTTAACAGAGTGGACTAGAAAGTCTTGCAATGTCATTGATGGAGTGTACATTTGTTATCCTGTCAACCCCATAGTGAATGTTGGTTGGATGATAACGGTTGGTCTAAAATCCTCTAATAAGGTCACACCCCATAGTGTGTTTATAACCTTTAACAGGGTTGGGTCTTCACCGACCTCACTTCAGAAGAGTGAACAATTTTTGGGTTGTCAGTCCCAAGTGGTTTTTCCCTTCACATGGTTTCCACGTTAAATCTCTTGTTTTATGTGTTGATTGTGATGATTGTTTGATTCATACTTTTCATGTTGCATATTGGATTTGATTGGTAATCATTATATGTTATTAACTAGTAATCGGTAAAAGAATAGACAAAATACTATTTTAGTTTACCGAGCTCGAGAAGTTTTAGTAAATTGTTTTTGGATATACATTTTGTGATTGGGACTGTGGATAACTGATTCACCCCCCTCTCAGTTATTCTAACATAGGACTATGGATCAGAGCTTGGATCTGGATACCCTTTTTGGCAAACTTCCAAGATCTGCAAACAAAGTTAAAGATGACCTTCAAAATTTTGAAGTAGTCTTTGACCTTTTATTGGGGTCAAAGACTACCTGCTGCTAGAAAGACAAAAGTTTTATGGGTTTTCTTCGTCTCGGCATTTCCAGTCCAAAATAGGTTGTAGAATTTCTTGAAAGTGTGCATAGACATAAAAAATTAGCATTTTCTAGATTTGCCCTATTTTTGAGGTTAGTATTTGCATTCCTATTTTTCTTCATTTACATGTTCACAATATTTTCCATCACATACATCCCTCCACTACATTTTCAATTCTATCCTATAAGGTGAACCCCAATTTCACCTTATTCAGTAAGTATCAACCAACTTTTGATTAAGGCATTATGTCAACCATTGGATTAAAATTGATATGATACTACCTTAATTTCTTGATAGTCAGGTGCAAGAAAACATGCACTATTGCATTGAGTTAATCAAACAACAAACATAAACTTCAAAAGATTTGGTCCCACTTACTTAAATCTTCAACCATCTTAGCATCAGATGGATGGTGTAATTCCACAAAGGGTAATCTTTGATCAACTTTTCATTGCAGTATCACACACACTGTTTGATCAAAATAAACTTTGATAAGGTAAAAGGAACTTAAGGGACTTGGCCCCACCTAATGATGACTTAAGACATGTGCGAAAAAGATGACTTAAGTGGATAGAAAAAGGTAATGAAGGAAATGAAATAGGTAGGGTTTAAGGATGTAAACAATTATTTTGAAAACCCTAGAGACAAAGAAGGACCTAATTCATTCATACCTTTGGAAATTTACAAGATTTTGCAAAATAAGACCATTTTCAATAGATTTTTTTCCATTGGCTGGAAAATGGGCTAAGAGTTGGTAAAGGAAATCAGTACTTCATTGTGATCCTATTAATGGATCTAGAATCAATACACATCCTCTATTCCTCATTCTTCTTTGGTGCTAATATTGTAGGCACTACATAAGGACTCAAACTCTCCCTAATCAAACCTTTCTTCAACAACTCTTTCGCTTTCCTATTCAACTCTTCATTCTTTGTTGGTGTCATCTGATGTGTTTCTTTATTTGGTAAAATTTCTCTAGGAATCAAGTCCATGTAGTGACTAATAATTATGATAGGTGGCAATCCATCAAGAACATTATCTGAGATGATATCCTCATACTCATTCAACAATTCATTTATTTCTTCAGGTTATTTTTCTATCGATTCTATATCAGGCTTCTTAGAATAAAAGCATAGCACACATTATCATTTTTCAATCCATCCAATAATTTCCTTCCTTCAACCAAAAAAACTCTAACAATAGTACAATTCTTATTCTTAGGAGTCTCAAATAAAGGAAACAACATTTCCTTCATCCCATTTTCAGCAATAGTATACCTATTCTTTATCCCATCACACAAAGATTTTTTTATCATACTACCATGGTCTTCCCAACAAGATATGACACACATCCATAAGCATAACATCACAAATAACTTCATCATGATACGATCCTATTTGAAATTTCACTAGGCTTTACTCACTTACTAGTACCTTATGATCATCTTTTATCCATGCTATCTAATAGGGTTTAATATGCTTCAACCTTGAAAACTTCATCATATTCACCATCTCTTTAGAGGCTAGTTTGTCTGAACTATCACTGCCAATAATCACTTTGCAACATTTTCCTTCAACTTTACATCTAGTCTTGAACAAAATTCTCTTTAGAAATGACTCTTGGTCTAATTCTTCATGACATAAGGATCTCCTCGCCATCAGGGCTTCTCCATCTTTGGGTTGGCTCAATGGTTCCTTGGATTCTTCTTTTGGACACAAAAATATTTATGTCACTTTTGTTCAGACTGTTAAAAAAAAAAAACAATTCCCTTGGTGAGGAAAATAATCCTAAAAATCCTTTTATTTTCCATAACCCTAGATCTTCCCAATCTAAAACCCTAAACTCGTGTCTTTTTTTATAATCCTTCGTTACTTTTTTGGTCACTTAAGTTTTGATTTTTGCATGTTCTTCTAGAAGTTATCTATCCAAGGGTTTGAATGTTATAAAGTCTGCATGTCCCTCTCACATTTTTTATACCTTTTTATTTAATTATTCTTTCTTTTTATCCTAGTCGTTCGATCATATTCAATCAAATGAAAGAGAATTGGTGGCAAATTATCCTATGTAATGTCTCTTTATATCATGACCGTAAGATCTTTTTAGATCTAAAAATAGTTATCCCTTGAACCTCAAGATATAGGTATTTTATCTTTGTGGGATCACGACTGATTGCCACCTGTCCACAAATGATGGTGGGACCACATAATAAAGATATTTTATTGAAACCACCTAGTTAAGTTTATTTTGGTGGTTAATGTCAGGCGGGCTAGGTTAGTGAGCGGTCTAAGGTTCGGTTAAAATCTGAGAAAGATCTACGGTAGATGTGATGCATCAAATGAAAATTGACTGGTCTTTATTCATCACGGGTTCATGATAGCCATCTAATTAAAGGAATGGATGAGGAAACAATTATGGTGGGGTTGAAGCATACTTTTTATGTGGACCGTGAGATGTGTTTTAATCTGACGATAGGTGTAAAGCCTTGATTAGGAGTTACCAAACGTTTATTCATCATGGGATCATGCTTTGTTGACGTGTGTCCTGGATGATGTTAGATGTCACTGGGGCCAAAGGTTTGCCAAGTGATAAAGGAATGCCATCTGTAGAAAGATCCAACGGTAGGCACTATTCCGTGAAGAAGAGATGCAAGATGTTTAACCATCATGGGATCACGCTTTGTTGACGCATGTCCTGATTTGTAAGTGGGTCCATGGGTTTATAAAGTATTAAAGAACCAAAATATTTAAAGGGAGATTGATGATAGGCATGAAACCTTAATAGAAAGGTGATCAAAGGATTCTGATTATGAGATCATGACTTGATGACACATGTCCTTCTTGATGGAAAGTTAAAGTTAACTTGGCTCTAGCATGTGGTTTGAAATGAAATATTTTGATTGGTCAATGGGTTTCACCCAGGGTTAAAGGTATGTCTTTTCTAGTCATTTTAATGACACTCGTCTGATGAACTGGGAAAGTGAAGATCGACGACTCAATTTCAAAATTTTGAAGTCTAAGATGTGAATTTTTTTGTGAACGTTGTAGGTGCCAATTTTTCATGATGAATCATTTAATGGTGTATCCATTGAAGTAAATGTAGAATGCTAGAAAATGTATAAGGTAGGCAATGATCATTTCAAATGGCACATTATCTCCAAAGCTCTCAGACGAAAGGTGTTCTCTCTCTGCGCTTTAGTCTGCAAGTATTTTCGAAGGGTGGTAGGCAATTTCTACTGTATTGTTTAAACTATTCAAACTTGCAATTGTGGTGCTATTGAATTAAAATTTAAAAGAGTTAAGGTGTTGGCTATACTATCATCCCATGTAAATATTATTTTCTTAGAACCCTAGTTGTAAGATGGCACCGCACAGAGAGTTGAAGGGAGAAGTTGATTATCAAAAGAGGGTTGTTTGTGATGATTTGTTTTAGTTGTTGCCTCCATCCAAAAATGATGCCTCATAAATGAAGGATATAGTTCCTAAAAACCCTAGAGCACAGGTAGGGAAGGGATTATATGATAAAGGCATGTGTACAAGGGATCCCAAGGTTGAAATTACTGGGTTGACCCTCTTTAATACTTCATATTCACAAAGAAATGCATGTGCACCTCACGGTAACATATGGCAATTTGACATTGTCAAATTGGTTGTGCTAGGTGTTTTTATGGATGCAAATATCCTCATGCAGGTAGAAAAATGTTATGATCTAGTGGCAAGAGTGGTAAAGTATGTAGATGGAAATGTTTTGATTAGTATAACCACAGATGAAATAAGAGATTTGTTCTCATTCAATGATCCCTCTATGATTATAGAAGAGATAGATTTTTATAATTTCAAGAAGGTTTATGATTCCCAAAGAGATTATTTCAGAACATGACCCTTGAGGGAATGCTTTGGTAAGGTTGGCAGTTTGTGTATGGTTAGAAAAAGTACTCCTGAACCAATTAGATTAGATCTCTTTAGCCTGAGAGCACAAGGCATGTACAAGTCGCTAGCATACATATTTGGTGAGGACAAAGAGACACATATGCCAATTTACTATATGTTCATAATGGTTCATATATTACACCCTCACGTGGCATTTATTTTTTATTTTTCTCCTTATGTTGCTGATATGATTCACCAAGGTTTGATTGGAATTCAAAATTTAAAGGTTGACAGGCCATTTGGGTGGTACTCCATGCTGATGCACATGTTTTTATACAAGGGCGTGGATTACTTCAGTCAAACCATGGAGATAGTGCAGAAGAGAGATGGTGAATTGTTGTATGTTCAATTGTGGAGTACCGAGTTGTCATGGGACCATGTTGATGTTAGCTTTGTAATTTTTGACAAAAATTTTACCTCTAGGCTTAGGGCATTGTTATTTTGGAGAACCCTAGAATTCCTAAAGGGTTATTAAAATTAATTAGACCAAAGGAGTATGCAAAAGACATATCCATAACACATAATTGGGTTGATATAATCATGTATCCAGTGTCCACATTTTTCAGGGTTTATGAATTTAGAGGAAAACCTTATGTATTACCTTATCAAGTCCCCTTGAAGGTGGAGTTAGCAGAGATTTTGAGGCATCTTGGTGGGTTACAATATGTAGCCTTGACAGGAAGAAATAGGGGAACTATCTTTCCCACTATTACCATAGCCAACCAATTTGTTATCACCAAGGGTGGCTGGGTACATCTTGTTAGAATAACTGAGAGGGGGGTGAATCAGTTATCCAGTGTCCCAATACAAAATGTATAATCCAAAAAAAAATTCTTCAATTTATGCTCATCAGTAAGAAATAATAACTCTTACTGTCTATGCTTTTACCAATTATCAGTCTAATACTTATAACTGTTTATCGATCAAATCTAATATGTAACATGCAAAGTATGATAACAAACAAATATCACAATCAACACATAACACAAGAGATTTAACATGGAAACCCTATAAAGGGAAAAACCACCTGGGACCAGCAACCCAAAAATTGTTCACTCTTCTGAAGTGAGGTAGGTTAAGACCCAACCCTGTTAAAGGTTACAAACACACTATTAGGTGTGACCTTGTAAGAGGATTTTATACTAGAAGTTATAGTCCAACCAGCATTCACTATGGGGTTGATAGGATAACAATTTTCATTCTATGAATGATACATCATAAGACTTTCAGAGTCCACTCGGTTAAGAGATTTAGACTGTATACAATGGTTAAATATGTAACAGTAAAATGACCTGCCTTAATACAACTTTAATTGCAGATTATAGATCAATATTTAGTTCATTCAAATCCTTCTGATTAATAATTCACTTCAGATTCAATACTATATCAACTTATTGTCTATCGGTAACTGCTCTCTATAGCTCAGTAATTGCTCTACAGCTCGGTTCTCACTAACCAGTATGATCAGAATGCTTGCAACCTTATTCACGTGATAATCTTGCAGCTTCTTCTTCTTCCTGACATTTTCATAAAGAGATTTTATTCTCTTATATAGATGAGTAAATCATTTTCTTCTCCACCATCAGATTTTGCCACTTAATCATATTCATAGATTTTTTCACTTAAAATTTCTCGGTACTTGTGTCAATAACATGTTTCAATCTGCTTCATTAGATCTTCTTTGAATTTTGTCAGTCGTTGATCTGCGTAACAAACATTATCTATTACCTCGATGTTATACTCTTGCCAGCTCATCAATCTTATCGGCTAAACTAAACATTCAATTCATTTTGTTCCACTCAGTTAACAAAGAAATGCATCAGTGAACACTGCTTAGTTAATACTATGGTTGATATACTACACTCCATCGGTGTATACTAGAAATGCTTCATTTATCGACAACGCTGCTTTGTGTCTTTCAGCTCTATACTCTATTATAGATGAATGCAACATAATGAAGTTAGTATCATCAAGTCATAGACTCATCAAAAAGTTACTCAATGTGTTCCTTATCCTCATCTGTCATGTACATCTTTCCTCATATAGATTTCTCTATTCTTCATCTCTTTTCCACTTTTCTTCAGATGTCTCAGTGTAGTAACTTACAAGATAAGTGTTGTCAAACTAGTTGACATCAATGACAACATAATACTAATTTAATCATATTACATATCTAATCAGCAACTTCTTAGTGATCTTGTAATCAAAGATCCTTCAATCAGATTCCAAATCAGTTGTAGTCCAACAATCTCTCCCTTTGGCATTGATGGCAACTTCAAGTAATATGAAATGTACCATACACATACCAAACATACATTCGACAACTTTGTGAACAAATGATGTAAGTTGAATAGACTTAATATGTTTAATCACTACATTATTAAACCAGCATTGAGTAATACAACTTTACCTTTCTCAGCTTTACCTTTTTGTAGTTGTGATCTTTTCAGTTCTTTTCAGTTCTCATGTTCCTACTTCTGTTCTTTGTAATTGATCTTCAATACTCTCCCTTAGATAATTGTCGTCGGTGCTTGTTCTATTTCATTTCATATATATATATATATATATATATATATATATATATATATATATATATATATCTCCCCTTTTCATTTCATATGTTTATCTCCCCCTTTGACAGCAATGCCAAAGAAACAAATAAACAATCAGCTCTGTAGTAGCCAAGTAACTCTTTGTGGTATTCAGTACTTCCTTTGTATCTCTGTATATTGATTTCTCATCGGTTCAAGTTATCAAACTTAATCACAACCTTGAACATGATTCAAAGTGTGAACTATGCTGCATCAACATGAATGATCTTCTAATAAAAATTGGCTAATGCAACATCCAAATCACCTTAGTGACCGATAGATAGGGGACGGACCCCAAGTTTAGACCTCAAGTATTCAAATGTGTCCTTCGGTAGGGGCTTTGTAAAAATATCTGCAAGTTGTTCTTTAGATGTGACAAATTCCAACTTTACTTGCTTCTCTTGCACTTGTTCTCTTAAGTAATGATACTTAATAGATATATGCTTTGTCTTAGAGTGCATCATAGGATTCTTTGAAATATTAATAGCACTAGTGTTGTCACAATATATAATCACTGGTTTAGTGATTACCTCATTCATTCCTTCCAACACTTGTTTGATATATGCAATGTTTGAATAGTTGGTAGCAGCAACAACATACTCTGCTTCAGCTGTAGACTGAGAAATACAAGCCTTCTTTTTACTTGTCCAGGTTACAAGTCTTTCACCAAAGAAAAATGCTCCTCCGGTGGTGCTTTTTCTATCATCCACATTTCCATCTGAATCAGCATCGATGTAAACTTTCAATTCAAACTTCCCTTCCTTAGAATACCATAATCCATAATTTTCTATTTTCTTCAAGTATCTTAAGATCCTTTTTTTAGCTATCATGTGTGATTCTCTAGGGTTAGCAAAAAATCTTGCAACAATTCCCACAGCATGTGCTATATCTGGACTACTGTGAACTACGTACATTAACTTGCCAATCATAGATCAGTAAATTGTCTGATTTACTTCAATAGTTTCATCCTCCTTTGTCAATTTGCATCCAGTAGCCATCAGTGTTCCCACAGGTTTAGCATCTTCCATGCCAAATGTCTTCAGTACTTCCTTTATGTATTTAGATTGTGTGATGAATATGCCATCACTCTGTTGAATCACTTGAAGTCCAAAAAAGAACTTAATCTCTCTGAACATAGACATTTCAAATTCCTTTTGTATTTCATCAGAAAATGCCTTGCAGACAAGATCTAAGCCACCAAAGATAATATCATCAACAAAAATTTCAGCAATGATAATAGTATCATCAGTATCACCTTTCACATACAGATTATTTTTTTCACTTGTTCTAACAAATCCAATACTTAACAAGTAAGTATGCAGTCTTTCATACCATGCTCTCGGTGCTTGCTTTAGTCGATATAAGGCTTTATGTAATCTACATACCATGTCTTTATTGTCAAGATCAACAAATCCTTCAAGTTGTTCAATGTAGACTTCTTCTTCAAGTATACCATTCAAAAATGTTGACTTCACATCCATTTGATAGACTTTGAGTTTCTTATGTGTAGCATATGCAAGTAGCATTCTAACTCCTTCTAATCTAGCAACTGGTGCAAATGTCTCACCATAGTCAATGCCTTCTTCCTATGCATATCCCTTGCATACTAATCTAGCTTTAGTTCTTGTGACGTCACCATTTTCATTCAATTTATTCCTATATATCCAATTAGTATAGATAACATTCTTATCTATTGGTCGGGGTACTAAGGACCAGGTTTTGTTCTTTTCTATTTGCTCTATTTCCTCCTTCATTGCATTAATCCATTCTTCATTCTCTAATGCAACTTTCACAATTTTAGGTTCAAATTCACAAATTAGACATGTACCTTGTCTTGTTTTGCTTTTGGTTTGCATTCCAGCATGTTTGTCTCCAATGATTTTTGTTTCAGGATGATGTCTCCTAACAAAACTAACCAAGACTTGATTTCTCCTTTCTTGTTCATCCTGCTCAGGGTCATTTCCTTGCTCGGTAGCTTCTTCATGTTCATCGGTTTGTGGTGTCTGTTGTACTACATTATTTCCCTGCTGACTGGTTCATACAACTTGTGATGTCGGTAGATGCTCTGGATGTTCAATGTAAGTGAATCTACCATAGTCTTCCGGTTCTTTTGTACTTTCCTCTATGTACTTGTCATCAAACTCATCAACACGAACATTAGTACTTTCAACAATTTTATTTGTAGCCTTATTCAAACATTTGTATGCTTTACTTGTAGTGGAATATCCAAGAAATATTCCTTCATCTCCTTTAGAATCAAATTTTTCATTTCTCTCATCTTTCAAGATAAAGCATTTACTTCCAAAAATTTTGAAATAACTCACAGTAGGTTTGTGTCCAAACCATAGTTCATAAGGTGTTCGGTTGGAATCCTTCTTCAGTTTTACTTGATTAAGAACATATACAAATGTGCTGATAGCTTCCCTCCAATATGTTTGAGCAACATTCTTTTGTATCATCAAAGTTCTAGCACAGTCAATTATAGACCTATTTCTTCTTTTAGCAATGCCATTTTGCTGAGGTGTCCTCGGTGCAGATACCTGCCTCTTGATTCCATGCTCATTGCAAAATTTAGTAAATTCATCAAAGATAAATTCACCTGCTCTATCAGATCTTAAGCACTTTATTTCCTTACCAGATTCTTTTTCTACCTTAGCTTTATACCACTTAAACATTTTGAAAGCTTTAGATTTCTCTTTCAAGAACATAACAATCATCAATCTAGTATAATCATCAACAAAAAGATAAAATATCTATCACTAGAATAGCTCTGAGTTCTCATAGGACCACACAGGTTGGTATGAACCAACTCAAGTATCTTCTTTGTTGAATAGTCCTTGCTTTTAAAACTAGACTTAGTCATCTTACCTTTCTGAGATTCATGGCACATGGCATGATCATGTTTTGTCAAGTTAGGCAATCCTCTAACTCTTTTCTTTCTACTAATTTTGGTCATGTTGTCAAAGTTCACATGGCATAACCTTCAATGCCACAACCAAGCATCTTCATCCTTTATTAACAAACAAGAAGAATGATCTATATCAAGATAGAATAGATTACCTTTGGATTGTGTACCAGTTCTGACAAATCTTCCTCCATCATCATAAATCTTCACCTTTTTACTCTTAAAAACTAGTCAGTGACTTGAATTGTTCAGTTGAGCCACAATTATCATATTATAGTTCAGTCCATCTACCCAATATGCATTTTCACATTGTAATATATCATTGATCATCAATGAGCCTTTACTTCTTACCATACAAGGTGCATCATTTCCCATTCTCACAGATCCTCCATTATATTCAACAAGATGATCAAACTTCTCTACATCACCGGTCATATGATGTGTGTAGCCACTGTCTATGATCCATGTATCATTTCTACTTACTTTAGAGATCGGTGTTGTCTCTTCATGTTTCTCTTCCTCTTCTGATTCATCTTTCATAGCAACAAATACAACTTCTATATCATCATCGAAATTAGATTCAATTTCAATATCTTCGGCTATGTAACATACCTTTTTGCCTTTTTCATCTCGGTTGTCTTTGTTGTTGTGTCAGTAACCTCTATTGACTCTTCTTCCATAGCTTCCTTCAAATCGGTCTTTGGATCTATCATCATCTTTCTTCTGTGGACATCTAGCAGTGATGTGACCAGCTTCCTTACAATTGAAGCATGTTAAAGGTAGCTTACCTCTATACCTTCCTTTTCCTTTGGGCAATCTTCTGGCCATAAGTGCTTCAAGCTCATCAAGTTCATCATCAATATTGTCATCACTATCACAATTCTTACTATTCCTGCTAGACTTTCCAATCTTCAGAGAAGACATGAAAGTGGATTCAACAGAAGGAACAACACTGTTATCAAAAAATTTTAATTCAAAGGTTGTAAGTTTACCAATCAGAGTGTCAAGAGTGAGGTTGGTTGTAGCTCTTGTTTCATGAATTGCAGAAATCTTGATTGCATAAACTGGTAGCAAAGTTCTGAGAATCTTGCTTATCACTGTTTCATCATCAATTACTCCATCAGATGCTCTAATAGCATGTACCACTTCTTTGAGTCTATTTGAATATTGGACAATGCTCTCACCTTCTTTCATTCTCATTTCATCAAATCTGCCTCTTAGACTTTCAGCTCGGGCTCTTTTGACATTCAGATCTCCACTGTAGATTTGTGCTAATTTATCCCACATTCCTTTGGCAGTTGCGCATGTCTTGATATCTTCAAATTCAGTGTCGGTATAGGCAGCAGCAAGTTCCATCATAGTAACATTGTGTTCATGCTTATCCTTCAGATGATCAACAGTTAGGGGACTAGTGGGTGGTTGTATGTAGCCATTTTGCATCAGATTAGTGCTGAGTTCCCAATTCTAGATATGTATGACTTCATTCTACTTTGCCATATTGCAAAGTTCTCTTTATTCAGTTTTGGTACTTCCCTCTTATACATCTTGAGACCTTTATGCTTAAGTCTTTAAAACTCTGTTCCAAGCAACTGAGCTCTGATACCAATTGTTAGAATAACTGAGAGGGGGGTGAATCAGTTATCTAGTGTCCCAATACAAAATGTATAATCCAAAACAAATTTCTTCAATTTCTGCTTGTCGGTAAGCAATAATAACTCTTATTGTCTATGCTTTTACCGATTACCAGTCTAATACTTATAACTGTTTTCCGATCAAATCTAATATGTAACATGCAAAGTATGATAACAAACAAATATCACAATCAACACATAACACAAGAGATTTAACGTGGAAACCCTATAAAGGGAAAAACCACCTGGGACCGGCAACCCAAAAATTGTTCACTCTTCTGAAGTGAGGTAGGTTAAGACCCAACCCTGTTAAAGGTTACAAACACACTATCAGGTGTGACCTTGTTAGAGGATTTTAGACTAGAAGTTATCATCCAACCAGCATTCACTATGGGGTTGACAGGATAACAATGTTCATTCTATGAATGATACATCATAAGACTTTCAGAGTCCACTCAGTTAAGAGATTTAGACTATATACAATGGTTAAATATGTAATAGTAAAATGACCTACCTTAATACAACTTCAATTGCAGATTACAGATCAATATTTAGTTCATTCAAATCCTTTTGATCAATAATTCACTTTAGATTCAATACTGTATCAAGTTACTATCCGTTGGTAACTACTCTTTGTAGCTCAGTAATTGCTCTGTAGCTTGGTTCTCACTAACCAGTATGATCAGAATGCATGAAACCTTATTCACACGATAATCCTGCAGCTTCTTCTTCTTCCCAACATTTTTATAAAGAGATTATGTTCTCTTATATAGATGAGTAAATCATTTTCTTCTCCACCATCATATTTTTCCGCTTAATCATATTCATAGATTTTGTCTCTTAAAATTTCTTGGTACTTGTGTCAATAACACATTTCAATCTACTTCATTAGATCTTCTTTGAATTTTGTCAATCGTTGATCTGCGTAAAAAACATTATCTGTTACCTCGATGTTATACTCTTGCCAGCTCATCAATCTTATCAGCTAAACTAAACATTTAATTCATTCTATTCCACTTGGTTAACAAAGAAATGCGTCTGTGAAAACTGCTTAGTTAATACTATGGTTGGTATACTACACTCCATTGGTGTATACTAGAAATGCTTCATTTACTGACAACACTACTTTGTGTCTTTCGGCTCTATACTCCATTATAGATGAATGCAACATAATGAAGTCAGTATCATCAAGTCATAGACTCATCAAAAAGTTACTCAATGTGTTCTTTATCCTCATTTGTCATGTACATCTTTCCTCATGTAGATTTCTCTGTTCTTCATCTCTTTTCCACTTTTCTTTAGATGTCTCAGTGTAGTAACTTACAAGATAAGTGATGTCAAACTAGTTGACATCAATGACAACATAATACTGATTTAATCATATTACATATCTAATCAGAAACTTCTCAGTGATCTTGTAATCACAGATCCTTCAATCAGATTCCAAATCAGTTGTAGTCCAACACATCTAAATAATGTTTTGCAACCTTATAGGATGGCTTCTATTGTATCCAAGTGTGCAGATAATGAAGGTTTTATTAATGGGTTGTTTAAAGAGAGAAATAGGTGTGTCTCCATGGAACACCAGTTCAATTTTCCTGAGGACATAATAAGGAATGAATTTAAGCTACAGGAATAAGAAGTAAAGAAAGAGAAATATTTGGTATATAAGAAGAGCTTGGAATTTGTCCATATTTTTTATAAGATTTATGACCCATTGAAGGCTTTCTAGCCTTGGGCAAGAAAAATTGAGGCTCTAATGGAGCATTTTGAGGAAATCATGCAGGCTTTAAATGAGAAAAAATATGTTGTGATTCAATCAGATCCAATAAAGGCTAAGGGGATTCTGAGCCAACCAACTTATGCCAAGTTTATTCCTAGGGGAATGTACACTATCCAACAAAGGTAGGGATATAATGTTGTATTGCATGTACACCAGAAAAGTGTAATACCCCAAAATTGGCATCTTGCAATCCTAACCAATTTTGGTGCATTTCTTCAAAATTCTACATCATCAAAGTCCTATTGTACTAGGTAATTCTGTCTCCTAATTCAAATGCAAAAAAACCCTAAATTTGCATTAATCACATGCTATATTTAATTCCTAAATATCAAAATTTATTGGCTAAATAAACCCTATGATTAATTAATTTAATTACAAAGTCCTAGCACTCTAATTAAATTAATTCTACCCCTTTTAGCTAATACACATCAGGAGGAATTAAATAATATTTAGTTCTTTAAATGAAATATCCTCATTTAAATTTAATTATTCAAGTAATTGGAAAAGTCACCCATGTGGCCATATTTCATTTATTTAATTAAATAATCCCTCTAAATTGTTTCACCTCCCACCAAGGAGACGAAGGGTCGACCGTTTCTTTGCAAGAAACTCTTCAATCTCCACCCAGGCTCTTCTATAATAGAACCCCCTCATTCCTCATTTGAAGAGGCAGTTTTAGAGTATCAATTTTTTGTTGAATTATTGTCTCACCTTTTACATTCTTAAGCTTTGATTATTTTGCATATTAGAGTAATTTCATCTTTTAGATTAATGATGCACATGCTCTTAATTTAGTTTGTGTATCATGCTCTTAGATTAATGCTCATTTTCTCTTACAAGCTTTAGATTAACTTTGCACTATCATTCTTAGATTAACTTCAATTGCATTCTCATTCTTAGTTTAATTTCAATTCAAATCATTCTTAGCCTTAAATCCTCCATTTTAGAGCTTGGTCTATGGTTGTTGGGATCTCAATTCTGAGAGTTATTCAAAACCCCATCTAAATAGGAGGCAACAAGTCAATTCATATGAGCATGTGAAATGAGTAACTCATATTCATTTTCATATGTAATCAATGAGAAATGAATATGTTGAAGTCTATGGTTGAATAAGAGGTCCACATTCAATTATAAACATTTTGGTGCCCACCGTGGAGCAGAAAATTGATTTCTGGCCTCATCAATTCTGAAATTTTTTAAAAAATTCTACACTATGTCCGTACATCCATACATCCCTAGGTATGGAATCTCACGTGAAGATTCCCACTATTTCATGTGAAGGTTTGCTGGTTCTAGCATTTCCTCACATGGAAAAAGTGCTTTCTCATGTGGGACTGTGCATTTTCTCACATGAAACTTGCCATTAGAGTTTTAAATTTTTTCAGTTTGTTGTACTTTCCTGCTACTATTTTATGACAATTTCCTATTTATTTTGATCTTTATTGTCTCTATTTTTTGATACATCATAACAGTGGGTTGCAGGACATTTGTCGAAGACTACATACTTACTAACGGTTTTCTTGCAGGACATTTGTCAAATCTATCTCAAAAATATTTTGTTTGTTTACCTCTTTATTCACATAGTTTAATTAGGGCCTTGTGAAGATTTCTTAAGGGTATTGATAGCAAGATAGGGTAATAGGCTCTTCATTACATGGAAGTGATGCCCATGGATGAATCAGAGACCTAGATTTTTCTATCATGATAGATACTTGGGGAAGCAAGGACAGGTAACAAATCTTTAGCACATCCATTTTTTTAGGGGATTATGCTCTTCTCTCTTTGAGAAAACTAGAAACCCAAAAGCTTGTGGATAGGTTGAAGAGGAGTTAGCTTGGTGATAGACATGTCTAATGTGTTTGGGTAAGGTGAAGAGGTAGAGAATTATGCTTTTCTCTCTTTAAGAGAATCAGAAAATCTGACCCTTGGATCTAAGCCAAAGTCTGTGTCACCTTTAGAGGGCTTGCCAAAAGTTGAACCTCTGGAAATGACCCAAGTGAGTACACACCTATTGCCGATGATTCCACCTCACTATAATAAAGTAGCTTTGTTGAGTCTAAAGACTCCAAATCCATGTTAACTTCTTTCTCTTGATCCATGACTATCATCTTGAGAAAGCTTTGTCTATTGTACTGAGCGGCACTGCTCGCCCTGCTTGCAAGGGTGTACAACTTTTAGGTGTCGGTGTGGCTGCAAGGCCATAGCCCTGTATTGGGGGCATCAAAGGTTAGTGTGAATGGAAGCCCACTAAACACTCTCTTAGGTAGTTTCCTACCTAGATCACCTCTAGAAGGAGACATAATCTTTGCGCAGGGAGGGGGAAGAATCTCTCCCCTAGATTCTCACCATAGGTATGCAACTAGACGTTTGAAGGTGGTATATGACATTGGCCCCTGCTTCAAGGGTAACCTTTGAACATATATTATTGAGTCCTTGGAAACACTAAAAACATGGGTGCCCTCCAAGGGGTGACACAATTGTGTGCGGTGAATGCATGCACATAAGTTGTGAGGCACGGATTTTGTCTTCTCTACCATTTTCTTTGTAGCAATAACTGAGTGTTTTTTTTGAGTCTTAAACTATCCACATGATCAAACTTTTCAAAGACTCTCATGATTCTTCTAAGTTGCTTTGTCCTCGGTAGAACTATTTGCAGCTACTGGTTGTGTCATTATTGCTTGGTCTAAACTTTATGCTTGTAAATGATTGGTTTCAACATCTAAATTGAGATTTTCTGATTCAAAACTATCCTAAATCAATTTGAAAACCTGACATTCTGCCAGAGAATAGTTCATGTTGTGTCTCAAAAATCTGATTTTGTCTCAAAAATTGTGTTAATATGTTGAACTCTGGTCTTTTCCCATGTGAGATTTTAGTTCCTATGCATTTCCTCACGTGAGATAGCACATCTTCATGTGCAGTTCAACATTTCCTCATGTGAGATTTCATTTCTTCATGCAAGACTATCCCCTGATTTTCAAAACAATGAGCTAATTCCCATTGACTGGTCAATTTTATGCCTAATCTAGTTTTTGCCTAGAGTCTGTTTGCCTGTTCTCCTATTGTCCACTACCTGAAACTAGGTGTCTCAGGTTGGGAACCAAGTGATTACTTCTTAAACTCATGTTGTCTCTCTATTGTCTATCATTTCCTACTATGTTCTTGTACCTTGCGATGTGATAGTCACATCTTGGTTGTTCTAGCCTTACTCTCGACAATTCGTGTCGGGTGTATTTCACCTTTATCATCTTTTATCTATCCCAAAGATAGAGTTCTGAGCATAATCCTAAGTCCTCCCTCATTACTTAATCTTTTTCTATGACTATTATGACTAGAATTGGCAACACATTCCCCTTACATGGTATTGGACAAGGTAGAGGTAGATCTCACAATTAAGGAAGAGGTCATTCCGAACCTATCACACAATCTGAGTGCTGTGAGGGATCCTCACATTCCATATCATCAGTTGCCTCAAAAGATAGCCCATCTCGATCCTCATCTCCTATCAGTCGACCTAGCGTCAGACGTTCATTCCATATAGACATCAGTCTGAATTGGAATCTAGTGTTCCAGGAGCATTATAATTCATTATGTCAAACATATTATGACTTATTGTTTCAAGAACAAAATAACCCATTGTTCTGAGACCAACAAAACTCTAAAAGGTCACCATCTAAACTTGGCCCTATTAATCCTATTGACCCTATCGATCCTATCGACCCTTTTGACCCTATCAACCCTTTCAACCCAATTTCCATGACCTCTCGGCATACTACACACACTTGTACTAAATCTGTGCACATTGCACACTCGCACACTGACAAGATGGGAGACCCATTCCAATTCCAAGAGGGTGAATACAAAAAAATTCATGATTAATCATGAAATGACCAATGTCATGATCACTCTCTAAATTACCAGTGTCAGGATCAATCTCAAAATGACCAGCATCTATATCAATCCCCAAGTATTTTTGAAATTCTTGGTAATGACAATGAGGAGATAACCCAAAATGACATAGATGTCACAAAGGCCAATAAAATTCTTCTCAAGATGATGTAAATTCTCCTTGTAGAAGAGAAGGAGAAATACTTCCTTGAACTAGTACCCAAACAAGGGGCCAAGTTACCCCCA
Source organism: Chamaecyparis obtusa (assembly GCA_027943335.1). Classification (NCBI taxonomy): domain Eukaryota; kingdom Viridiplantae; phylum Streptophyta; class Pinopsida; order Cupressales; family Cupressaceae; genus Chamaecyparis; species Chamaecyparis obtusa. The sequence continues at coordinate 360,430 of BSBK01002178.1, read as the reverse complement.
AATTTCAAAGTAGAGACACTTGTGGTCAAAGAAGAAGAGACTGAGACCACTAAATTGAAAAAGATGGTTCAAGACATGCAAGACCAAATCAATCAACTTGTGAAGGATAAGGATAAACTAGCACAATAGTTCACACTGGAAAACATATGTCCTTTCCCCTTCGATAAAAGTCTTCTCATGCCACCTTTCCCCAAAGACGTAGAACTTCCCAAGTATGATAAATATCTGGGTACCTCTGATCCCCAGGACCACTTGAGAGAGTTTGGTGCTCTAGCTATGGAGTTTATACATGGCCATACCTACCTCATGCATCTCTTTTTGTATAGCTTGGGTGGATTTTCTATGGAGTGGTTCTCTCAACTACCCACTGGAATTAATTCTTTTGATGAGATTGTCAATTTGTTCCTCCAGCACTATTCACACAATATCCAGCATCTAGTTAATATATGAGACCTTTGCAATTTGAAACAATGACAAGGGGAACCTTTCTTGGCATTTCTCCAAAGATGGAGACAACTTTGTACAAAATATCCTTGCAAACTACCTGAGTTTGAAAAGCTCGATATCTTTTTAGACAATCTTGTCCCTGATTTTGGGTATCAAGTGCAGCTACAAGGCCCCCTAACTTTCAATAATATGATTAAACAAGCTGTGAGGATAGAAGCTTTCATGGTTAAGAAAGGAGAGCTGACCTTTTAGAAGGATAACAAATAGGGGTCTTCCTCCTCGAACAAAGACAAAGGTAAGTTTGTCAACAAAAATAGAGATGTTGTAAATGATGGAGTTGTCGACAATGTTACCCTATAACCTTCAAAGTCTAGTTTCAACCTTACCTCCATTTTACAAGGAGCTAAAGCTATTGAAAAGGCTATGATGGATGCTCAGCCACCTTTGAGATTTTCTAGAAACAAACCTTCGGCCTCTCGACCCAAGCATGATTCTACTTCCTTGGGAGAACCCCTTGACATGGTTTACAAGACTCTTGTGCAAAACCAAATACTCACTCCTCTTGAAAATTTATGTCCCTATGATCTGCAACCACGACCTACTTGGTGGAATGAAACCACATACTATGATTATCACCAAAACAAGGGTCATAAAACTTCTGGTTGCATTCAACTTAGACAAGATCCAAGATTTCATCAACAATGGGGATATTGTTGTGAGTGGTCATAGTAAGAACTCAGATCATCAGGCATTCAAACACCCCTTTCCTCCTCATGAGAAGGGAGAATCTTCTAAGACCAAGAATGTCAACGCTAAGGTCAACTACACATATAGTACCAATGACAATGTCATTAATATGGTCAAAATTTTTGAGGTCGAATACTGTGATGTGATCACCATCAAAGGGATCGAGGACACTCCTAAGCCTAAGACTCTATTTGTCCTGCGAGGCCCTGTGTCTCCCTCTTCCAAACTAGAAAAATCTCAGGATTGTGTGAATGTTGTTACCTGATCTCATGCAAAGATTGTTCTTAAAGGTTCTGAGCCTTCCACATCCGCACCAAAACAACCTATGGATAAAGCTCTTGTTGGCCCCACCAACAAGAACTCAAAATCAGTTCACATTCCTAATAGTACTAATTACAACATCCTAGACCAATTGCAATGTACCAAAGCTTAGATCACTATCTTTGAGTTGTTGAAGATCTCACCTGCTCATAGGTAGATTCTTGATAAAGCCCTCACTGAGGCAAATGTCCCAAAAGATTTTGATTTTGACTGGTTTCAATCCATGGTGGGTCACTTGACCTCACCCTATTATCTTTCTTTCTCTAAGGAAGATGACCATTCCCTGAGCCATCCACACAATGCCCCTCTGCATATTGAAGTCATGATAGGCTCAAAGCACATTCATCGCATCCTCATTGATAATGGTGTTGGCCTTAATATTTTCTCTGCTAAGCTTCTCACACAATTAGGCTATGATGAAGATTGCATAGATGCCCACAAGAAAATCAACATCAAGGCATATGATGAAGAGGAATGAAAATCCAAAGGTCTGGTTGTGCTACCAATCTGAGTTGGACCTGTTGAGAGGGATTTCATTTGTCAAGTTCCAGATATTCCTCTTGCATACAACATAATGTTGGGTAGATCATGGATCCATGAAATAAAGGCAATTCCATCTACATATCATCAATGTATCAAGTTCCTGTTCCACGGAGCAGAAGTAACAGTACCTGCCAATATGGGCTATTCTTGCAATACGCTCACACAAGCTGCTGATAGCTTTGTCCCAACTAACAGAGAGTCTACTGAATTCTTTGATGCCAAACTCAAAGAAATGGAATAGACTCTAAAACTCAAAGATACAGGCATGGGGGGATATCAGATTGAACCTGTGTTGTCATTAGCAACTCTGCCTCCATCTCCACGTTCCTATGGGAGACCTTCTGAGAGCAATAAACCCTTTGTCATTTCCCCTCAAATAGTCTATGATGGTGCCTTTGTATGGGCCACAACACCATTAGAAGATGAGGATGAGGATAGGGCCATTACATCTCAGATTTATAAAGACAAGGACACATCTGAAACAATCACTCCAGCTTGTGACTTAGAACAAGAACCATACAGTGAAGCCTTCAAAATCATGAAGCGCTTTGGTTACAAAGGGAGTGGACCTATAGGGGTAAATGAAAATGGCTTACTTGAACCAATTGAAGCCATAGGTCATCGAACCAAAGACACCACAAGTCTAGGCTTCAATAAAATCCTATTTCATTTAGGGGTTAAAAAATTTATACTAGAACCAGAACTAGAACTAGAATTTTAGCTAGAACTTGAAGACACTACCACAGTGGAAAATCTAGAGGATAGCTCTGATGAGGATATCTTTCCCTATCCTATTCCTCTAGATCTTGCTACATTCCTTGCAGAACCAAATGATTTTGTACCATGTGTCAGTATGGTAGAGGCTGACAATGATTCTAATGACACCGCCTTGGCCACCCCACTAACATACGAGCAGTTGATAGAAATCCAAAAAACTAATCTTAATTATACAGGTGAGTTGTACATACCGCCATCCTTTCAAGAGCGGTTCAAGAAAGAACAAAACTAGAAAACCATCAATACTACAAGAGATGAAAATGAGTTAGATGGTACAGCAAGTGTTGATGGAATTCTTGTATCAAGCATCACTAACTCCCATGAGTATGAGTTTGATTCCTTGTCTAACGAAACTTTTGATAAAGATATAGATGTTGTTCATGTGTATGAAAACCTTCTCGAAGTAGGTGAAGGGTCTAGTGTTAGGATAATCGAGTGTGATTCCACTAACATTAACATACCCTCTACTTCTGATGTGAGGTCTCAAAGGGACTCAAACACACCTCTGGATGAGATTGCTTTAGGTCTGAACTTGCTTTTTTGTGGTTCTGATAACTATAATGTGAATGCACTCGAACCTGCCACTTATCTTTCACTCCAACATCCTGAGCTCATCGACTGGAACTCTCCCTCCCCATCTAGTGAAGTCCTTATGTTCCAAAATGACTACACTCTTGCATGTTACCTCAATGTTGTCGCACCTGTAATGTTCTCCACCAGTGAAGACAGTGTCAACATGACTGAAGCTGATATCAAGTATCTTGGTCACAAAATTAAAAGAAAAAAGAATAGATGCTCTAATCGTGAAAACCACATTGTGGAAGTGTCAGAGCCAAAAAAAGTAAAAATAAAAGACATATCTGAAGGTGAAAACTTCTCTGAGGCACCTAAGGATGAGATACTTGATACACTTCCAAGTCATTTTCAAGAAAGATCATCAGTGTTGATTGAACTAACCCAGCCAGTGAACTTGGGCATGGAAGCTGCACCTTAGATCATTCATTTGGCATAGTCGATGTCTATAAAAGAGAAAGAAGAATTTGCCAGTTTCTTTTGAAGCAAGAAAGTCAATTTTGCATGGACTTACTCTGATATGTCTAGATTGGATCCCAATATGATCATGCATCACCTGTCTATTACACTAGGTGTTAAGCCTGTTAAACAAAAGCTTCGTAAGATGCATCCACATGTGGCACTTTTAGTCAAACTTGAATTAGAAAAACTTCTCAAAGATGGTTTCATTAGAGAAATTGACTGCACGGAATGGATTTCCAATATTGTTCCTATTTCTAAGCATGATAAATCCATTTGATTCTGCACAGATTTCTAGTAACTGAATAAAGCATGTCCTAAATATGACTTCCTATTACCCAACATTGACATGATTATGGACATGACGGTTGGCTATAAAATGTACTCTCTAATGGATGGTTTCTCTAGTTACAATCAAATAAAAATTGTGCCAGAAGACCAAGAAAAGATAGCCTTCACATGTGCTTTGGGAAATTTTTGTTGGAATGTCATGCCCTTCGGACTTAAAAATGTTGGAGCTACATATCAAAGGGTTGTGACCACTATATTTCATGGCATGATGCACAAAACAATGGAAGACTATGTAGATGACACTTTGGCCAAGAGCATGCAATGGAAGGCACATCTTGCAGACCTAGGTCCTATACTAGATCAAATGGAACAATTCAGTCTCAGGCTCAACCCAAAAAAGTGTGCATTTGGTGTCACTTCTGGCAAGCTATTGGGTTACATCATATCTACTAAGGGCATAGAGTTAGATCCTAAGAAAGTTCAAGCTATCATGGAAATGCCTCCACCAAGCAACATCAGTCAGATGAGAGGTCTCCAAGGTTGGTGGCAGTCTATCTGGTGCTTCATTGCATAACTAGCAGACAAGTCACAGTCATTCACCAAGACTTTACATAAAGGTGTGACTTATGAGTGGAACAAAGACTGTGACAAAGGACTCACACAAATCAAAAAATATCTTGCAAATCCACCAATATTGATGCCTCCTATTCATGGGAAGCCACTCGTCCTTTATATATCAGCTACAGATACATCTTTGGGTGCCCTGTTGGCTCAAGAAGATCAAAATAACAAGGAATGAGCCATTTATTACATCAAAAGAACACTAGTTTCATATGAAGGAAATTATTCTGCCATAGAAAAGGCTTGCCTAGCAATGGTGTTTTCTTCACAAAAACTATAGCACTACATGTTTTCTCACACTACAAGACTCATTGCTAAGATTGATCCATTAAAGTATCTACTCATCAAAGTTTCCCTCACAGGTAGACTGGCAAAATGGGTCATGATACTTATTGAGTTTGACATTAAGTATATAGAGAGAAAGGCCATCAAAGGACAAGCAATTACAGATCAGTTGGCAGAAGCTCCTCTCAAGGATCTTCAACCATTGAACATTGAATTTCTAGATGAGTCCATAATGCTTCTTAAACATCAAACAAGGACTATGTTCTTCTATGGATTGTTCACCTAGCAAGGGTTAGGTGGTAGAATACTATTCATCACACCTCAAAGGTACTCTACCAAAGGCATACAAGATGTTGTTTCCTTGTACAAATAACATTATTGAGTATGAAGCTTTGGTCAATGGTATGAAAATAGTTGTTGAATGGCATGTGGATGAACTTAAATTCTTTGGACACAATTGGTCATCAATCAGGTTAATGACATTTATCAGACAAAAGATGATAATCTGGTGTGTTATAAATGAATGGTCGATGATCTAAAAAGTACTTTTCACATATCAATTTCCAATAGATTCCAAGAGTAGATAACAAAGTAGTTGATGTCATGGCTACTCTTGCCTCTATACTACAAATGCCATAAAATGACTTCAGACATGAATTCCTAGTGGAGACATTACACTACCCAGCCTACAATACCCCTGAATCTAGGATGATATGTTCAGTCATTGAACACAATTCATCCCGCTACCATCATATCTACTCCTACCTCCGAGACCAGATTATTCCAGACACTTACACCAGAATGAAAAACATCACCTAATCCACAGTGCTTCACACTATGTCATTGTAGCTAATGACTTGTATAGGTGAGGTCTAGATGACACCCTCCTTAGGTGTTTAGAGCCTGATGAGTCTAAATGTGGGTTAGCTGAGGTGCATGGAGGCATCTATGGTCTCATTTGGGAGGATTGACATTGGCTCGTAAACTTATTAGAGCTGGTTACTATTGGTCAGATATGGAAAAGGAAGCTACACAATATGCCAAATCTTGCAAATAGTGTCAGCTCCATGGAAATTTGATTCACGCTCCTACCAAGGAGCTCATTCCCTTCATCAGTTTTTGGTTGTTTCAGCAATGGGCCTTTGATTTAGTGGGTCAGATTCATTCATCTTCATCAAAGGGACATAAGTTCATTATCACTACCATAGATTATTTTACCAAATGGGTCGAGGCAGTACCTCTAACCATAGCTGATGGCAAATCTGTAGCCAGGTTTATACTGAATTACATGATCTCTAGGTATGGTGTACCTTCCTCAATAATCACTGACAATGGGGGGTAGTTCAAGAACAAGGATTTGAAGGATTTATGCACTAATATCAAAATCATTCAGCACTAGTCTTCCATCTATTATCCCCAGGTTAATGGATAGGCGGAAGCATCTAACAAGACAATTCTCAAGATCCTACATCGCACAGTTCACAAATCTGGTAGAGACTGGCATCTCCAAATTAATTCAGCTCTATGGGCATACCACACAAGTATAAGAACACCAATAGGAGCCATGCCCTTTTCTTTGGTTTACAAAGTAGATTTTGTGTTTCCTATTGAGGTCGAGATTCCTATCTTGCGAGTCTCTTTAAAGGGCCTCATTACTGATGAAGATACTAGAATATCCTGGTTGCAAGAGCTAGAATTACTGGATGAATGCCAGAAAGTTGCATTCGATCACCTTTGAGCATATTAGAAGAGGATGTCTAAGAGATACAATAAGAAGGTCAGACCAAGGGAATTCCAAGTGGGTGATCTTGTCTTGAGAGAAAACCCCAAGAATCAACAGCAGCAGATCCAGAAGGGAAAGTTTGAAACAAATTGGCTTGGTCCATATATTATCACTGCAGTGTTTGGGTCTAGTGCCTATCAACTCTCTACTATTGAAGGAGAACAAATCAAAGATCTGACCAACGCTTTGCACCTAAAAAGATTCTACAGCTAAGACATCTTCAGAATACTCCTGTACATACTCAATTCTAAAAAAATCTTTAAAATTGCAAAATGTCTTGAAAAAATGATCATCTTAGTGAAAACCTGGTAAACAGGTGCTTTCATGCATCTATTATCCTAGTGAAAACCTGGTAAATAGATGCCTTCATAATACAAAAAAATAAAAAATACAAAAATACAAAAAAAATCAAAAATACAAAAATACAAAACAAATTGAAAAAGAAAAAATGTGCCATTGATGAAAACCTGGCAAACATGCGTCATGATAGAAAAAATAGAATCTCTGCCAAGATGGTGAAAACCTAGTAAACATGTGCCTCTTTTTCTCCAATGCAATACCTATTGCAACATCACTTGGCTTTGTACACTTTCTCCTTGCTTTCCTACTTTAGTTTTCTTTCCCACCTTTTCAACTTTAGTTTGCTTTCCTGGTTTAGTTTTCTAGCTCACGCACTCGCTCTCAGTTATCTTTGAGATTATGCTCGACTCTACATGGATTGAAACTGGTCACACTTGGGGATAACCTTCCTAGTCTAGGTGGGGCATTGTCCTATCACTTTTGGAGGAGCTTCCTTGCATCAGTCACCAATGGTTCTCACTGCATTTTCTTGCTAATGCTTAGATCTCAGATCTCTCTTCTTGAAGATCCCTCATACATCATTCACTAGTGGTTCTCACTGCGTCTTCTTGTTGATGTTTCATTCACTCTCAGATCTCTCTCCTTGAGGATCTCTTATATTAGTCACCAATGGTTCTCACTATGTCTGCCTACTGATACTTCATTTAGCACATTGATTTCTCCTTGAGACTGTCCCTCACGTCAGTCACCAATGGTTCTCACTGCATCTACCTACTGATGTCATCTTGTTGAGACTTCTCACTCTATATACTTCCAATCCGATGATCAATCCGCTGAAACTGAAACTGAAAATGGGATTTGTAACTTTCTAAAGTGTGTTGAGCTTTCTTTTTTTTGTGCTAGTTCTTTTGTTTTATCATTCCTCCCCGAGAAACTCCAAGACATCTCTCTTGACCGAGAGAAGCGAAGACTGGGGGCATGATCTTTTCTTTGTTTTCTATTTGTTAGTTTAGTTCCAATGATCCAAGGGATCCATATGAGGGGGTGTCCACTATGAGAGCCTTCATCTTGTGTTGGATGGCCATGTGTACCTCGACTCCTTTTATATGGAAACTTTGGTGAGGTTGGTTCTTCTCCTTGTTTGTTTGAGTGACTTATTTATGTTATAAGTAAAATTTTTGATGCTTGTCCTATGAAATGAACGTAAGGGTCACTATGAAAATGTTTGATATGCTAATCATTCACTTAGAAAAAGGAGAAACTCTCATGTGTTTGGCGTGTTTGTATGCAAGGAACATTCAGGTCATTCTAGCAACTATGCTTTGATGCTTATGTTAACTTGCTAAATCAAAAGAAATAGGTGTTCAGGTCATTCTAGCTTCTTGTGCCTTAATGCTTACACCTTATTCCAACAAATCTTAGACTAATGTCATATTCATATTCTCATGATTGCAATGTTAGTGAGGGTTGTATGACATCCTATGATTGTTTGATACTAAAAAATTGATGATGATAATTATATAATGGGTCCAACAACCAAGTCCTAGGGATTGCATCTAGCTTAGGCTTTCATTTTGATTCTAGGCTTGCATGGTAATAGTGTTTTGATGCTCACTTCATTGCATTCTTCTAGACTTATTCATTGAGGGTTCTCATCTCACATCTCGGGTTCATCTTGACTGCACAAGTGTCTGATCCTCACTCTCAATCTTCAAAATGTTCTTTTGGTTAGTACTTATGTATTGCAATATCCTACAAGAGATGATCAGTACCATATGCATTGCATTTATATTGCATTAACAAAGTGTGTTACCATAAACTCATATACATACATTCTACACCTACACATTCATATACATGTGCATCCATCATAAGCATAAATCAAATCATACATTATATCTATCTATCATTGCATTTTCCATTACATACATATATACCAATAAAATATCTACATTTCATTTATTTGCATATTTCATAAAGGAACCATGTGCATCTCATATCTAATCCATACATTCATCATATAGGAAACATCTCACAAAGCATCAACACAAAAGTAATATATGACACATAATGATACCAAAAAGATGAGCTCATATATATATATATATATATATATATATATATATATATATATATATATATATATATATATATATATATATATATATATATATATATATATATATATATATATATATATATATATATATATATATATCAAATGTCAGTATACAAAACAATAGTGCTACTCGAGCACAGTCTATCAAAAATTGGACTACATCAAGGTCTTGATCTAACTCTAACCATCACCACCTGGAGGAGGTGGAGGGGGTGGCATGTCTTCTTGTGGTGGTCCCTGTGGTGGAGGTCCCTATGGAACTGATGGTGCTCCAACATACTATGAAAACTACAAAACCTACTCCGCTAGATCTAGAACTACACCAACATAAGCCGCATAGTAGTAAGCTACCTAGGCAGCTTCATATCAAGTCTCAATATGTAACCTCACTAGGTCATCTCACATCCCTCTAATCTCTCTATCCCTCTCTGATATCTAGGTATCCTGGATGGTGACTTATATGTCCTAATCTTCCAACTCTCTTTGCACCTGTCAAACCCTATCTCGGCTCTTCCGCAGTGCCTACTGTAGCTGTAAAACCTGATCGACTGGTGGTGGTCCCTGTGCATCCTGATCCTGCATGACTATGTCCTCAACTTGTGCCTCCTTGTTAGGATTTTTCTGCTATGATGTATCCCATGTCCTCTACCTCATGGACCTATCCTGTGCACCACTACTTCCCACACCAGAGTTTGAACCCATCTGCCTAAGAGGAATGGGAGTCTACCTAGTCCTTTGCCTGGTCACCTGTTGCGTTGCCTACTACTGAGGCACCTATTGCTGTGCCACCTACTGCTATTGTGGTGGTGGTTGCACTACCTATTGTGCCTAGTAGCCCATACCAATAGGATCTATAAATCTAGGGAATGGATGTGCCAATAAATAATCCATGTACAATGGCATCATCCCTGCATCTGTAACAGCTACTAGGTAATCCCATCAAGCTAGCAGCACTCATGCCTCTATCATGCACCTTCCCTAATCCAATCTCGCATGCCATCCTTTCTTCACCTCATTAGCGAAGTGAGCATACATGCAATACTCCTTTAAGATATCTTGTGGTATCCTAAATTGCCTCAAGACCTGTGATAATGGGAATCTCTCGATGATGTTGATGGTGAGGCCTATCAAAGGGCGTGAACAAAACATATGTAGCAAATCATGACTAGCATCATCCTAGACCTCTGTCCCTTCCCATGGTCACAAAACCACAGCTACCATGTCATCTATCTGAGCTTGCCACTACTCCATCTTATCCAGCACTGGCTAGGTCATAGGGCCTCTGTACCTATATATGTAAGGCTCCAGAGGCTTCTTGGTATCATGAAAAATTGGCCTGCATATGGGAAGATGCTCCCAGGCCCATATCTACAATACAAACACATCGGCAGCCATGCTACATGCATCTTGATACACGATCTCATGCATCTTATGGTACATCTATGCCAGCATGCACTGGCCCCATCCAAATCTCACAGCTGGCCAATCTAGAATCCTCTACAACATACGTCCCCAATCGCACTCTGGTCCATGTTGTCCTCGATCTACCATCAAATAACAGCCCAAAAATGATGCTAGTACAATGGCTAATCTATGCTCTACACCATACTAGCTGACCAAGTTGTCCCATGCGATAGCCCGACCCATCACTAGATCATCTTGAAATATGACTTGCGGTGCCAAAGTGTCCACTCTCAGCTATACATCATACTCCACACGTGGGCCATGGAAAGGTACTCTAAGACCCTATAGATATCCTCAAGGGTCACTATCATCTCCACCTGTGACAAGTGAAAAGTGTTCATCTCTGAATGGAAATGCTCAACTAGTGCACTCAATAGCCCATGATTTACCTCGATGTTGGGTATATCATGTAGGTACAAAAATCCTAATCCATCTATGTGTGCAACCTCTACATCATCTTACCACTGCACTAGCTCACCAATGACTGGGTGGTGAGATCAAAATACAATATCTGGAAAGTCAACCTGCAATGCAAGTGACAACACTTGATCAATATCTCAATCATGACGGTTTTCAAAGCAAAACAACAATTGAAAGTATGCACCTATCCTAAACATACCTCTCAGACGCTCTACTTGGCTGAACTTACATTGATACAATTTGGGAAAACATCTTAAATATATGTAGCAGTTTCCCATGTAAGGAATTAGGATCATCACATGAGATCTTTCTATCATGTGAAACCTTATCTTAGTTTGGCGAGAAATCATCACTAAGGATGGTTTCTTGTGCGACAATGATGCACACCTTGCATGAGCCCGTGGAGGTACCCTGTGCGAAGAAGCCCTATTTGGGTCAAACCTCATATGAGATGTACTCTAGGTCCACACAAGGAAACTATTTCCTCATGTGAAGTTTGAGGAACAAATTCCTAACATACCCTAATTCATCCTAAAATCTACCTAAATCTCCTACAAAGTGTTAAAAATTGAAATGCAAGCTGAGTTTTTGACTACTCACGGGTGGGTCGTACTCCACTGGCTGGCTATGACAATAGGAGCACTCAAATTGATGCAATCTCATTTGCACACTCTCCATTTCACTCAAATCTCTCAAAATTGCTAAAAGACAAAAGTGAATAATGAAATGAAAAGGACCCCTCTAGGCCTTATATAGGTTATGACCTAATTTTCAAAAGTGCTCCATTTTACACAAAAACTTCACCCTTGGCTAAATCAACCACTCTGAATCCATTTTCAGGATCGACATTGAAATTTGACATCTCTAGATAGCTCAAATTCATATTTTAAATTTCTCAGATCAACATGATCGGACGCTTGTGCAGTCGACCTTCTGATGTTGTTTTCTTGCCAGAATCTCATCTCATCATCATTGTATCGACTCCATCTTTTTTCATCAAAATTCAACCATGGTCAAACTTGGACAACAAGACCTCCAAATCACTCCAGATCACTTCTACATCTTCTCAATTCTTTCATAATCTATTCTGAGTTCTTCCAGATCTCTGATTTTATCTCTATCTACAACCTTTTGCTATCAATCATCTTTATGACATGTCTAATGAACTACAACTGATTTAGAACCTAAATGAAGAATCTATAATTTAAGATTACTGAGGAGTTGATGATTAGATATGCAAGATGATTAAATTAGTATTATGTTGTCATTGATGTCAACTAGCTTGACAATACTTATCTTGTAAGTTACTATACCGACACATCTAAAGAAAGGTGAAAGAGATGAAGAACAAAAATATCTACATGAGGAAGATGTATATGACATATAAGGATAAGGAATACACTGAGTAACTTGTTGATGAGTCTATGACTTGATGAAATTGACTTTATTATGTTGCATTCATCTATGATGAAGAATAGAGTTGAAAGACATAAAGCAGTGTTGTTAGTAAATAAAGCAATCTAGTATACATCGACGAAATGTAGTGTATACCGAGCACAGTGTTAACCGAGCTTGTGTTCACCGACGCATTTCTTTGTTAACCAATCAAAATAGAAAGGAATTAAATGATCAGTTTAGTTGATAAATTGATGAGCTGTAAAGTGTATGAAATTGAGGTAACAGATAAGGTTTGTTATGAAGATCGACAGCTAACATAAATCAAAAGGGATCTAATGGAGCAGATTGAAACATGTTACTGACACATCAGCCGAGGAAGCTTAAAGCGGCAAAATCTATGAATATGATTAAGCGGCAAAATCTGATGGAGGAAAAGAAAATGATTTACTCATCTATATAAGAGACATTGGTTTCATTATTGAAATAGCCAGAAGAAGAAGATACTGTAGAATTATTGCATGAAGAAGTTTTCATGCATTCTGATCATACTGGTTAATAAGAACCGAGCTGCAAAACAATTACCGAGCTAAAGAGAGTAATTATCAATGGATAGTAAGTTGATATAGTATTGAATCTAAAATGTTATATTGATCAAAAATATTTGAATGAGCTAAACATTGATCTGTAAACTACAAATTGAAGTTGTTTCAAGGCAAATCATCTACTGCTACATATTTAACCATTGTACATAGTCAAATCTCTTAACCGAGTGGACTCTGAAAGTCTTTTGATGTTTCATTCATAGAGTGAACATTGTTATCCTGTCAACCCCAGAGTGATTGCTGGTTAGACGATAACTTATGGTCTAAAATCCTCTAACAAGGTCACAGCTAACAGTGTGTTTGTAACCTTTAATAGGGTTGGGTCTTCACCGACCTCACTTCAAAAGAGTGAACAATTTTGGGTTGGCGGTCCTAGGTGGTTTTTCCCTTCACAAGGTTTCCATGTTAAATCTCTTGTGTTATGTGTTGATTGTGATATTTGTTTCTTATCATAATTTTCATATTACATGTTAGATTTAATCGGTAACTATTATAAATTTAGACTGGCAATCGGTAAAAACATAAACAGTGAAAGTCTTTTATGTTTACCGAGTAGCAGAAGTAGTAGAATTGTTTTGGATTATACATTTTGAATTGTGGGACACTGGATAACTGATTCACCCCCCTCTTAGTTATTCTAATAGTGTCATCTTTTTATTTCGCTCCTGAGGGGGCAGGATGATTACATCATTGAATCTTATCGAATCAGTCTCAAACCAATCTGATCTAAATAAAAATTCCTCATCGCTCGAGGCATCTCATCACTAGGGGCATCTTTGGGCCTCACATCTTTTCATCTTGTCATCTATCTGAGCAATCTAATCCTCAAGGATCAAGCTTCATTCTGGATATGGTTCTCAAAATCTTATTAGGTATTGGGGAAATCTAACCCTAATTCTTGAAAGTCAAGCTTCATTCTGGAGATGGCTCTTGAAAGCTCTTTTTGACTGTTATCTGGGCAATCTAACCTAGGTCTCAAAGGACTAAGCTTCATTCTGGAGATAGTCCTTAAATCTACATCAGTTATCATTTAATCAATGGGTATTGGGGCAATATAATCTTGACTCCTAAATATTGAGCCTTGTTCTGGGGAAAGTCTTATCTAAAGTGGTAATCTGAGTGATGTCTTCACAATCTAACATAGACCTCGAAGAATCAAGCTTTGTTCTAGAGATGGTTCTACAACTTGATTTGATCGGTGTCTTGGTGATCTAACCTCAACTTTCGAGGATTAAGCTCCGTTCTGGAGATAATCTTGAAAACCTCATCAGTTGTCACATTCAGTCTATTCTTTGAATCAACGCGTTGCTCGCACATCAATTCAAAGAGGGGAAAAATGTAATACCCCAAAATTGGCATCTTGCAATCCTAACCAATTTTGGTGCATTTCTTTAAAATTCTACATCATCAAAGTCCTATTGTACTAGGTAATTCTGTCTCCTAATTGACTTTAATCGACTTAGTGTCAAATGCAAAAAAACCCTAAATTTGCATTAATCACATGCTATATTTAATTCCTAAATATCAACATTTATTGGCTAAATAAACCCTATGATTAATTAATTTAATTACAAAGTCCTAGCACTCTAATTAAATTAATTCCACCCCTTTTAGCTAATACACATCAAGAGGAATTAAATAATATTTAGTTCTAATAGCTAAGAGCTAAGGAAGGAATGGCGCCAGGTCAGGTTAAAATTACCGATATTCTATACTCTGGGAAGAGGAAGATCCTTCCCGAGTCCTCATGAAGATCATTAGTTGGAATGTTAGGGGTTTAAATGCCCCTAACAAATGAAGCCTTGTAATAAGGCAATTAGCGAAAATTAAACCAAATATGGCTATGATACAAGAAACTAAACTTTCTAATGAAGGATATGAGAATTTAAAAAAGAGTATAGGGATTAGAGAATTTATAGGTTGCGAGGCAGAAGGCACTTCAGGTGGGATTGCTTTTATTTGGGATCCAAGAGAAATAGTTTTCAATATTCATGAAAAACATAAAAATTGAATGGGAGGTCAAATCAAAAGTTTAAAATCAGATTTAAAATTTAATCTAATAAACATGTACGCTCCAAAATTCTTACATGAAAAGAGAATTGTATGGCAGGAGGTTAAGGATTATATTGAAAGCTTCCTGAATGATACATTTATACTAGGAGGAGATTTTAATGCTATCCTATCCTTGGAAGATAAACTGGGTGGGACAAAACACATATCAAAAACTACTTTAGAATTTCAGGAATGGATAAATAGTATAGGGGCTTTGAAAATTGAATCAGACAAAGGGAAATACACCTGGACTAACAAATGAAAAGACACAGAGTTAATAGTAGAAAAATTGGACAGGTTCTTCTTTATTGGGGAATCGAGAAATTTTGACTTTGATCTTACTAATGAGGTACTACGTATTACCGGTTCTGACCACTTTCCTATAGAACTAGTAATTTCAGAACCAATCAGAAATAAAAAGATCCCATTTAGATTTGAAAAAATGTGGTTACTTAATGAGGAATGTTTGGATCTAATTAAAAAATGGTGGACAGAGACAAGATTTGAAGGATCCAAGATATATAAATTCATAAGGAAACTAAAATTAATAAAAAGAAATATGTCTCAATAGAGTAAGAACACTATTGGGGATATATTTGTGAAAAGAGATCTTATAGAAAAAGAGCTGGAAAATGTGAATAAGGAGATTAATGAAGAAGGTAAACAGACTTCAGATGACAACAAAGAGCAAGATCTATTATGTAAATACTATGATTCTCTTTCACAAATTAGCACCTTCTGGGGGAAAAGAGCGAGAGAAACATGGCTCAGGGAAGGGGACCAAAACACCAAATTTTGTCACAATAGCGTCAAAGCTAGAAGGAATATAAATAAGATTTCCAAAATCAAAGATAGCAATGGTAATACAATAGAGGATCCCGAAGAAATTACAGATTTAGCAGTCTCTTTCTTTGAAAAATCTCTGAATAACTTAGGGAGTGTGGATTTGTTGGACCAAACCAAGCTATTAAGAAACATCCCTCATATAATAACTTCACATCAAAATAACCTCCTAAATGCTGCATTTACAGAAGATGAAATACTCAAGGTTTTAAAGGAAATGAACCTGGATAAATCCCCTGGTCCTGATGGATTCCCAACTTTTTTCTTTCAAAAGTGTTGGTCATTTATGGGCAAGGAAATTACTGATGCTCTAGAGGGAATGAGAAACTTAGGACATATTCTTAAAGAGCTAAATAACACATTCATGGCTCTTATTCCCAAAAAGGTCAATGCAGAGAAATTTAATGAGTTCAGACCTATCTCCCTGTGCAACACTTTGTATAAAATCTTCTCAAAAGCTCTCGCATGCAGAATGAAACAACTTCTTCCATTGATTATATCTGAAGAACAAACAGGATTTGTCCCTAATAGGTAAATTTTGGATGGAGTGATTATTGCTCATGAGGCTATACATTCAGTAACAAATAATAAGGATCCGAGTATGTTGATTAAGTTAGACATTAGTAAGGCATATGATAAAGTGGACTGGAGATTTTTGTGTAAATGTATGGAAGCTTTTGGATTCTCAAAACAATGGATCAATATGATTTTTGAATGCATCTCCACCCTCACTTCTCAATTATGGTGAATGGGTCTCCTGAAGGCTTTTTCAGCTGTTCTCAAGGTTTGAGGCAGGGAGATCCGTTATCTCCTTTTTTGTACATTATTATGGCAGAAGCTTTAGGGAGAGGTATCAAGAAACTTCAGGAAGAGGATAAGGTTAAAGGAATCAAGATTACTTCGGGAGTCGAGGCTACTACTCATCAACAATATGTCGATGATAATCTCCTTTTTGGAAAAGTGCTTTTAGAAGAAGCTCAAGCTTTCAAAGAAATTTTAAAAACTTATGCTAACACTTCTGGACAATGTATAAATGAGGAAAAATCAGAAAAAAAATTTATCAATACTGAAGAGAGACGAAAGAATGAGATTAAATGTATTCTAGACTTCAAAGAAGGTTTCTTCCCATGTAAATATTTAGGTTTACCTCTGGATAAGGAGGTCAAATCAAATCACTTATGGGAAAGCACAATTCAAAATATCTCCAAGAAACTAGATCAATGGAAAGGTAAATGGTCATCAAATGCAGGAAGGGCTGTTATGATCAGGTCAGTCCTCTCTACAATTCCTATTTATCAGATGATGAGCATGAGAATCCTGACAGGTATTAATAAGAAGATTGCTCGAAATTTAAGGAGATTTTTCTGGCAAGGGTCGGAGGAGAAATCTAAACTAGCTTTAATTGCTTGGAATAAGATTTGTAAGCCAAAAGAAGAAGGAGGTTTGGGAATAAAAGACCTTATGCTTCAAAACAAGGCCTTGGGGGTGAAATTAGTATGGAGAATGACTAAAAACCCAAAGGCAAAATGGGTTAAAATACTAAGATATAAATACTTACTAGGAGAAGAGGAGGAAAGTGTTTGTCATTCTGATAATTATCTGACGGGCTCACACATATGGAACTTCATAAAAGAATGTAAAGATATAGTATTAGAGTCCCTTTCTTGGGATGTGAAAAGCGGGGATAAGGCTCTTTTTTGGGATGACTCATGGGGTGGAAAATCGGCCCTACGTGAAATTCTTGGGAATGATCAGCTAATTGAACTAATCAAACAAAGTAAGGGAGATTGGGTTAAAGACTATTTTTCACAAATAAATAATAGTGAGGGTAGCAGCTGGGAATGGAAATCTCTAGAGGAACTCAGACTTCCCCTTGATTTCCAGAATAAACTTAACAAGGCTCTACAAGAATGAAACTTCTATCCACGCTCTGGGGAGGACACAATTATATGGGCTGCCTCAAAGAGTGGTGTATGAGTGGTGTATACAACTTGAAAGAAGGTTTCAAAGTTATTTCTGGGATAGATAATCCACCCACTAGTCTTCCCATTGATCTATGTTGGAATAGAAACTATCTTCCTAAGGCAGGTCTATTCTCATGGGCAACTTTACAGAAAAGGATTCTCACCACTGAATGGTTTGAAAAAATAGGGTACCATGGTCCTTCTAGGTGTGCCCTGTGTGAGAAAGAAAGTGAGATGATTAATCATATTTTGTTAAATTGTGAGTATGCCAATAAATGTTGGCTTTGGGTTTTGGAGAAATTAGATCTGAAGACTGCTCTTCAAAATGATATCACACAAGTTTTTATTTCATGGCAAAGATCATGTAAGGAGGATTTATACAGTAAAATGAGATACATAATCCCATCTCTGTTAATCTGGGAATTATGGAAGGAAAGGAACCGTAGGATTTTTCAAGATAAAAGGATGAACACTGAGAGTTTTTTGAACAAATTAGAGGCAAATATAGTAGAAATTACAAACAATAGAAATATGTTGGGACAATCAATGATGGAATTCTCACTAGAAGACAACAACCAGAGAAAGAAGTGGTATGGCTTGAAAGTTCCTCCCTAGATTGGATCTAGCATTGACAATAAATCCTTATCAAGGGTGAACTGTAAATGGAAACCACCAGAGCAAGGATGGATTAAGTTGAACTTTGATGGGGCAGCTAGGGGAAACCCAGGGGTGGTGGGTATAGGGATATGTTTACATAATGCGGAAGGAAAGTTATTAGGAAGGTTAGCAAAACCTATAGGAATTAAGACAAATAACGAAGCTGAAATAGAAGCTATAAGATTAGGTCTGGCTTGGTGCAAAAAATGGAGGCTTAAAAGAATTGCGATTGAAGGAGACTCAGCTATTATTATAAACGCAATAAGACAGGGTAGAACACCGAACTGGAAACTAAATAGTGCTATTGAAAAAATATTGGAATCTCTTGAAGTTATAGGAGATTATACAGTGAATCACATTTACAGGGAGGGCAATATAGACGCAGATAAGTTAGCTAACCTAGGAGCTGACGAGCAAGAAATTGAAGAAATTCATGAGAGTTTGAAAGAAGAACTCGGAAGGTGAAGAAAAATGATTTCAAAATAGGAAATCAAGATTAGATGTAAATAAATGTAAATGAATTTAAAGGTAAACAAGTATAGATACATTTGCGAGTATAGTATAAAAATGCAAAAATACACACACAAACATGCACAAACACACACACATATATATACTACCCTCTTACATAGCAGACTTCAAGATAGGGAATGTAAGAAGTTAACATCTCATTTAGTCAAAATAATCATCATATATTAAGGGCATGCCAACCTACAATGAAGTCTCATCGATCACAAAAATGATAATCTTTAAAACAAAAAATGTTATGACAAATTAAAAGATTCGTAAAGTGCCCATAAATTTCTTATGTTCATAGCATGATTGTCAATAGAAATGGAGTGAGATTGTAATGTTTTATTTAGTAGACTAACTCATGGATTAAGATTTGAAATTCCTTAATTTCATCAATACCTAACCTGAACTAGCTTTATGAGGATTGAATCATGAAAATGATTAATTAACTGTAAATTAGGAGAATAGAGGTTGCATGGTGTCTTTTTATTTTGCAGGTATACAGGGAAAGCATAACAAACCAAAAAGGCAGAAATAAAGAAAAAGAGGCTCAAGAACTTATCAAAGCTAAGGCAAATACTCGAAGAGCGAGGATGAGAGAAAATAACATGATTTTTCAAAAGCACAGTTAAAATTAAAGGAAGGCTCATTAGCTCTAAAGATAAGAGCAAGGTATATGTAATCTCAATCTAAATAAATGTGCGGCACAGGATGGGAATGCTCATCAGTTCTTCTTAAAAGACCATTGTATATAAAAGATTAATATATTTGTCTTCACTATCATGGAGGTATGCCTCCATTAATCTGTACTAAAGAGGGAATGCCCTCTTCGACTCCATCAAGTGGAGCTTTGTAATCCTATGCCTGTAGGAACTCTAAACTTGATTTGTTTCTAGACAAAAGTCCCAAGCTAGACCAGAGGTTTTCTTCCTCGTTCTTTCCTAGCAGTGCCCGCATGAACAGAGGAAAATGTAAAAAGATAAATTTTAAATAGATAAAATCAAGGCTTCGATCGTTTATTGATAAAAATAAAAAAAATACACATCAAGAGGAATTAAATAATATTTAGTTCTTTAAATGAAATATCCTCATTTGAATTTAATTATTCAAGTAATTGGAAAAGTCACCCATGTGGCCATATTTCATTTATTTAATTAAATAATCTCTCCAAATTGTTTCACCTCCCACCAAGGAGACGAAGGGTCGACCATTTCTTTGCAAGAAAATCACCAATCTCCACCCAGGCTCTTCTATAATAAAACCCTCTCATTCCTCATTTGAAGAGGCAATTTTAGAGTATCAAATCACTGTCGAATTATTGTCTCACCTTATACATTCTTAAGCTTTGATTATTTTGCATATTAGAGTAATTTCATCTTTTATATTAATGATGCACATGCTCTTAATTTAGTTTTTTTATCATGCTCTTAGATTAATTCTCATTTTCTCTTACAAGCTTTAGATTAACTTTGCTCTATCATTCTTAGATTAACTTCAATTCCATTCTCATTCTTAGTTTAATTTCAATTGCAATCATTCTTAGCATTAAATCCTCCATTTTAGAGCTTGGTCTATGGTTGTTGGGCTCTCAATTCTGAGAGTTATTCAAAACCCCATCTAAATAGGAGGCAACAGGTTGATTCATATGAGCGTGAAAAATGAGTAATTCATATTCATTTTCATATGTGATCAATGAGCAATGACTATGTTGAAGTCTATGGCTGAATAAGAGGTCCATATTCAATAATAAACAAAAGGTAGGGATGTACCATCAACCTCCAAAGGGAAGAGACCCATGGTTGATGTTTCTGATGTGAAACCTTCTCCAAAAAGGAAAAAACAAGGAGAAGAGGCTCAACCTGGAGAAGATGTGTATTCTCCATCTCAGTCCCCACTACATTTAGATGAGCAAGGAGTTGTTGAGAAACTGGTAGAAATGAGTAGCGAGGGAAAAAAAATTCTAAATAATGAAGAGATACCAGAGGGGATGTCATAGGAACCCAAGAAAGAAAAGATGGATCCAGTAGGCTAGTGATAGTTTTTTGGCAGAAGATAGTTTTGTTAAAGCTAGGGAATTCCTTCAATTTTTATGGAGAATGCATATTAATCAACAGAAGGAATTATGTGAGAATAAAAAGGAGGAGTTCCCTAATAGGGACATAAATAATATAGAAAGTGAAAAAAAGGGGGAGATGATAAAAAAGTTTGAAAAGATGACCCTAGATGAAGGTAGAGCCATGGTTCATACTACAAGAGTGATGATTCTCCCCGAGTGGGATATAGCTGATGCAGTGGATTTTGATGTTGTAAGGAAAAAGACAACCACTATACACTCTACCATTGAGGAGGCACAACAAGCTACCAAGGGAGTGGTTTTTTCAGATGACCATGCTGCCCTTGTGATGTGATCCCTAACAAGAGTAGAAAATAGGAAATTAAATGAGGTATACCCCACATAATACTTAGGAAAATTGCTAGTCAAGAGGGTTGGGGATACTTCAATTGTTGAGGCTTCCAATGTAGTTTTGGAATCTTCCAAGTTCAATCTCAACATTGCAAAAAGGGAAGCACAAGAGAAAGAGGAGCAAAGAATAAAGTTTGAAACTATTCTCAAAGCCTACAATGATTTAAAGTTAGTGGTACTAGAGAAAGACAAGTTAATTACATAATTGACCAGGCCACAGGCTCACATGTCCCCTTAATTATTTCTTTCCAACCAGCCTGTAGTTGGCTCCTCTTCTAGTCCAATTATTGAGTTTCGTCCTTCCCCATTCCCTGAGCTAGATATTGTAGCCAGAGTTAGCTGGGAGAAACAATAATTAATTGAGGAGAAGGAAAGATTGAAATAAATCAGAGAGGGCCTGACTAAGGAGAGAGACTGTCATATGAAGGCCAAGTGTACAGTTGATCAAAAATATGAAGAGAAGGTCAGGAAAATAGTACTTTAGTTTTATTGAATCCTGGAGCCTACTATGTTGTATGATCATGTGATGAGGCTGGATATTGTTTTGAATTCCTTATTAGAAGTAAAGGCTGAGTTGAAGCCAATTTTGGATAAGTCGATTGAAAGGCATTCAAGCCTAGAGTTATTTTATTTTTTCTCTAAAGGTCAGGATAGTCATGACCCTATAATAAAGCCTTTACAAAAATTTGTAAAAGGTTTGGTGGAGTACCAAATAGGGATGGATGAATTGGAAATAAAGTCCAATCTCCTAAAGAAGGAGTTGATTGTCATCAATTATGAGTTAATTCAGGGAATTTTCAAATGGAATGGCAAGTTTAAGGAATTAGAAAAGTGGACAACAAGTTAGATTATGAGCTTTCGATAAGGATGAATAGTATCCTAACTCTGGAAATAATCTTTTCTTCATCCAAATAGTTGAGGTAATAGAAGGTGCCAGATCCAAGTTTGAGTACCTAGAGAAGGAGATCAAGTAGGTAGAAAATAAATCACATGAATTATCTGGAAAAAAGGCCGAAATTATCGGTTATCCATTCCTAGATGAAGAAGTGTTCAATGCCTAGCAGTACTAGTACTTGCCCCATGTGGAGAAAGATAATACTCCACCTACTTGTTAAAGGAAGAAAAGGCTACAATTTTGAGTTTTGGTTGGTAAGAATCAGGGCACAATAAATAGAGAGAGCTTTTTGAAGAAAAAGAGGATCAGATCGATTGAAGGGCTCGAGGAGATAAATGAAGACTTAAAGGAGGTGGCTGATTTGTCTAGAAATTTGCAAATGATTTCCCAAATCAGATTTTGGTCATTTATTGTAAACCCTGCATGGTTGTTGAGAGTCTTTAGGTTAGGTTTTTGTTTTCACTAAATGATTGGATGCTTGTTGCAATCCTTATCATATAAAAAGATATTTCATGATCATTTAGAGGCATTGAGAGTTAGGCATTGATAGAGTTTATTTTTTAAAAACCTAGTCTAAGTCAAGATTATAAATTGTGTATCAATATTATCAATAGAAGGAAGAAAGGTGCAAGTCTATACTATTATTTGTAGGCTTGTATTCTAAAGAAAATTGTATACAAAGGAATAATTCATTATACTTAATACAAATATTTGGTTCTTATCTCTCCTCTGTGTCAAATCTTATGAATTTTGGACTTTCTGGTTCATTACATAATTGTTTATGTGTGTATTTTCATTCCTGAGTTCTGATCAAGGATTATATTAAATATTATTCTGGGTGGGATATGAGTTCATTTTGATTTCCATAAGGATTCTTTTTAAGAAGTGAGGGTTTTGGCTGGATGTATTTATGGTTATGAATCTATGATATCTTTTAGTCTTTGTATCCTATTTGTTTCAGAGTTATTATCCAATGGATAAGGCACTGGTCTCAGCAAGTATCTTTTCAATTGGTATATATTAATCAAGGTTGTTACAATCTGTAATATAAAAGAAAAATAGTTGAAGTTTTTAGTTTATGGTTTAGAGGTTGAATGTCCTATCATAGAAATGGAGAGTCAATGAATTCTTGGTTATCATTTAGCACTTTCTTGTTATTTATCTGTTATTTGAATCTAGTCTTAGTGTTGTGAAGGTATTTTATTTACTGGATTAGGTGCACCCACCTTGTTTTTCAGAGCCAAAAGTGTAGAGGGTAGTCTTGTCCCTATAGTTGGTCTAGTTACCCTTAGATCCTACAACATATTTGGAATTAACCATTCCTAAAATCAATCTGAAGGTAGATTGGAAGCCTAAGAGCATAAGTCATTTTGAAACACCAACAAGATGGTGACTCTGCTGGGATATAGATATACAATAGTCATGATAAATCTAGTTTGATATCTCTGGTATTGTAAACTTGTCATAAATAACATAGGTTCCAAGTTGAGCTAGACTCCTAGCCTGCTTATTTATCTTATCCAATAGTTACCATTGATAACACAGAGTTATTCTTTCCCTTTGTCTACCTTAAAAAACTCATTGTGATACATATTATTGAAGAAATAGTTTTTTAAAATTCTCATTTTAGTTGGGTGGTGACTCAAAGAACCTTTGCAGCAATTCTGATTAGAAATTTTTTTTATTTACACCTGTTTAGAATGAGTTATAGAAACACTAGGTCTTCGAGGAAGGAACATCTAGAGGATAAATTGGAAGAAGGGCTTCCAACTACTTTTAGACCTAGTCAGACAAGGAATGCAAAAAAAAGTAAAGATATGTCTCATACTTGTAAGAAAAAGGAAAATTATAGATAGGAAAATCCAATCCAGCCCAGTCAGGAAGGAAATGCATCAGAATATGAAGAGGCAATTGATTTAGGATTGGGTCAGTATGAAGACTATTACTCTCCTTTAGAAAGAGGAAGAGAAAGGTCATAGTATAATATGATAGTAGTCATGGGTAAATCTCTTGAACATGATAGGAGGTCAAGAAGAAAGAGTAGAAGTAGCCAAGACTTTTACCCAACTTTTACCCTTGGCACTTCAGTACCGAGACTTTTACCCACCTTTTACCCAAGGGCCTTAATGTTTCAGAAGATAAATAGGATGAAATTCATGTTCAAGGATTAGAGTCTAAAACAACTCTACCATATTCTGAAGAAATATTTGGAGAAGTTTATGATTTGGATAAAAAGATCTAGGAACAAGCTTCCATTAGACAATAAAGAGAAAAAGAAAAGGAAGACAGAATAAGACAAGCTATGATAAGGGATGAACTATTTGTTGGAAACTATAATTGAAGCAATTGTTGTATTGTCATTGATGTCAAATCTTAACTGGTAAGACTGTTGCTATTTAAGAAAGTACTATATCTATTTGATTGTTGTGAAGGGGAAAGGCAAGGTTGGTAACAATAGCACCTAAGGAAAGGTTGAGTTATCTTGATATTTTAATGAGTACTTAATTATGTGGCACAATGATAAGATAATGTATTGATTATCTAAGTATGAATGAAGACTAAACTAGTAGGCTTAACTGAGCAAAAATGAAGAAATCTAGTTTAAGCCGAGTGATGTTAGTGTCGACCGAGCTAGTATATGCTGAGTAAATTCAGTGTTGATCGAACATCAGTTAATTGTCGAGGAAGACATTATTAACTGAGGAAATAGTTTTTGAGGTGACCAAGCTTTCTAATGAAGACCGAGGAGTTCAACACTGTATTGACCAAGCATTTGTAATTTACAGTTGAGGAAGAATTCAGATTTCTAGCCAACATCGTTGAATTCTTGGATTATGTAAAATGTGTTGACTTTATTTATTGATTATATGAAAGCATTTAATGCACTGTAAAACATTTTATTGTAAATCTATTAAGAGATTTGAGATATTTCTAGAAGGATAGCCGAAGAACATAAAGTAGGAAGGATTCGATGAATCTAACCTAACCCTAAGATCTACGAAGGAGATTAAGCAGCAAAAGATGTATTGACCTAATTGAGGAAGTATTAAGGAAACCTAACCTTGAGGATAACAGAGAAGATGATGTTGGAAGTATTGTTGATGTTATTAACTGTACAAGCAGAGAAGGCTAAAGGAGAAGTGTTGTGATTGCTTGAAGAGATTTCTGAGCATATCAGTGATGGTGATGGTAAAGGTTCACAGTCAATAAGCCAGCATATGTGTATGGAATTGGATTTGATATTTGCAAAGTGAGTTGTATGTCTTTCAGATCAATACTACTACTACTTTCTAACCATTGTATCAGTCAAAATCCTTTTAACAGAGGTTGACCTAACAGTCATTTGTATAAATCCTTTGAACAAGGTTGCATTCTAATGGAGTGTATGTAAGTCCTATAACAAGGTGCACTTTTAATAGAGTGGTTTAAATCCTTTAACCGGGTCACACCTGACAGTGTGTTTGTAACCTTTGATAGGGTTGGCTTTTCACCAAGCTCACTTTAGAGGAGTGAACATAATAGTAGCATGTTACAAAGTGGTTTTTCCCAAATTGGGTTTCCACTATAAATCTTGGTGTTGATACTTGTGTGAATGTTTTGGTTTGAACATTTTTTGTGTTTTACAAGTTAAATACTATTGGATAAGTGGACTGCACTGTTATATGTTTATGTTATGCAATCAGTAATGACCGAGTAGCTATTGGTTATTGGATCTAATTTGTTGAAGATTTTAAAATTTTTGTTTATACATATGGACCTGAGAAAAACTTATTCACCCCCCCCCCCTCTTTGTTGTTCTAAATCATATTAACACTATTAATGAGGTAGTTATTAAATCTGGAAGCAATAAATTATGTCCCAATACCCAAGAAAACAAAACAACAACCTGTTATCCAAGAAGGATGTGAAATCAGAAGACCCAAGGATAAAGGTAAACAAAAGGCTATTCGAATCACAATCAATGATCCTATTAATGATAAAAATCTCAAAGACCAAGTATCAAGATTAGATGTTGATCTCCAAAAGGCCAAAAGAGAAAAATAAATATTGGCTAAACAACTTGAGAAGGAAGAATTGGAGGCAACCACTATAGAGATAAAAAATAAAATTGAATTTCTTAAACAAACTTCAGGCCCTTCAAATGCTGCTACTTCTTCCCTAGTACATGGTGGAAATCTTGGGAACTGTTAGAATAACTGAGAGGGGGGTGAATCAGTTAGATCAGTTATCCCATAGTCCCAAATACAAAGATGTAACACTTTAAACAATTTCAACAAATTCTGCAACTTGGTAACATAAACTATTAAACTATATGTGCCTTTTACCGATTACCAATTAAGTAGCTCATAGTGATTACCGACCAAATCAAATATGCAGTATGTAAAGTATGAAAATAAAGAAATCATCACAGAAACACATAACACAATGATTTAACGTGGAAACCCTATTAAGGGAAAAACTACCTGGGACAGGTAACCCAAAATAATTTTCACTCTTCTGAAGTGAGCTCAGTGAAGAGCCAACCCTGTTAAAGGTTACAAACACACTGTTAGGTGTGACCTTTTAAGAGGATTTAAGACTAACAGTTATCTTTTGATCATCATTCACTATGGGGTCAATTAGAAAACAATGTACATTCCTTGAATGACATAGGGGCATAACATAAGATGGTTAAGTCCACTCGGTTAAGAGATTTTTTTGTATCAATGGTTAAACTAAAAAAGTAGTTGATCTGATTACAATACAACTCAATTTGTAGATGTTCAAATCTATTCTAAGCCCATAAAAATCCTCTGATCAATATATCAATTCACTTCCTCAACTTACTTTTACTCGATAATAGCTCTCTGACACTCGGTACTGTTCTGCAATTCGATTCTTCTTCAACTAGTCTGATTAGGCATACATGAAACTGTGTTCACACAAAATCTTTGTAGTCTTCTTTCTTCCAGCATGTTTCAATAAAGAAACTCATATCTCTTATATAGATAGATAAACCATTTCATATCAACCATCAAATTTTTTCGCTTATTCTCCTTCGTTGATTTTGCCTCTTAAACCTTCCTCGGCAGATGTGTCAATAAAACGTTTCAATTCTATCCTTTAGATCTTCTCTAAATTTTTTCAGTCATGGATCTCATAACAAACTTTATCCTCAATCTCAAAATCATAACAATTTCTAGCTCATCAATTTCTGTCGGCTAAACTTAAGCATTTAATACTTTCATCCATACTCAGTTAACAAAGAAATGCATCAGTGAACACAAGCTCGGTTAATAATGTCACTCAGTATACACTACACTAGCTCGGTGCATACTGAAGTGCTTCATTTACCGACCACATTGCCTTGTACATTTTTCTTCCTCCTTGATAATAGATTAATGCAACATAATCAAGTCAACAATATGAAGTCATAGACTCATCAATAAGTTACCCAAAGTATTCCTTATCCTCATCTATCGTATCCATCTTTCTCCATGTAGATATCTTAGTTCTTCATCTTTTCTCTCATCTTTACATATGTTTAGATGTTTGCAACCAACATGATAAGTACTGTCAAAACTAGTTGACATCAATGACAACATAATGACTTATTTAATTATCTTACATATCATTTCAGTAACTCGGTGATCTCTAATCATTGATCTTCAAGTCATTCATGTATTTAATTAGTTGTAGTTCATCAGGGAACACAACAAAGAAAGAAACTACTTTCCCACCACCATTTGGTGCTAAATTTTCTACTACATCAAATAAAAAGACATCTACATCTCAAGGTGCTATCCTATCTTAGCAAATATCTATTCATCTTGAAAGATACAAACAACTTGCCTTCTATGGTATTCCCGGTTACCCTAATGTGATCCCTGCTAAAATTATAGAGAAGCTCCCCAAATTTACTAGAAATAATGTCATCACATGTGAGGAACATTTTTTTAAAAAAATTGACATGATGGATGATATTATAATATTGAACTGGATGATGTGATTATGAAATTATTTGTGCATTCTTTGACTCGAGATTATAGGGATTGGTTTGGAGGGTTACCACATACCAGTATAGGGTCTTGGAATGAATTTAGAAATTGCTTTAAAGAACAATATGGTGATAAGACAAATGAAGGTTTCATGTTGAATGAGTTGAACAATATTAAGAAGAATCGGAATGAAAATTTTATTGAATTCAATGTGAGATTCCAAAAATCTATGCATAAACTCTTACAGGTTATTAGGCTTGATGATAGGATATGTCTTGTGACATATATAAATGCCTTTGATGCTAATATGGTATACCTCTTAAGGGATAAGAACCCAAGAATTCATGGGGAGGTTTATCAACTGGTCATTAACATAGAAAGTAATAGAAGAATATTAGGGAAGTTGGGAAGAAGAGAGGATTGGAAGCCTCAAATACCAAGCTAGAAAGAACCAGGAAGGTCTTCAAATTTGAAGCCAAAGGAAGATGATAGCCTAAAAAAGATCTTAAAATCTTTGAAGGACCTAAATCCTGGTGAGAATAAAAATAATAGGGCTACTACTAATGACAAGCCAGCTTTTAGTAATTTTATCAGGTAGCCAAAAATGCAAAACTACCCCTGTAACACCCAATGGAAAGATGGCAGGCCCATTATTCCACCTAAACAAGATAAACCTGATGAAAAAGCCACTGATCCTCTACAAAGGAGTTCATTTAATATGAGTAATGATACCCCATGGTGTATTTCCTGTCAGTCCCCACACAACCCTGAGTATTGTGTTGTTGCTTCAAATATATTAGAAGATGAAGAACAATCTAAGCAGTATGACAATAGTGGTTGTACAATGATATCTTCACACTTTTGGGATGAGGTGGATTCTACTGATGAAAATGAAAATTAGGATGTTTCTTGTTCACAAGTTAGAAATGAAGTCTACCATCAGCAAGTTTTCTCTGATGAAGAGGATGAGGAATTTGATGATGTTGGGTGTAATGTAGTAAAAGGTGAAGAGCCAGTAATACTAAGGTGACCCTCTGATGAAGAAATTGCCCAAATTACTGTAGACATGGTCACCCAAGACAAGCATAATTATAAATTAATAAATAGGATAGTTGGTAATGTTGTTGGTAAGCAAGCTAGCATGATTACCAAAAAATTAGAGGTTGACACCAAGCAGTCATAGGAAAAGGAAAAGGTTGTTCATACTGTCATCAAGATTAAAATAAAGAAGAACACTAAGCCATCTGGTCCTAATATTATGTATAAATTAAAGACTAAGATACCAGAGGTAATTTTTCCTTCTCTCCAAAAGGATTGTAAGTCCCAACATAGGGAAAAGCCAAAGCTAACTGTCTAGGTGGAAGATAATGTTATTATTGTAAAGTAGGACATAGTTGATTAGAAATATATACCAATTGACATGAGAAAATCAATTTCAAGGTTCCATTGTTGGAGATGATTAGAATATAAGAACATAAGGAAAAGGCCCTAGATTGGGTAAACGGTGTCACTTCAACAAATGTTCAAAAATCAAAAGAAAGTGATAGACATGTAGATTCCTTGGATGACATACCTAACAGTAAAAGTGAAGAAATTATTTTTGAAATTCCACAAATTTACTTGGATACAAATTTTGTTAGTACTACATCAGGAATAGTTGACCCTTTCTTTTTAACTTTGGAATTAATAGGAAATTATTGAAGAATTGCATGATTTATTTTGGGGCATCAAATACTGTCATGCCTGTAGAAGTTATGAAGTCAATGGGATTGGATGTTGATACATCTCATGGGAGGTGTCAAGATATGGACTCAAGGGAAGTGCTCGTTATTGGTACCAACAAAGCTTTACCATATAGGTTTGTAGCATATCCACATAGGCAGTTAAATATGAGTGTTTTAGTGGTGGATATTCCCCCTCAATATGGGATATTATTATCTAGGAAGTGGAGTTCTTCTATGGGTGAATTATCCAGTGTGAATTGTCATTTTATACTTTTAACATTGAAGGAGAAAGTGTTAAGGTATTTAGGGAAACTAGAACTCCTCACACGATTGAGGAACATGAAGAAGATACTATGAATTGTTTTCTAGACAATGACATTGGTTCCTTCCAAGTTCAAGAGAAAGAAATGGAGGAAGGCATTAGGCTTGTCCATTTAGCTGAGGA
The DNA here is from genome assembly GCA_027943335.1 of Chamaecyparis obtusa. Lineage (NCBI taxonomy): Eukaryota > Viridiplantae > Streptophyta > Pinopsida > Cupressales > Cupressaceae > Chamaecyparis > Chamaecyparis obtusa. The sequence goes on along the minus strand of BSBK01002178.1, from coordinate 329,745 downwards.
CAAAGATAACTTGGTAGACCATGATGATCTCTAGATTTTATATTTTGATGGAGAAAGTTCAAAGGAAGGAGCCAGAGCAGGAGTGCTGCTGATATCTCCAAATGGTAAAACTTTTAAGTTTTCTTTTACTCTCATGTTTCCTTGCACAAACAATGTTGTGGAATACAAGAGCTTATTAATTGGATTGAGATTAGCATCAAAACATGGGATAAAATTCCTTAGAATAATTGGTGATTCTAAGTTAGTAACTTCTTAGATTAGGTCAAGATATGCATCAAAAAATTAGAAATTAAAACAATACTTAAATGTTGTATGGGATGAGATTGATAATTTCTATAGATTTGGTATTGACTGGATGGATAGAAGCCAAAAAAAATGGCTGACTTATTAGCAAACATAGCTTGAAGACCAGAAGACGTCACTTTTGTAGGGATATCCAAAATTGAGGTGCAGTCTAGGCTTTCTATCCCAGACAATGTTGAAAACTGGCAAGTTTTTTTCTGATGACAAGGATATACTAAGGTTCGTGCAATGTGAGTCCCATTTTGGTGATAAGGAAATGGATTTTAGTACTTATGTAGACACCAATAATGGGAGCAAAAATATTTTTGGAAAGGAGTTCTTGTAGTTAAAATAAAATAGGGGTCCTAAGGGACTAGTTGCTCTTAAAAGAGTAATCGATAATAAATATAGGGCCTTTTCTGCCAAATTTGTAAGCAATCTAGAAGATTTAGAACAAATAAATCTGGGAATAACTATAGTACCAAAAAGTGTTTACATTGGCAAGAAGTTGTCTCCCAAGGTACGAAAGATATTAATTGATCTTCTAAGAAAATTTAAACATATTTTTGCATGGTCTTATGATGACTTAAAGGCTTACAGAGAAGATTTGTTCCTACATGAGATTCCATTGAAGGAAGGCACCAAACAATTTAGATAGAAATTAAGGCCTGTGAACCCCACCCTTGCACCTATAATGTAGGATGAATTGAAAATAATGATAGATGATGGGATAATTAAACCCATCAGACATTCCACTTGGGTGTCCAATTTGGTTCCAGTAAGAAAGAAGAATGGTGACATTAGGATTTTTGTTGATTTTATGAACCTAAATATAAACTCTTTGAAGGTTAATTATGGGTTACCTAACATGGAAAATATATTGCAAAAGGTGACTGGATCATAGTTGATGTCCATGATGGATAGTTTCTTAGGTTACAATCAAGTGATGGTCAAAGAGTCTAAATAGTTTAAGACTATATTTACCACCCCATGGGGAACATATGTATATGTCAGGATTCCCTTGTGTCTGACTAATGTTGGTGCCACTTTCCAAAGAGCCATGGATGTGGCCTTTGCAAGCTTCATAAATAAATTTTTGGTTGTGTATCAGGATTATCTCACAACATATTCAGCTAAGGAGGATCAATATTATGAACATCTTGAGAAGGTTATTGTTATAGCTTTGGAGTATGGAGTTTCGTTGAATCCAAAAAATGTGCATTCGGTGTTGTGGAAGGCAATATTTTAGGACATATTATATCCAAGGATGGAGTAAGAATTGACCTTGAGAGGGTTGTGGCTATAGACAATCTTTCCCCACATAAGAATGTAAAAGGTATTCAATCTTTCTTTGGACAAGTAAATTTTTTAAGGATATTTATTACTAATTTTGTTGAAACTAGTATCCCCATCTCCAAAATGTTGAAGAAGGAAGCAAAAGTTGAGTGAAATGAAGAAGAAATTATGGCTTTCAATAATATTAAACAAACTATCAAGGATGCTCCTATTTTAAGGACGCTTGATTATAGTAAGCCGATGCAAGTCTTTTCCTTTGCTTCATGTCATACTGTTGCGACAGTATTGTTATAAAAGAATGTAGAAGGATATGAAAAGCCCATATCATTTTTAGCAAGTCCTTACAAGTAGTTGAATTGAATATGATATTACTAAACAATAGGCATATTCTTTGGTTAGGGCTGTCAAATATTTCAAATGGTTATCTTGTGGGAGCTACAATGATTGCATATGTTCCTAGTGCTGCAGTTAAGGACATATTGGTTCGACAAGAAGCTTCAGGGAGGAGATGTAGATGGATCAACAGGATCCAAGAATTCAACATTGACATCCAGATTACAAAACTAGTAAGAGGTCTGGGTCTTGCAAAGCTTATGGCCCAAAGCGACTTAGTTTCCAATCATATAAATATGTTAGAAGAAGAAAAAAGGCCATATATTTGTGATATGGATGGTTGTGACTCATACAAGGATGTCATTGGTTACTTACAAAAAATGATCCTGCCCCCTAAGATGGATGACAATAAGAAGAGAACGGCTAAATGGCATGTTGTTAAGTATGCTATTATAAGTGGTAAGTTATGGTGGAGAAGCAATGAAGGAATATTGCTTAAATGTATAGACCAGGATAGATCCAAATATTTATTAGAAGAAATTCATAATGGTGTTTGTGGTGGCCATTACATGGCCAAAACTATAGCTCATAAGATTCTAAGGTCTGGATTTTGGTGGCCTACACTTTTCAAGGATGCTCACCAATGTGTCAAAAGATGTGATGCTTGCCAAAGATTCACTAGTAAGTTAAACTTCAATGGGAACCTACCCTTCAAACCTGTTACAGTTTAGGCACCATTTTAAAAGTGGGGTATGGATTTTATTGGTGATATTCAGAACAAATCTAGTGGGGGACATTCCTGGATACTGGAAAAAAATATTATTTTACTAAGTGGGTGGAGGTTGTCCCTACTAGAAGAGCTACCAGCAAAATTGTAACAAATTTTATAATGCAAAATATTCTTACCAGATTTGGTTGCCTAGGTTATTGTGGTTGATAATGAAATGTGTTTTAGATCACAAGAATTCAATGACTTCTATCAACAATATGGAATACATATTTCATACTCATCCCCTTATCATACATAGGGAAATAGCCAAGGAGAATCTAGGAATAAAAGTTTGATTAAAATCCTCAAGTGGGTGCTAGATAAAAACAAGAAGGCCTAGGATTCAAAGTTGTAGCTAGCATTGTGGGTTGATAGGGTAACTATAAAAAAATGAAATAGGATGTGTCCCCTTTAATTTGACTTATGGAATCAATGCTAGATTACCTCCAAACAATTTGTTGCATATGTATCAATTTATTCAAACTTATGATGAGGGTTTGGATGATAAAATGAAACTAAGAATGAATGAACTGATACAATTGGATGAGGTAAGAAGGGATGCACATGAAAGGAATGAAAAATTGCACAAGAAGTGTAAGAATTTGTATGATAGGAGAGCTAACCAATGACATTTCAAAATTGATGACCTTGTTCTAATGTGGAATGCAAGGTTAGAAGATAAAGGAAAGCATGGGAAATTTGACCCAATTTTGTTAGGCCCCTACATTATTGAAAGAAAATGGGGAATAGATTCTTATATCTTAAGGGATTTGACTAGAGGTACTTTGGAATTTCCTATTCATGGACAATTCTAAAAGTTTTATTTCTCTTGAAGTATCTTTCTTCCATGAGCAGTAGTTTAGGGTTTTTCTTGTATATTTTTGTATATAGGTGTGTTTCTTTATAGTCGCATGTTTTTGATGATGGTCTATGTAACATGATATTCTAGCATCCTTATTATACCTTCAAGTGGTACATATCCCCAATTAGAGCCACTATTAATACTGTTAAAAAAAATCCCTTGGTGAGGAAAATAATCCTAAAAATCCTTTTATTTTCCATAACCCTAGGTCTTTCCGTTATAAAACCCTAAACCTGTGTCTTTTGTTCTAATCCTTTGTTAATTTTTTGGTCACTTAAGTTTTAATTTTTGCATGTCCTTCTAAAATTTATCTATCCAAGGGTTTGAATGTTAGAAAGTCTGCATGTCCCTCTCACATTTTTGATACCTTTTTATTTAATTGTTCTTTCTTTTTATCCTAACCATTTGATTCTGTTAAATCAAACAATAGAGCATTGGTGGTGAATTATCCTGTGTAATGTCTCTTTATATCATGACCGTAATATCTTTTTAGATATAACAGTAGTCTCTATCCCTTGAACCTCAAGCTACAGGTATTTTATCTTCGCAAAATCATGACTGATTTCCACCTGTCCACAAATGACGGTGGGACCATATAATAAAGAGATTTTGTTGAAACCATCTGGTTAAGATTATTTTGGTGATTAATGTTAGGTGGGCCAAGTTAGTGAGCAGTTTAAGGTTTGGTTAAAATCTAAGAAATATCTATGGTAGGCGTGATGCCTCAAACAAAAAGTGATCGGTCTTTATTCATCATGGGATCGCAACAGTAATCCAATTAGAAGAATCGACGAGGAAACAGTTATGGTGGGGCCAGAGCATACTTTTAATGTGGACCGTGAGATGTATTTTGATCTGACGATAGGTGTAGAGCCTTGATTAGGAGATGCTTAAATTGTATTCATCACGGGATCACACTTTGTTGACGTGTGTCATGGATGATGTCAGATGTTAATGGGGCCAAAGTTTCACCAAGTGATAAAGGAATGCAATCTATAGAAAGATCCAACGGTAGGTGTTATTCTGTGAAGAAGAGATGCAAGATTTTTAGCCATCATGGGATAATGCTTTGTTGACATGTGTCCTAATTTGTAAGTGGGTCTGTAGGTTTATAAAGTGTTAAAGAACTAAGAAATTTAAAGGAAAGTCAATGATAGGCATGTAGTCTTAATAGAAAGGTGATCGAAGGATAGTGATTGCGAGATCACGACTTGATGACACGTGTCCTACCTTATGGAAAGTTAAATTTAACCTAACTCTAGAGTGTAGTTTGAAATGAAATATTTTGACTGGTCAATGGGTTTCACCCAGGGTTAAAGGTATGTCTTCACTGGTCATTTTCAAGATAGGCGTCAGATGAACTGGGAAAGTGAAGATTGAGTTGTGAATTGTTTTGTGAACATTGTAGGTGCAAGTTTTTCATGATGAATGGTTTAATGGTGTATTATGTGAAGTAAATATAAAATGTTGGAAAATGTATAAGGAAGGAAATGATCATTTCAAATGGCACATTGTCTCCAGAGCTCTCAGATGAAAGGTGTTCTCTCTTTGTGCTTTAGTCTGCAAGTATTTTTGAAGGGTGGTACGTGATTTCTATTATATTGTTTAAACTGTTCATACCTACGATTGTGGTGATATTGAATTAAAATTTAAAAGATTTAAGGTGATGGTCATACTATCATCCCACGTAAACATTATTTTCTTATAACCCTAGTTGTAAGATGGCACCACGCAGAGAGTTAAAGGGAGAAGTTGATTATCAAAATAGGGTTGTTTGTGATGATTTATTTTAGTTGTTATCTCCATCCACAAATGATGCCTCAAAAATGAAGGATATAGTTCCTAAAAACCCTAGAGCATAGATAGGGGACGGATTGTATGATAAAGGAATGTGGACAAGGGATCACAAGGGTGAAATTACTGGGTTGACCCTCTTTAAGACTACATATTCACAAAGAAATGCAAGTGCACCTCAAAGTAACATATGGAAATTTGACGTTGGCAAATTAGTTTTTTCAGGTGTTTTTATGGATGCAAATATCCTCATGTAGGTAGAAAAATGCTATGATCCAGTGGAAAGAGTGGTAAGGGATGTAGATGGAAATTTTTTGATCAGTATAAATGTAGATGAAATAAGAGAGGTGTTCTCGTTAAATGATTCCTCTATCATTCTAGAAGAGATAGATTTTGACAATTTCAAGAAGGTTTATGAAGCCCAAAGAGATTATTTTAGAACAAGACCCTTGAGGGAATGCTTTGGTAAGGATGGTAGTTTATGTATAGTTAGCCAAAGTACTCCTGAACCAATTAGATTATATCTCTTCAGCTTGAGAGCACAGGACATGTACAAGTCACTAGCATACATATTTTCTAAGGATGAAGAGACACATATTCTAGTTCACTATATGTTCATGATGGTTCATATATTACACCCTCACCTGGCAGTTATTTTTTATTTTGCTCCTTATGTTGCTAATCTGATTCACCAAGGTTTGATTAGCATTCACAATTTAAAGGTTGACGGGCCATTTAAGTGGTACTACATGCTAATGCACATGTTTTTATACAAGGGTTTGGATTACTTCAATCAAAACATGGAGATAGTGCAGAAGAGAGATGGTGAATTGTTGCATGTTTAATTGTCGACTACCGAGTTGTCATGGGACTGTGTTGATGCTAGTGTATCATCTTAAAATGGAAGCACTTCCATGTTAAGAGCATTTATCCCTTCGAGTAAGTGGTTTGGGGTCATTTTGAATGCCTTGAATTGATCTTTTCTTAGATCTAGCTCTTTCCCCATTTTCCACTTCTTTTCTACACTTGATTCCTTTATTCTAGGTGAAATTAGGGTTAGGATCCAGAGGATTCTCCTTAATTTCCCTCTTCTATGGCTCTATTTTCTAGGTAGGACTTACAAATAGGTCCTCCTAGCCTTCATCATGTTCATCATAGGATTTTGTACCTCTCCCTGGCACTCTACCCTATTTTGACATCATTTCTAGGTCTCCGAGCACTCCTTGGGACCTCCTTTTTCTCTCTGACTGAGACCCTGAGATCTATGACCTAAAGGTCAATAAAGACCTTGAGGGTCAATGATGACCTCATCCCCAACCTAGGTCGAGGTTGACCTCATCCTTGACCTAGGTTGGGGTTGACCTTGTCCTTGACCCAGGGTTCAAGTTTCAAGGTCCTGTGATCTCTGGATGTCGGGTTTCAGAAAGAATTATTTTCCCACTTCCGGGTCGGCTGTTTTGGTCTCTGAAACGGTAAAATTTTAAATTATATTTAATTTAGGTCCATTCCTAAAGGGTTGAGGCCTAGTTGGAGTTTAATTCCCAAAGGTGGCCCCTCTAGAGGATTGTGCCCTAGATCACTATAAAAGGAAGCCTTTCTCTCTCATTTTCTCCATCAAGTTTTGTGAGAAGATCTCTACATCAAGTTTTCATACATCAAGCACTCTCAAGGAGACATTGGTAATCAAGTTTTGGCAATCAAGTTCTCTCTCAAGAAAGCATCCATTCTCAAGCAATCATCCATTCAAGCATTCAAGTTCTCCATTGAAGATCAAGGATTCAAGCATTCAAGCCTTTGAAGGGATTTGGTTCAAGAATGCAAGATTCATCATTCAAACCCTAGATCTAGCCATCATGATGATGTGATCTTCCTTCAAGATCCTTTTTTTCATCTTCAAGATCCATTCATTCTTCCCTCAAGATGGATTCCAAGCATACAATCATGGAGGTTTTATTTACATTTGTTGATGTTATATTCAAGCTTTCATATTAACATACTTGATTACATTTCAAATACAATTTACATATCTATTAAATATCATAGCTTCGTTGTTAGATCTACTTCTACTACTTTCTAGCATTCTCTATTTCAATTCCATTATTAAGGCTGATTCCAAACCAAGGTTTGACCAAGGCAAACCCCCCAAACAAATAACAAAAACTCTCTTTTTCTTGTAGGTACAGGTGCGGAACTGCGGATATGAGCTTGGATTTGGATACCCTTTTTGAAAAAATTCTGATATCTACGAACAAAATAAAAGTCAACCTTCAAAATATTAGTGTAGCCTTTGACCTTTTATCGGGGTCAAAGACTACCTGTTGTCAGAAAGATAAAAGATTTATGGGTTTTCTCCATCTCAACATTTCCAGTCTGGGATAGGTTGCAGAATTGCTTGAAACTGTACATAGGTACCAAAAAATAGGTATTTCCAAATTAATTTCATCATGACGTATGTATCTTATTTTATCTAATTTCAAGTATTTCCCTTACAATTCAAATGTATCTGTAAAATATTGGCTTTGGGGTCTCTTTTATGTGCGAACCATTGTTCTAGGACCCCATCCACATTTTATCCTATACATTTTGGTGAACCTGACATACTTACCCCTTTCTTTTGTGGATTTAGATGCCCTATTGTGTTAGATCTCCCTTTCTATTATCTTGTGTGTTCACCTTCACCTATACATTTTGGTGAACCCATTTTATGAATACTCTTTCTTTTGTGGAATTAGATGCCCTATTGTGTTTATGGTGTTTGATTTCCTTTTCATGCTTATAAGTTCTCATTTGAATGCATTTGGATATATCTAGATCTATTTTCTATGCATTTCTTTATTTATTATCATGTTGCATAAGTTGTTTCAAACATTGCATGGTGTTACACCTAGAAAGACTTCATTTATTATATGTGATCTTCGTCATATTTCTCTTTATGGAGAGGAGTTGAGGATTGATGTTAATTCTTCTCCTAATAGATTTCCTTCTTCCCCCTATAGGGATCAAGCTTTAGTGAATTATGGCAACCCTACAATGTGCTTTATTGGTAGGGATGATAATATTCCTATTTGGGATGAACCTTTGGATTTGGATGTTGATTACTCTCTTCCTCATGAAACCATTGTGGATGATCCCTTGGATAAAAAAATTTATTTATCCCCTCCTCACAAAGAAGCTTTGATACAAGAGGGTGATTTATTAATAGAATACATATTCATACATGATGATAACTCTTTTTCTAAAACACATGTAGACATTTTAGTGAAAGAAGACAATAGTATAGATCCTTTACCTCCATTTGGGATTCCTTCTACTGATGAGGCATTAGTGGAGAATGATATGAATTCCCTTAATGCTCTCCCTTTTTGTGATGATCTTATTGAGAATCAAGACCCTACCTCATCTCCTCCTAGGATTTCTTATTCTCTTCCTCCTTGCGAATCTATTTGTAGTATTGAGACAACTAACATAGTTTATCCCAAACCCTTGTTGACTATCAAAGGTTGTCCTCGCATTACTATCAAAGGTAAACCTATGGACTCTTTAGAGTCTTTCAATGACCATGATTCTATAGCTCACACATATCATACAAGGAATAACCTTCAACCTAATCTGGTGGTTTATACTTCTTTACCACCTTCTCAACCTATTCTTCCTCCTCCGCCCTGTCTTCCTAGAAAGGAGTATGATTTGATAAACCATTTGTAAAATACTCCTATCAAGATTTCTTTATGGGAGCTTCTTCAAACTTCACCTACCTACTATGAAGCCTTGCAAAAGCTCTAGCAAATCTTCCCACTCCACCTCCTAATCAAGAGAACATCAATAACTTCTTACAATGCATGCATGCTACCCCGGGTCCTCCTAACATTATATTTACTCAAAAATATTTTCCTTCTAAAGAAGTTCAAAATCAATATGATGTTCTTATGGTTGTTGTTTCTATCAATAAAAGTATCATTCGTAGGACCTTGATTGATAATGGATATGGGCTTAATGTTTGTAGCATGGACATGCTCAAAGCGATTAATGTCGATCTTTCAACTATTCAACCTAACAATGTTCCTATACATGGCTTTGATAACATTGCTAAGAACACTTTAGGAATCATTACCTTACCTATCAAAGTAGGTCTGGTCATCATGAACACACCTATTCATGTTATGCCTAGACCTCTCAATTATAACCTTCTTTTGGGTAGACCTTGGTTGCATGAGATGCATGCTATTTCTTCCACCCTTCACCGTAAAGTCAAGTTTATACATAACAATAAGATGTACACACTTCATGTGGATGATGCACCTAATCCTTGTCTGAATATTCAAACTCACACTACTCCTACTTCTAATAGTAATCCTTCTACCTCTAATGTCCTTCCTGATGATGATTGGGGAACCTTGGATTTTACTCCTACATTTATTGGAGAGTATAAGGTTAATGATCTTGATTTTATAAAGCAACAAAGAGAGTTTGAACAAGTTTTTACTTATAAAGCCTTTCATAATAACTTTGTCACTGCTTCTACCCACAATGATTTTGTCAAATCTACTAAGGATGATATTGTGACTACTGAAGTTCCATTGACTCCTTCTGATATGGCTTCTCATTATGGTCTTGGTTATCATTTCCTAGTTAAACAAGGATTCAATAGTCAAGGATGTGGTAAGTATAAACATGGAGTTCAAATTCCATTACATACTGGGGGGCATGAGCATTCTTATGGATTGGGATTTAATCCTCAACAACAAATCAATGTTAACAACATCTCAAATAACACTTCAAAACATGATGAATCTGTGAAGGAATTTGACCAAGAAGTTCTTTTGTCTAAACTCCTTTGTGCTAAGATGATTACTAGACCTAAACACAAAAAGAAACATAGTCCACACTTGAAGACTCTTCCTTATTGTTTATATCATATATTTCATGATCACTCTGCTAATGAATGTCAAGCTTTACATTATAAGATTAGGCAGCTCATTGATAGTAATGTTATTTATATATCATGTGATAATGAGTTGTATTTCAATCCTATTTTCTCTAAATAACATTTATGTTCCTATTATGGAGCTCCACATTATGTAAACAATGTTAGCCTAATCCTTGGGGGCTCGTTGTCTTGTATAGTGTTGTGAGCGATATAATAGGTCCCCTTCCATCTTTGTTCCTACACTTGGGGGCAAGGATGTCATCTCTTTCTTTTCTATCTTTCTGGGATTCACCTCTTTCCTTGGTTAAGATGTATCTATCTATTATGTGATATCCAATCATACATGAAAATTTTGGTTTGCATTGAGGATCTTTGTCCTTGATCACAACCTATTTCATTGTTTGACATTGGGTTTCCATGGTTGATATATCTCTCACCTTGGAAATGGAATAGTGTGTTATCCCTCACAAGGGTTACCTTTTTCACTTCTTGCATGATATCTCTTTGCATTCATCCCTTACATGGCCTCATAGGAGCTATGACCTTCTTGGCTTGGACTGGGTGTTGTCTATGGATATTGTCTTGATGTTGAAGAAGGTTGTATCCTTGTTCTTTTCTTTCCTTAACATGTCATAATAGTATTTTTTTTCCATATTAAGGAGGGGGGCATATATATGGCCTCCCTCATTTTATATTATGCATTTTTGTTCTAACCTTTTGTTTTACAGCATGCTAAATATTGGAAGGTAACACACATAAGTTGCTAAATCCTGAAGGGAAATGCATTTCCAATTCCAAATATGCTAAATCTTGGAAGGTAACACACATAATTTTCTAAATCTTGAAGGGACATGCATTTCCAATTTTAAATATGCTAAATCCTCTTAAGGTAATGCACATAAGTTGCTAAATCCTGAAGGGACACACATTTCCAATATGCTAAATCTTCCAACAATAACACACATAAGTTGCTAAATCCTGAGGAGACACACATTTCATATTCATAGTGATATAAGAAGGTGGATCTATGGGTATTCCAAAAGCCATCAGAAGATGCACTACAATTTCAAGGTACAATTTATGGGTGAACATGTTGGGCTCTCCCTCCAGGGTGATTCATGGTAAGGTGGGCATCTTACTGGGCGAGGTAATCACTTTCTCCTCTCTCTCTTTTTGCTTTCATGCTAGTAGGACTGGATCATGAAGCTATGTTATTTATAGTGTTTCTCTTATCTTTCTTATGTAATCATTTATGCTTTTATAATATCTTTCCAAATATGATATTAGTATGAGAAATATTTCTTAGCAAGGTTTCTTATGCTAATTGATTTGGGTTATTTAGTACTAACCCCTGTTCTTTTGGTTTTCTCTTTTCACACCCTCATGCGTGTATGTTGAGTTATAATCCTTAGCCTGGGTGCTTGTGTTCTTAGCTAAGTGTTATTTTATCTCATTTTGAATCCACTTGGGTCTCCTCTTTCTTCTCCTTTACCAAGAGTTTGCATCGAGTCCGTACTCTTGCTAAAGTGGGGGCTTAATGTATCATCTTAAAATGGAATCACTTCCATGTTAAGAGCATTTAGCCCTCTGAGTAAGTGGTTTGGGGTCATTTCAAATGCCTTGAATTGATCTTTTCTTAGATCTGGCTCTTTCCCCATTTTCCACTTCTTTTCTGCACTTGATTCCTTCATTCTAGGTAAAATTAGGGTTAGGATCCAGAGGATTCTCCTTAATTTCCCTCTTCTATGGCTCTATTTTCTAGGTAGGATTAAAAAATAGGTCCTCCTAGCCTTCATCATGTTCATCATAAGATTTTGTGCCTCTCCCTAGCACTCTACCATGTTTTGACATCATTTCTCAGTCTTCGGGCACCCCTGAGACCTCCTTTTTCTCACTCTAACTAAGACCCTCAGATCTGTGACGTAAAGGTAAATAAAGACCTTGAGGGTCAAGGAAGACCTCATCCCTGACCTAGGTTAGGTTTGACCTCATCCTTGACCCTGGGTTCCAGTTTCAAGGTCCCGTGATCTCCAGATGTCAGATTTCAGAAAGAATTATTTTCCCACTTCCGAGTCGGCTGTTTTGGTCTCTAAAATGGTAAACTCTTAAATTATATTTAATTTAGGTCCATTCCTAAAGGTTTGAGGCCTAATTTGAATTTAATTCCCCAAGGTGGCCCCTCTAGAGGATTGTGCCCTAGATCACTATAAAAGGAAGCCTTCCTCTCTCATTTTGTCCATCAAGTTTTGTGAGAAGATCTCTACATCAAGTTTTCATACATCAAGCACTCTCAAGGAGACATTGGTAATAAAGTTTTGGCAATCAAGTTCTCTCTCAAGAAAGCATCCATTCTCAATCAATCATCCATTCAAGCATTCAAGTTCTCCATTGAAGATCAAGGATTCAAGCAATCAAGCCTTTGAAGGGATTTGGTTCAAGCATGCAAGATTCATCATTCAAACCCTAGATCTAGCCATCATGATGGTGTGATCTTCCTTCAAGATCCTTTTGTTCATCTTCAAGATCCATTCATTCTTCCCTCAAGATGGATTCCAAGCATACAATCATGGAGGTTTGATTTACATTTGTTGATGTTATGTTCAAGCTGTCATATTAACATACTTGATTACATTTCAAATACAATTTACATATCTATTGAATATCATAGCTTTGTTGTTAGATCTACTTCTACTACTTGCTATCATTCTCTATTTCAATTCCATTATTAAGGTTGATTCCAAACTGGGGTTTGACCAAGGCAAACCCCCCAAACAAACAACAAAAACCCTCTTTTTCTTGCAAGTAGAGGTGTAGAACTGCGGATCTGAGCTTGGATTTGGATACCCTTTTCGGTGAACTTTCAAGATCTGTGAAAAAAATAAAAGTCGACCTTCAAAATATTAATGTATCCTTTGACCTTTTATCGGGGTCAAAGACTACCTACTATCAGAAAGACAAAAGATTTATGGGTTTTCTCCGTCTTGACATTTCCAGTCTGGGACAGGTTGTAGAATTGCCCAAAATTGTACATAGGTACCAGAAAATAGGTATTTCCAAATTAATTTCATCATGAGGTATGTATCTTATTTTATTTGATTTCAAGTATTTCCCTTACAATTCAAATGTATGTGTAAAATATTTGGCTTTGGGGTCTCTTTTATGTGCAAACCATTATTCTAGGACCCCATCCATATTTTATCCCATACAGCTAGCTTTTTAATTTTTGAGAGAAATTTTGCCTCTAGGCTTAGGGCATTGTTATTTTTAGAGAACCCTAGAATTCCTAAAGGGTTATTAAAATTAATTAGAGCAAAGGAGTATGTAGAAGACATCACCATAGCACATAATTGGGGTGATATAATCATGTATCTAGTATCTATAGTTTTCAGGGTTTATGGATTCAACGGAACACCTTATGTATTACCTTATCAAATCCACTTGAAAGTAGAGATTTTGAGGTAGCTTGGTGGGTTACAGGAGGTAGCCTTGAGGAAAAGAAATAGGGGAACTATCTTTCCCACTATTACCATAGACCACCAATTATTTATCACCAAGGGTGGCTGGGTACATCTAAATAAAGTTTTGTAGCCTTACATGTTGGCTACTACTGTATCCAGGTGTGCAGATAATGAGGGTTTTATTAATGCGATATTTAAAGAGAGAACTAGGTGTGTCTCCATGGAACACTAGTTCAATTTTCTTGAGGACATAATAATGAATGAATTTAGGCTGCAGGAACAAGAAGTGAAGAAAGAAAAATGGTTGGTCTATACGAAGACCTTGGACTTTGTCCAAATTTTTTATAAGATTTATGACACATTGAAGGCTTTCCGACCTTGGGAAAGAAAAATTGAGGCTCTAATGGAGCATTTTGAGGGAATCATGCAGGCTTTAAATGAGAAAACAAATGATGTGATCCAATCAGATCCAGTAAAGGCTAAGAGGATTCTGAGCCAGCCAGCTTATGCTAGACTTGTTCCTAGGGGAATGTACACTATCCAATAGAGGCAGGGATATAATATTGTATTGCATGTGCACCAAAAATGTAGGGATGTACCATCAACATTCAAAGGTAAGAGAATCATGGTTAATGTTTTTGATGTGTAGCCTTCTCCAAAAAGGAAAAAACAATGAGAAGAGGCTCAGCCTAGAGAAGATATGTATTCTCCATCTCAGTCCCCACTGCATTTAGATGAGAAAGGAGTTGTTGAGAAATTGGTACAAATGAGTAGTGAGGAACAAATTTTTCTAACTAATGAAGAGATACAAGAGGGGATGCTAGAGGCACCCAAGAAAGAAGAGATAGATCTCATTGTGTCCGAGTACTAAAGTAAAGAACTAGACCCAATATTAAAGTAGGCCAGTGATAATTTTTTGGTAGATGATAGTTTTGTTAAAGCTAGGGACTTCCTTCAATTTTTATGGAGAATGCATATTAATCAATACAAGGAATTATGTGAGAATAAAAAGGAGGAGATCACTAATAGGGACATAAATAATATAGAAAGTGAAATAAAGGGGGAGATGATAAAGAAGTTTGAAAAGATGACCCTAGATGAAGGTAGAGTCATGGTTTGTACTGCAGGAGTGATGATTCTCCCCGAGTGGGATATAGCTAATGCATTTTTTTTTTATGTTGTAAGGAAAAAGATAACCACTATGCACTCTACCATTAAGGAGGCACAACAAGCATTTTTTCTAATGACCATGCTGCCCTTGTGATGTTATCCCTAAAAAGAGTAGAAAATAGGAAAATAAATGAGGTATACTCCATAGAATACTCAGGAAAATTTCTAGTCAAGAGGGTTGGGGATAATTCAAATGTTGAGGCTTCCAATGTAGTTTTGGAAACTGCCAAGTTCAATATCAAATTTGCAAAAAGGGAAGCACGGGAGAAAGAGGAGAAGAAAATAAAGTTTGAAACTATTCTCAAAGCCTACAATGATTTAAAGGTAGTGGAAATGGATAAAGAAAAGTTAATTGCACAATTGACCGGGCCACAAGATCATAGGTCTCATCAATTGTTACTTGCCAACCAACTTGTAGTTTCCTCCTCTTCTAGTCCAATTATTGAGTTCCTTCCTTCCCCAATCCCTGAGCCATCTATTGAAGCCAGAGTTAGCTAGGAGAAACAATAATTAAAGGAGGAGAAGGAAAGAATGAAATAAATTAGAGAGAGTTGACTAAGGAGAGAGACTGTCATGTGAAGGCCAAGTGTACAGTTGATCAGAAATATGAAGAGAAGGTCACAGAAATAATACTTTAGTTTTGTCGAATTCTGGAACCTACTATGTTGTATGATCATGCGATGAGGCTAGATATTGTTATGAATTCCTTTTTAGAATTAAAGGTTGAGTTGAAGCCAATTTTGGATAAGTGGGTGGAAAGGCATTCAAGCCTAAAGTTATTTTATTTTTTCTCTAAAGGTCAGGATAGTCTTGACCCAGTAATAAATCCTTTACACAAATTTGTAAAATGTTTGGTGGGGTACCAAATAGGGATGGATGATTTGGAAATAAAGTCCAATCTCCTGAAGAAGGAATTGACTATCATCAATTGTGAGTTAATTCTAGGAATTTTGAAATGGAATGGAAAGTTGAAGGAATTGGTAAAGTGGATAGAAAAGTTAGATGATGAGTTTTTGATAAGGATGAATAGTATCCTAACTCTGGAAAATACTCTTTTCTTCATCCAAACATTGAGGTAATAGAAGGGGCTAGATCCAAGTTTGAGTACCTAAAGAAGGAGATCAAGAAGGTAGAAACTAAATGGCATGACTTATCTGGAAAAAAGGCCGAGATTACTAGTTATCCATTCCTTGATGAAGAAGTGTTCAATGCTTGGTGGTACTAGTACTTGCCCCATGTGGAGAAAGATAATACTGCACCTACTTCTTAAAGGAAGCAAAGGCTATAGTTTTGAGTTTTGGTTGGTAAGAATCAGGGTGCAATAAATAGAGAGAGATTTTTGAAAACAAAGAGAATCAGATCAGTTGAAGGGCTCATGGAGAGAAATGAAGACTTAAAGGAGGTGGCTGATTTGTCTAGATATTTGCAAATGATTTCCCAAATCAGATTTTGGTCATTTATTGTAAACCATGTATGGTTGTTGAGAGTCTTTAGGTTAGGTTTTTATTTTCCCTAAATGATTAGATTATTGTTGTAATCCTTATCATATAAAAGGATATTTAATGATCATTTAGAGGCATTGAGAGTTAGGCATTGAAAGAGTTTATTTTGGAAAACCCTAGTCTCAGTCAAGATTGTAAATTTTGTATTAGTATTATCAATAGAAGGAAGAAAGTTGTAGGTCTATACTATTATTTGTAGGCTTGTATTCTGAAGCACATTGTATACAAAGGAAGAATTCATTATACTTAATATAAATATCTGGTTCTTATCTCTCCTTTATGTCAAATCTTATGAATTTTGGACTTTCTGGTTCATTACATATATGTTTACGTGTGTATTTTCATTCATGATTTCTGATCAAGGATTAGATTAAATATTGCTCTAGGTGGGATATGAGTTCATTTTGATTTTCATAAGGATTCTTTTTAAGCAGTGAAGGTTTTGGGTGGATGTGTTTATGGTTATGAATATATGATATCATTTATTCTTTGTATCCTATTTGTTTCAGAGTTATTACCCAATGGATAAGGCACTAGTTTGAGCAAGAATCTTTTCAATTGGTATATATTGATCAGGTTGTTACAATCTACAATATAAAAGAAAACCAGTTGAATTTTTTAGTTTATTGTTGAGAGGTTGAATGTCCTATCATAGAAATGGAGATTCAATGAATGCTTGGTTACCATTTAGCACTTTCTTGTTATTTAATGTTATTTGAATCCAGTTTTGGTGATGTGAAGGTATTTTATTTACTGGATTGGGTGCACCCACCTTGGTTTTTTAGAGCCAAACGTGGAGAGGGTAGTCTTGTCCCTATATTTGGTCCAATTACCTTAAGATCCTACAACATATTTGGAATTAACCATTCCTAAAATTAATCTGAAGGTATATTGGCAACTTAAGAGTGTAAGTCATTTTAAAACACCAACAAGATGATGATTCTACTAGGGAATAGAAATACAATAGTCATGATAAATATAGTTTGATATCTCTGGTATTGTAAACTTGTCATAAATAATGCAGGTTCCAAGTTGAGTTGGACTCCTGACCTGATTATTGATCTTATCCAGTAGTTACCATTGATAACATAGGGTTATTCTTTCCCTTTATCTACCTTACAAAACTCATTGTGATACATATTATTGAAGAAATGGTGTTTTAAAATTACCATTTTAGGTGGGTGGCGACTCAGAGAATTTTTTTAGCAGTGATGATAATAAAATTATTTTATTTACACATGTTCAAAATGAGTTATAGAAACAATAGGTCTTGGAGGAAGACATCCAGAGGATAAATTGGAAGAAGGGCTTCCAACTACTTCTAGACCTAGTCAAACAAGGAAGGAAAGAAACAGTAAAGATATGTCTCATAAATGGAAGAAAAAGGAAAATTCTAGACAGGGAAATCCAATCCAGCCCAATCAGGAAGGAAATGCATCAGAATATGAAGAGGCAATTGATCTAGGATTGGGTCAGTATGAAGACTATTACTCTCCTTCATAAAGAGGAGGAAAAAGGTCATAGTATAATAAGAGAATAGTCCCTAGTAAATCTCTTCAACATGATAGGAGGCCAAGAAACAAGAGTAGAAGTAGGCAAGACTTTTACCCACCTTTTACCCTTATTACTTCAGTACCCCGAGGCCTTAATGTTTCAGAAGATAAACATGATGAAATTCATGTTCAAGGATCAGAATCTGAAACAAATCTACCAGATTCTGAAGAAATATTTTGAGATGTTTATGAGTTGGAGAAGAAGATCCAAGAACAAGCTTCCATTAGACAACAAAGAGAAAATGAAAAGGAAGGAAAAATAAGACAAGCTATGATAAGATCTGAACAATTAAAGAGGCAATTATTAAATCTAGAAGCAATAAATTATGTCCCAATACCTGAGAAAACAAAAGAACAACCTATTATCCAAGAAGTATGTGAAATCATAAAACCCAAGGATAAAGGTAAACAAAATGTTGTTGGAATCACAATCAATGAGTCTATTAATGATAAAAATCCCACAGACTAGGTATCAAGATTAGATGTTAATCTTGAATAGGCCAAAAGAGAAAAAGAAATATTGGCTAAAGAACTTGAGAAGGTAGAATTGGAGGCAACCACTATAGAGATGAAAAAGAAAATTAAATTTCTTAAACAACCTTCAGACCCTTCAAATGTTTCTACTTCTTCCCTAGTACATGGTGGAAATCCTAGGAACACAGCAAAGAAAGAAACTACTATCCCACCACCAATTGGTGCCAAATTTTCTACTACATCAAACATAAAGACATCTACATCTCAAGGTGCTAGCCTATCTCAGGGAGGACCTATTCATCTTGAAAGATACAAACAACTTACCTTTTATGGTATTCCCAGTTACCCTAGTGTGATCCTTGATGAACTTAGAGAGAAGCTCCCCAAATTTAATGGAAATAATATCATCACATGTGAGGAACATTTGAAATAAAAAATTGACATGATGGATGATTATAATGTTGAACCTGATGATGTGATTATGAAATTATTTGTGCAATCTTTGACTAAAGATTCTAGGAATTGGTTTAGAGGGTTACCACATACCGGTATAGGGTCTTGGAATGAATTTAGAAATTGCTTTAAAGAACAATATGGTGATAAGACAAATGAAGATTTCATGTTGAATGAGTTTAATAACATTAAGACAAATTAGAATGAAGATATTGTTAAATTCAATGTGCGATTCTAGAAAGCTATGCATAAACTCTTACAGGTAATTAGGCTTGATGATTGGATATGCCTTGTGACATATTTAAATGCCTTTGATGCTAAGATGGGATACCTCTTGAGGGATAATAACCCAAGAAGTCTTGGGGAGGTTTATAATTTGGTCATTAACATATAATTTAATAGAACAATATCAGGGAAGTTGGGAAGAAGAGAGGATTCAAAAATACCAAGCAGGAAAGAACTAGGAAGGTCTTCAAATTTGAAGCCAAAGGAATATGATAGCCTAAAACAAATCTTAAAATCTTTAAAGGACCTAAAACCTGGTGAGAATTAAAATAATAGGGCTGCAACTAATGACAAGCCAAATTTTAGTAATTTTAGCAGGCAACCAAAAATGCAAAACTACCCTTGTAACACCCAATGGAAAGATGGCAGGCCCATTATTCCACCTAAAAAGGATAAACCTGATGAAAAAACCCTAATCCTCTACAAAGGAGTTCACTTAATATGAATAATGATACCCCATGGTGTATTTCCTATTAGTCCCCACACAACCCTAAGTATTGTTTTGTTCCTTCAAATATATCATAAGATGAAGAACAAACTAAGAAGTATGATGATAGTGGTTGTGAAATGACATCTTAACACTTTTGAGATGAAGTGGATTCTACTAATGAAAATAAAAATCAGGATGTTTCTTGTTCACAAGTTAGAAATGAAGTCTACCATCAACATTGTTTCTCTGATGAAGAGGATGAGGAATTTGATGATGTTAAGTCCCAACATGGGGAACAACCAAAGCTGACTGTCCGGGTGGAAGATAAAGATGTTATCATTGTAAAGCAGGACATAGTTGATCAGAAATATATCTCAATTGACATGAGTAAGTTTCTCTCACAAATCACTATCAAGGTTCCATTGTTGGAGATGACAATAATAGAAAAACATAAGGAAAAGGCCCTAGATTGGGTAAATGGTGTCACTTCCACAAATGTTTGAAAATCATAAGAAAGTGATAGACATGTAGCTTCATTGGATGACATACCTGACAGTAAAAGTGAAGAAATTATTTTTGAAACTCCACAAATTTACTTGGATACAAATGTTGTTAGTACCACATCAGGAATAGTTGACCATTTCTTTTTGACTTTGGTAATTAATGGGAAATTATTGAAGAATTGCATGATTCATTCTGGGGCATCAAATATTGTCATGTCTGTAGAAGTTAATAAGTCAATGGGATTGGATGTTGATACATCTCATGGGAGGTGTCAAGATATGGATTCAAGGGAACTGCTAGTTATTGGTACCATCAAAGCTTTACCTTATAAGTTGGCAGCATATCCAAATATGTAGTTAAATATGAGTGTTTTAGTGGTAGATATTCCCCCTCAGTATGGGATGTTATTATCTAACAAGTGAAGTTCTTCTATAATAGGAAGTATCCAGTGTGACTTTTCATTTTCTACTTTTAACATTGAAGGAGAAAGTGTTAAGGTGTCTAGGGAAACCAGAACTCCTCATATGATTGAGGAACATGAAGAAGATACATGATTTTTTTCTAGACACTGACATTGGTGTTAGGATTGTCCTTTTAGCTAAGGACAAAGATAACTTAGTAGACCATGATGATCTCTGGATTTTATATTTTGATGGAGCAAGTTCAAAGGAAGGAGCCAGAGCAGGAGCAGGAGTACTGTTGATATCTCCAAATGGTAAAATTTTTAAGTTTTCTTTTACTCTCTTGTTTCCTTGCACAAACAATGTTGTAGAATATGAGGCCTTATTAATTGGATTAAGATTAGCATAAAAAAAATGGGATAAAATGCCTTAGAGTAATTGGTGATTCTGAGTTAGTAACTTCTTAGATTAGGTCAAGATATGCATCAAAAAATTAGAAATTAAAACAATATTGAAATGTTGTATAGGATGAGATTGAGAATTTCAATGCATTTGGTATTGACTGGATGGATAGAAACCAAAAGAAAATGGATGACTTATTAGAAAACATAGGCTTAAGACCAGACGATGTCACTTTTGTAGGGATATCCAAAATTGAGGTGTAGTCTAGGCCTTCTATACCAGACAATGTTGAAAACTGGCAAGTTTTTTCTGATGACAAGGATATACTAAGGTTCCTATAATGTGAGTCCCATTTTGGTGACAAGGAAATGGATTTCAGTACTTGTGTAGACACCAATAATGGGATGGAAACTATTTTTGGAAAGGAGGTCTTGTAGTTAAAATCAAATAGGGTTCCTTAGGGACTAGTTTCTCTTGAAAGAGTATTTGATAATAAAGATAGGGCCTTTTCTCCCAAAGTTGTAAATAAACTAGAAGATTTATAAGAAATAAATCTGGGAACAACTATAGTACCAAAACATGTTTACATTGGCAGGAGGTTGTCTCCCAAGGTTTGAAAGATATTAATTGATCTTCTCAAAAAAATTTGACATGTTTTTGCATTATCTTATGATGACTTAAAGGCTTACATAGAAGATTTGTTCCAACATGAGATTCCATTGAAGGAAGGCACCAAACAATTTAGATAGAAATTAAGGCCTGTGAACCCCACCCTTGCACCTAAAATGAAGGATGAATTGAAGAGAATGATAGATGTTGGGATAATTAAGCTCATCAGACATTCCACTTGGGTGTCCAATTTGGTTCCAGTAGGAAAGAAGAATAGTAACATTAGGATTTGTGTTGATTTTATGAACCTAAATATAAACTCTTTGAAGGATAATTATGGGTTACCTAACATGGAAAATATGTTGCAAAAGGTTACTGGATCAGAGATGATGTCCATGATGGATGGTTTCTTGAGTTACAATCAAGTGATGGTCAAAGAGTCTAAACAGTTTAAGAATACATTTACCACCCCATGGGGAACATATGTATATGTCAGAATGCCCTTTGGTCTGACTAATAGTGGTGCCACTTTCTAAAGAGCCATGAATTTGGCCTTTGCAGACTTCATCAATAAATTTTTGGTTATGTATCAGGATAATCTCACAACATATTTAGCTAAGGAGGATCAACATTGTGAACATCTTGAGAAGGTTTTTTATAGAGCTTTGGATTATGGGGTTTCCTTGAATCCAAAAAAATATGCATTCGATGTCCTGGAAGGTAATCTTTTAGGACATATTTTGTCCAAGGATGGAGTAAGAATTAACCCTGAGAGGGTTGTGGCTATAGACAAGCTTTCCCTACCTAAGAATGTAAAGGTATTCAATCTTTCTTTGGGTAAGTAAATTTTTTAAGGAGATTTATTACTAATTTTGTTGAAACTAGTATCCCCATCTCAAAAATTTTGAAGAAGGAAGAAAAATTTGAGTGGAATGAAGAAGCAATTATGGCTTTCAATAATATTAAACAAGTGATCAAGGATGCTCCTATTTTAAGGACATCTGATTATAGTAAGCCCATGCAAAAAAATTTCTTTGGTTCATATCATACTATTGATGCAGTATTGTTACAAAAGAATGCAGAAGGATATGAACAACCCATATCATTTTTAGCAAGTCCTTACAAGCAGATGAATTGAAATATGATATTACTGAAATAGGCATATGCTTTGGTTAGGGTTATCAAATCTTTTAGATGTTATCTTGTGGGAGCTACAGTGATTGCATATGTTCCTAGTGCTACAGTTAAGGACATATTAGTTCAACAAGAAGCTTGAGGAAGGAGATGTAGATGGATCAACAGGATCCAAGAATTCAACATTGACATCTAGATTACAAAAATGGTAAGAGGTTTGGGTCTTGCAAAGCTAACGGCCCAAAGAGACTTAGTTTCCAATCATATAAATATGTTAGAAGAAGAAAAAAGGCCATATATTTGTGATATGGATGGTTGTGACTGGTACAAGGATGTCATTAGTTACTTACAAAAAATGATTCTATCCCCTGAGATGGATGACAATAAGAAGAGAAATTTTAAATAGCATGTTGTTAAGTATGCTATTATAAGTGGTAAGTTTTGGTGGAGAAGCAATGAAGGAATATTGCTTAAATGTGTATACTAGGACAGATCCAAATCTTTATTAGAAGAAATGCATAATGGTGTTTGTGGTGGCCATTACATGGCCAAAACTATAGCTCATAAGATTATTAGGTTTGGATTTTGGTGGCCTACACTTTTCAAGGATGCTCACCAATTTGTCAAAAGATGTGATGCTTTCTAAAGATTCGTTGGTAAGTTAAAGTTCAATGGGAACCTGCCCCTCAAACCTGTTACAATTCAGGCACCATTTCAAAAGTGGGGTACGGATTTTATTGGTGATATTCAAAACAAATCTAGTGGAAGAAATTCTTGGATAATGGAAGCAACAAATTATTTTACTAAGTAGGTGGACGTTGTCCCTACTAGAAGAGCTACCAGCAAAATTGTAATAAATTTTATAATGCAAAATATTCTTACCGGATTTGGTTTCCGAGAGGTTAATGTGGTTGATTATGAAATGTTTTTCAGATCATGAGAATTCAATGACTTTTGTCAATAATATGGAATACATATCTCATACTCATCCCCCTATCATCCACAAGAAAATGGCTAGACATAATCTAGTAATAAAAGTTTGATTAAAATCCTCAAGAGGGTGCTAGATAAAAACAAGAAGGCCTACAATTCAAAGTTGTAGCTAGCACTGTGGGCTGATAGGGTAACTATTAAAAAGGAAATAGGATGTGTCCCCTTTGATTTGACTTATGTAATCAATGCTAGATTAACTCAAAACAATTTGTTGAAAATGTATCAATTTATTCAAACTTATGATGAAGATTTGGATGATGAAATGAAACTAAGAATGAATGAGATGATACAATTGGATGAGGTAAGGAGGGTTGCATATGAAAGGAATAACAAATTGCAGAAACATTGTAAGAATTTGGATGATAGGAGAGCCATCTAGAGACATTTCAAAATTGATGACCTTGTTCTAATGTGGAATGCAAGGTTAGAAGATAAAGGAAAGCATGGGAAATTTGACCCAATTTTGTTAGGCCCCTATATTATTGAAATAAAATGGGGAAAAAATTCTTATATCTTAAGGGATTTGACTGGAGGTACTTTGGAATTTCCTATTCATGGACAATTCTTAAAAAAAAATTTCTCTTGAAGTATCTTTCTTCTATGAGTAGTAGTTTAGGGTTTTTCTTGTATATTTTTGTATATAGGTGTGTTTCTTTCCAGTCACATGTTTTTTATGGTGGTTTGTGTAAGATGAGATTCTGGAGTCCTATTATACTTGTAAGAGGTACATATCCCCAAATAGAGCCACTGTTAGGACTGTTCAAGAAAAAAAAAATTCCCTTGGTGAGGAAAATAATCTTAAAAATCCTTTTATTTTCCATAACCCTAGGTCTTCCCATTCTAAACCCCTAAACCTGTGTCTTTTGTTCTAATCCTTAGTTACTTTTTTGGTCACTTAAGTTTTGATTTTCACATGTACTTCTAAAAGTTATCTATCCAAGGGTTTGAATGTTAGAAACTCTGCATGTCCCTCTCACATTTTCAATACCTTTTTATTTAATTGTTCTTTATTTTTATCCTAACCATTCGATCCTATTAAATCAAATGAGAGAGCATTGGTGGTGAATTATCCTATTTAATGTCTCTTTATATCATGACCGTAAGATATTTTTAGATCTAATAGTATTCGCTATCCCTTGAACCTCAATCTGTAGGTATTGTATCTTCGCAAAATCATGACTGATTGCCACCTATCTATAAATGATGGTGGGACCACATAATAAAGAGCTTTTGTTGAAACCACTTGGTTAAGGTTATTTATGTGGTTAATGTTAGGTGGGCCCAGTTAGTGAGTGGTCTAAGGTTTGGTTAAAATTTGAGAAAGATCTACAGTAGGCGTGATGCCTCAAAAAAAAAGTGACAGGTCTTTATTCATCATGGGATTGCAAAAGTCATTCGATTAGAAGAATGGAAAAGGAAACAATTATGGTGGAGCTGAAGCATAATTTTTATGTGGACCATGAGATGTGTTTTGATCTGATGATAGGCGTAAAGCCTTGATTAGGAGTTTCAGAAAGTTTTTTCATCATGGGATCACTCTTTGTTGATGTGTGTCCTGGATGATGTCAAATTTCAGTGGGTCCAAAGGTTTTCCAAGTGATAAAGGAATGTCATCTGCAAAAAAATCCAACGGTAGGTGCTATTCCGTGAAGAAGAGATGCAAGATTTTTAGCCATCCCAGGATCATGCTTTTTTGATGTGTATCCCAATTTGGGAGTGGGTTCGCAGGTTTATAAATTGTTAAAGAACTGACAAATTTAAAGGAAGATCGATGATAGGTGTGAAGCCTTAATAGAAAGGTGATTGAAGGATAGTGATTGTAGGATCGCAACTTGATGACACATGTCCTGCTTGATGGAAAGTTAAAGTTAACCTGGCTCTAGTGTGTGGTTTGAAATGAAATATTTTAATTGGTGAGTGGGTTTCCCCTAGGGTTAAAGGTATGTCTTTGTTGGTCATTTTCATGATAGTCATCCGATGAACTGGGAAAGTGAAGATCGACAGCTCAATTTAAAAATTTTGAAGTCTGAGTTGTGAATTATTTTGTGAACATTGTAGGTGCCAATTTTTCATGATGGTTTAATGGTGTATCATGTGAAGTAAATGCAGAATGCTAGAAAATGTATAAGGCAGGAAACAATCATTTCACATGGCACATTGTCTCCAAAGCTCTCAAAAGAAAAGTTGTTCTCTCTCTGTGCTTCAGTCTGCAAGTATTTTTGAAGGGTGGTAGGTGATTTCTATTGTATTGTTTAAACTATTCATACCTTCGATTGTGGTACTATTGAATTAAAATTTAAAAGATTTAATGATGCAAGAGCATCCTGGGTGTAAGAACAATCTTGCATCACCCAAAAATATTTCTATTTATTTTTCAATAAGGGCTATCTTGTGTCAAGCTACTATTTATGGAAACTTACTATTTTTAGTAAGTTGGTCATACGATCTCAGAATGTTTTGATTTCACAAGTGGTGGTTCATTTTGGTCATATCAACCTGCCAGGAAAGTTTCATTTCTGAATCAAGTCTAGTTTTGAAGATATTGAAAATTTTTGATATTGGAAATAGGGTACAGAAACTTTGAACTCAGTTTGGAGGATTTAGAGGCCTCGGATGAGGTCGAAACTTCAACTAAATGAAGCTTGTTTAATTCAAGTGTTGAAGAGCACTTCATGCCCTTTCTGAAATGGGGTCATAATAGTCAATCATGTCAACAGGTGATGACTTAAGGTCTCCGGAAGTTGGGCCACCTAAAATGGTGGAAAATAAATTTCCTTCAAAATTTCTATTTGGGTTTCAAAAGTTATTTTGAGCTGACTTTGATGTAATAAATTGAAAAATAAAATAATTCTAAGTTTGCTTGGCCTTAAGGGCTAAAATTCTGGAACCTTCCCGGGCAGTGGAAATTGCCTATATAAAGAAGCCCTGTAGTGTTGTCTAGGGCAGTTCTGGGTAGATCTGGGTAATGATTCGAGGCTTTGTCCTACAAAATATTATAAGGGAAAATGCCCATGTGGCTTTGCATATTGTAATTCTGAAATTTGTAATTCCACATTTGTGGAGATAATAAGAAGCCCATTTTCTATTCTTACAAATTGTTGTTATTTCTCTATTTCTATTATGTGTTTGTGGTATTAAGGGGAGCACCCTTCATCAGTTAAGGTGTTGGTTATACTATCATCCCACGTAAACATTATTTTCTTAGAACCCTAGTTGTAAGATGGCACTGCGCAGAGAGTTCAAAGGAGAAGTTTATTATCAAAAGAGGGTTGTTTGTGATGATTTGTTTCAGTTGTTCCCTCCATCCACAAACGATGCCTCAAAAATGAAGGATATAGTTCCTAAAAAACCTAGAGCATAGATAGGGGAGGGATTGTATGATAAAGGCATGTGAACAAGGGATCCCAAGGTTGAAATTGTTGGGTTGACCCTCTTTAAGACTATATATTCACAGAGAAATGCATGTGCACCTAACAGTAACATATGGTAATTTTATGTTGGCAAATTGGTTGTGCTAGGTATTTTTGTGGATGCAGATATCCTCATGCATGTAACAAAATGCTATGATCCAGTGGCAAG
This sequence comes from Chamaecyparis obtusa, assembly GCA_027943335.1. Taxonomy (NCBI): domain Eukaryota; kingdom Viridiplantae; phylum Streptophyta; class Pinopsida; order Cupressales; family Cupressaceae; genus Chamaecyparis; species Chamaecyparis obtusa. The sequence goes on along the minus strand of BSBK01002178.1, from coordinate 302,535 downwards.
AGTGGTAAGGGATGTAGATGGAAATGTTTTGATCAATATATCTGCAAATGAAATAAGAGAGTTGTTCTCGTTAAATGATCCCTCTATGATTCTAGAAGAGATAGATTTTGACAATTCCAAGAAGGTTTATGATGCCCAAAGAGATTATTTTAGAACAAGACCCTTTAGGGAATGCTTTGGTAAGGTTGGAAGTTTGTGTATGGTTAGCCAAAGTACTCTTGAACCAATTAGATTAGATCTCTTTAGCTTGAGAGCACAAGGCATGTACAAGTCACTAGCATACATATTTGGTGAGGATGAAGAGACACATATGTCAGTTCACTATATGCATGATGGTTCATATATTACACCCTCACCTGGCAGTTATTTTTCATTTTGCTCCTTATGATGTTGATCTAATTCACCAAGGTTTGATTGGAATTCAAAATTTAAAGGTTAACAGGCCATTTGGGTGGTACTCCATGCTAATGCACATGTTTTTATACAAGTTTGTGGATTACTTAAGTCATACCATGGAGATAGTGTAGAAGAGAGATGGTGAATTGATGCATGTTCAATTGAGGAGTAACAAATTTTCATGGGACCATGATGATGCTAGCTTTGTAATTTTTGAGAGAAATTTTGCCTCTAGGCTTAGTGCATTGTTATTTTTGGAGAACCCTAGAACTCCTAAAGGGTTATTAAAATTAATTAGAGCAAAGGAGTATGCAAAATACATCACCATAGCGCATAATTGGGGTGATATAATCATGTATCCAATATCTACAGTTTTTAGGGTTTATAGATTCAGAGAAACACCTTATGTGTTACCTTATCAAGTCCCCTTGAAGCTGGGGTTAGTAGATATTTTGAGGAAGCTTGGTGGGTTACAGGAGGTAGCCTTGATAGGAAGAAATATTGGAACTCTCTTTCCCACTATTACCATAGCCCACCAATTTTTTATCACCAAGGGTGGCTGGGTACATCTTGTAATACCCCAAAAATGGGCTATAAGTTCATTAACCTCTTATATCATCAAATCGAACGAAATCAACATCAAAGTCCTAACCTAAGGCACATCTGAACATTATCGAATCCTAATTGATTATCTTAAAATTTTGCATCGGGGAATATTCCTAGCAATATTCCTAATTATCTTAATTATCTTTAATTTAATGATTATTTGGTGATAAATCACATTTATCCTAAGTTTGATTAATTGAATATTTTCATATTTAATTAATTAGATTTAATATTTTCCACTTAATTGTTTAATTAAATTTAATTCTATCTATTATTAATTATATTATTTAATTTTGACAATAAATCAAAATTCCTATCTTTAATTGATTAAATTCTTATTTAATTAATTAAAGCATGTTGTCATTATTTAATAATATAATTTTTAATAAAAGTTTGATAAAATAGTTAATTAACCCATAAATTAATTATTTTATTTTCAAAAATCAGTTGAGTTGAGGATAAATCACTTTATTTATTTATTTAATTCTTAATTATTATGCATATTCAAAAGAAACAGTTAAACTCCAAATCAGAAAATCAATGCAAGTTATTGACTTTTTGGAACTCAACATCCTTTTGGAGTTCAAAAAGCTGATCTAAACTCTAATTTGAGTTAAAAAGCTATTTTTGCATGATTTCGAGAATTAACTATCTTTCATGATCAGATAACTCAAAAATCAACCTGAGTTAATTTGAGTGATTTATGGCTTTCTTCCATGCACCTCCAAAGCCCTGGATTTCTATAAATTAAAGGCTCAGCTCTTCACAAATCATCTCATATTTTTGCACAATCACGCTGGAGAATTGGAGGCTGAGGAATCAACTTGCGAATTCAAAGCTTTGTGAGATCAATTTCAATTGCATAGTTTTTATATCTTATCATAGAATTTCATAGTTTTCATATCATTTTTAGAATCTTCATTGTTAAATCATTTAGCATTCATTTCATATCAGTTTTCAATAGCATTCATAGCATATCAGTTTATCATTCTTATTGCATAGAAAATATCAAAAATATAGATTAATTGCATTCAATTTCATATCCATCTTTTGCATTCAAATCCTTCATTTAGGTGTCGTCTAGGTCACTGATCTCGATTACAATCTAAGAACATTAACCTCGCACCTATTAGAAGGCAGTAAATCGCTTGGTTAGATTAGATTTCAATTTTGCACGATTTTGATTATAACTAACCTCTAATGTTTTACTGAGTGTTGTGTCTACAAATTAGGTACAATTTTTACACACATTTCTGGTGCCCACCATGGGGCCCTGAAATGGGTTTCCCTTCATTTCTATCAATTTTCTATCTTTTGAGGATAAGGGTTTCAAGGGTCCTAGTATACTCTGTAGGACGTTATTTTTTGTTTCTTTTTTTCCTGCAAAAAAGAAAAGAAAAAAATTTGGCACTTTTTCTATCAAAGTTGTCCTTACACAGTGATTTTTATCATTTTGTCTGTACTTCCGTACATCTCTGTACGAATTCTCACGCAAGATTTCACTTGCATCGCGCGAGATTTCTTTCTATGTTGCACAAAATTTCACTGGTATCATTTTTGTGCGCGAAAAATCACTTTCTCGCCTTAGACTTTATCTTTTATCACGCGAGACTCCACTTCCTCACGTGAGGCTTCATATTTTTGTCACGTGAGATTGTACTTCCTCACGTGAGACTTCATCCTTCATCGCGTGAGATAGTACTTCCTCGTGCGAGACAGTGTTTCCTCATGCGGGACCGCATTCTACCTCGCGCGAGATTTTTCTACAAAGACACATAATTTGTAGATTTGTACTTTCAAATTATTGATTTCTAACGCTTACAGTTTGCTGTTGATTGGTCTTGATTTTGTACTTTCAGACGTGTGCTAAATTCTGGATTGCAGAGCGTTGGATCTAAGGTATTCTTCTCAAGCTAATAATATTTCAATTTGGATCCTAAAATAAATCTCTCACGTGTCAAGCTTGTGTGCATCTTTTCATGCTTTTGATCTATTTCTACACACTTGCATAATTTGATACTAGGTTGTGATCCCTTAAGGATTCATTAAGTAGTCTTAGAATACTTGTGATTGATCTTGATTGCTATCTTGGGTTATTGGACTCGCTAATCCACCGGCCCCTCATTTCCACCCCATGGTTACAATCTCAGCGCCATAAAGGGGAGGGGTCAACAGGATAGAAGTGTTAAGTGTTCCACTTGGCAACCCTTTTGTGCTTTTAGGAACTCACTTGTTTTCTAAGTTGGGGACTCATTTTCAGCTTGTGTGAGGTGTTAAGTGTTCCACCTTGTGGACTCATCTCATATTCTCTTTAAGCATTAAGTGTTCCTCTTTCTACTTTTTTGGGTACTTTTGGTAGATTTGCTTTCGGGAATATATCTGTGCTCACATAGTAATTAGGCCCTATGAACACTATTCATGATTCTTGAGAGATTGGATTCCTAGCGAAATCTTTCTTGACGACAAAATCCTTGTAGGTAGGGAGGATACTTAGTGCGTTTCACATTCAACTTGGTTAGTACGTCTTCTCTTATTGATCGACACATTCTCTCTCCGGAGAGGTTGATAGATCACGTGGGGTTGATATCACGAGCTTTGGTGAATCAAAATTGGTTAGTGCATCTTCTCTTATTGATTGATACATTCTCTCCCTGGAGAGGTTGATAGATCACATGGAGTTGATATCACAGACCTTGGTGGAACAAAACTTTGTCTTAGCGTGTCAGATTAATCTACTTGCTTTGTTTGGGTTAAAAGTGAAGAGGTGTCAAAACCTTGAATCTGGAGCCAAGTCCCCTTGTGGTATAAATCTATGAGTCACCTTTAGAGAGGGTTAACTGTAGCGGACAATCCCTTCATAGGGAAAACTGCGTTGACGGAACCTCAAGCGGTAATAGCCATTTTCGCCATGGTAGTGACAGCCGCTATATAAATGTCCTTGTAGAAGAAATCTCCATGGGTATGGTTCATTGTTGGGTTGTCAGATCTCCCTAGCAGCTCTTGAAGATTAAGTTCTTGGACTGTGTCAAAACCCTGGTGCGCCAAGATTGGAGTTCACCCCTTTGAATCATAAAAGTTGCAGAGTCAAACCATTACTAAAAACCCTAGAGAGGCCAATTTTTCACTTTTAGGTATATGTGTGTTATTGCAAAACTTTTTCAGAACATACACAATTAGTACTCTCAGGGATTAGCACAATTTGGTCACTTGATTGTTCATGCGCAAGGTTTCTTTTGCCCTTGTTCATTGTTTTCAGATGTGCTTGGAATCACTTGCTTGCTATTCTGCGTGCTTGTTTATCTACTTGGCTATAAAAAATGATCAAATCTGGTATAACCTTCAAAATCTGGACAATACAATTTGCAAACAATCCAAAACTGAAGACCTTAAATTTTGCAAAAATTGACGTAAAATCTTTCTGGAGTCAAAAGTCATTTCAAGAAGTCAAAAGTCATATGAGTTTTGTCAAGTGTCATTTTAGTATTTCCCATCCATCGTATTATTGAGAACCCAGTGTCGTAAGAGTTTTCAAACTAGCAAATTCAAGAAAGTCAAAACCCTATTAGCAACTGTCGTATGATATTGACAACTGTCGTTTCATTGCTACCCAACTATCGTACGAGTTTAGCAACTGTCGTTTCATAGACTACCCAGTGTTGCACGAGTCTGCAAAGTGTCGTTTGGAAAATTTGAGAGAGTTGTCAGAAATTGTCAAATTGCAAGATATCCAATGTTTCCAGCCTAGTTCCAGAATTTGAAAAAAATATCATTGTGTCAGGAACAGAGTAGTAGCTATTGAGCATTCTACCATTTTTTGAGATTGATCTTTTGAATCCAATCTAGTCTTCTGTTTGATCAATTTGAGTCCTTTTTATCTTGTGTCAAAACCTTGTCATAACTATCAATCTTCAAAAATAGACTAAGTGTTGAGAACTCATGTTCGCTATCTTTTGGGCAATCTATCCCATACATCCAGGGTATAGTTCCTTCACCCACATCTCATCAGATCTTCAAACTATCATAATCTTGACAAGGTTGCATATCCGATTTTCTCAAATCGAATTATTCTTTAGTTGTCTTCATCCTTTTCTTCTGTTTCATTCAAAGTTAATGGTGGAGACCAGAGCTTCTTCACACAAGAAATCAGAAGAAACATCTCAGAACTTACTTTTGACCAATACCCCAGGTCCAACTCTTGAACAACTCATCAAGTTAGGTATCTATGAAGACGACGGTCTCGGTAACTTTCGATTGAAAATTGGTTACATACCTCCTTTATCAACTCACAGAGGTAATCAGCAAACTCCTCCTCAATCTGTTCCAGGGAGCCCAAAAACTCCTATCATGTCTCAAGCAGGGACAAACCATGGTTCTCTAGGAGGAGGGTCCCAAGGACACCATTCTCAATATAATGCCGACCAAGAACCTACCCCCTCTAAAATCCATCGATGTCAGAATGACGATGAATTCAAGAGAATGATGAGGCATTTCTTGAAAGTGGATAGAGAGGCATACTTTTTACAATTAGCCCAGGAAGGGGCTAAGCTTCCTCCCAACTTTAACGTTGATGATATAATCACATATGAGGAAGAAACTCCACTCATAGCTATGACAAAATAGATTCATGCTATACAAGTCAAATTTAACAATCTTAAGAAGGAGAAGGAACCCAAGGAGTTCTCCATGGAGGCCCTATGTCCTTTCCCATTCGATAAAAACTTGTATATGCCACCATTCCCAAAAAGAGTGGAGATTTCAAAGTACGACAAATATGATGGACACTCTGATCCTCAAGATCATGTCAGAGAGTTCTGTACGCAATCCATGGAATTCATGCATGAATCAACTTATCTAATGCATCTTTTTCCTAGATCCTTGGGAGGAGCATCCATTCAGTGGTTTTCAAGATTACCTTCTATGATCAAAAATTTTGAGGAATTGATTAAATTGTTTTATCAACAATATTCCTACAATATTCAACATTTGATTACCATGATCGATATCTGTAACCTCAAGCAATATCCAGGGGAATCATTCCTAACTTTTCTCAAGAGGTGGCGAAAGAAGTTTTCTCTATATGCTAGACCAATTCCCGAAATGGAGAAACTTGAAATCTTTATCAATAACCTTGTTCCAGAGCTCAACTATCCATTACAAATGCAAGATCATGTATCTTTTGATAAAATGGTGGATAATGCAATCAAGATTGAGAAAGTACTTGTTAAGAAAGAAGAAATCACACTTCAAAAGGACAAGTCTGAATCTGGATCTAGCTCAAAAGATAAAAAAAGAGCTAGAATAGAAACAAAGGTATCATCTTTGATGGTGTTGTTGACACTATCCGCACCCCATCAAAGGCACCAGCCTACAATCTCACCCTTGCCACCAAATCCATTGAAGCTTTAGAGAAAAAATCTACTGAACCATCTCCAAAGAAGCCATTCAAACGATAGGATAATAAATGAAAGTTTACTCCCCTGGGAGAATCTTTGGAATCTGCCCTGAGAACCCTGATAGCTGATAACATGATCTCTTTACCACCAATCCAAAACCCTGATCTAGATCCAAAACCATATTGGTGGAAAGATAATGAATACTGTGCTTTCCATCAGACTAAAGGCCATAGAACTAATGGATGCTTCCACTTGAAGCATACCATTCAAGACTTGATAGATCAAGGGGACATCACGATCGATAATCCTACCAGCAATAATGATCACATAGCATTTACAGAACTGTTTCCACAACATGGCAAGGGAGTTTCCACTTCTCAGCCTAACATGGGGGTGAAAGTCAACTATGCCTACCCTGGAAACAATACTGTCATCAATATGGTTGAACCATGTCTCTCTGAGAGCTGCAATGTCATCATGATTGTATGAAGAGACAGAAATCATTCCTCAGCTAATGTGGTTACCAAATCACAAGCTCAGACTCATCTGAAAGGACAAACACCAAGTTCATCTAATGTCCCTAAGATACCTTTCAATCTCACATCTACTTCTAAACAAAAGGCTTCCTTAAAATCTTCCAATCCAAAGGATACAAGACCTACATCTTACAACATCGTCCAACAACTCCAGCATACCAATGTCAAAATCTCTATGTTTGAGTTACTTCGAATATCTCCAGCTCACAGAGATATCCTAGACAAAGCTTTGCTCGGCTCTAATGTTTTTGATGATCTAGATCTAGATAGGTTCCAGACTATGGTTGGTCATCTAACATCTCCGCAATATATCTCCTTTTCAGAGGAAGATGACAACTCTTTGAGTCACCCACATAATCAGCCCTTACACATAGAAGTCTTGATCCAAAATCGTCGAGTCAAACGTGTGTTGATAGATGGAGGCGCAAGGCTCAACATTTGTTCTTACAACTTAATCACACAGTTGGGATTCTCAGAGATGGCTATTGATCCTTGAAAGAAGATCACCATAAAAGCCTATGATGAACAAGAAAGAGCTTCTAAAGGCACCATTGTCTTACCTATCCGAGTGGGTCCGGTCATCAAAGATACCACATGTCAGGTGCTTGATCTACCATTGGCTTACAATATCCTTCTAGGGAGACCCTGGATCCATGAAATGCAAGCCATTCCTTCTACATACCATCAATGCTTGAAATTTCCCTATGAAGGAGTGGAGGTTAGTATCCCAACAGATCTGAGTACAACTTGCAATACATTGAAGAAAAGTGCTGATAAGCTTGTTCCCAATAACAGAGAATCTTCCATCAAGCAACAAAATGTGGCTTCCACATCCAAGATGGAAGACAGTGCTAAAGAGATCAATATCAAAGAAAATGGGATGGGAGAATACACTATAGAGCCAGTCTTGTCTCTGACATCTCTTCCTATCTCACCCAAGTCATATGGACAATCTTTGAAGCAATCTAAATCAGAACCTAAGGAACCTATGGAAGCATACAAAAGAAATTTTATGGTGGAGCAAGTATCCAAACAAGAATTTGAAGAGGATGAAGTTGTGCTTGCATGGCTATATAAAGAGGATTCTGAATCTAAAATTGTTCAACCTAGTGAATCTATAACACCTACAATCCCTTCTAATTCATATGGTCCAGGGAACAAATTGATAGCCAAGATGGGATATTCCAGTCAAGGACCTCTAGGAATCAGAGGAAAGGGTCTTGTGACACCCATTTCACATATTGGTAGAGCCAACAAAGATACTGGTGGCTTAGGATTTAAGAAGAAACCCTATCATCTCAAAGGTGGTTGTTCTCATGTCATAGAACAAATTGCACCAGGAGAACCCCTTCTTAAGAAAGAAGAGACAAAACCCTCAGATGATGATTCAGATAGTTCAAAACTCATCCCTTATGAAAAATTGCCTAAAGAGATCAAAGATCTTCTTGATGATACAGATGATCCTATCAAAAGAATTAATGTAGTAGAAACACAAGAACCTATTGTAGTGCAAGAGATGGTTGCACCACAAGAACCAACTAATCTCGAAGGCAATCAAACTGATCAAGAAGAAGGGGGTAGTTATTCTGACACTGATTCCCATGAATATGAATTCAAGTCAGAGACTGAGGGTAATCCTTCTTGGGGTATTCATCCTGATTTCACACATTTTCTAAGATTTCCTAGAGATCTTGAATCAGAAGCTGAGTCAAATGACTATGAATGGGGTGCCATTCCAGAAGAAGATGAGCTTATAACAGAGAAATATATTGATGTTATTCACCAATATGTATCTCAACCCAACGTAGGTCTAGAGCGAAATAATGAACTTAACATGTCTGATCCACCTATGGCTGAAGAGGACTCCCATGATGATGTTGAGCCTATTCACGAATTGAACATTTTGAGCTGTAATATCACCTTTGAACTTGAGCGTCGGGTTAGGACCAGTGATGACATATTCATGTCTGTGAACACCATATCCCAAGCCTTTCCCGCTTTGACTATCCAACACCCTGATCTTATCGACCAAACTTCCACAAACCCAAGCCATGGTGTTTACACCTTTTCCAGTGACTATTCCCTTGCTTGTTACCTCAATGCAGTCGAGCCTATGAGGACTTCCATCAGTGAACTGAGCGTCAGCATGACCGAGTCAAACATCAAATATCTTAGTCAAAAAAATAAAAAGAAAAAGAAAAAGATTTTTGAGGGTGAAAACCACTTTGTGGCAGTCTCATAACCTACAAAAGTAAAAAGAAAAGATGTATCTGAAGGTGAAAACCTCTCTGAGGTGCCTAAGGATGAGATATTTGATGTCCTTCTGAGTCATTTACAGGATAGATCTCCAGTTCTGATTGAGCCAACTCAATCCATCAATTTGGGTACAACAAAGGAACCACAATTGGTACATGTAGCACAATCTCTATCAGAAGAAGAGAAATAGAAATTCACTATATTCTTATCAGACAAAAAGATCAACTTTGCATGGAAATATTCAGATATGCCAGGATTGGATCCCAATCTCATTATGCACCATCTATCCATTGCTCCTGGAGTAAAACCAATCAAACAAAAATGGAGAAAGATGCATCCTCATGTTGCACTCTTAGTCAAAGCAGAACTAGAAAAACTCCTAAAAGCTCGATTCATCCGTGTCATAAACTATGCTGAGTGGATCTCTAACATTGTACCTATTTCAAAACCGGATGGTTCAATCAGAGTGTGCACGGACTTTAGAGATGTGAACAGAGCATGCCCTAAGGATGATTTTCCGCTGCCTAACATTAATATGATAGTGGACATGACTACGGGCTATGAAATGTATTCCCTAATGGATGGCTTTTCTGGGTACAACCAAATCAAAATTGCTCGAAAAGATCAATAGAAAATAGCTTTCACATGTGCGTGGGGAACCTTCTATTGGAATGTTATGCCATTCGGACTAAAAAATGCTAGAGCTACATATCAAAGAGCAATGACATCTATTTTTCATGATATGATGCATAGAACAAAGGAGGATTACGTGGATGATACCTTGGCAAAATCCATGATTAGAACTGAACATCTAATAGACCTGAGCATGATCCTAGACAGAATGGAACAGTTTAGTCTTTGACTAAATCCTAAGAAGTGTGCTTTTGGTGTCACTTCTGGAAAGCTCTTAGGATACATAGTTTCAAAGAAAGGCATTGAAGTTGATCCAACTAAAGTCAAGGCTATAATAGAGATGCAACCTCCCACAAATATCAGTCAAATGCGGATGTTGCAAGGCAGAGTACAGTCCATCAGAAGATTCATTTTATAATTAGCTGACATATCACAACCTTTTACAAAGACATTACATAAAGGTGTGACCTTTTCGTGGAATGAAGACTGTGCAAAGAATTTTGATCATATCAAGAATTATCTCTCGAATCCTCCTATCTTAATGCCTCCTATTCATGGGAAACCATTAATATTATATGTCTCCGCAATAGATACATCACTGGGGGCATTGCTAACACAATATGATGAGAACAAAAAGGAAAGAGCCATCTACTATATAAGCAGAACATTGGTGGCGTATGAAAAGAACGATTCTATGATTGAGAAAGGTTGTCTCGCTGTGATCTTTGCATCACAGAAACTAAGACATTACATGTTAGCTCATACCACTCATTTGGTAGCTAAGATTGATCCACTAAAGTACCTACTAAGAAAAGCTACCCTCACAGGTAGACTAGCTAAATGGGTCATGCTCTTGAGCGAATTTGACAATGAATATGTTGAAAGAAAAGCTATCAAAGGACAGGTCATTGCTGATCAATTAGCTGAAGCACCACTGTTTGATGATACACCCATGCAAATGGAATTTCCCAATTCCTCTATCATGCACTTCTCTTCTAGAGAATGGCAGTTATTCTTTGATGGATCCTACACATAAAATGGATCTAGAGCAGGCATATTGTTCATCACTCCTCAAGGATACTCGATACCCAAAGCATTCAGACTAAATTTTCCTTGCACAAATAATATTGCTGAATATGAGGCACTTTTAAATGGTATGAAAATGGCAATACAGTGGAGAGTTACAGAGATGCACATCCATGGAGACTCACAATTGGTTATCCATCAAGTCAATGATGTGTACCAAACCAAAGATGAAAAGCTCATTCCTTACAAGAGAATGGTAGATGATTTAAAGAAATACATCATCTTTATCACATTTGAGCAAATACCCATAATGGAGAATAAGGCTACCGATGCAATGGTGACACTATCTACTCTCTTACAGTAGCCTGAAGATGAGCTACGGTAGGAGTTCCTGGTTGAAGCCCTATCCTATCCTGCATATGACTCCCCTGAAACCCGCATGATCTGCATCATTGTAGGTTATGATTCATCCCGCTACAAAAATATGTTCTCCTATCTCCACAACCAAATCATCCCTAAGTCCTTTAACCATTTTGAGAAATGAAACCTTATTTGATCCGCATCCCGATATGTCATCATTGGTAATGATCTGTACAAATGAGGTCTAGATGGTACACTGCTTAGATGTTTAGAACGGGAAGAGTCTCAATGTGCATTAGAGGAAGTCCATGAGGGTATATGTGGGTCACACTTGAACGGTTTAACGTTAGCTCGCAAACTTATTAGGGCTGGGTACTATTGGCCTGAAATGGAACAAGAGGCTATTAAATTTGCTAAAAACTGTCAATAGTGTCAAGTACATGGCAACTTGATTCATGCTCCAAGGAGAGATCTGATTCCCTTTACTACACAATGGCCTTTTCAACAATGGGCATTTGATCTCATAGGCACTATCCATCCGCACTCTTCTAATGGACATACCCATATAATCACAGCTACAGATTATTTTACAAAATGGGTAGAAGCAGTTCTTCTAACACAAGCAACGGGGAAACAGATCTCTATGTTCATCCTGAACTACATCATTTGCAGATATGGGATCCCTCATTCCATAATCACAGATAATGGGGGACAATTCAAAAACAAGGATCTAGATGACTTATGTGCTAAATTCAAGATTACTCAACATTGGTCATCTATCTACTATCCTCAGGGGAATGGACAAGCAGAGGCTTCTAACAAAAATCTCTTGAAAATCTTGCACAAAATAGTGAATAAAATAGGAAGAGACTGGCATCTGATGATCAATCCAGCTCTCTGGGCATACAGAACTAGTATCAAAATGCCTACAGGGGCTACACCTTTCACTTTAGTTTATGGGTCTGAAGCGGTACTGCCTATTGAGGTTGAAATCCCATCACTCAAAATCAGAATGCATGGACTTGTCACTGATGAAGACTACAGAGTGTCTAGGTTACAAGAACTAGAATTACTAGATGAGCGCAGGCAAGCAGCATATGATCATCTCAGAGTGTATCAAAAAAGAATGTCTAAAGGCTACAACAAGAAAGTCCGACACAGAGAATTTCAGGTTGGTGATCTAGTCTTGAGAGAAAATCCTAAAAATCAATCACATCAAGAACGCAAGGGGAAGTTTGAACCCAATTGGCTAGGTCCCTTTGTTATCACTGCTACTTTTGGCTCTGGTGCCTATCAACTCTCAACGACTAAAGGAGAACAGCTCTGAGAACCAATCAACGTTCTCGATCTGAAGAAATTCTACGCCTAAGGCATTCAGTGCTTGGTAAATGTCCTGAAAAAATCTTAAAAATCAGAAAAAGTCCTGAAAAAAATGAACATCTTGGTGAAAACCTAGCAATAGGCGCCTTGATGATTCACAAAAAAATCAAAAAAATCAAAAGTACAAAAAATCCAAAAAATATCCAAAAATTCAAAAAAAATTGAAAAAATGAAAAATACAAAAAAATGAAAAAAAAAGAAAAAATGGTGAAAACCTGAAAACAGGCACCTTGGTAGCAAAAATAGAATCTCTACCAAGATGGTGAAAACCTGGCAAACAGGTGCCACTTGTTCAAAATGCTCCATCTATCAGCACAATCTTGGTCTTTCCCAGTTTTTAGTTAAGCTTTAGTTTGTACATATCTCCCGGTTTGTTTCTGCATTTTCAATTTTCAATAAGTCAGTCTGTACACCAATCGGCTCAAGCGTCTGTATCCTATCAATGTTCAACTTGGGGGCAATCAATGTCATATCCTATGGTCTCCAGTGTATCTTAGACATATCATATCCACTCAGAGTCCTTTGAAGCTTCATTTGAGTCAGTCAAGTCTGTCTTGTCTCCAGAAAGGATTTTGCATCTACAACAACAATCAAACACAAACTGAAAATAATTTGTGCTTTTCATGCTTTTATCTCCTTGTATGCTTACTGATTCGCATTGAGATTTTTGCATATTGTGTCCCTTCGAGCTCTTCGATGATGTCCTTTATAGGATTTAGAGAGTGATGACTGGGGGCATAATCTTTTCTTTGTCTTCTTCTTGTATGTGAAATCTAATAACTTTGGAAATTTTGGATTGAAATGGTGTCCGACTATAAGAGCCTCTATCTCGAATTGGATGGCCATGTGTACCTCAACCATTGATACCCAGAAAATTCAAGGAAGTTTGATCTAACTATTGTCTTTTTGAAGTGATTCTTTCTCCTACTGTGAAACGCGATCTTGCCTAAGGATGTGAATGATAAAGGGTCACTACGGGTAATTCACATTGGATTTAGAATGATCTCTTGACTGTTTGATGTGTTTGTCATGCAAGGCATATTCAGGTCATCACAACGTTCATGTTTTGATGCTTATACAAATTGCTATATCAAAATGGACATGATATTCAGGTCATCCTGGCGTTTGTGCCTTGGTGCTTATATCTACTCTGACATTTCAAAAATAAAATCAATATTCATATGTCTATAGTTTTTTTTTAGCTAGTGGGCATTGTATTGATTTATCTGGTTACCTAAAAGTTCAATGATGATAACAAATCGACACATGATCAGTGACTAGGTCCTAGGTCTTAGGTTGCATTTCATCTTGCATGTCTCATTTCTTTTTGCATGTTTGCATGATCTCACAATGACTAAACAAACTTCAAAGCTTAAATGATTCTTCAATCAATTCTTCAAATCTAACAAGAGTTGAATCTCACACGAAGGTTCCTCCAACGAAACAACAAGTAGAATCCTTTTTTGGGATCAAAATCAAAATCTGAGATCGTTCATATTATTAACTACTTGCATATTCGACCTTCTATCATTACAAAAATCTAGTATTCAACTTAACTGATTATCTTACATCAAACTATCAAAAATTTCAACTTGGTCAACTATGGTCAACTCATGGTTTAACCTAGTCAAACTTGGTCTTTGGGACCTCCAAACGATGTAGAATGCGTTCTCAGACGTATATAACCACTTCTCAAATCAATTAACATGCTTCTTAACTCTCAACGCTGACTTTTCTTGTCAAATTTCAATTTTAATCCCGAAGGGGGCATGGTATTGCATATCATTCAAAGTCTGTAATCAAATTTGAAATCATATCTTTATTTCTATCAATATCTTTCATCAGTGATCAAGACAAACAATCACGTCTAGTTGCTGATTCATCAAAAGTCCTCATCGCTCGGGGCAAATCTATCATCACTTGGGGCATATCAGATTCATCGATCCATATCAATCTGGTATTCTCTTAATCTTGTAATCCGTATCAGTTTTTGCAACCATCAGATCATAGTGTTCTTTCCTTGGTTCTTCGACAACTGAAGGGTTCGGATGTGATACCTGCTAGTTCTGCTAAGACAATCAAGTCTAGAACGAGTCACTCACTTCTTATCAATCCTAAGGTTCAGAATCAGACATTTTGACACTTTTTCGCAATCATAGGTTCATCGCTGCTATAGTAAACATTATCTCTGGTTATTCGGGACCTCCTATCTCAATATCTTTCAATCAGTTTCTATCTTGAGATCGGTTTATCTTTTGAATCAGTTTCATATCTTTATCAAGCACAGACTATCTTTGAACCACTGCGCTTTGCACAGTAATTCAAAGAGGGGCAAAATGTAATACCCCAAAAATGGGCTACAAGTTCATTAACCTCTTATATCATCAAATCGAATGAAATCAACATCAAAGTCCTAACCTAAGGCACATCTGAACATTATCGAATCCTAATTGATTATCTTAAAATTCTGCATCGGGGAATATTCCTAACAATATTCCTAATTATCTTAATTATCTTTAATTTAATGATTATTTGGTGATAAATCACATTTATCCTAAGTTTGATTAATTGAATATTTTCATATTTAATTAATTAGATTTAATATTTGCCACTTAATTGTTTAATTAAATTTAATTCTATCTATTATTAATTGTATTATTTAATTTTGACAATAAATCAAAATTCCTATCTTTAATTGATTAAATTCTTATTTAATTAATTAAAGCATGTTGTCATTATTTAATAATATAATTTTTAATAAAATTTTGATAAAATAGTTAATTAACCCATAAATTAATTATTTTATTTTCAAAAATCAGTTGAGTTGAGGATAAATCACTTTATTTATTTATTTAATTCTTAATTATTATGCATATTCAAAAGAAACAGTTAAACTCCAAATCAGAAAATCAATGCAAGTTATTGACTTTTTGGAACTCAACATCCTTTTGGAGTTCAAAAAGCTGATCTAAACTCTAATTTGAGTTAAAAAGCTATTTTTGCATGATTTCGAGAATTAACTATCTTTCATGATCAGATAACTCAAAAATCAACCTGAGTTAATTTGAGTGATTTATGGCTTTCTTCCATGCACCTCCAAAGCCCTGGATTTCTATAAATTAAAGGCTCAGCTCTTCACAAATCATCTCATATTTTTGCACAATCACGCTGGAGAATTGGAGGCTGAGGAATCAACTTGCGAATTCAAAGCTTTGTGAGATCAATTTCAATTGCATAGTTTTTATATCTTATCATAGAATTTCATAGTTTTCATATCATTTTTAGAATCTTCATTGTTAGATCATTTAGCATTCATTTCATATCAGTTTTCAATAGCATTCATAGCATATCAGTTTATCATTCTTATTGCATAGAAAATATCAAAAATATAGATTAATTGCATTCAATTTCATATCCATCTTTTGCATTCAAATCCTTCATTTAGGTGTCGTCTAGGTCACTGATCTCGATTACAATCTGAGAACATTAATCTCGCACCTATTAGAAGGCAGTAAATCACTTGGTTAGAATAGATTTTAATTTTGCACAATTTTGATTATAGCTAACCTCTAATGTTTTACTGAGTGTTGTGTCTACAGATCAGGTACAATTTTCACACACACACATCTAAATAAGGTTTTGTAACCTTACAGGCTTGCTACTATTGTATCCAAGTGTGTAGCTAATGAAGGTTTTATTAATGGGATATTTAAAGAGAGAACTAGGTGTATCTCCATGGAACACCCATTCAATTTTCCTAAGGACATAATAAGGAATAAATTTAGGCTGGAAGAACAAGAATTGAAGAAAGAGAAATGATTGGTCTATAAGAACACCTTGGACTTTGTCCAAATTTTTTATAAGATTTATGACCCATTAAAGGCTTTCTAGCCTTGGGCAAGAAATATTGAGGCTCTAATGGAGCATTTTGAGGGAATCATGCAGGCTTTAAATGAGAAAAAATATGTTGTTATCCAATCAGATCCAACAAAGGCTAAGAGGATACTGAGCCAACCAGCTTATGCCAGGCTTGTTCCTAGGGGAATGTGCACTATCCAACAAAGGAAGGGATATAATGTTGTATTGCATGTGCAATAGAAAAGTAGGGGTGTACCATCAACCTCCAAAGGGAAGATACCCATGGTTGATGTTTCTTATGTGCAACCTTCTCCAAAAAGGAAAAAACAAGGAGAAGAGGTTGAGCCTGGAGAAGACATGTATTTTCCATCTCATTCCCCACTACATTTAGATGAGGTAGGAGTTGTTGAGAAACTGATTCAAATGAGTAGTGAGGGACAAATTTTTTTAACTAATGAAGAGATACAAGAGGGGATTCCAGAGGCACCCAAGAAAGCAGAGATGGATCTCACTATGTCTAAGTTCTCAGGTAAACAAGTAGACCCAATAATAAAGCAGGTCAGTGATAGTTTTTTGGCAGATGATAGTTTTGTTAAAGCTAGGGCATTCCTTCAATTTTTATGGAGAATGCATATTAATCAATACAAGGAATTATGTGAGAAGAAAAGGAGGATTTCCCTGATAGGGACATAAATAATATAGAAAGTGAAATAAAGGGAGAGATGATAAAGAAGTTTAAAAAGATAACCCCAGATGAAGGTAGAGCCATGGTTCATACTACAGGATTAATGATTCTCCTTGAGTGGGATATAGTTGATGCAGTGGTTTTTGATGTTGTAAGGAAAAAGAAAACCATTGTGCTCTCTACTATTGAGGCACAACAAGCTACCAAGGGAGTGGTTTTTTTTTATGACTATTCTTCCCTTGTGATGTGGTCCCTAAGAAGAGTAGAAAATAGGAAAAGAAATTATGTATACCGCACATAATACTCAGGAAAATTTCTAGTCAAGAGAGTTGGGGATACTTTAATTTTTTAGGCTTCCAATGTAGTTTTGGAAACTTCCAAGTTCAATCTCAAAGTTGCAGAAAGGGAAGCATGAGAGAAAGAGGAGCAGAGAATAAAGTTTGAAACTATTCTCAAAGCCTAAAATGATTTAAAGATAGTGGTAATAGAGAAGGAAAAGTTTATTGCACAATTGACCGGGCCATAGGATCACAAGTCCCCTCAATTGTTGCTTTCCAACTAGCTTGTGTTTACCTCCTCTTCTAATCCAATTATTGAGTTCCCTCCTTCCCCATTCCCTAAGCCAAATATTGAAGCTAGAGTTAGCTGGGAGAAAAAACAATTAATGGAGGAGAAGGAAAGATTGAAAGAAATCAAAGAGAGACTAACTAAGGAGAGAGACTTTCATATGAAGGTCAAGTATGCAGTTGATTAGAAATATGAAGAGAAGGTCAGGCAAATAGTATTTTAATTTGTTCGAAGCCTAGAGCCTACTATGTTGTATCATCATGCGATGAGGTTGGCTATTGTTTTGATTTCCTTGTTATAAGTAAAGGCTGAGTTGAAGCCAATAGTGGTGAATAGAGGTAAAATGGATTCACCACTATTCAGATAGAAAGGGAAGGGGAAAATATTGATATCTATTCTCAAACCCAAATTCCCCAAGGAAGAGATCCGATTTGATCAACCAAAAAGGCTAATGCACAATTGAATCAATTTATGGAAAAGAGTAGGAAGAGAGAGAGAGAGAGAGTAAATCCAATATTTCCCTATGGAGAATGGATTATGTTTGGAAATCTAAAATAATAAATACTAACCTCAAATTAGGGCAGATTTGGAAAATGTTGAATTCTGATGTCTATGTACACTTTCGGGAAAATCTAAAACCTATCCTAGACTGGAAATGCCAAGACAGAGAAAATCCAGAAATCTTTCCTCAAGATGGCTTAGCTTAAGTTTGACCCTCATAAAAGGTCAAATACCACATTCTTTATTTGAATTCTGATTCGAATTATGTTCACATATCCTGGAAGTTCAGCAAAAATGGTATCCAAATTTACTCTCAAATTCAAAACTTTGCACCTATACCTACAAGAAAATGGGGGTTTTTGTTGTATGGGGGGGTTTCCCTTGGTCAAACCCCAGTTTGGAATCAACCTTAATATTGAAATTTAAATGGAGAATGCTAGCAAGTAGTAGAAAAGGATCTAACAATGAAGCTATGCAATTCAATAGATATGCAATTGTATTTGAAATGTAAACAAGTATATTGATATGAAAGCTTGAACAAAACAATAAATGTAAATCAAACCTCCATGGTTGTATGCTTGGAATTCAACTTGGTAAGAGAATGAAATGGATCTTGAAGATGAACAAAGGATCTTGAAGGAAGATCACACCATCATGATGGCTAGATCTAGGGTTTGAATGATAAATCTTGAATGGTTGAACCAAATCCCTTCAATAGCTTGAATGCTTGAATCCTTGATCTTCAATGGAGAACTTGGATGGAGAAGAAGACTTTAAATGCTTGAATGGATGCTTTCTTGATCACCTTGAGAGCTTGAGAGCTTGATTGAGAAAAATTGATGTGAAAATGAGAGAGGAAGGCCTCCTTTTATAGTGATCTAGGGCACACTCCTCTAGATGGGCCACCTTGGAGAATTAAATCCCAATTAGGTCCTCACCTTTAGAAAATATACCTAGATTAAATGCAATTAAAGGATTTACCATCTCAAAACCTAAAATGGCCGACCCGAAGGCGGGAAAATAAATTTCCCAAAAGCCCAAAGCCCAGAAATTAAAGATTCTAAAATTTTGGAGAAAGGGGTCAAAGTTGAGATTGACCCTGACCTAGTTAGGGTCAACCTAAGACATTGACCTTTTTCTTAGGTTGACTCAAAACTAAATTAGGAGGTCCCAGGGATGCCCAGAAACCTAGAAATGATGCCAGAATAGGATAGAATGTCAGGAATAGACATAAAATCCTATGATTACTAAAATGAAGGCCAGGAAAATCCATTTCTAAATCCTACCTAGAAAATAGAGCCATGAAAGAGGGAAATTCAAGAGAATCCTTAAGATCCTAACCCTAATTTCACCTAGAATGAAGCAGAAAAGAAGTGGAAAGCGGGGAGAAAGCTAGATCAAAGCAAAGACCAATTCAAGGCATCCAATATGACCCCAAACCACTTACTCAGAGGGCTAAACACTCTTAACATGGAAGTGCTTCCATTTTAAGATGATACAATTGGATAAGTGTGTGGAAAGGAATTCAAGCCTAAAGTTATTTTATTTTTTCTCTAAAGGTCAGCATAGTCCTAACCCTACAATAAATCCCTTACACAAATTTGTAAAAGGTTTGGTGGATTACCAAATAGGGATGGATGATTTGGAAAGAGATTTCAATCTCCTGAAGAAGGAATTGATTGTCATCAATTGTGAGTTATTTCTGGGAATTTTCAAATGGAATGGAAAGTTGAAGGAATTCATAAAGTGGATAGCAGAGTTAGATGATACTCTGGAAAATACTATTTTCTTCATCCAAATAGTTGAGGTAATAGAAGGGGCCAGATCCAAATTTGAGTACCTGAAGAAGGAGATGAAGTAGGTACAAAATAAAAGGCATGAATTATCTGGAAAAAAAGGTTGAAATTACTGGTTATCCATTCCTAGATGAAGAAGTGTTCAATGCTTGGAAATACCATTACTTGCCCCATGTGGAGAAAGATAATACTCCACCTACTTCTTAAAGGAAGAAAAGGCTACAGTTTTGAGTTTTGGATGGTAAGAATCAAGGTGCAATAAATAGAGAGATATTTTTGAAGACAAAGACGATCAGATCATTTGAAGGGCTCGAGGAGATAAATGAAGGCTTAAAGGAGGTAGTTGATTTGTCTAGATATTTGCAGATGATTTCCCAAATCAGATTTTGGTCATTTATTGTAAACCATGTGTGGTTGTTGAGAGTCTTTAGGTTAGGTTTTTATTTTCCCTAAATGATCATATGCTTGTTGCAATCCTTATCATATAAAAGGATTTTTCATGATCATTTAGAGGCATTGAGATTTAGGCATTGATAGATTTTATTTTGGAAAACCCTAGTCTCAATCAAGATTATAATTGTTGTATCAATATTATCAATAGAAGGAAGAAAATTGCAGGTCTATACTATTATTTGTAGGCTTGTATTTTCAAGAAAATTGTATACAAAGGCATAATTCATTATACTTAATACAAATATATGGTTCTTATCTCTCCTCTATGTCAAATCTTATGAATTTTGGACTTTTTGGTTCATTACTTAATTATTTATGTGTGTATTTTCATTCCTGAGTTCTGATCAAGGATTAGATTAAATATTTCTCTAGGTAGGATATGAGTTCATTTTGATTTCCATAAGGATTCTTTTTAAGCAGTGATGGTTTTGGGTGGATGTGTTTATGGTTATGAATCTGTGATATCTTTTAGTCTTTGTCTCATATTTTTTTTAGAGTTATTACCCAATGGATAAGGCACTGGTCTAAGAAAGTATCTTTTCAATTGGTATATATTGATCAAGGTTGTTACAATATGCAACATAAAAGAAAATGAGTTGAATTTTTTAGTTTATGGTTGAGACGTTGAATGTCCTATTATAGAAATGGAGATTCAATGAATGCTTGGTTATCATTGAGAACTTTCTTGTTATTTATCAGTTATTTGAATCCAATCTTGGTGTTGTGAAGGTATTTTATTTACTAGATTAGGTGCACCCACCTTGGTTTTGCAGAGCCAAAAGTGCAAAGGGTAGTCTTTTCCCTATAGTTGGTCCAGTTACCTTAAGATCCTACAACATATTTGGAATTAACCATTCCTAAAATTAATCTAAAGGTATATTGGTAGCCTAAGAGCATAAGTCATTTTTAAACACCAACAAATTCTCTCAGTCTTCCTACTATAACTTCCTTGAGTACATTCAAAGTCTTGGTGTCCTTCTCCTCCTTGCTTGAAACAAGTTCCTCTAAACACCCTCCTATCATATTTCCTATAGATATTTTATCTACCATCTCTCTTTAAATTTCTATCACCCCTTTGGTATGAATTCCCCTCTTTGAATTTTTTCTTTCCTTGATTCTAATCTAAATAAGATCTTCCACCACCTGAGGTTCTTCCTCTATGAAATATTCCACCCCTTCCTCTTTGTCTTTTCTCATGCCTTTTGTTAAAATTTTCCTTTGTTCTTAGGGTGTATTGGTAAGCATCCTCTATACTTTGTACCTTAATCAAATTGATATCATCTTGAATAGATGTCCTCAACCATTCAGGTAGCTTCCCACCCTTTCAACGTCATCATCTATATGTCTAGATATGATATGAAATCTATATAATTTTTGGTATTCTCTTTCACACTAAGATCCTTTTTCTTTAGGTTTTACAACTTCCTAAACAAACTTACTTGGTAATCGACAGGTAAGAATTTAGCTTTCAATTTGTTCACCATCTTATCCCATGACTTGATTTTATCCTTGACTCTTCTTTGTCTATCAGTCTGCAAATGTTCCCACCATAAAGATACATGTCTTCTCAACTTTGTGCAAGCATACCTTATTTTATTATCTTCACTTTTTCCTTCATAATAAAAGTATTTCTCTATCTTTTTGATCCAATCAAGAAGTTCTTCTGAATCCAACTTTCCATCATAATTAGGAGGATTGAAATGTGTTCTTGCATTAACCCTAGTTAGGGCCTTTATAAACCTATCATCTCCTTGTTCAAGCTCTAGTTTTTCTTCACCTTCTTTGACTGCTTCTTTATTTCTTTCTTCCTCTTCTTCACTCACATCTTCAATTTGTCATCCTCTTCTTTGGGATGTCTCCACAGCTTCTAATCTAGCTATAATTTATCACAACATATCCAATGTAACTGGGTCTACATCTATCCTTCCACCTCTATAATTTCCTCTGCGAGCCATCTTACATGAATCCTTTACAATTGAAGGTCAAATACTCTCTCTGCCACCCTACAAATAATCAATCTAGGACTCTGCAAGCTCAAGAACCACAATCTATCTCAATAGAATAAAAAACTTTCTTTGATACCACTTGATGCAATCAAGAATGGAGGGAGCTCAAAGAGATCATTCCAATCCTTGCATCATGATTCAAATAATGGAAACAACTTAGAAAACAATGGAGAGAAATGCAAGATCAACCTTCTTATTTTTATATAATTAAATATAATAGATTTTATACATGCAATAATACATTCTAGATATACAGTCTTATTTTATGAACCATTTGTAGGTTATCTTTTTATGATATCTATTCTAACCCAAGCTATTGATCTCTAT
Source organism: Chamaecyparis obtusa (assembly GCA_027943335.1). NCBI lineage: Eukaryota > Viridiplantae > Streptophyta > Pinopsida > Cupressales > Cupressaceae > Chamaecyparis > Chamaecyparis obtusa. Next base: position 279,756 of record BSBK01002178.1, on the reverse strand, counting down.
TGCTTCTCCCTTCTTTTGTATCCTAAGATCTCATACTCGAAGTAAAAAAATGAGATGCTAACCTAGGATATGGTTTAGAATGTGTCCAGGAATCGGCAATAAGGTTCAGAGTTATAAAAGCTCCAAATTGACCTAGTCAAGATACTCTTGAAGCATTAACTGGAAGACAATATGCACACTATCTAAGTTGCCAAGACAAATACTTTGAAGTATGGTTCACTATGATAATCTACAAATGATTGAATAATTTGATGAGAAGAATGGACAAGTGAAAGATAGTGATTAGAGATCACCGAGCTATTAAAGTGATATGTAAGGAAATTAAATTATTCAATATGTATTGTCATTTATGTCAACTAGTTTTGACTATACTTATCATGACAGTTACAAACATCTAAAGAAGACAAAATGATAAAGGAAAGAGATATCTACATGAGGAAGAGATGGATATGGAGATATGGATAAAGTATACATTAGGTAACTTATTAATGAGTCTATGGCATTATTTTGTTGACTTGATTGTATTACATGAATTTGTTATGTATTGAAGATTAGAACTGAACAAATTAATGTGGTCAGTAATTGAATATTTATGTATACACTGAGCCAATGCAGTGTATATCGAGTATCAGTAATAACTGAGTTTGTATTCACTGACACATTTCTATATTGACTGAGTGAGAGAAACATATAAATTTTATAACATTTGACTAAATTGATGAGCTGGCAAGTTGCTTATGATTCCAAGGTAAAAGATAAAGTTAGTTATGAGGATCTAACGACTAACAAAATTCAAGATTGATCGAATGGAGAAGGATGAAACATGTTAGAGACACATCTACCAAGGAAGCTTGAAGTGAAAAAATGGATGATGGAGATTAAGAGGCAAAATCTAGTGGATGAGGAGAAAATGGTTTATGACGTCTATTTAAAGAGACATGAGATTCATTATTGAGTCTGGAGATTATTGAAGACTACAGGAGAAATCACGTGAAAGGGATATTTTCATGCACCACTAATCAAACTGGTTACAGACAAAACTGAGAAGAACTGTAGGCATAATCGAGCGTCAGAGTATTATTCACCGAGCTAAATATGTTGAAGGATATGAAGAATTGAAGTGATTATTGATCAAAGGAGGTATTTTGAGCTTATAATAGATCTAAAAATCTGTAATGTTAGTTGTATTTGAATCATATCACTATTGTACCAGTTTAACCATTGTTACATCTAAATCTCTTAACCGAGTGGACTTAACAGTTTTATTTCAATATGACATTCCATGAATGTTGATGGTTTACTTTTTGACCCCATAGTGAATGTTGGTCAAGAGTTAATTGTTAGTGATAAATCCTTTAACCAGGTCACACCTTACAGTGTGCATTGTAACCTTTAACATGGTTAGCTCCTAATTGAGCTCACTTTAGAAGAGTGAAATATTTTGGGTTACCAATCCCAGGTGGTTTTTCCCTTAGCAGGGTTTCCACGTTAAAATCCTTGTGTTATGTGCATTTGATGTGATTGGATTGTTGTTAAAATGAGAAATGATACACCTTGTTTATTAAAAGGAAAAGGATCCATCATGTTGAACAATAAGATCAAATGTGAAAATGCATATTGGGTGAAGGGACTTAACTATAACTTGTTAAGTGTAGCACATTTGAATAACTCAGGTCACCGAGTTGCATTTGAAAGTAGGAAGGTGAAGATCTATGATAAAATAGGAAAGTTGGTCGGTACTGATGAACAATCTAAAGGTAATCTATTCTATCTTGACAATGTTGAAACTTCTTGTTTAATGGCTAGAACTGAAGATGTGTGGTTGTGGTATAAAAGGTTATGTCATGTGAATTTTGATAACATGGTTAAGATTAGTAAGAAAAAAAAAGTTAGAGTTTTACCGAGCTTGTCTAAACCTAACCATGTCATGTGCAAACAATGTCAAATGGGAAAAATGTCAAAATCTAGTTTCAAGAGAAAGACCTACTCATCTAAAGCTATTTTGGAATTGTTTCATACTGACTTATGTGGTCCTATGATGACTTCAAATTATAAAGGTGATTGATACATTATTCTATTTGTTGATGACTACTCTAGGATGATGACAATTATGTTTTTGAAAGAGAAATATGAAGCTTTCAAAATGTTTAAATGGTATAAAGCTAAAGTGGAAAAGAGTTAAAATGCTTAAGATCTGATAGAGGAGGTGAATTTATTTCTGATGAATTCACTAACTTTTGTAATGAGCATGGGATTAAAAGATAGGTTTCTGCAATGAGAACACCACAACAGAATGGAATTGCTGAAAGGAGGAATAGATCCATAGTAGATTGTGATAGAACACTGATGATTGAGAAAGATGTTGCACAAATGTACTAGAGAGAATCTATTAACATTTTTGTATACACAGTGAACCAAGTACAACTAAAGAAATATTCAAACAAGACACCTTATGAGTTATGGTTTGGATACACACCTAATGTAAGTTATTTCAAAATTTTTGGAAGCAAATGTTACACTGAAAGATGATAGAAATGGGAAATTTGATTCTAAAGGTGATGAAGGAATATTTTTGGGATATTCTACTAAGAGAAAAGCTTACAAATGTTTGAATAAGGTTTATAACAAAATGATTGAAAGTGCTAATGTGAAATTCGATGAGTTTGCTGAGAAAAATGATGAAGTAGGAAAGAACCAAAAGACTATGGTAGATATACATTCATTGAGATACCTGACCCTCTACCCAAGTGATAGGTAGAAGCTATCGAGCAATGGGATAAAGACACCGAGCATCAGCCTATAGAGACCAAGATTTAGGAAATTGCTATCGAGGAAGAAATTGAGCCTGCACTGACTAATGAATAGAGAAGAGAGAAAGTATTAGCTAAATTTGTGAGAAGACACATCCACAAAACTAAATTATTGGAGACAAGCAAGCTGGCATGATGACACGAAGTAAGTTGAGACAAAGCACATGTTTAGTTTGTGAATTTGAACCTAAAAATGTCAGAGATGCACTTAAGAATGAGGAATGGATTAAAGACATGAATGAAGAAATTGAGCAGATAGAGAAAAACAAAACATGGACATTGGTACCAAGACCAAGTGATAAAAATGTAATTGGAACCAAATGGATATTCAGAAACAAGTTGAATAAGAATGGTGAACTCACTAGGAACAAAGCAAGACTTTTCTATAAAGGGTGTGCACAAGAAGGTATAAATTATGGTGAGACTTTGTACTAGTTGCTATACTTGAAGGAGTTAGAATAATACTTGCATATGTTGCACATAAAGGATTTAAAGTAAATCAAATGGATGTTAAATTTGCATTTTTTAATGGAATACTTGAGGAAGGGGTTTATATTGAACAACCTAAAGGTTTTGTTGATCCAAATAAGCAGAACATGGTATGTAAATTGCACAAAGTAGTATATGGACTAAAACAAGCACCGAGAGCATGGTATGAAAGACTGCATGCTTATCTTATTAGCATTGGATTTGTGAGCACAAGTGATAATAGCAATTTGTATTTAAAAGGAGAAACTGATGACAAGATTCTTATTGCTGAAATCTTTGTTGATGATATTATATTTGGAGGACATGATAATCTTTGCAAAGAATTTGTTACTGAAATGAGAAAAGAATTTGAGATGTCACTGTTTGGAGAGATTAAATTTTTTCTATGTTTGCAAATTCTACAACAAAATGAAGGGATATTCATAACAAAATCTAAGTATATCAAAGAAGTGTTGAAGAATTTTGGAATGGAATATTCAAAGTTGGTAGGTACACTGATGGTCACAGGATGTAAATTGACAAATGATGATCAGTCAACCGAGGTAAATCAGACTTTATATAGATCAATGATTAGTAAAATGATGTATGTTGTGCATAATAGACTTTATATTGCACATATTGTTGGGATTGTAGCAAGATTTTTTGCTAATCCTAAGGAATCACATATGACTGATATTAAGAGGATTCTTAGATACTTGAAAAACATAGAGAATTATGGTTTATGGGAGAAGAAACAAGGCAATTTTGAACTACAAGTTTACACCGGCACAAATTGGGCTAGAAATATTGATGACCAGAAAAGCACAACTAGTGGAGCATTATTTTTGGGAGAAAGGTTAGTTACTTGGATAAGTAAGAAACATGCATGTATTTATCACTCTACTACTGAAGCATAATATGTTGTTGTTGTTGCTAATTCTTCAAATATTGCATGGATTAAAAAACTATTGAAAGGAATGAATGAGGAGATCACTAATCTAGTGATTATATATTGTGACAACACAAGTGCTATAAACATTTCCAAGAGTACAGTGATGCATGCTAAGACAAAGTATATATCTATTAAGTATCACTATTTGAGGGAACAAGTACAAGAAAAGCAAGTGAAACTGGAGTTTGTGAAATCTAAAGAACAACTTGTAGACATATTTACTAAACCCTTACCAAATGATACATTTAATTACTTGAGGACTAGATTAGGGGTCTATCCCCTATCTTTTGGTCACTAAGGTGATCAGGAGGTTGCATCAACCTATACTTTATCAAAAAATTAAATGATGTTGATGCATATTGTTCACACTTTAGGTTTTTTAAGGTTGTGAAAGATAGAATAGAAAAATTTTATATTTGTACATTAAGGTACACAATCTAAACTGAACAACAAAGATATTTTTAGCTATTGGAGAGTTGTTTATTATTTTTGGCATTTTTGTCAAAGGGAGAGAAATATTCATATGAAATATCAGTTAGAGAGAACACAAGGAAGGGAGAGAAAGTCTAATATCTATCTAGTGGGAGAGAAGTATTAGAAATGAAGAAGAAGAAAATTCACAGGGAGAGTCTGCCTAAAATGTTGTAATGTTGTGTAGTGATTAAACATATTAAATGATCAAGCTAGGGAAATCTTACCGAGCTACAAAATTTACTAAGAGAGTTGTAGTACAGATGTTTGGTATTCTATGGCACATTTCATATAGTGTTGCCATCAATGCCAAAGGGAGATATTGATAATCTACAACTGATTGAATAATTTGATGAGCTGAATGGACAAGTGAAAGACTGATTAGAGATCATCGAGCTATTAAAGTGATATCTAAGGCAATTAAATTAGTCAATATGTATTGTCATTGATGTAAACTAGTTTTGACTATACTTATCATCACAGTTACAAACATCTAAATAAGACAAAATGATAAAGTAAAGAGATATCTACATGAAGAAGAGATGGATATGGAGATATGGATAAAGTATACATTGGGTAACTTATTCATGAGTCTATGGCATCATTTTGTTGACTTGATTGTATTACATGAATTTTTTATATATTGAAGATCAGAACTGGACAAGTTAATGTGGTCGGTAATTGAAGATTTATGTATACACCGTGCCAGTGTAGTGTATACCGAGTATCAATAATAACTGAGTTAGTATTCACCAAAATATTTATGTATTGACCAAGTGAGAGAAACAATTAAATTTTATAACAGCTGACTGAATTGATAAGCTAGAAAATTTCTTATGATTCTGAGGTAAAAGATAAAGTTAGTTATGAGGATCTAATGGATGACAAAATTCAAGATTGATTGAATGGAGAAGGATGAAATGTGTCAGAGACACATCTGCCGAGGAAGCTTGAAGCAAAAAAATGGATGATGGAGATTAAGAGGCAAAATCTAATGGATGAGGAGAAAATGGTTTATGACGTCTATTTAAAGAGACATGAGATTCATTATCGAGTCTGGAGATTATTAAAGACTACAGGAGAAATTGCATGAAAGGGCTATTTTCATGCACCACTAATCAAACTCCTTATAGATAGAACCGAGAAGAACTACAGGCATAATCGAGCATCAGAGTATTATTCACCGAGATGAATATGTTGAAGGATATGAAGGATTGAAGTGATTATTAATCAGAGGAGGTATTTTGAGCTTAGAATAGATCTAAAAATTTTCAATATTAGTTGTATTTGAATTAGATCACTACTATATCAGTTTAACCATTGTTACATCTAAATATCTTAACCTAGTGGACTTCATAGTCTTATTTCAATATGACATTCCATGAATGTTGATGGTTTTATTTTTGACCCCATAGTGAATGTTTGTCAAGAGTTAATTGTTAGTGATAAATCTTTTCACCAGGTCACACCTTACCATGTGCATTGTAACCTATAACAAGATTGGCTCCTAACCAAGCTCACTTGAGAAGAGTGAAATATTTTGGGTTACTGGTCCCAGGTGATTTTTCCCTTAGCATGGTTTCCATGTTAAAATCCTTGTGTTATGTGTATTTGATGTGATTGGATTGTTATTTTAATTTGTGCATTTTATATTTGGATTAATCGGTAAACACAATATTGACTTTACTTGTATTTAGTAAATGAATAGAAAGTTATTGTTGACAAGCTTACCGAGTTGATTATTTGTTTGAAAAAGTTTGATCATATACATCTAAAAGTTTGGGACTGTAGGATAATTGGATTTAACTGATTCAACCCCCCTCTCAGTTATCTAATACACTATTGGTATGTATCTTTTTCTACTTGCAAAACTTCTTTCCTACAATCGGTGATGTAAATTGGAATATAGATAGGCCCATTACTTATCAAATTAATAATTATATCAATGGTCTGGGAGAAAATTTTGATAAGGTGATGAGTGAATACTTTGAACAATTCAAGACCAGGATGCATCAAAGGTTTAAGATACCCCCACAGCTAGTTGAGAACTACAAAGACTCAATTTGTTTCCTAGCTGACACAGATACATGTTTAATCAAAATTGTAGAGTCGAGGACATCTTGGCTAAAAATGATGGGTTATGAGATAGATGTTGACTGAGATCCTATAGCCATAAAAACTTTGTTAAAACAACCAGTAAACAAGACAGCATAAAGATTTGGAATATTTGAAGAAGCCAAGAAGAGGATAAACTTGAAATCCTAGGTCCTAAGATTCAAAAGAAGTCAAGGAAAATGTTAAATACATTAAAAGAGAAATTTGGTGAAGAGAAGGATAGGTCGGTTGAAGAAGAGACTGAGGGAGAAGAAGCTAAAGAAGTGGAAGTATAAAAATCCAAACCAAAGAGGGGTAGGAAGGTCCTAACAAAGGAAAATGCTAGTCTAAAGGCTACTAGGTCAAGGAATAAACCAACATCAACCCCCTCACCACCTACAAAGAAAGGTAGAGGTAAAACTAGCATAATTGAGGAAAAACAACCTAAAACATAAACATATTAGAAGAGGAAAAACACAAAATAGGAAGCACCCAAAGTAATGAAGAAATAAAAGAATGATGATAGTGAGAGAATAAAATTAGATAATGAAGATAAATTTAGATTTGTTAAGAATTTTTCCAAAAATAATCGATAAGCATGCTGAAGCTCTAAGAGAAAATGGACACTTTGGTTCTATGCATATAATAAAATTTCATAAGTTAAATGACGAGGACAATTTGAAGATTCAAGAAGAAACTATTAATGCTATGTACACATTTAGAATTGTTCATATAGAACTTTCAGGGAAATTACCTAAAGAACTATATGAAAGAATTAGTGCAAGATGGAAATATGCACTTGACAGTGAAAGAAAGATAAGGGAGAGATCACTAGTTGTATCAATACCAACTCTATCAGTACAAGAAATTAATGAATCCCTAATAAATTACAAGAAGAGAGTATGATTAAGAAGAGATCATTGAGCATCATGGTGGGAAGATCACAAGAGGTGGAATATGAAACAAACAAAGAATGGAGAAAGATATTTCAATTGAATGAACTTGAGAAAGTTTAAATTTCAAATACCCAACTTCCTACCAATGCACAAGTTGAAAATATGGCAGATGACCCCAAGGATACTATAAACAACGTAAGTGATGATATTCCTCAAATGGTTAGTACTACAGATGAAGAGGTTATAATTGAAGACATCACTGAAAAGGGTCTGGATGAAACTGTTAATAAGGATCAAGATGTCATGGACACTACCGAGGAACACCTTGAAGATGTATCATTTGTCAAGCCTTCTATTGCACAATTAATTAAGGATGCAACAATTTTGGAACAAGTACATGCATATCCATCTCCTACACCTATTGAGGTAATACTTGAACCAAATGATACTATTGATGTGAAAGTCCCTAAAGATTCTCAAGAAATAGTTAAGGACACTGAGAACTAGAATGAAATGGATAAGGGTGGTGAACCCGCAACCACCGAGAAAGCTAAAGAGTCTACTACTATAGATACAATAGATACTTATGTTATAGGCATGAAAAAAGATGCACATGAAATAGAAAAATAAAAATTAATTGAAAAGGAAGGTGAAAAAGAAAAATTTGAAGAACCTGCAAAGTAACATACTGAGGCCCCTTGCCTCCAAACATATCACCTAGTAAAAGTGAACTTATCTCTTATATCAAGAAGGAGAAGAAAATAAAAAAGGAGATGATATCACTAGATGAAGAAATAGTGATTCCCATCTGTGATCCCACAAAAATGGATCCTAATGAAATGATGAAGTATGGTGAATTTTTTAAAAGAAAAGCAGCACATTATAAGTTGAAACAAGAAAAGAAATAGCAGAAAGTACTATCAGATGTAAAATACATCCTAATACAGATTGCACCTAAGACTTTAATTAATGAGAATGCATATATAATTGATTAGTTAGTCTCACTTATTAGTCAAGTAAATGAATCTAACATTGATGTTGAGGAGAGGATGTCGAAGATAGCCAAGAAGGCTAAGAAAAAGTTGATTGAAAAATTGATGCAAAAGATTGTAGAAAAAAAGGTTGTGCTTTCTATCATTTCTAATGAGTTGGAAGACAAAAACAAGGTAATAATTAAATTACTCCAACTATGCAATTTTTCTCACTTTACTCAAGTCCTAGATAAGATGAAGAAGATAGATGAAGATCTCAAGGATAGTGAAAATAAATTGACTGGTGACTCTTAGACACTCCAAAGTCATTATTCCAAAATTAAACATTTCATGAGTTTGCAACTGGATTTAAGGAAGGAAGAGGAAAAAATTAGAGCACAAATACTTGAACTAGAGGCATAAATTATTTCTCATTTGGAGTTCATTCAATTAAATGTAAAGAAAGAAAAGGAGATAATTGTCACACCTAAGATGTCAATTATGCATCATATGGAAGATCTTTCATCACAACTACAAGCTCAATTGTCAACACTTGAAGCATTACAAGAAACACAGAGCACTACATATGGAAGCTCTAAATCTACTTTCGAAGAATTGTTTAACAAACTGAGTTTTCTTTGTACATTATAATTTTGTTTTTGTCATTATTGTCAAAAAAGGGGGATGGTAGATATACAAATAGGAGATAGTAAAAGGGATAGTAGATGGTCTACTATGTACATATATGGAGAAATAAGAGAGATTTTGAGAGATTTTGAAATAGTAGAAGTATATGTTGAGGGGGAGTTATTATCGAGTTATCATATGTTGGAGATATCAAAATTTTGACTTAGTTATGAAAATTTTTGTCACTAATGCCAAAGGGGGAGAATGTTATTCCTAAATTCATTTAGTGTTGTCATTAGTAAAGAAAATATCAATTCGATATGAGTGAACAAGTTAGACGGTGAAAGGAAAGCTAGTTGGTAAAGACAAGGTAGAACAGTACCTAGCACAAAGAAATGGATATACCTATCAGTGTATACCGAGCATAATGGACACTGAATAAATGAACTTAACCAAGCATAATGGTTACCAAATAGGAAGAATACCGAGAAATTATGTTAATCGAGAAAGGGAAGTACCAAGAAGGAATAATATGTTAACCGAGAAGATCAGAAAAGATTACCGAGTGATATAGGATGAACATAAAAGTTTGATCAAATTCTACCAAGAAAGAAAATAGTTTATGGAGATAAAAGTAAATGTTAGGTAAGAATTATTGGGAATGAAACATGATTGTAAATGATCCCAAGGCATAGATTGAACCAATAAAACTAAAGAAGATATTTCTTGGAAATTGGAAATTAATATGGATCATTGATCTATTTTACCAAGATTTTTAGAAGGATCAAAACCCTAATTAGGTCAAGTAATCAAGAAGCTACATAAATAATACATAAGGATGGATCAAAAGAGAAATAGAGAGAGAGAGAGAGAGAAGATAGTGAAGTAGAGAAATCAGAGTGTAGACAAAGAATTTAAGGCTACCGAGCAAAGAAAGTGAATGATTTTGGTGAAGTCAATCAGAGAAAGGTAATGATACTGTAGAAAGCACAAAGGATATGACTTAGCAAATAGGTAGATGCATTATTATAGATCAGTCATTAATGGAATACGTTATTATTTTTGTATTCTTAAATCCCACATATTGGGTAGGCTTTAGCAAGGTTTTTATTGTAAGTCTCTTAACAGAGTGCACTCTTAATGAGTGTTGCAAATTCCTTTAACTAGGTAAACTTTAGCAGGTCTTATTTTTTATTATTACTAATAGGGTAAATCACCAGAAGTGATATTTTGTATTCTCTAACCGAGAAATGTTTATGTTTTAGTAGTGAAGGATTGTGGGTGTCATCCACACTACAATTTTTCCCTCTAACCAAGGGTTTATGTGTAACCAAAATCATGTATTTATGTGTCTTACATGTGATGGATGAATGAGTTTACTTTAGTTTATTTACATTCAGTAAATAGTTTTTAAAGTTTTGTGCATGCAAAGATAAAGGGGATACAATATTTATTCAGGGTTAAAAAATTTACAAGGTTTTGATTCACCCCCCTCACCCCCCACCTCTTAGCACCTTAACTTTCCAACAATTGGTATCGAAGATGAGTCTCTTATTTTAAATTTTAGCCACGTGAGAGGAAAGATCTGAAGAGATGGAAAGCTATAGATATGAAAAGGTGATTGAGAATATCAATATGAAACTTAAATTTTTAAATGATCATAATGATGAACTAAGAAGGAAGTTGAATCATTCACTAAAAAAGAGAAAGGAGTTATCCCATCAACTGAAAGATACTCAAGATCAGGTTGAAAAACTTGAAGAACAATCAGAGGGAAGTTTGTCTAATAAATCTAAGGCTGCCATATTAGATTTGACTAAAAAGAACAAAACCCTAACCGAGCATATAAAATCATTGAAGAAGGAAAAAGAAGCTCAATCGGTAAGAATGTGTGAATTCATGGAACAAAATAGAAAAGTTGAAGATGATAAGAGAGTGATAGAAGATGAGGAGATGCAAATGAGTGCAAGATTGGATGAGAAAGATGTGGAGATACAAAGGTTGACACAAAATCACTATAATATGAAAAATTAGTTAATCAATGTTAATCAGGAGATTGCAAGGAAAGTGGAATAGATTGCTGGACTGAGATCAGAAAATGAACATCTGAAGAATGAACTAAAAATTGAAAAGAAAAACCAATGAAAGGCTGAAGAAATCTGAGGAAAGTATAAGGAAACTAGATGAACAGTTAAGATATCAGAGGAGACCAAGAGATATCAGTGGATTAGGCTTTACTAAGGACTCTACAACTGAGAAAGGAGAATCATCTAATCAAGAAAAGAAAAAAAATGTGTATACCACTCCAAGACACTAGAAGGAAACATGCTATCATTGTGGAAAAATGGGTCACATAGAAAATGTATGTAGGAGAAAGGTTAGTAAGTCATTTACTACTCCTAGATTTGATGGATTTCTATTATAATTGCAATAGGTATGCTCATTAAGAATTTGAGTGTAGATCCAAATTTTACATGACTCATGTTATAAGTAGTGGTTTCTATTTAACCAAAAGATTGGCATGTTAATACCTGATACAACTGTATGCACCCTAAAATGGTCGCCTAGACTTTGGGCCCCCATTCAGCAATTTATCAAATCCCTGAATCAATATTTTCAAAAATCAGCATTTTATCAATTATATCAATTTCCTTGATCAAATCCTATTTTATCATTTTTGATTATTTGCCTTGGGCTAACCATTTTATCCTAAGTCTTTATTTATTTAAAAGGAATTTCCTCTCCTTTTATTAAATAAAAAGCCCCCACTTTTCCTCTTATCCTAAGTTGCACAAATAAAGCATTATTCTTATTTTATAAAAAGAAGAAAAGAACTTTTTGTCTCATATGGACACAAAAGTCAACTCTTATTTTCTCATTGGAAGAGATTTGTGCACATGGATTGCTCCTCTTTTAAGCTCCACCCTTGATTAAATCTTTTGCCTCTTAATCTCCATGGTCCATTCCTTTTCAATTCCTTTAAAAGGAGAGCTCTTTTCTCATTCTTAGATCCCAAATTTTTATGCTAATCTTATGTTGCAAGATTTCTTGGAGACTTTGGAAGCTTTTGGAGATCATTCTTCCATTCTAGTATCATTATTGCATCATAGCTTTCATGGCATCTAGCTTAGTTTCCTTTATGCTTTAGATTAGCTCATATAGCTTAATTAGCAAGGGTTTGTAATACTTTCCTTTCATAGCTTAGCTTGCATCTTTATTTTTAGCATAGCTTGCATTCCATTGCATATTCATTGTTGATTCTTGAGGATATTGGAATTCTTTCCCTTGTCTCTTTGAATCTCCCATTGTGTGGTTTACTAGCAAGGTTGCATGCTTCAATAGCTCTAGCTGAGAGCACCATCAACATCCTTGTGACTCCATGCCTAGGGAGCTTTAGGTCGCTTTCTCAAGGTTTCCCATTCATGGATTCCCTTGGAAGTAATGACTTAGAGAAGTGAACTATTTAGTGTGTACATTTTTGGCACCCACTGTGGGGCAGAACATTCTTGTTTTGTCCTTCATTTTCTACATTTCTGTCATTTTTTCATCAATATTTGCTTGTTGTTTCATCAAAATTTGTTGTCTAGTTTTTCCTAACAGAATTATCATGCAACAATTTTCTAGTTTTGTACGATAGTTTCTTACATACCAGTGCGATATTTTACCAATTATAATATCGCACACTTTGTCAGATTTTATCGCACTCTTGTTCTGTTCTATGTCGCACGCAGGTATCAGGAATTATCGCACGGAGATATATTATCGCCAGTACAAAATGAAATATTGCATGACTGTTCCTCTGATAGAAATATTGCTCAATCCTGGCAATGAGAAATTTTTGTCATTTCTTTGCAAGATTTACTTGATTTGATTTGGATTTCTGATTTGTTGTTGTACAATAGGGGTCTATTTGCACATTTCATTTGGTTTTTGATGTGCTAAGCCTTGTAAGGCTAACAAGTGGTGCTTTTAGGTGCTCCTATTGCTTGATTATTTTCTTAAAAGAATGCATGTCAAAGCTTCAAATGCACAAGGGATACTAACAATTTTTGTAGGGCTGTCCAAAGCATAAAAACCAATCAAGTGCTTGTTTAATTGCTTTCTTTTGAGTGCGGCATATACTAGTTGTTTCATTTCATAGGCACTTAATATCTTGTTGTAGGAATCTTTGGGTGGTAGGAGAAGTATGCTCTTCACCCTTGTTGTGAACCAAAAAATCTTGACCCATCTTTAGATTTTGAAAGAAAGAGGGTAATTGAACCTTTGCTTAGTGTGTTTGGGAGATATTTTTGAGCTAGGAGATTATGCTCTTCACCCTTGAGGTGAAATAGAAATCTTGACACTCAAACATTGATTCACTCTTTGTTTAGCTTTAGAATCCTTTAGCGGGCCTGCTCTTGAGCAATCACGAGGAACGATCCAAGTGGGGAAAAGCTTTTTGTCAGCTATTCTGACCCACTATAAACTCAAGGCTATCAAGGACACAAAACCTTGGTAGATGTAGTACTTGTCTTCACTTGATGTGAGTACTTGTGGGCTTGTGACCATGAGGAAAATGTTGAGCAAGAATGCTTAAGGTACTCTTGTGGCTGTGAGGTCTATTACTTGCTGCAAGGTAAGGAGTCCCTTTGGGGAGCAAGAGGGGTATTACGCATGGAAGCCCTTATTAAGAACCATAGATAGAAGCCACCCTATTTTTCTGCTTAGCTTATTGGTGCAAGGATTGATCCTAGTGGACTAACCTAGATCACCCCAAGATTACTCACCATTTATGTTCCTTTGGTTGTGTCATTGGCACTTCCATGACAAAGCCAATATCTATTGTGGGTAACCACTTTGTGTGAGGCAATGGAGCATCAAGTGTGGGCCAAGTTGTTAAGTATTGAGCCATTGTCTTTTTAGGCTAGTAAGTTATTGAAGTGTTCTCGTTGTGATCTACCTGTGTAAACATTCTCAAATATCAAACATCACGGTAGCATTCATAGGATTTTATTGCTTTGATATCACAATTGCTTGTCTTGGAAAGGTTGCTTTTTCCCTTGTGCAAGTGTTTTATGACATGTTTGATCACCTACTATTTGCAAACCTATATATTTATTTGTCATTGTGCTTGAAACCAAAAAATCCAACCTTCAAACTAAAATTTTGAACAAACTGCCCTTAAAACTGAGATTTTTAGCACTCACTAGTCAAAAGTCGTACGATCCTGAAACTGTATCGCACACTGTACTGAGAATTATTGTGTGATAGTTCATTATTGGAAGACTATCACACTGCTTGCCTAGAAACCGTCGTACTGCTTACTGAGAAATATCACCGGCTTAGAAATTATCATACTATTAGCTTGGAAACTATCGCTTAGAGTCTTTTTGTTGTCTACCTGGTTTATGCAATTTTCATCTTTTCCTTAGTCAACCAGATTTTAGTAGGTGACTTACTCTACTGCTAGAAACCTATTTGTACCTTGGGTTCCTGATTTTAGACCCCTTGAATTAGTATTCTCTGATTTTACAAAGTAGTCTTGCTTGGCATCAATAAGTTAGGAATTATCCTTGTTGAAAAAGTACACCTTTAGATTCTTTGGTAACACACTTGAAGAGTTTCAGTACTCTTTTGTCCAGTTCACTTCCATCAAAATTCAATTTCAATTATATATTTGGAAAATCCATCCTCCTGGTCCATATGTGTTAAGATACTCATCCTTTTATTATACACCTCTGTGGCAGTGTTGGTTTGCACCTTTTGCAGCTTTCTATCTTACCATCTCTTTT
Organism: Chamaecyparis obtusa; assembly: GCA_027943335.1. NCBI lineage: Eukaryota > Viridiplantae > Streptophyta > Pinopsida > Cupressales > Cupressaceae > Chamaecyparis > Chamaecyparis obtusa. The sequence goes on along the minus strand of BSBK01002178.1, from coordinate 264,696 downwards.
TGGACAATTAAACACTTTCACTATCCTAGTTTGATATTGACATTTCATAAGGTCATCTTATCACCAATGGTCTTTTTCTTTCATGTTGGTTATGACAAGGTACCAAGTTAGTCAAGGAAAGTGACCTCAAGCTGTCTTTGAACAATTACCCTTAGTCCAAACTTGTCAAAAGAGAAAGGGGAAGAAACCCATCTTTGATCAATCACCTAGGAGTGAGTCTGAGGCTTGGTTTGACCCAAAGAGCAATCCTAGTGAGTTGAGTACCTCTTTACCATCCTCTCAATCAAATATGGACATGAGCTACACTTTGACTAGAAAACAAAGAGAAGTAATGGATCAAACTCTTGATGACATTTTCCAAAGACATAGGGATAACATGTTGTTTGGTGATGATAATCAACCTAAATCACCCCCTATTAACTCAAGATATCTAGATGCCCATCAAAGAGTTGAAAGACATTATGGGCAAGCTCACCAAGATGCACGGTCACAACATGAAGACCAAAACAACAAATCTGATGATGCTCATGTGAATGTCACATTCACTAACAATTTGTTCAAAAACTCAAGATCCAACTCTCCACTCAAAACAACCTCAAGATATGCTAATGAAAGGCTTAAAAGAATTGAGCACGAAAAGAAAGCCTTTTTGGATGAACAAGCTGCTAAAGAAGAAAGGTTTAGACACCTAGAGGAAGAGCAAAAAGCCTTGTTAGAGTTGAGAAGAAAAGCATTCCAAGAGGAACAAGATAGGCTATTAGCCCAACAACTCAATGACCACTTTAACAAAAGGGGTACCAACAGTGGAAACAAATCTCCACCATCTACTCCCTCAAGAACCCCAAGAAGTAGAAGGTGGTCAAGGACCCCTTCAAGATCTCCTAGTCCTAGAGGAAGGAGGATTTCACAACATAGGAGACGAACACCTCCTAGGAACTCAAGACAACCCTCCCAATGAGATCATCCTAGCTCTCAACATTGAGGAAGTAGTGCAAGTTTTGATGATCAAGATTTTATGAGAATGCAACAAGAGCCACTATTCCAAAAATATGTGGAGAAGTACCTTGATCAAAATAAAGATAGGTTCCTAAAGATTTTGATTAACAAGGGTGCTAGAGTCCCTTACAACTTTGATGTGGATAGGAGAATTAAGAAACAAGGACCCTCTCAAGAAGAGGAAATAAAGAAACTCAAACGAATGATGGAAAAGGTGTTGGCACCTAAAATTTCCTTTTCACTTGATTCTATTTGTCCCAATCCTTTTGACAAAAGTGTGACTATGACAGATTTTCCTAGGAAAGTTGAAATCCCCCAATATGACAAGTATGATGGCAATGGTGACCCACATGATCATGTGCATTAGTTTTACATCATGATTTTTGAGTTCCACCGAGATGACTCTTACCTTATGAGATTATTTCCAAGGAGCCTCAAGGGCCAAGCCATGGATTGGTTTACCAACATAACCCCTCCCGTCAAAACTTTCAAAGAACTTGTCCACAGATTTGTTCAACATTTTGCATACAACTTTTCAAGATCAGTCACTATGTTGGACTTATGCAATTTGAAAAAAAACTGAGGGGAATCCATTGTTACCTTCTTGCAAAGGTGGAGACGATTGTGCTCCCGCTATTATAGGACTATTCCTGAGCATGAAAGGATTGACATCATTGTTAGTAATTTGGTGCCTGAAATGTGTTATGAGGTTTGAAAGATGGTCTTTGATTCCTTCAATACTATGGTTGAGACCACATGTCGAATGGAGGATGTCTGAAAGCAACAAGGCATTTTGACCAAACATAGCAATAACAACAATGGTCAAAATCCTAACAATACCAATAAGGACAAAGGCAAGCACTCATACTGGAACAAGAATAAGAAAGTAGTCAATGACAGAGTTGTGGACTCTTCCCACCCAAGGATCAAGGAGTCCTCCATTTTTCTAGTGTAGTCCAAGCTATGAAGATCAACACATCCTCCAACCCACAAGAGAATAAACCTAAGTATCAAGAAAAACCCGAGAAAAAGTTGCGACAGTTTTCTAAATTGGGTGACTCCTATGAGGATGTTTTCAAGACCCTTATTGCCAATAACCTTGCACAACCACAAGATCTAGAAAATTTCCACATACCTAACATTAAGCCACATTGGTGGAATCAAAAAGCTTTCTACAAATTCCACAATGGCATTGGACATGACATCAAACATTGCTGGAAATTTAAACACCTCATTCAGGATCTTATTGAAAGTGGTAAACTTTAGATTGATGGATTGAATACCAATGCAGACCACAAAGCATTCAAGGAGCCTTTGCCCAAATATGAAAAGGGGGAAACATCTACACCCAAGAATGGCAAGGCTAAAATCAACTATACCTACACAGGTGCAAAAAATGTGGTTAATATGCTTGAGATTATCGAGGAAAATGTCAACATGATGCGAAACAAAGATTCTTATGGTCATGATGTGGGCTCTCCTCCTATATTTGATGAAGAACCTATGGTGGTGCTTAGGGGTCCTCACTCTCAAAGGTCATCCCAAGCTCTTAACGATGTCACCAGAATCCAAAGTCAAGGTCTTGTGGTTATTAGAGGTCCTAGTTCCAACCAGTCTAGCAAACCTAATCAAGTGACATCCAAGAATGTCACCACCAATTCAGCAATCAACCCTGAAATGAGCTACAATCTTGTTGACCAGTTACAAAGAACACCAGCTCAAATCTTAATTTTTGAACTCTTGGAATTGTCCCCAAGACATAAGCATGTCCTTGAGGATGCTTTGCATAGAGCCAACATTCCTAACAACATAGATGTTGACCAATTCCAAAACATGGTTAACCACCTTGCTAGCCCTCATTACCTCACATTCTCAGAAGAAGATGACAAAGCCTTGAGCCATACACATAATCTTTCCCTTCATATCGAAGTCATGATCCACAAGACCCATGTCATGTGTGTGTTGATTGATGGGGGTGTTGGGCTCAATATTTGTTCCTTGAGTTTGTTGAAAATATTGGGTTATTCTGAGCAAGTTATTGATACTCAGAAAAAAAAATCACCATTAAAGCCTATGATGAGGCAGAGAGAAGCTCCAAAGGCTTGGCCATCCTTCCTGTCAGGATTGGCCCCATTGAAAAGGACATTTTGTTCCAAATTGTTGATGCTGGTCCTTCAGCATATAATATCCTACTTGGTAGGCCGTGGATCCATGACATGCAAGTAGTGTCATCCACCTACCACCAATGTGTTAAGTTCCCCTATAATGGAGTAGAATTTTGTATACCCAAGGATAGCACATTATCTGTTAATGCAATTTCAGCAGGGAATCATGTTCCTCTCAACAGAGAAGCAGAGGATTTTGATGCCACTTTAGCACAATGCCAGAATAAGTTCAAAGCCATAGACCTTGGTATGGGGGGGTATCAAATTTACTCCTTTATAAAATTGACAGTCTCACCTAGGTCCTATGGTAAACCTTCACAAGAGATGTGTCCCTCATCTTTAGTAATGACTCTATTTGGTACATTTGTAGAGTCCTCAGTGACCATCCAGGATGAAAAAGAAGAGGTATCTATTAGAGATTGGATTTAAAAGGAGAAAAAATACAAGCATAATGAAAATTTCTCCCCATCTCCTAAGGCTTATGGGAGAGGATATACTTTGGTCAAAAATATGGGCTACCCAGGTCATGGTCCTCTTAGTCACAGATTAGATGCTAAGGCTAAACCACTCAATCATGGTCTCTTTGGCCATAGATTTAAGACAACAGTTGGCCTAGGTTTTGAAAGTCAGAATAAGAAAACTACTCCTATCCTTGCTACAATGGATAGTGATGATGAATCAAGCTACATACCCAATTTGCAAAATCAACAAGATAGGTGTGAAGATTGGGTCCCTTCCACCAATCTCCTTTGGGGAGATTTAGATGCTCCAGTTATCAATCCCACAATTTCAGATCTAGAACCAGAAGTATCCACTGTTGAAGATCATGTTGAGGATCCTATTCTAGAAACTCAATACACAAATGGAATTCAAGAAGGTGTTACCCTTGGTGACATCAAAGCTTCTACCTCAAGGCCTAAAAAATATGCTTGGTGTAAACATCCCAGCCGGGATTTAGATACAGACTCACATGAGTATGAGTGGGAGACTCTTTTTGATTGTTCTACAGTTGACATGGACATTGATGTTGTCCATACATATGGTTCCCAACCTGAGGTAGCTAACGAGTCTAGTGTAGGATTAGTGGATTGGAATCTGCAAGTCATTTTAGTGGATGATGCTTCGCTTGGTAGGATAAGTCCTGATTTGGGTACCGTAGAGGGATACTTGACGGATCCTAACTTTGCAATCACCAGAGATGATACCATTCACATACACAATATTGAGCCAGTCATTGACCTACCTCTTGCGAACCCTCACCTAATTGATTGGTCTCAGTGCTATCAAGAGCCTCAGCTCCTAACTTTCCAAAATGACTATGAGATAGCATGTACCCTAAATGCCCTTGAACCTATAGTCTCTTCCACTAGTGAACCAACTACAAGCATGATAGAACCATATATCAAGTACCTTAGTCACAAAATGAAAAGAAAAGAAAAAAAAGAATAAGAGTTCTGATGGCGAAAACCACTGTGGTGGTGTCAAAACCTAAAAAAGTAAAAATAAAGGACATATCCAAAGGTGAAAACCTCTCCAAGGTGCCTAAGGATGAGGTACTTGATCATCTCCCAAGTTACTTTCAAGACAAATCTTCAGTGCTTGTTGAGCCTACACAGCCAGTTAATTTGAATACAGAGGAGGCTCCACAAATAGTGCATTTAGCTCAGTCTTCTAAACATAGGAAAAAGAAGCATATACCAAGTTCCTATAGACCAAGAAGATCAATTTTTCTTGGACTTACTCAGACATGCCAGGGTTGGACACTAATCTCATTATGCATCACTTGTTCATAGCTCCAAGTATCAAACTAGTAAATAAAAATTGAGGAAAATGAATCCTCACATAGCTCTTCTTGTCAAAGTTGAACTAGAAAAACTCCTCAATGCAGGATTCATAAGAGCTATTGACTATGCTGAATGGATATCAAACATTATCCCAGTTTCCAAACATGACAAGTCCATTCGTGTCTACACAGATTTTAGAGACCTTAATAAAGCATGCCCAAAGGATGATTTTTCACTTCCAAACATAGACATGATAGTGGACATGACTGCGGGTTATGAGATCTATTCTTTGATGGATGGTTTTTTTGGGTATAATCAAATCAAAATAGCTCCTGAAGACCAGGAAAAGACTACATTCACTTGCGCATGGGGAACCTATTGCTGGATTGTCATGCCATTTGGATTAAAAAATATAGGAGCTACTTATCAAAGAGCTATGACTACTATCTTCCATGACATGATGCATAAGAATATGGAAGATTATGTGGATGACACCTTGAAAAAATCTAAAAAAAGGGATACACACCTAGATGATTTGGAAGTAATTCTAGATCGTATGGAATAGTTTCAATTAAGATTAAATTCTAAAAAGTGTGCATTTGGAGTCACCTCTGGAAAACTACTAGGATTTATCATTTCAGTCAAAGGAATAGAGATGGACCCAGAAAAAGTTCAAGCAATATTGGATATGCCACCTCCCAAAAACATTAGTCAAATGAGGAGTCTTCAAGGACACCTTCAATCTATAAGGAGGTTTATTTCACAACTGGTTGATAGAGCTCAACCCTTTAATAAGACTTTTCACAAAGGGGTTAAATGTGTCTGGAATGAAGATTGTCAACAAAGCATGAACCAAATCAAGCAATACTTGGCCAATCCTCCAATCTTAATGCCTCCTATCCCAAGAAAACCACTCATATTGTATGTGTCAGCAACAAAATCTTCCCTGGGGGCATTATTGGCTCAGCTTGATGATGCTGGAAAAGAAAGAGCTATCTATTACATCAATTTTACTCTTGTGTCATATGAGGTTAACTACACTAGTATTGAAAAATCTTGCCTAGCGGTGGTGTTTGCTTCCCAAAAGTTGTGACATTACATGCTTGCACATACAATACACCTCATTGCAAAAATTGATCCTCTCAAATATTTGCTTGGTAAGGCTACTCTCACAAGTAGACTTGCTAAATGGATGATGATCTTATCAGAATTTGACATAGAGTATGTTGAGCGTAAGGTTATAAAAGGACAAGCCATTCCAGACCAATTGGCTGATTTTCCAATCGAGAAAAAGCACCAATTCAAGTTGAATTTCCAGATGAGCACATAATGTACATGACTACAAGAACATGGAAGATTTTCTTTGATGGCTCTTTCATGCAAAATGGTTTAGGTGCAGGAGTGTTATTTATTTCTCCTCATGGGTACACAATTCCTAAGTCCTACAAACTATTGTTCCCATGCACAAATAACATTGTTGAGTATGAGGCCTTGACAAATGGATTAAAAATGGCTATAGAGTGGAGAATCACAGAGCTACATATTTATGGGGATTCGTAATTAATAGTCAACCAAGTTAATGAAGAATACCAAACAAAATATGAAAAAATAGTACCCTACAAGAAAATGGTGGATACATTGTGACGATATTTCACCTTTGTTACATTTCAACAAATCCCTAGAGTGGAGAATAAAGTAGCTGATGCTATGGCTACATTGGCTTCACTTCTTCAGCTAGAACAACATGAATCCAAATTTGAATTCTTGGTGGAAGAGCTACGCTACCCTATCTATGACTCCCAAGAAAGCTAAGTTGTTTATACCCTTGTTGGCCATGAGTCATCCTGCTATGGTGCCATTTATTCATACCTCTGTGATGGTACTATTCTTGAAACCTTCAATCATTCTGAACAAAGAAACCTAACCCAAAATGCCTCTTGCCACACCCTTATCTCTAGTGATCTATATAGGAGGGGTTTAGATGGGACACTTCTTATGTGTTTAGAAAAAGATGAGTCCAATCAAGCATTAGTTGACATTCACGAGGGCATTTGTGGAGGACATTCTAATGGTCTTTCCATGGCCCGAAGGTTGCTTAGGGAAAAGTACTATTAGCCTACCATGCAGACAGATGCAGTAGCTTTTGCTAAATCTTGTGAAAAGTGTCAAAAACATGGTAACCTGATACATGTGTGTGTGAAAATTGTACCTGATCTGTAGACACAACACTTCAGTAAAACATTAGAAGTTAGCTATAATCAAAATCGTACAAAATTGAAATCTAATCTAACCAAGTGATTTACTACCTTCTAATAGGTGCAAGATTGATGTTCTCAGATTGTAATCGAGATTAGTGACCTAGATGACACCTAAATGAAGGATTTGAATGCAATTGATCTAGATATGAGATTGAATGCAATTAAGCTATTTTTTTTTTTTGGATTTTATGATGCAATAAGGCATGAAAATTTGATATGAATCTATGCTAGATGAAATTGATATGCTATGAATGCTATTGAAAATTGATATGCAATATGAATGCAAAAATAAGATTGATCTCACAAAGATGTCGATTCGCAACAGCTTTGATTCTTCAATTCCAATTCTCCAACGTGATTGTGCAAAAATATGAGATTCTTGGATGCAAATTTGAGAGATGATTGAAAGATGAGCTGAAGCCTTGATTTTATATAAATCCAGGACTTTGGAGGTGCATGGAAGAAAGCCATAAATCACTCAAATAACTCAGGTTGATTTTTGAGTTATCTGATAATAACAGATAATTAAGTCACAAAAACATGCAAAAGCTAAGCTTTAACTCAAAATAGAGTTTAACTTTAATTGATAATTGATAGTTGTCTGCTTTTATGATTGTGCATGTTTTATTTATGAATTAATTTAATAATAAAGTGATTTATTTCCAACTTAACTATTTTTTGAAATAAAATAATTAATTTATGGGTTAATTAACTATTTTACCAAACTTTTATTAAAAATTATATTATTAAATAATGACAACATGCTTTAATTAATTAAATAAGAATTTAATCAATTATTCATAGGAATTTTGATTTATTGTCAAAATTAAATAATACAATTAATAATAGATAGAATTAAATTTAATTAAACAATTAAGTGGAAAATATTAAATCTAATTAATTAAATATGAAAATATTCAATTAATCAAACTTTAGGATAAATGTGATTTATTGCCAAATAATTATAAAATTAAAGATAATTATGATGATTAGGAATATTACTAGGAATATTTCCCGATGCAGAATTTAAGATAATCAATTATGATTCGATGATGTTTAGATGTGCCTTAGATTAGGACTTTGATGTCGATTTCATTCGAATTGTTGTTATAGGAGGTTAATGAACTTATAGCCCATTTTTGGGGTATTACATTTTGCCCCTCTTTGAATTATTGTGCGAAGCGCAGTGGTTCAAAGATAGTCTGTGTTTGATAAAGATATGAAACTGATTCAAAATTGATAATTGATATGAGACAGAAGCTGATTGATATTGATTTGATATGGAGATAATAGGTCCTAAATGACCAAAGATAATGTTCACTATAACAGCGGTGAACCGATGATTGCAAAAGAGTGTCATAACACCTGATTCCAAACCTTAGGATTGCTAAGAAGTGAGTGACCCATTCTAGACTCGATTGTCTTAGCAGAACTAGCAGGTATCACATTTGAATCCTTCAGTTGTCGAAGAACCAAGGAAAGAACACTATGACCCGATGGTTGCAAAAACTAATACAGTTTACAAGATTAGGAGAATACCAAATTGATATGGATCTTGATGAATCTGATATGCCCCAAGTGATGATAGATTTGCCTCGAGCGATGAGGACTTTTGATGAATCAGTAACTAGACTTGATTGTTTGTCTTGATCACTGATGAAAGATATTGATAGAAATAAAGATATGATTTCAAATTTGATTACAGACTTTGAATGATACGCAATACCATGCCCCCTTCGGGATTCAAATTGAAATCTGACAAGAAAAGTCAGCGTTGAGAGTTTAGAAGCATGTTAATTGATTTGAGAAGTGGTTAAACACGTCCGATGAATGCATTCTGCATCGTTTAGAGGTCTTGGAGACTAAGTTTGACTAGGTTTGACCATGAGTTGACCATGGTTGACCAAGTTGAAATTTTGATAGTTTGATGTTAGATAATCAGTTAAGTTGAATACTGGATTTTTGCTATGATTGAAGGTTGATTATGCAAGTAGTTAATAATATAAACAATCTCAGATTTTGATTTTGATCCTGAAAAAGGATTCTACTTGTTGGTTCATTGAAGGAACCTTCGTGTAAGATTCAGCTCTTGTTAGATTTGAAGATGCAATTTGAAGAATCGTTTAAGCATTGAAGTTCGTTTAGCCATTGTGAGATCATGCAAACATGCAAAATGCAAAGAGACATGCAAATGAAATGCAACCTAAGACCTAGGACCTACTCACTGATCATATGTTGATTTGTTATCATCATTGAACTTTTAGGTAACCGGATAAATCAATACAATGCCCACTAGCTATGAAACCATAGACATATGAATATCGATTTGTATGCGCAAGAATCAATACAACCCCCACTGGTCAAATAACCATGGACATATGAATATTGATTTATTTTTTGGAATGTCGGATTAGATATAAGTACCAAGGCATAAACGCCAGGATGACCTGAATATCATGTCCCTTTTGATATAGAAATGTGTATAAGCATCAAAATATGAACGTCGTGATGACCTGAATACGCCTTGCATTGCAAACACATCAAACAGTCAAAAGACCATTCTAAATCCCATGTGAATTACCCATAGTGACCCTTTATCGTTCACCTCCTTAGGCAAGATCGTGTTTCACAGTAGGAGAAAGAATTTAATTCAAAAAGATAATAGTTAGATCAAACATCCTTGAATTTAAAGGGTATCAATGGTTGAGGTATGCATGGCCATCCAATTCGAGATAGAGGCTCTTACAGTCGGACACCATTTCAATCCAGAATTTCCAAAGTTGTTAAATTTCACATACAAGCAGAAAACCAAGAAAAGATTATGCCCCCAGTCATCACTCTCTAAATCCTGTAAAGGACATCATTGAGGAGCTCAAAGGGACACAATATGCAAAAATCTCAATGTGAATCAGTAAGCATACAAGGAGATAAAAGCATGAAAAAAAAAAAAGCATAGATTGCTTTCAATTTGTTTTGATGTTTGATTGTTGATTGCGTTGTTGTAGATGCAAAATCCTTTCTGGAGACAAGACTGACTGACTGACTCACATGAACCTTCAAAGGACTCTGACTAGATATGATCCATCTAAGATACATGGGAGACCATAAGATATGACATTGATTGCCCCCAAGTGTTAAATATTGATAGGATACAGATGCTTGATCTAGTTGGTGTACAGACCGACTTATTGAAAACTGAAAATGTTGAAACAAACCAGGAGATATGTACAAACTAAAGTAAGACTAAAAGCTGAGAAAGACCAAGGTTGTGCTGATAGATGGAGCATTTGGAACAAGTGGCACCTATTTGCTGAGTTTTCACCATCTTGGCAGAGATTCTATTTTTGCTACCAAGGCGCCTGTTTCCAGGTTTTCACCAAGGCACTTTTTCTTTATTTATTTTTAATTTTATTTTACTTTTTTTCAATTTATTTTTTTTAATTTTTGATATTTTTATGATTTTTTTAATGAATCATCAAGGCGCCTATTGCTAGGTTTCAACCAAAATGTTCATTTTTTCAAGACTTTTTTAGATTTTTAAGATTTTTTCAGGACATTTTACCATAGACTAAATGCCTTAGGCGTAGAATTTCTTCAGATGGAGAACATTGATTGGTTCTCAGAGCTGTTCTCCTTCAGTCGTTGAGATTTGATAGGCACCAGAGCCAAAAGTAGCAGTGATGACAAAGGGACCCAGCCAATTGGGTTCGAACTTCCCCTTGCATTCTCGATGTGACTGATTTTTAGGATTTTCTCTCAACACTAGATCACCAACTTGAAATTCTCTATGTCTGACTTTCTTGTTGTAGCCTCTAGACATTCTTTTCTGATACACTCTAAGATGATCATACGTGGCTTGTCTGCACTCATCTAGTAATTCAAGTTCTTGTAACCTAGACACTCTGTAGTCTTCATCAGTGACAAGTCCATGCATTCTGATTCTGAGTGATGGGATTTCAACTTCAATAGGCAGTACCGCTTCAAACCCATAAACTAAAGTGAAAGGTGTAGCCCTAGTAGGTGTTCTGATACTTGTTCTAACACTCATTCTGATACTTATTCTGATACTAGTTCTGATACTGATTCTGATACTAATTCTGATAATTGTTCTGATATTGGTTCTGATACTAATTGCGATATTGATTATGATAATTGTTCTGATACTGGTTCTGATACTTGTTCTGATACTAGTTCTAATACTTATTCTGATACTTGTTCTGATACTTGGTTCTGATACTTGTTCTGATACTTGGTATACTTGATAGCATCATTTTCCATTGCAAACTCCTGAGAAAGATCACATCGTATAGTCCCAATGTCTAGCAAGGTGGAGAACAAGAGGGATTAGCAAGTTGGTGGAAGAGATGGAAGACAAGAGAATAAAGGACAATGAAGGGAAGAAATCCTCAAGGGCAAACTCCTCAAGAATACCCAAGCTAAGGAAAAATTGTCATGTAAAGCGCATTTGGACAAGCAATGAAAGGCCAGCATAGGATAAGTCACAAAAGCGTAATGCCAAAAAAGGACAGGATGTAGTCCAAAGGAGTAGCCATGTCAAGAGGTTTCAAAGCATCATGTTTTACTCTTTCTTTCTATTAGATCAAGACCAAAGGGGAAAAGGATAGCGATAGGTGAAAATGAATGGAGGAAGATGGATATGAAGGCTAAACATGGAAGGAATAAAAGCAAGATCATCATAAGACAACTCAAAAAATAGCCAAATGTTTGTGTATAGATCAACCTTGTCAAGATCAAAGAGAGAAGATGGAATGGATGAAATATGGAGAAGAACTACGCATGATGCTTGATTGCCAAGTTTTCATCATGGTACTTATCCAAGGTGCCACAAGGGAGTGGTTTTCACCATAGGATGAATTTATTTCTCTTTACTTTTGCTACCAAGGTGCCTGTTTCCAGGTTTTCACCAAGGCACATTTTCAATTTTTTTTTTTTCTTTTTCTTTTTGAATTTTTGGAAGAAGGAAAGCTTTTTAGATAGTGCTCCTTGAAAGGATAAACCATGATATGCCAAGGATTCAAAATGATATGATCAAATATGTTGATATGGAAAGGGAGATGGAAGAGAAAAATGGAGGATAAGGTTTTATGTAAAGTGAGTGAGGTTGGAAGATAGGAGGAATAGGAAAATGAGAAAAAATGATAGAAGGTAGAAGGATAATGCATGGAAGGACTATGAAAGGGTATATGGAAAGGAAGGCAAGCTCAACATCAACACATACCTTGAAGGGTGGCGAGAGGGTGGAGGAAATGTGAATGAAGGAATGCGTGAAGGAATATGGTGAATGGATAGCAGAGGTTGTGGTTTAGGCATGTGGAATGGAAGTATATTTTTGGAGGGAGATGAAGTGGAAGTCTTTGGAAGCTTGAATGTTAACTTCACTTTTTTCTCAACACCAGACTCTTTCAAGAGAGATTTTGGAATCCATATAGTCATAGAATTTTTATTTCCTTTTGATGATCTAGAGAGAATATCTTTAATGATGGATTTTGGAACCCATACTTGTCTTGTAGTTTTTTTCTTAGATATCTCTTTGGACTTTATGCTTCCATGTCTATTAGAGGAGACATGGTGATCTTCTTTTTTTGATGGATTCTTGTATTGCTTCTTTTTCTTGTATTGAGCATTCAATTTACTTCCAAAGAACTTGGGACTTGTGGAAGAAGAAGGAGGATATGACTGGTTTAGATGGGTGGGTGGATGAAAAGGATTCAAGGGTATGCATCTATGTTGATCTTGAGGAAAGATGGGAGATGGAGGGATGTAAGGACCCAAGATGGATGGCGAATTAGGAGAGTTAGGAGGGGAAAGTGAAGGGACATAAGGACCTAAGATGGAAGGCTGATGTGAAGCCCTTAGTAGTGGTGGAAGAGGTCCAAGGATGGAAGTGGAAGATGCAAAAGGATAATCAATAAGTTCATCAGCATCTATATGACAACCAAGGATATCAGTATCTTTAGAGTGAGCATTAGAATTTTCAACAGAATCGTGGACATCTTGAATATGAGCACTTTCTTTGATAGGATCGTTCAAAGCTTGCAAAGACTTAGGAAGAGTAGAAAGTGAAAGTGAACATGGAGTGGTAGAATAAGAAGATGGAAGACTTTGATCTTGACAAGAATCTTTGGATAGCATAAGCTCATAATTTTTTATTTTTTTTTCAATAGGCTTAACATCAAAAGTAACAACACTATTTTTACCAACCTTAATGGAAGTATCATCTTTGGAAAGCGCAAGTGTAGTAAGGTCATTTTGATTGTCAATAAGCTCAACAGTGTAAGTAGTAGCCTGATCTTGCTTAGGAGAAGACTTAAGACATGGTGGAATGCATGAAAAAGGGTCTATAGGATCAAAAGAACCATGAAGTGGATAAGAGACATCACAAAAGGGATTGGATGACATGGAGGGTTCTTGATCTTGATCTTTCTTTATGTTCTTTTCTTCATCATTTTTAGAGTCCTCTTGACATGGAGCCACTTCTAAGGAAAAGGAAGCATGTTGGGATTGTATAGATGACTTTGGAAGAGATGGTGGAGGACTAGCTGAAGTAGGGATTATAGCGTAAAAAGGCTTAAGCTCTTTAGGTTTATCATTATTGAAAGTATTTGCAGCCAAGTGAAGGTTAGCTTGAGTTTCTTTAAGAGGTAGCCCTGGAGGATAACTATAGGGAACCGCATGAAAATTATCAGGGCTTGTGTCAGATGAAGGTTCTGTGAAAGATTTGAAAGACTTAGAAGCTTTAGGAAATGTATGGGTATTGGAGGAAGTAGGGGATGGAAGGGAACCATCACAAGACAAAGGTCCAACATTAACATGATCTTGCTTGAGAGTGTAATCTTTATTTTCAGCAGGAGAGTCCTTAGGAGAAGGATTCTTATAATATTGATGCTTCAAGCTAGCATGATGCATTTTATAGTCCTCAGTAGTAGTAGATGGATCACAATCAAGGTATTATCCACAAAAGCCATCAAAGTCTCTTTCAAAATCAGAATCATATGGATCACCATCATGATCTATCCAATGTGATGGCCCATTTGTAGTAAGTAGGAACACACAATGAGAAGGACTCTTAGGAATAGAGGTGTCATAGGTATCATTACATTGTCTGTTGTCATAGTCATCATAGTCTCCAAAGCTTCATGTGTCACTCTTTGTGGAAGAGGTATCATAAGGGTTGTCACGTTGCTCACATTTTTTCTGAGGGCATGGTGACATGTACAAGTCTTTATCAAATGGAAAAGAACATAGAGTTTCCATGGAGAACTCTTTAGATTCATTTTCTTTCTTAAGATTGTTAAGTTCAACTTGCATAGCTTGCAGCTGCTTCATCATAGCTATGATTAGAATGTCTTCCTCATGTGTACTAATTATTTGAGACATGTGCACTGATTTTCAATAGCTACTGCTCTGTTCTTGACACAGTGATATTTTTGACAGATTCTGGAACTAGGCTAGAAACATTGGATATCTTGCAATTTGACAATTTCTGACAACTCTCTCAAATTTTTCCAAATGACACTCTGTAGACTCGTACGACACTGGGTACTCTATGAAATGATAGTTACTAAACTCGTACGACAGTTGGGTAGCAATGAAATGGCAGTTGTCAATATCATACAACAATTGCTAATAGGGTTTTGACTTTCTTGAATTTGCTAGTTTGAAAACTTGTACGACACTGGGTTCTCAATCATACGATAGATGGGCAATACTGAAACGACACTTGACAAAACTCATATGACTTTTGACTTCTTGAAATGACTTTTGACTCCAGAAAAGGATTTTACTTCAGATTTTGCAAAACTTAAGGTTTTCAGTTTTGGATTGTTTGCAAATTGTACTGTCCAGATTTTGAAGGTTATACCAGATTTGATCATTTTCAATAGCCAAGTAGATAAACAAGCGTGCAGAATAGTAAGCAAGTGATTCCAAGCACATCTGAAAATAATGAACAAGGGAAAAAGCAACCTTGCGCATGAACAATCAAGTGACCAAATTGTGCTAATCCCTAAGAGTACTAATTGTGTATGTTCTGAAAAGTTTTGCAATAACACACATATACCTCAGAATGAAAAATTGGTCTCTCTAGGTTTTTTTAGTAATGGTTTGACTCTGCAACTTTTATGATTCAAAGGGGTGAACTCCAATCCCGGCGCACCAAGGTTTTGATACAGTCTGAGAACTTAATCTTCAAGAGCTTCTAGGGAGATCTGACAACCCAACAATGAACCATACCCGTGGAGATTTCTTCCACAAGGACATTTATATAGCGGCTGTCACTACCATGGCGAAAATGGCTATTATAGCTTGAGATTCCATCAATGCAGTTTTCCCTGTGAAGGGATTGTCCACTATGGTTAACCCTCTCTAAAGGTGACTCATAGATTTATACCACAAGGGGACTTGGCTCTAGATCCAAGGTTTTTGACACCTTTTCACTTTTAACCCAAACAAAGCAAGCAGATTAATCTGACATGCTAAGACAAAGTTTTGTTCCACCAAGGTCTGTGATATCAACTCCACATGATCTATCAACCTCTTCGGGGAGAGAATGTATCAATCAATAAGAGAAGATGCACTAACCAATTTTGATTCACCAAAGCTCATGATATCAACCCCACATGATCTATCAACCTCTTCGGAGAGAGAATGTGTCGATCAATAAGAGAAGACACACTAACCAAGTTGAATGTGAAACGCACTAAGTATCCTCCCTACCTACAAGGATTCTGTCGTCAAGAAAGATTTCTCTAAGAATCCAATCTCTCAAGAATCATGAATAGTGTTCATAGGGCCTAATTACTATGTGAGCACAGATATATTCCCGAAAGCAAATCTACCAAAAGTACCCAAAAAGAAGAAAGAGGAACACTTAACGCTTAAAGGGAATGTGAGATGAGTCCACAAGGTGGAACATTTAACACCTCACACAAGCTGAAAATGAGTCCCCAACTTAAAAAACAAGTGAGTTCCTAGAAGCACAAAAGGGTTGCCAAGTGGAACACTTAACGCTTCTGTCCTGTTGACCCCTCCCCTTTATGGCGCTGAGATTGCAACCACGGGGCAGAAATGAGGGGCCGGTAGATTAGCAAGTCTAATAACCCAAGATAGCAATCAAGATCAATCACAAGTATTCTAAGACTACTTAATGAATCCTTAAGGGATTACAACCTAGTATCAAATTATGCAAGTGTGTAGAAATAGATCAAAAGCATGAAAAGATGCACACAAGCTTGACACGTGAGAGATTTATTTTAAGTCCAAATTGAAATTTTTTTAGAACAAAGAGAGTACCTTGTGATCCTCGCAATGCGCTTAGTAGATTTTACCTAATTTTTAGCAATTCTTGCACTTTTCCCAATCAAAATCAGTAGAAATCAATCAGAAACAGTAAATTTCAATTGTTAGGGTTAGCTGTCAGTCAAAATCCAAAAATCAAATCTGACAAACTGTCTGCAAAAATGAAACGACAATTGAAATCTGGTACCAAAACTCGTACGATAGTGGGTATGCTCCCAGACAACAGTCGAGAAACTCGTACAACACTGGGTATGCTACCATACAACAGTTGAGCTCCCAAATGATAGTGGGTATGTAATGAAATGAGTCTCGATCTGATAGACTATCGTATGACAGTGGGTCTAGTATCATACGATAGTGGGTATGCTCCCATACGACATTTGTCAGAAACTCGTACGACAGATGTATGGACAAAAATTAAAAATCACAGTTTTGCACAGATCCCGAGAAGAAAAAGATAGAAATTGATTGAATTGAATTGGAAACCCGTTTCAGGGCCCCACGGTGGGCGCTAGAAATGTGTGTGTGAAAATTGTACCTGATCTGTAGACACAACACTTCAGTAAAACATTAGAGGTTAGCTATAATCAAAATCATGGAAAATTGAAATCTAATCTAACCAAGTGATTTACTACCTTCTAATAGGTGCGAGATTGATGTTCTCAGATTGTAATCGAGATCAGTGACCTAGATGACACCTAAATGAAGGATTTGAATGCAATTGATCTAGATATAAGATTGAATGCAATTAAGCTATTTTTTTTTTTGGATTTTATGATGCAATAAGGCATGAAAACTTGATATGAATCTATGCTAGATGAAATTGATATGCTATGAATGCTATTGAAAATTGCTATGCAATGCTAATCTAACAATGATATGCAATATGAATGCAAAAATAAGATTGATCTCACAAAGATGTCGATTCACAAGAGCTTTGATTCTTCAATTCCAATTCTCCAACGTGATTGTGCAAAAATATGAGATTCTTGGATGCAAATTTGAGAGATGATTGAGAGATGAGCTGAAGCCTTGATTTTATATAAATCTAGGACTTTAGAGGTGCATGGAAGAAAGCCATAAATCACTCAAATAACTCAGGTTGATTTTTGAGTTATCTGATAATAACAGATAATTAAGTCACAAAAACATGCAAAAGCTAAGCTTTAACTCAAAATAGAGTTTAGCTTTAATTGATAATTGATAGTTTTCTACTTTTATGATTGTGCATGTTTTATTTATGAATTAATTTAATAATAAAGTGATTTATTTCCAACTTAACTACTTTTTGAAATAAAATAATTAATTTATGGGTTAATTAACTATTTTACCAAACTTTTATTAAAAATTATATTATTAAATAATGACAACATGCTTTAATTAATTAAATAAGAATTTAATCAATTATTCATAGGAATTTTGATTTATGGTCAAAATTAAATAATACAATTAATAATAGATAGAATTAAATTTAATTAAACAATTAAGTGGAAAATATTAAATCTAATTAATTAAATATAAAAATATTCAATTAATCAAACTTTAGGATAAATGTGATTTATTGCCAAATAATTATAAAATTAAAGATAATTATGATGATTAGGAATATTACTAGGAATATTCCCTGATGCAGAATTTAAGATAATCAATTATGATTCGATGATGTTTAGATGTGCCTTAGATTAGGACTTTGATGTCGATTTCATTCGAATTGTTGATATAGGAGGTTAATGAACTTATAGCCCATTTTTGGGGTATTACAATACATGCTCCAGGTAGGGAGCTTATTCCTTCTATTTCTCATTGGTCATTTTAGTGTTGGGCCTTTGACCTTGTTGGGAAAATTCATCCCAACTCATCAGGTGGACACAAATTCATTATCACTGCTACAAATTACTTTACCAAATGGGTAGAAGCTGTCCCACTTTTTGTTGCCTCAGGCAAGATAGTTTCTTTGTTTATTTTGAACCATATCATCTGTCGGTATGGAGTGCCTTCTGAAATAATCACTGACAATGGAGGTCAGTTTAAAAACAAGGACCTTAAACATCTATGCAAGAAATTGAAGATAAAATAGCATTGGTCCTCCATTTACTTCCCACAAGGAAATGGACAAGCAAAGGCTTCGAACAAGACCATTCTCAAAATCCTCAATAGAACAGTTCACAAGAATGGTAGAGATTGGCATCTACAGATAAATCTGACCTTGTGGGCCTATAGGATGAGTATTCATACTCCAATAGAGGCTACTCCTTTTGCCCTCACTTATGGTGCTGAAGCAGTGTTACCTTTAGAAGTGGAGATTCCTTCACTTAGAGTTTCCCTTAAAGGTTTAGTTACAAAAGAAGACTATCATGCCATGAGACTACAAGAACTAGAACTTCTAGATGAAAAGTGTAAAGCATCTTTTGATCACATGAGAGTTTACCAAAAGTGTATGTCCAAAGCATTCAACAAGAAGGTTCGCCCTAGAGAATTTCAAGTGGGGGATCTTGTCCTATGAGAAAACCCTAAGAACCAACAACATAAAGAACAAAAGGGCAAATTCAAACCTAATTGGCTTGGACCATACATCATTACTATAGCTTTTGGTACAGGTGCTTATTTACTATCTAATCCAGAGGGGGAACAGCTCCCTGATCCTATCAATGTTTTGCACCTCAAGAAGTTCTATCGATGATGCCTATTCTATCTAGGGGCATCCTTTGCACATACTTATTGATCCTGAAAAAATTCCAAAAAAAATTCATATATGATGCTAAAAAAATCCTAAAAAGCATATAAAGTCTTGAAAAAATACAAAAAATTTTAAAAATGCAAAAAATTCAAAAAAATAGAAAAAGTGCCTTGGTGAAAACTTGGAAATAGGTGCCTTGGTAGCAAAAATAAATCAAAAATCAAAAATCAAAAAAATCTCCAAGTGGTGAAAACCTAGAAACAGGTGCTACTTGAGGCCTTTGCACCCTTGTATTTTAGCATGCATTCTCGACACTTATCCTTTCTTCATCATTCCTTGACCTTGTTGCCTTGGTTTGGAATTGGTCTTTGTCTTTGTCTTTGTCTAGGGGGCATAATTGTGTTAGCTTTGGTCTCTAGGATGTGTTAGTCTTTAGGACATCTTGTAAATGGTGTTTTTCAACACCACCCCAAGCTGTGTTTTTCAACACTACCCTAGCGTCAAGTGTTTCTCAACACTTATCAGATAGCTTACTCGCAATCTAGCATGATATGATATTTTCTCACTAGCAGATGTTATACTCAAAAGTTTGACTCTATGACCTACACACACACACTTAAACACTCAACTCGCTGAGACTTGTTTGACTTTATTTCTTTGTGTGTTGTCTATGATGATTTATTTGATGAGTGTTCTCTTCCTAATATTTTTCGATGATGTCGAGCTAGAAGACTAGGGGCATGAGGACATGTTTTATTGCTTTTTCTGCTTGTGGGTATATTTTGTTGGTCCTAACTATCATTAGCATTTATGCTTGTTCCACTTGACATTAGGGTCTGCAGGGTATTATCCTTGACTATTTTTCGCAAGTGCATACTTATAGTCATTTTGACTTCCCTTGTGTCTCGATGTGAGTATAATCTTTCCATATTAAACTTAGGTAATCTCACTGCACTAGTCATCTTGACCTATATGTCTTTGGTGCCTAGGTGGGATTCCCACATATCTATCTGATATAGATCATATTCAAATTCACATAGTCATACTAGTGTGCATTGTATGATCTTGCAACGCTACCAATAAACACTCGATGATGAAAATTAGAGTCTAAAATCTTTGTGACCTTGCAAGTAAACCACTTTTCATAGTAGCTTGCATTTTTAGGTTCATGTTAGTTTAGTTTTGCATCTTACATATGGAGAGAACTCTCCTTTCATCTTTTGAGGACCTATCAGTCAACTGCACTCACCTTTCCTTTTCTTGATCATGTCTTTCACTCCTTGTCTTTCACATCATGTCCTTTTTCCTGTCATCACAAGGGGTTAATCTTATCATCATATCTATATACTAAAGAGATCATTTTTAGAAACATGAGTCTATATCATAAACATGAGAATCACACATAAATCTATGAGAGAGATTATACATGAGCATATATATCATACATTTTGAGCAATATGACAAGACAATATAAAAACTAAAACATCAATCACAAGTGGGACAAGTACACAAGATATATTGTCAATCTAGTAATCTCATATATATATAAAAATGTCATGATCCAATGTGGGATACAAAAATTTGGATAAAGTCCCAAGATATGTCTTTATACATCTATCCTAAACCTAGGCCTAGGGCTCACTAGCACCGTCATGTGGAGCTGGTGGTGGTGGAGGTGGTGTTGTCGCTCTGTCTGGGACCATGTCAGATCTCCCAACTATCTCAAAGTAGGGTGGTGCTCTCTGTCCCTCAAGTACATCCTATATATAGAGCCCATGATAATAAGCAGCTCGTGCTGCCTCTCACCTGATCTCTACTACATCGGCCTGTGCAACCCTCTCCCGCTGCTCTATCTCAGCTTTGAGATCAGTCAGCTACTAGTCTCTAATGTCTATGGTGATCTATAGCTGCTGCATCTCCATCTCTAGGACCTAGATCCTCACTCTTAGATCCTCTCCCCCTACAGGCTGATCCTACCCAGCATCCACCTAGCGGTGAAATGGCCTCGCCCTGTCATGACCCTCATCAGCAGAACCCTATCCCATGACCATTTTTGGCCACCTAAACGAGAGCTCTATCTAGTCTCCCTAGCTCTCCCTCTCCCTCCTCCATCTTGTCCATCCCCGTCATCTTCGTCATCTCCCTATGCTGTTAGTTGTGCATCAAGTATAATAAACCTAGGGAATGGGAACCTCCACCGCTCTGCCCTGTAGGCCACATCAGCACATGCATCTACCATGTCTGGGAGGTAGTCCCATGGCTCCCTACATATGGAAACCATATCCTCTACTACCTATTGGTAGTCCAGCATCAGTAGCCAACCCTGTCCCTCCTTGTCCCTAACCCAAGCATAAGTGGTGGTCTCGGTGGTTACTCTCTACTATCGCCTGAACTGTCTCCAAACCTAGGTGATCACAAATCTTTCAATAATGTCAGAGTGTCGACCTACCAGTGCCTGGCTGCATAACATGTAACCGAGCTCCTCCTCTCAATCACCCCACTGCTCAACAGCCCTATATGGCCTCCACTAAAATGAGGTGAGCTCATCCAGCACCCTCCTGTAATATGTCACATCCCCGCTATGTGGCTATGATAGGAACTCTATGTACCTATAGATTTAGGGGCATCTCCACTCCCTCAGCTGCACACATGGATGCACAACGGTGATGTGCTCCCACACCCAAACCTATGCTAGGATAGCACCGCATGCCTAGGTCCTGCTCTCTTGATATACAATCTCATGGAGCTCATGGTACATATCTACTAGGATGGTTGGCCCCCATGCCATCCACCATGGGTGTGCAATCAGATCTGCTACTAACTGACCCCAGCCCAGTGGGAAACCCTTCTAACTCCTATCAGTAATAAGGACCTGTTCTACAATAGAACATACGATGCATGGCACCAAAAATTCCCTACCAAACTCATCCATCAGCCAATCCTAGCTGAGGTGTCTATCCATGAATGTGACATCCTAAAACATGTCCTACATAATCTGGCATCCCTCTGTCAGATCCTGATCATAGTACACCTATGCCAACAAGCAATCATGTCAGTTTCTATCATATGGAAAATTTACATCTATGACTATTTATAAACATGATTATACTTGCAGGATCTCCATGGCTCAAAACTTGTAGGATCCGATAGACATCCTCTAGGCTAATCATAGCCTCTCCAGTGGGCAAGTGAAAGGTGTTATGCTCACTATGCCACCTCTTAGCCAATGCTATAAGCAATCCATGATCAGCCCAAATGTGGGGCATCTATAGCAAATAGCTAAATCCCATCTCCCTCAGGTCTGCTCACCCTGAATCATCTAGATCATAAACGCATCAGAGCCCAGTCACTCTTGGCACTCTAATGAGCAGTGCAGGAAACTTATCCTGCAAGCCATTTAACTCAAACTAGATGTCAGAACATATCATGATAGATGTATAAAATCAATACAAAACATCTTAAAAGCAAACATTGTCAGGACCCATGTCATTTTGCTCAAAACCATTAAAACATGTCATTTTTCTATACTGTGCGATATTGTTTTTTAACTAAGTATCATGCGATACTTTCCTCAATAGTAGTGCAATGGTATCTTTTCCTGTGATACTTTGCATAGCATCACACAATATTTCATCCAATATCATGTGATACTAGATTCAATATCGGTGCGATACTATTTTGACCCATGAAGTATCGCATGATAGATGTCCTCAAAGGGTGTGATACTTAGCAAGTATCGTACGATTTTTCATACGAAGAAAATTTGAAAAACTTTAAAAACTTTAAAAACATGTTTTAAATTGACATTAATGTTCATAAATGACCTACAAGATGAGTTTTTCTGAAAACATACCAGGGCACCATACTATGGGGGCTGATTATGCAACCAGGTGCGCTCAAATCGATGCTTGTGGACCCGGATCGCTGCTTGCTGGGACATTTTCTCTCTCTAAGCTCTCAAGATTCTCAAATCACTAAAAGACAAATGATTTTGAAAATGACCTTTTTACCCCCTTTTATAGCATTTTGACTTTTTGACCTAATTTTTAAAACACCTTGAAATTGTGCGAAAATTGCACCCCTAGCTAATTTCAACGTCCTAGATCTATTTTCAGGATCAAAATCAAAATTTGAGTTCATCTTCATAGTCAAAATCTCATTTCAAAACTTTCACCCTCTTCTACACAATTGGCTGACCATTTGAGGCCTGGTCCTTCGATCTTTGTTGGGGCATCTTCATTTCTTCATCCCCATCTCTTTCAAACTCCTAGTCTTTCATTCATTTTCATCTACTTCATCTCTCTGAGGTTTGACTTCATTTTTATCCTATATCTTTCTCAGTCAAACCTAGTCAAATTGGGGCATATCTTCACTTCTTGATGGTTATCCTATCATCCTTCACCTTTGATTATGATTTCTAGTGACTTGATCAAGTTTATCAATTTGTTGTTCTCCTCTACCTGATTTCGATTTCGATTCTGAGGGGGCAGTACCTATCATCTTTAATCCTTGATTTAGCTTATCAATCAGTTTTTCTTGAGATTCTTATCTCTTATTTGAGACTTGATTATCACCTAGCTATACAAGTTTTGGTCTTGTCTCTCAGCTTATCTTTGTCAGCTTTTGCTTATGCTTGTCCTGATATGTTCCCATCTGTCAAACACATGTTTGGATTGTTTTGTGATCCCAAATCCATCTCACATTTCAATTCCATTCTTTGACTGCATGTGATCCCAAATCGATCTCACATTAGTCAAAAAGGGGAAAATGTATGCACCCTAAAATGGTTGCCTAGACTTTGGGCCCCCATTCAACAATTTATCAAATCCCTGAATCAATATTTTCAAAAATCAGCATTTTATCAATTATATCAATTTCCTTGATCAAATCCTATTTTATCATTTTTGATTATTTGCCTTGGGCTAACCATTTTATCATAAGTCTTTATTTATTTAAAAGGAATTTCCTCCCATTTTATTAAATAAAAAGCCCCCACTTTTCCTCTTATCCTAAGTTGCACAAATAAAGCATTATTCTTATTTAATAAAAAGAAGAAAAACACTTTTTGTCTCATATGGACACAAAATTCAACTCTTATTTTCTCATTGGAGGAGATTTGTGCACATGGATTGCTCCTCTTTTAAGCTCCACCCTTGATTAAATCTTTTGCCTCTTAATCTCCATGGTCCATTCCTTTTCAATTCCTTTAAAAGGAGAGCTCTTTTCTCAATCTTAGATCCCAACTTTTTATGCTAATCTTATGCTGCAGGATTTCTTGGAGACTTTGGAAGCTTTTGGAGATCATTCTTGCATTCTAGTTTCATTATTGCATCATAGCTTTCATGGCATCTAGCTTAGTTTCCTGTATGCTTTAGATTAGCTCACATAGCTTAATTAGCAAGGGTTTGTAATACTTTCCTTTCATAGCTTAGCTTGCATCTTTATTTTTAGCATAGCTTGCATTGCATTGCATCTTCATTGTTGATTCTTGAGGATATTGGCATTATTTCCCTTGTCTCTTTGAATCTCCCATTGTGTGGTTTACTAGCAAGGTTGCATGCTTCAATATCTCTAGCTGAGAGCATCATCAACATCCTTGTGACTCCATGCCTAGGGAGCTCTAGGTCACTTTCTCAAGGTTTCCCATTCATGGATTCCCTTGGAAGTAATGACTTAGAGAAGTGCACTATTTAGTGTGTACAATAACCACTAGACTTATAGAAGACACGGGAGGGTGTTAAACTATGTCACAAATCTTGAGGGGAGTACTGACCATTTTTCCAACAATCTTCCCCTCAACTTTACCTGAGGCAATTCAAACCTGTGACCAGGCTTTGATACCACTTGTTACAAGTAGTGGTTGTCATTGCACCAAAAGATCGACCTGTTAATGCATGATGCAACCACTAGACTTATAGAAGACACGGGTGGTGGTTAAGCCATGTCACAAATCCTAAGGGGAGCGATGACCATTTTTCCAACAGACTCCAAGGAAAATTAAATTTGATGGTTACTACTACACATGCAACAAGTATGGACACAAATCAAAAGACTGCAGATCACAGAAGAAGCATAACTGGATACCGAGTAGACAAGTAAACACTATCAACTAGGATTACAACACAAGGATTACTTGTACAGCTTGTGGTAGATATGGTCATATTGTAGAAAATTATAGAAGATTGCACATGGGAGGAAATACTAGTACTTGGAAGACACCTAGCATGGCATGTTCTCATTGTCACAAGGTCAGTCACTTGAGAAAAGACTGTAGGTATCGAAAGTATGCACCCAATAATGAAGACTCTAAAGGAAAAAGGTACAGTAAATGTTGATGAAATTTGCAATCAAATAAACATAATATGGATAAGGAAAACTAAAGACATTGGAACATCAATTGGATCAGTCGGTGACACCTCATCCTTTGGTTGGGTGACTCCACAACTACAAACTAAACCATATAAGTAGGTATGGAACTGCATTTGAATTGTTTTATCATACATCATTTCCTCACAATTGTGAATTGATATCCAAATCAGAATATACTAAAATGAAATAGGATAACTCTACAATTGAAAATTTTAGTTTGTTCGGTAAGCATAACCGAGTAAGTTAGATGGTCGGTAAAGAAGTATGGGTTACTGAGCAATGATCAATGGTCGATATGACTATTGGTCAGTTGGTCATCTAAATAGCATTTATTGCACTTCACTGAACCCTAAATAATCTGTTCACTATAAATACAAGGTCAAATACTTCATTTGTCACTTTTCATTTGAAGAGCATAGAAGATAAACTTGAGTGATTTGAATTTGCATTCAAACTTTGAGTTGAATCAAGTGTACTTGTTAGCAGTGTGAGTTATTTGAATAATCTAGTGGAAGGAATCTAGCATGCTTGAGAAGTTTAATGATTATCTGATGAAGCCCTAATTAATAAACTCATAATGGCATCTACTTTGGTGCAATCCAAGGCACCGAAGGTTGCTAAATCTACTTTGATAAAAAGAATAGATTTTGAAGAACTTAACTACAAGTTGTATCTATAAATTGTTGCAAATATTGATGAGACCAGAGAGATTTCATCTTTTCCTTTGAGGGTTTTATTGGTCCAAGACATTAGGTCATTTTACTTGTCCAAGACATTAGGTCATTTATTCACTACAAGATTGGTGAGATGTGTGAGAATGAGATGCAAGATGCATGCAAGGCACTATGTGCAGATGGATAATTGAAAGATGAACACAAGCATTTGGAAACAAAGGTTTGACCCATCCTCTCCATTTGCCAAAGGTTTTCAAGGATGAATGGGTAAGGATTTTTCTTAGCCAAGTGCATGAGAAATCAATGTGGCTCGATGGTCCTATCAAAATCACTAAGGATGTTATACATATGGTTATTAGTTATCTGATTGTCGAGAAAGCTAAAGTTGTGAGATGAGCACCTAAGGAAGGAATAGAAAAACACACCAGAGAGATGTGGGATGGTTGAGGTCTCTAAGTATCTACAATCAATGATGTTGAGACAAGGTTTTCTACATGTTTTATAGCCTACAAAATCTATCAATCAAGAAGGATAAACAATGTACCGTGTGGAGCAATAAATTTGGCATATAAAATTGTGAAGAAAGGTTTCAAAGTTGACCTAGCTGAATTACTCTCAAAGCAACTAGAAGAAAATATGCACACTTTCCAAGTTTCCAAGACAAATAATTTGAAGTATGGTTCACTATTGGTATGTATCTTTTTCTATTTGCAGAACTTCTTTCCTACAATCAGGTATGTAAATTAGAATATAGATAGGCCTATTGCTTCTCAAATTAATTATTATATCAATGTTATGGGAGATAATTTTGATAAGGTTATGAGTGAATAATTTGAACAATTATTCAAGACTATGATGCATCAAAGGTTTAGGATACCCCCATAGCTAGTTGAGAAATAAAAAGATTCAATTTGTTTCCTAGCTGACATAGATACATGTTTAATCAAAGTTGTAGAGTCAAGGACATCATGGCTAAAACCGATGGGTTATGAGATAGATATTGACTGAGCTACTCTATCCATAGAAAATTTGTTAAAACACCCAGTAGAAAGGACTACAAAAATATTTGGAACATCTAAAGAAGACAATCTAAGAGGATAAGACTTGAAATCCTAGGTCCTAAGATTAAAAAAAAGTCAAGGAAAATGTTAAATACATTAGAAGATAAATTTGGTGAAGAGAAGGATAGGTCGGTTGAAGAAGGGACCGAAGGAGAAGAAGCTGAGGAAGTGGAAGTAGAAAAATCCAAACCAAAGAGGGGTAGGAAGGTCCTAAGAGAGGAAAATTCTAGTCCAAAGGGTACTAGGTCAAGGACTAAAGAAACATCAACCTCCACACCACCTACAAAGAAAGGTATAGGTAAAACTAGCATAATTGAGGAAAATCAACGTAAAAAAAAAAATATCATAAGAGGAAAAACACAAAATAGGAAGAACCCAAAGTAATGAAGAAACAAAAGAATGATGATAAAGAGAGAATAGAATCAAATAATGAAGATCAATTCAGAGTTGTCAAGAATTTTGTACCAAAAACAATCGATGAGCATGTTGAAGATCTAAGAGAAAATGGACACTTTGGTTCTATGCATATAATAAAATTTCATAAGTTAAATGATGAGGACAAGTTATAAATTGAAGAAGCAACTATTTATGTTATGTACACATTCAAACTTATTCCTATGGAACTTGAAGGGAAACTACCTAAAGAACTATATGAAATAATTAGTGCAAGATGGAAATATGCACTTGACTATGAAAGAAAGATAAGGGAGAGATCATTGGTTGTATTAGTACCAACTCTATTAGTATAAGAAATTGATTAAGCCCTAATAAATTACAAGAAAAAATTTATGATTAAGAAGAGATCAATGAGCATCCTGATGGGTGTACACACTAAAATGGTGCACTTCTATGGATCATTACATGTAAAGAAACTCAAGAATGAGGTCTCACAAATCGATCCATAGCTCCCTAGGCATGGAGTGCAAGAGTTTTTAGAATGCTCTCAGCTAGAGCTATTTAGCCTATAACCTTGCTAGTAAACCATGCAATGGGAGATTCAATGAAGACAAGGGCAAGAATGCCAATATCCTCAAGAATCAAGAATGAAAATTCAATGCAACTATACTAGAAATGGAAATGCAAGCTAAGCTATGAAAGGAAATATGCAAGTGTTACAACCCAAGCTAATTAATCTATGTGAGCTAATCTAGAGCATGGAAATGAAGCTAATCTAAGAAAGCATAAATATGAAGCTAAACTAATAATGCAAGAATGAGATGTAGATGCTAAGAATTCTCCAAATCTTCAAAAGCTCCAAAGTGACCTAGAAATCCTGCAGCATAAAGTTAGCATAAAAAGTTGGGGATCTAGAATGAAGAAGAGAGCTCTCCTTTTAAAGGAAATGAGAAGGAATGGACCATGGAGATTAAGAGGCAAAAGATTTAATCAACTTGGGAGCTTAAAAGAGGAGCAATCCATGTGCACAAGTATCCTCCAATAGGAAAATAAGAGTTGACTTTTGTGTCCATATGAGACAAAAAGTGTTTTTTCCCTTTTTATAAAATAAGAATAAATGCTTTATTTGTGCAACTTAGGATAAGAGGAAAAGTGGGGGCTTTTTATTTATTAAAAGGGGAGGAAATATTCCTTTTAAATAAATAAAGACTTAGGATAAGATGGTTAGCCCATAGAAAATAATCAAATAAATGATAGAACTAGGATTTGATCAAGAATAAGCAATTTATGATTCTAGCAAAAATGCTAGCAAAGGGCTAATAGTCTAGGTGACCATTTTTAGGTGTATACATTTGCCCCTCTTTGACTAATGTGTGATCGATCTGGGAACACATGTAGTCAAAGAATGAAGTTGAAATGTGAGATCGATTTGGGATCACAAAGCAACTCAAATCAGCCAAAAAAGCAAGAGATAGCCAAGAAGGCAAGCAAATAGCGATCTGACTCCAAAGAATGAAGTGCAAAAAGATAGCAAATCCTGCATGGTCAGCCTGGTAGTGACAGTACTCAACACTTAGGAAAGAGATAGCCAATAAGATATGATGTGTCTGCCCCCTCAGGATTGAAAGTGAAATCCAGGTAGAGGGAAAGCAGAAGCAAGAGAGACATGATCAAATCACTAGAAATCATAATCAAAGAAAGAGAACAGAATAACCATCGAGCAGTGAACGTATGCCCCACACATGGGACACAGGGCACGAACCTATCGGTCCCTCAACCCGTAAACACCATGGAGAGAGGAGTTGAACTTGGGATTTGAAAGTGAATGAAAGACTAGAAGTTTGAAAGAGATGGGGATGAAGAGGTGAAGAATGCCCTAGTGGAGATCGAAGGATCAGGCCTCAAAAGGTTAACCAACTGCATGAAAGAAGAAGAAAGGTGAACGCAGATTTCAGTTTCGATCTCAAAAAAAAGAGAAAATGATGTGATATGAAAGACCAGAAGTGAAAGACATGATCGGGAAGAAGCGAAAGGTGAGCGTAGTTGATTAACAAGTCCATGAAAGATAAAGGGAGAGCTCTCTCCATATGCAAGATGCAAAACTAACTAACATGAACTTAAGAATGCAAGCTACATGAAAAGTGGTTTACTTGCAAGGTCACAAAGCCAATAGACATCTAATATTCATCATTGAGTGTTATTGGTAGCGTTGCAAGATCATACAATACACACTAGCATAACTATGTGGATCTGAATATGATCTATATCAGATAGAAATGTGGAAATCTCACCTAGGCATCAGAGACATGTAGGTCAAGATGACTAGTGTAGTGAGATTACCTAAGTTTGATATAGCAAGATTATGCTCGCATTGAGACACAAAAAAGTCAAGATGACTATAAGCATGCACTTGCAAAATAGTCAAGGATAATACCTTGTAGGTCCAAAGTGTCAAGTAAGACCAGCATAAATGCTCATGATAGTTAGGACCAACAAAATATACCCACAAGCAGAAAAAGTAATAAAACATGTTCTCATTCCCTCAGTCTTCTAGCTATGCATCATCAAAAATGATCATAGGGGGAGAACACTCAGCAAAGAAAGCACCATAGATAGCACACAAAGAAATAAAGCCAAGCAAGTCTCAGTGAGTCAAATGTTTAAGTTCGTGTGTGTAGGTCATAGAGTCAAACTTTGAGTATCGCATCTGCCAGTGAGAAATATCATATCATCTAGACTATGGGTAGGACATCTGATAAGTGTTAAGAAACACTCGATGCTAGGGTAGTGTTGAAAAACATAGTTGGGATGGTGTTGAAAAACACTGTTTGCGAGGTGCCTAAGAAACCCAGACGCACAAAGAGACTCAAGATAAGCTTAAAACAATCGATGCCCCCTAGACTAAGACAAGAATCAATTCCAGGCTAGGAGAGGCAAAGCGAGAAGTGGAGAGAATGAGTGCCATGCAAGACTGATAGACATAGGTGCAGAGGGTTTCAAGTAGCGCCTATTTCCAAGTTTTCACCAAGGCACTTTTTCTATTTTTTCTATTTTTTTAATTTTTTTGGTGAGACATCAAAGCGCCTATTGCTAGGTTTTCACTAGGATGCTCATTTTTTCAGTACTTTTTATACTTTTTAAAATTTTTTCAGCATCATATATGAATTTTTGGAATTTTTCAAGATCAATAAGATATGTACAAAGGATGCCCCTAGATAGAACGGGCATTAAACTCATGAGCAAGATCACATCGTGTAGTCCCAATGTCTAGCAATGTGGAGGACAAGAGGGATTAGCAAGCCAGTGGAAGAGATGAAAGACATGAGAATGAAGGAGAATGAAGGGAAGAAATCCTCAAGGTCAAACTCCTCAAGAGTACCCAAGCTAGGGAAAAAAATGTCATGTAAAGTGCATTTGGACAAGCAATGAGAGGCTAGCATAGGATAAGCTTCAAAAGCGTAATGCAAAAGAAGGAAAGGATGCAGTCCAAAGGAGTAGACATGTCAAGAGGCTTCATAGCATCGTGTTTTATTATTTTTTTATATTAGATCAAGACCAAAGGGGAAAAGGATAGCAAAAGGCTAGAATGAATGGAGGAAGAATAAATATGAAGGCTAAACATGAATGGAATGAAAGCAAGATCATCGTAAGATAGTTCACAAGATAGCCAAATGTTCGTGTATAGGTCAACATTGTCAAGATCAAAGAGAGAAGATGGAATGAATGAAATATGTAGAAGAACTACGCATGATGCCTGATTGTCAAGTTTTCATCATGGTACTTATCCAAGGTGCCACAAGGGAGTGGTTTTCACCATAGGATGAATTTATTTCTCTTTACTTTTTCTACCAAGGTGCCTGTTTCCAAGTTTTCACTATGGTACATTTTCAATTTTTTTATTTTTTTCTATTTTTTGAATTTTTCTTTTTTTTGGAAGAAGGCAAGCTTTTCAGATTATGCTCCTTGAAAGGATAAACCATGATATGCCAAGGATTCAAAATGATATGCTCAAAGATGTTGATAGGGAAAGGAAGATGGAAGAGAAAAATGGAGGATAAGGTTTTTATGTAAAGTAAGTGAGGTTGGAAGATAGGAGGAATAGGCAAATGAGGAAAAAGGATAGAAGGTAGAAGGATAATGAATGGAAGGATTGTGATAGGGTAGATGGAAGGGAAGGCAAGATCAACATCGACACACACCTTGAAGGGTGGCGAGAGGGTGAAGGAAATGTGAAGGAAGGAATACGAGAAGGAATATGGTGAATATTTAGCAGAGGTTGCGGTTCAAGAGCATGGAATTGAAGAATATTTTTGGAAGAAAATGAAGTGGAAGCCTTTGGAAGCTTGAATGTCAACTTCACTTTTTGTTCAATATTAGACTCTTTCAAGAGAGACTTTGGAATCCATATAGCCTTAGGCTTTTTATTTCCTTTTGATGACTTAGAGAGAATATCTTCAATGATAGATTTTGGAACCCATACTTGTCTTGTAGTTTTCTTCTTAGATATCTCTTTTGACTTTATGCTTCCATGTCGATTAGAGGAGACATGGTGATCTTTTTTTTTTATGGATTCGTGCATTGCTTTTTTTCCTTGTATTGAACATTCAAGTTACTTCCAAAAGACTTGGGACTTATGGAAGAAGAAGGATGATACGACTGGTTTAGATGGGTAAGTGGATGAAAAGGATTCAAGGGTATGCATCTATGTTGATCTTGAGGAAAGATAGGAGATGGAGGGACGTAAGGACCCAAGATGGATGACAAATTAGGAGAATTAGGAGGGGAAAGTGGAGGGACATAAGGACCCAAGATGGAGGTAAGACATGAATCCCTTAGTAGTGGTGGAGGAGGTCCAAGGATGGACATGGAAGATGCAAAAGGATAATCAATAAGTTCATCAGCGTCTATATGACAACCAAGGATATCAGCATCTTTGGAGTGAGCATTGGAATTTTCAATAGAATTGTGGACATCTTGAATAGGAGCATCTTCCTTGATAGGATTGTTCAAAGCTTGCAAAGACTTAGGAAGAGTAGAAAGCGGAAGCGAGCATGGAGCGATAGAACAAAATGGAAGATTTTGATCTTGACAAGGATCATTAGGTAGCATAAGCATATCAACTTTCTTTTGATTTTCAATAGGCATTACATCAGAAGTAACAACACCATTTTTAATAACCTTAATGGAAACATCATCTTTGAAAAATGCAAGTGTGGTAAGGTTATTTTGATCATCAATAAGCTCAATGGTGCAAGTAGTAGCTTGATCTTGCTTAGGAGATGGTGGAATGAATGCAGAAGAGCGTAGAGGATCAAAAGAATCATGAAATGGATCACAGACATCATGAAAATAATTGGATGACATGGAGGGTTCTTCATCTTGATCTTTTTTTATATTTTTTTCTTTATCATTTTTAAAGTCCTCTTGACATGAAGCCACTTCTAAGGACAAGGAAGCATGTTGGAATTGCATGGAAGACTTTGGAAGAAATGGTGAAGGACTAGCTGAAGTAGGCATTATAGCACATAAAGGCTTAGGATCTTTTGGTTTAGCATCATTAGAAGTATTTGCAGCCAATTGTAGGTTAGCTTGAGTTTCTTTAAGAGGTAGCCCTTGAGGATAACTATAGGGAACTGCATGAAAAGTATGAGGATCTTTGTTGGATGAAGGATTTGTGAAAGATTTAGAAGACTCAAAAGCTTTAGGAAATGTATGAGTATTGCAAGAAGTAGAGGATGGAAGGGGACCATCACAAGACAAAGGTTTAGCATTAACATGATCTTGCTCGGAAGTGCAATTTTGATTTTCAGCAGTGGAATTCTTAGAGGAAAGATTCTTGTAGTAGTAACATTTATAATCAGCGTGTTGCATTTTATAGTCCTCAGCCATAGTAGATGGATCATCATCAAGGTATTGTTTACAAACATAACCAAACTCTCTTTCGAAATCAGAATCATATGGATCACCATCACAATCTCTCCAATATGACAACCCATTTTCAGTAAGCATGAGTCTGCGACCAGGAGGACTTTGAGGAATAGAGGTGTCATAAGTATCACTACATTGTCCATCATCATAGTCATCAAAAGTATTACAAGGATTGTCACGTTGCTCATTATGGTATGGCTCAAGAAGAAAAGCAAGACTCTTCGGAGAAGTAGAGGAAGAACAAGATCGTGAAGAAGAGGAAGGTGAAGACCTAGTGAAAGAAGAAAACTTAGCTAAGGAAGAATTTGAATGATGTTGAGAAGAATCCTGATAAGATTTGGAAGTTGAAGAAGGAGAACAATGTCTAGAAAGGGCATGGTAAGATGTGGAAGATGAGGAATGATGAGAAGACCTAGAAGATAAAGAGTGTTTGGAAGAAGGAGATTGTGAGAGAATCATGTCTATAATCCTAGCAAAGGTGTCAGACTCAAGCATCTTTTTGTTTACTCTTGCCTTAAGTTGATGACTTGCAGGATGGTTAGAAAAATAATACTGTTCGAATTGAGCAATGAGTTCGAGATCATCCCTTCTCAAGAGAGGTTCTATAGCAAGATAATTGAAACTCATGATTCTAGAAGGGGAGGAATCAAGCATGAAAGAAATGAATAGAAGAGATGAAATAGAAGAAGGTAGACTAGATAATAAGAGAAAAAGAATCAAGAAGACATGAAAATTTTAAGAAGAGAAAGAAGCATGAAGAAAGAAGAGAAAGGATGAAAATGGGAGACTAGGAAGACATGAGAGGTGTGGAAGAAAGGTGACCAAGAGTCATTTTGAGCAAATTGATACCATTGAAATTCATTTGGATATTGAGCAACATGACATAGCACCTAAGGTTTGACCTAGATTGACCAAGGATGACTGGAAGTGACACAAATCAACTTTGGATTGCAAGTAGCAGTGAGATAGCAAAATAACTTTGTGCGATAGTTCCTAGGCAAACAATGCGACTCTTGACCAGTGAACGTGAAAAACTCAATTTTGAAAGCAATTGGTCAATGTTTTAGTTTGGCAAGCAATTTTTTCAGTTTTGTTGGTTCCAAATGTAGTGAAAGCAGTAATCAGACAAGTTTGCAAATAGTAGGTGATCAAACATGTCATAAAACACTTGAAACAAGGGCAAAGGCAACCTTGCCAAGAAAAGAACTTGTGATATCAAAATAGAAAACCTTATGAATGCTATCGTTTGTTTGAATGTTGAGAACGTTTACACTGGTATAGCACAATCAAAGACAATTCAAGCAATTACTACCTAGAAGGACAAGGCTCATTACTTAGCAATGTGGCCCACAACTTGATGCTCCCTTGCCTCACACCAAGTGGTTGCCCACAAGAGATATTAGCATTGT
The DNA here is from genome assembly GCA_027943335.1 of Chamaecyparis obtusa. Lineage (NCBI taxonomy): Eukaryota > Viridiplantae > Streptophyta > Pinopsida > Cupressales > Cupressaceae > Chamaecyparis > Chamaecyparis obtusa. The sequence goes on along the minus strand of BSBK01002178.1, from coordinate 229,661 downwards.
CATGGAAGTATCAAAAACACAACCAAAGGAACACATATGGTGAGTGTCTTGGGGTGATCCGGGTAAGTCCACTTGGATCAATCCTTGCACCAAGAAGCTAAGCGGCTAAAATAAGGTGGCCTCTAATTAATGGTTCATAGTAAGGGCTTCCGTTCATAGCACCCCTCTTGCTCCTCATAAAAGACTAGGACCTCGCGGCCTCAAGAGTACCTTAAGCATTCTTGCTTAATGCTTTCCTCATGGTCACAATCCCACAAGTTACTCACATCAAGTGAATATAAGTACTATGTCTACCAAGGTTTTGTGTCCTCGATAGCCTTGAGATTATAGTGGGTTGGAAGATCCGGCAAAAAGCTTGTCCCCACTTGGGTCATTCCTCTTGATTGCTCAAGAGCAGGCCCGCTAAAGAATTCTAAATCTAAACAAAAAGTGGATCAATTCTTGAGGTTCAAGGTTTTTGGTTCACCACAAGGGTGAAGAGCATACTCCCCTATCTCAAAAACTTCACCCAAACACACCAAGAAAAGATTTAGTTACCCCCTTGCTTTCAAAATCTCAAGATGGGTCAAGATTTCTGTTTCACCACAAGGGTGAAGAGCATACTCTCCTACCACCTCAAAATTCCTACAACAAGGTATTAAGTGCCTATGAAATGAAACAACTAGTATATGCCGCACTTAATAAAGAAAGCAATTAAACAAGCACTTGATTTGGTTTTTATGCTTAGGGCAGCCCTGCAAAAACCATTAGTAGCCCTCTTTGACATGCATTCTTGTGGCAAATTTCAAGCAATGAAAGCACCTACAAGCACAACTTGTTAGCTCCACAATGGTTAGCACATCAAAAATTAGATAATCTGCATGTAAAATAGCTAATCAAATGATAAAATCTGAAAATGAAACCATCATGGTTGGATTAGGCTCGGAAAGACCTTTCCAATGATATATCACACTTTGATTTTCAATACCATTTGCAAAATTTCAAAAAAAAAAAGGTGCCCATTTTCTAGAGGCACGGATTTGAAAACGCTAAAATTTTCAAAAATTTAGGAAAATTGAAAACAACAAACAAAACTAACCAATCTAAAACTTTGGTCTCTGTCTGTCACAGAATTTTGCACAAGACAGTACCAAACCGCGCGAGAAAACGCAAAAGCTCGCGCGAGAAAGTGCAGAACCGCGGGCGAGAAATCACAAGCCCGCGCAAGAAATCACAAGCTCGCGTGAGAAAACATAGTCTTGCACGAGAAAATACTAGCCCGCATGAGAAAGTGCTTCGTCAGCAGATCCTCACGTGATACAGTGAGAAACCTCACGCGAGATTCTACGACAGTGACGCATAAAAGTACAGACAACATACGAAAATCGCAAAAAAAAATAAAAACAACTGAAACTTGTAACAGGAATGCAAGAAAATAAGGACAAAACAGAGCTGTCTTGCCCCACGGTGGGTGCCAAAAATATACACACTAAAATGGTGCACTTCTATGGATCATTACATGCAAAGAAACTCAAGAATGAGGTCTCACAATTCGATCCATAGCTCCCTAGGCATGGAGTGCAAGGGCTTTTAAGAATGCTCTCAGCTAGAGCTATTTAGCCTATAACCTTGCTAGTAAACCATGCAATGAGAGATTCAATGAAGACAAGGGCAAGAATGCCAATATCCTCAAGAATCAAGAATGAAAATGCAATGCAATGCTATGCTAGAAATGGAAATGCAAGCTAAGCTATGAAAGGAAATATGCAAGTGTTACAACCCAAGCTAATTAATCTATGTGAGCTAATCTAGAGCATGGAAATGAAGCTAATCTAAGAAAGCATAAATATGAAGCTAAGCTAATAATGCAAGAATGAGATGTAGATGCTAAGAATGCTCCAAATCTTCAAAAGCTCCAAAGTGACCTAGAAATCCTGCAACATAAAGTTAGCATAAAAAGTTGGGGATCTAGAATGAAGAAGAAAGCTCTCCTTTTAAAGGAAATGAGAAGGAATGGACCATGGAGATTAAGAGGCAAAAGATTCAATCAATGGTGGAGCTTAAAAAAGGAGCAATCCATGTGCACAAGTATCCTCCAATAGGAAAATAAGAGTTGACTTTTGTGTCCATATGAGACAAAAAGTGTTTTTTCCCTTTTTATAAAATAAGAATAAATGCTTTATTTGTGCAACTTAGGATAAGAGGAAAAGTGGGGGCTTTTTATTTATTAAAAGGGGAGAAAATATTCCTTTTAAATAAATAAAGACTTAGGATAAGATGGTTAGCCCATAGAAAATAATCAAATAAATGATAGAACTAGGATTTGATCAAGAATAAGCAATTTATGATTCTAGCAAAAATGCTAGCAAGGGTCTAATAGTCTAGGTGACCATTTTTAGGTGTATACAATGGGAAGATCACAAGAGGTGAAAGATGAAACAAAAAAAGAATGGAGAAAGATATTTTAATTGGATGAACTTGAGAAAGTTAAAATTTTAGATACTGAGATGCCTACTGATGCACAAGTTGAAAATATGGAAGATGACCCCAAGGATACTATAAACAAAGTAATTGATGATATTCCTTGAATGGTTAGTACTATAGATTAAGAGGTTATAATTGAAGACATCACTGAAAAGGATTGGATGAAACTGTTAATAGGGATCAAGATGTCATGGACACTATTGAAGATGTATTAGTTGTCAAGCATACTATTACACAATTAATAAAGGACACAATAATTTTGGAACAAGTACATGCATATTCAGCTCCTACACCTATTGAGGCAACACTTGAACCAAATGATACTATTGATATGAATGTCCCTAAAGATGTTGAGTAAATGGTTAAGGACATTGAGAAGAAAAATAAAATGGATAAGGGTGATGAAACCACAACCACCGAGAAAGATAATATGCCTACTACTACAAAGACAACATATACTTTTTCTATAGGGATGAAAAAGATGCACCGAAAATAGAAACATAAAAAGAAACTGAAAAGGAAGATGAGAAATAAAAATTCAAAGAACATACAAAGAAACATAACGATGCCCCATTGCCTCCAAACCTTTCACATAGTGAAAGTGCACTTAGCTCTCATAACAACAAGAAGAAGAAAAGAAAAAAGGAAAAGATATCACTAGATGAAGAAATAGTGATTCCCATTTGTGATCCCAAAAAATGAATCCTGGTGAAATGATGAAATATGGTGAATTGCTAAAAATAAAAGTAGCACAGGATAAGTTGAAACAAGAAAGGAAACAACGGAAAGTACTATCAGATGTAAAATACATCCTACTACATATTGCACCTGAGACTTCAATTAATGAGAATACATCTATAATTTATCAGTTAGTCTCACTTTTTAGTCAACTAAATGAATCTAACATTGATGCTGAGGAGAGAATATTGAAAATAGTTGAACAGGGGGATGATAAAAAGTTAATTAAAAAACTAATGCAAAATATTGCATAAAAAAAGGTTGTGCTTTCTATCATTTCTACCAATTTGGAAAACACCATCAAGGTAATAATTAAATTACTCCAATAGCTATGAAATGTTTCTCACTTTACTCAACAAGTCCTAGATACGATGAAGAAGATAGATGAAGATCTCAAGGACAATGCAAATAAATTGACTGATGACTCTGAGACACTCTAAAGTCATTATTCCAAAATTAAGCATTTTATGAGTTTGCAACTGGATTTAAGGAAGGAAGAGGAGAAAATTAGAGCACAAATACTTGAACTATAGGGACAAATTATTCCTCATTTGGAGGCCATTCAAGTAAATATAAAGAAAGAAAAGGAGCTAATTGTCACACCTGAGATGTTAGTTATGGATCATATGGAAGATCTTTCATCACAACTACAAGCTCAACTTTTAGCACTTGAAGCGTTACATGAAACATGGAACACTAAATATGCAAGTGCTAAATCTACTTTCAAAGAACTGTTTAACAAACTATGAGTATTCTTTGTACATTACAATTTTGTTTTTGGCATCATTGTCAAAAAAGGGGGATAGTATATATACAGACAAGATATAGTAAAAGGGATAGTAGATGGTTTACTATGAACATATATGGAGAAATAAGAGATTTTTTTAGAGATTTTGAAACAAGAGAAGTATATGTTGAGGGGAGTTATTATTGAGTTATCATATATTGGAGATATCATAATTTTGACTTAGTTATGAAAATTTTTGTCACTAATTCCAAAGGGGGAGAATGTAATTCCTATATTCATTTAGTGTTTTCATTAGTGAAGAAAAGATCAAGTCAGTATGAGTGAACAATTCAATCAGTGAAGGGAAAGCTAGTTGGTAAAGACAAGGTAGAATAGTACCAAGCACAAAGAAATGCATATACTTATCAGTGTATACAGAGCATAATGGACACCAAACAAATGAACTTAACCGAGCACAATGGTTACCAAATGGGAAGAATGCTGAGAAAGTATGTTAACCAACAAAGGGAAGTACCAAGCAAGAATAATATGTTAATCGAGAAGATCAGGAAATATTACCAAGTGATACAGGATTAATATAAAAGTTTGATAAGATTCTATCGAACAAGAAAATGGTTTACAAAGATCGAAGTAAATGTTAGGTAAGATTTATTGAGAATGAAACATGATTATAAATGATCCCAAGGTACAAATTGAACCAATGAAACTAAAGAAGATATTTATTGGAAATTGGAAATGAATATGGATCCTTGATCTATTTGACCAAGATTGTTAGAAGGATCAAAACCCTAATTAGATCAAGTAATTAGGAAGCTACATAAATAATACATAAGGATGGATCAAAAGAGACAGAGAGAGAAGATAGTGAAGCAGATAAATTAGAGCAGAGACAAAGTAGTTAAGGCTATTGAGAAAAGAAAGTGAATGATTTTGGTGAAATCAATCATAGAAGGTTAATGATATTGCAGAGAGAACAAAGGATATAACTAAGCATACAGGTAGATGCATTATTACAAATCAGTCATTATTGGAATACATTATTGTTTTTGTATTCTTAAATTCCACAAATTGGGTAGGCTTTATTAATATTTTTATTTTAAATCTCAAAATAGAGTGCACACTTAATGAGTGTTGTAAAATACTTTAACCAGGTAGACTTTAGCAGGTCTTATTTTGTATTACTCCTAACAGGATAAATCACCATAAGTGATTTTTGTATGCTCTAATTGAGCAACCTTTATGGTGAAGTAGTGAAGGATTATAGTTGTCATGCCCATCGTAGTTTTCCCCTCTAACCAAGGGTTTCTACATAACCAAAATCATGTGTTTATGTGTGTTATGTGTGATGGATGAATGAGTTTACTTTAGTTTATTTACATTCATCAAATAGTTTGTTAATTTTTATTCATGTAAAGATAAAGTGAATAAAATAGTTATTGAAGGTTAAAAAATTTACAAGGTTTTGATTCACCCCCTCCCCCCCCTCTCAACACCTTATCTTTCCAATAGATTTGATACATAATCATATCACATGAATATAAGTATGAGGAGATACATATTCAGAAGAAATCGGCTCATCATTCCATAGCAGAGAAAGCATTATGTGAGAGGAGCCAACATGATAAATGCACAAGCATATACATTAGTTACAAGTGGTGGAGTATCATTATGACAGTAACAACACAAGATAGAAACGCAGTCTACAATAACACTCACACTGGAAGGAACTGCAAGGAATACATTCTATCTTGCCATTTTGTTGTAGGAAGTGTTTATCTTGTCATTTCAATACAAGAACAAAGATGAATGGTATGGAATAGATCAATCAAGGAATTTAGCTACCTAAATAGTAAAATGAATTCATTTTGTAAGGTATATTATTGTCTCTATCATATTTCAAACAACATTGTAGAACTCTAAGTAATGTCATTGTTGCTACCGTGATAATCCAAGGTATACGTGCAACATGTAAAGAGGAACTGTCATAGTATAGAAAATATGGAGTTATGAAAATTTTCATGTCTATGGTTCCATGAACAGATGTTTCAATGATGGGAAAGATGCAAGGGAATTGTTTAATCAAAAAAATCAATGCAATCATTATACACCAAAAAAGGTAAAAAAAAATGGTTCCCAAAACAAACATTAAATCAACATGTCCTTAGTCAAGTAAATGTGTCGTACCATATTCATGTATGAACAAGATATAGAGAGCTATACAAAAAATGAAAGAGATAATATGAATAAGGGTTAAGTTCCAGCAAAATGCATAGATGGTAATGATAGTAAGTGGCATAGTGTTGCACGTATGGAGAGAGAAAGAATCTTAACCATAGGGGTTTCAAGACAAAGGTGATGACAATACACAAGGAAACCATATCCTATTTCATGACTGCAGTCATGAGGGGAAATAACAAGATGTACGCTTAAAACCCATGTCACAAGAGGAGGTTCTTGTAGAAGGAAGGAGATATCAGTCACATTCAGCACCAGTTAGACACAAATGAGATAGTTATGAGTTCAAACCAGCAGCCAAGGGTTTCATGTTTTTTAAGGAATGAAACAAACAAGGTTTGAATAGTACCATGAAATGCTCAATGAATAGACAAAGGTGGTTATTCTTGCAATAGTAAAGCCCTTACATTCTTGTTCAGGGTTATGCACAAGCTCACATAGGGGATTACAGATCTGAGAGATACACATTAGAAAACTCATGCATGCTATAGAATGAGTGAAAATGCACACATAGCCACCATGGAGATCATTTTTATTGTAGAGAAAACCTAGAAAAAGAGTAACATGGAATCATATAAAGATCGAGCTAATTAAAGGACAAGGAGATACTTCAAAATTTTCCCATACATGTAAAATTTTGAACTCCTAGCATGCATTACAGGAAAAGATTCATGATTTACACAAAGAAATCCTTGTAGGTCACTGAAAACCTTACATGGGGGTGCTATAGAAGAGTGGCATAATAAAAATAAAAATTCCATTTAGGGTTACATAACCCTATTTGTTGTGGGCTTACATATTACTTATCCAAATTCTATTCTCTTTCAAGTCTACAGTGTTATGCTATTTTTTATGGGTCGATTTTTACTCTCCATTTTTATTGTGTTTCAATATGTTAATTTTTTATACGTTAATACGTGTCCCTTAGCGTTAGTTCTAGGAAGAGTTTGAACGCCCACTCTCTAACTTAGAGACTAGTTAATTTTGGAGGAGCTTGCATAGGAGGAGGCTTGGTCAAAAGGGATCTCATCTTCAACACTCACCATTATTTATTGGACTTAGGTTGGTGGCTCCACTTGAAATGTCATGTAGATGAAATTTTGTAATTAATGTGGTATTTTGTGTTCTACATGTTCTTTTTGTTGAGATTATATTGTTCTTGCATGTTAGTAGATGCATATGTAAATCTTGTGCTTTTTTTTTGTGCAAGTTATTTGTTGTGTTCTAAATGTGAAGTTTGTGTTTTAGATCCCTTGTTTTTTGATGTTTGTATGGGAGTCTCAAGGCCAAACTCACCGATGGGGGGAAGAGTAGCCTTGGGGGTGAAGGGTTTTTCCTTGAACAGCCATGGGTGTAGAGTCTCTCCTTGGAAAGGAGAAGGAAAAAGCATGGAAGTATGGGCTCCATGTAGCCATTTCTTTTCTTGTTATATTGGGGGACATAAGGGATTTGTATGGCTTGATGCCTTGGGGGTCATAAGGTTTGTTTTTTTTGGGCTTTTAAAAATGTGGTTGAGATATATATTTGGGAAAGCCATGTGAAGGCTTGTCTCTTTATTTTTAAATAGGCTTTCTCCCCATTGGTACATAGTCCATCTTCACCCCAAGATTAGGGTCAATGTGAGACCCATTGTTCATAACCTTGGTTGGGATTTTTATGTGCTTGTTGTGTTGTTGTTATTGTTTGGTTATGCATGAATGTTTCCCGTCTATGTGATGGTTCCCCTAGCTCGGGGGTGGCCTCTTAGAGGCCTTGGTTGGGAGGTAAGCTTCCTCATGGTCCATCCATGTTTGCATTGCAGAATTGGAGCCTTGATACTTGATGAAGGAAGCTAGTGGATGTATTCAAAGAAGAATTATTTATCTCCTTAGATGTGAAAGGATTTGCCTATTGTAAAAGGGATCTTAAGGATCCCATGAGTTTCTTGTAAATGAATAAGCTTGTATAGAAGATTTTTAGTTGGTATTTTATTATGTTATTAGGGAGATGTATTTCTTGCTTATGAAAACATGTATATAGAAGAGTTTTATTATGTTAAAATTTCTATGTTATAGTTTGTATGAAATCTGATATTAAATACAAAAAAAAAGAGTTGTAGAAATTTGAAAACTATATCTATTTTACATTAACAGTTTAATGTATTTATTTGTAAATTTTTTATCCACTATTCTATTATGTTGATGGAATAATGTAAGGTCCCATTTTTTAGAATATACATATAAATGTGTTAATGTATTTATCTACAAATACCCCTAAATGAGTATGTTTCTTTCTTCTTCTTAATTCCTTATGAATCTCTATATTGTAAATGCAAAATTATTAAACATCTATAATATGTTGTAAATTTGCATTCCCACAAATGTAAGAAAAAGATGCTGATATAGTTGTACAAAATACACTATGTAGATGTATACTCATTTTGTGACTTTAAAAGAACATAGAGTTTATTTGTTCAAAAAAAAAGTATGCATTTATGTATTTACTGTCATGTTCTATTGTTCTATTTTTTTTTAAAAAAAATTTATCTATGACATTTCTTTCCTTTCTCCATTATGAAGTTTATAAATTAATAATTTTTTTGTTGTTACTTGTTGTTTTATTTATTTTCTGTATTAAAAAAAAAGGGGGAACAAAATTATTTATAACATTAGCAGTACTTTTTTTTTAAAAAAAAACTTATATTAAATAAGCAATAAATTTAAAAAAAATTAAAAAAGAAATTTGGGGCCATACTGCCCTAACCTTACCTCACGACATGAGTGGCAAAAGCCCATGACAGTGAACTCACTATCATGAGTGGCTTCGCCCACTGCGACAGTGAGACTCACTTTCGTGCGTAGATTCGGCCACAGCAGCAGTGAGGCTCACTGTTGTGAGTGTCTTTGACCACTGTGACAGTGAGACTCACTGTCATGTGTGGCTTCAGCCACGGCAGCAGTGAGACTCACTGTCATGTGTAGCTTTGGCCATTGTGGTAGTGAGGGCCTCTATCGTGAGGGATTTCGACAGCTGTGGGCAATGATGGGGTTGGGGTTGAGCTTCGGCTCCCCCTCCCTGGATTTTTATATTATTATTCTTTTTGTAAAAAAATATAAGAAAATAAAACAGGGACAGTGCCCCTTCAAAAAGATAAAAAAAAATTAGGCAAGAATAAATATTAACTGTAACATTCTTTGGAAACAACAAGACTGGACCAACAAGCTTGAAGAAGAAGATTTCTTGCTGGTTGCCTGTAAGTATACATTTTTTTAAAATATATATATTCATATATACATAGATGTATATATAGATATATATATCTAAAAGATATATGCTCCATAATCTTCTTCCTTGATAGCTCCAAAAACCTGCAAAAAAATCATCCATGGGGAAGAAAATAGAAGAAAATCTTCCCCAAGGGTTTGGAAGAGAAATGGGAGGAAGAGAGGGAGAAGAAAATGAAAGGAAGGAAAAATTTAGGGGTTGATATTTTCACCCTAACCCTAATTTCCAATTATGGTTAGGGAAAAAGTCAACCCACTTGGCTTTTGAAAGAAATTCATTTCCCTCTCATTTTCTTATGTGGGAATTCTTTTTTGGTTAGCAAATGTATTTTTTTTAGCCTAAAATGAAATTCCTTGGGTGGAAATCAATTATTTTCTTTGAGTAATATTAGTATGGGTTAGAATGAATTTTTTTTTCACGCCCTCTTAACATATAAATTAAAACGTTAAGGAGATGGTTATTTAATTAATTGCATAAAAGCATTAAAATTAAAGATGTGTAACATATAAGCCTATGATAGATTTTCAAACTTTATCCATGAGATCATTGACATGTGAATTTAATTTAAGGAGGAACATTTTAAATAAAATATTTAAATTAGTTAAAATTGTAACCATAAGTATTAGTGAAAACTTAATGACTTTATTAAATCTAAAATTTAATTAATTGCTTGAATGCCATGAAGGACTTTATTACTCGTAAAAAATTTTGTGGCAAAGATTATTTAGTAAGGAGATTATGTTTAATAAATTATAATTAGAATATCATGACCTAGATGAATTGTTATAGTCAACTAGTAATTTTTATTGATTTATTTAATTAAGGTAACCTTTGGAGTACTTGCGTAGAATTTAAATATGGATAAACTTATTTGTTATCTTAAAATTTTCACTCCATGATCATGCCTTTATTATGATATTATTTAAAGATTATGGTCAATCTAGGCTGAAAACAAGGAGTTATCTAGGGTCTAATTAATATTAGTGATTTTATTTAACTGTTATCGCAATAATCAGGCTAGGGTAGTCATGCCAAACTCCCCTAGGCCTGAGAATTTTGTTATTGTGCAAGGGATGATGGTGGGTATGATAACCCCTCACCATATTTTTCCCTCAAGCGAACGTAAAGATTACCACACTAGTGTAACGTGATAACCGCCTATCCCACTTTTAATACTTTATACTTTTAATATTCATATACATCTCAGAGGTTGAAAACCATTAACCTTTAATCAATAATTAATTTAACCCTTTAAAAAAAATGTTGGTGTGTTTTTCTCGTAGAAATATGGGCATGACAATTTGTAACAACACAATGTGTTCACCAATATCAGCTTCTAGACTTATCATGCTATCCATAGCACTTACATCAGGGGTGTTCACTAAGTCTTTAGCTTTATGATTATGCTTCTGTAGTATCAAAAATCTTTGTAGCTCCATGAGTTCCATTTTGATTTGGTTCTCCTCTTTCCTTAACTCATGTTGCACTCCTATTAGGTGCTTCAGCCTTTTATAGTATACCTTGAAAGTATCAGGCTCGGTTGTTACCTTTTTTAGTTTCTCAATCATCTCCTTCTCAACCGATTCATCTTTGGAATTTATATCCTTTGGAAAGTTTGAAATCAAATAAATTTTCTAAAATAATGAAATAATATCTTGCAATTCTTGTTCTACCTCGATAACCAATACAGAAAGTGTTACCTTGTCAAGTGCCACTGATTGAAGTAACTCTTCAATCATTTTGTCTTCCATTTTCTTCCTATGCACTTGCATCAAATATTCACTGGCCTTAATACCTGGTTGATTTATTTGACTTACCATCTCACTCAATTAACTATATACATTACCTTTCTCATTTATATCACCATCGGGTACTATTTCTTGCAGTAACTCTTTGACATTTTCTAGCACATCTATTTTCTGTTTCTTGGCTAATAACGTGTCTTGTGTCTTGTGTCGGTATCACAATAGGTTGGTTCAAATCAACCTTCTCTTTTTCTTCATTCCTCTTCTTTGACTTTTTCATTTCTTGAGATGTCTTCTTTGCATTAGATTGTGCAGTAGTAGTATCCTCAATTTTCTCTTCTCTTTCTTCCTTTATCTCTTCCTTTTTATGTTCCTTTTTCTCTTATTTCTTTTCTTATTGTTTATCATTTTCCTTCTCTTTGGGTTTCTCCTTCTCTGGTTCTTGTTTCTATTGGGGACCTATAGTCTCAATAGGGATCATCGAATCTTGATTCTGACCTTTGGCAAACTCAATTTCTGTAGTGTCCTCGGCATCCTTTTGTGCAGACTCCTTCACCGGTTCGGAAGTCTCCTCTACATTAGTAGGATTTTCATTTGTAGCCTCTAAGATAACCTCACTTGCCTCATGAAAATTTAGTATTTTTTCAATAACAAGATCTACATTCATTAACTTTTCTTTTACTGAACTATCAGCATTCATTTCTTTAGTATACTTTACCTCAGTAGCCATTATATCTTCATCATTTTAAATCTCCTATGCTAGGTTTTTATCTGTTATATCTTCAATTATGACTTCATCTTTATTAATTTTTAAATCAATAGGATTTGACTTCCCTTGTGATTCCTTAATCTCTGTCAGTAGGTCGGGAAAGAAAATATTTCTCCATAATTCATTAGTTTCCTTTTGCACTTCTTCAAGTTCACTGACCATTATTTTCAATGCTCTACCCTTAACTAAAAATCTCTTGGAATATTCATGTAATGCTTCTTTGATTCCTCTTGTTGATAATTTAGGTACAGTAATGGCTAGGGTGATGAACTACAACTGATTGAGAACTTCATTGAAGAACTTCAAGTGATTAGAGGTCACCAAGCACTCAACTATTATGTAAGATAATTGAATCAGTTTTATGTTGTCATTGATGTCAACTAGTTTTGATAGTACTTATCATGGAGTTGCAAACATCTAACACATATGTAGAAGAGAAGAGAAAGATGAAGAACCGAGATATCTACATGGAGAAATATGGATATGACAGATGAGGATAAGGAATACCTTTGGTAACTTATTGATGAGTCTATGACTTCATATTGTTGACTTGATTATGTTGCATTAATCTGTTATGGAGTTGGGAGAAAAATGTTACAAAGCAGTGATATCGGTTAATGAAGCATTCCAATAGACACCGAGTTGTGTAGTGTATACTGAGCATAGTATAAACCAAGCTTGTGTTCACCGATGCATTTCTTTGTTAACCGAGTATAGACAAAAGAACTAAATGATTAGTTTAGCTGATAGAAGTTGATGAGCTGTAAAGTGTATGATCACGAGGTGAAAGATATAGTTTTTTACGAGATCAACGACTAGAAAAATTCAAGGAAGATCTAAAGGATAGATTTGAAACGTGTTACTGACACATCAGTCGTGGAAGGTTTAAGTGGAAAAACCAACGAAGGAGATTAAGAGGCAAAATTTGATGGATGAAAAGAAAATGGTTTACTTGTCTATTTAAGAGACTAGGGTTTCATTATGAAACTCATGCTGAAGGAAAGAATACTATAGAGATATCGCGTGAACAAGCTTCATGCATGCCTGATCAAACTAGTTAAGGAGAACCGAACTACAGAGATTACTGAGCGTCAAAAAGCTATAACCGAGAGATAGTAAGTTACTGAATATTGTTGAAACAGAATTGATATATTGATCAGAGATTTGAATGAGCATAATATAGATCTGTACATCTGCAAATCAAGTTTTATTGTAATCAGATCACCTGTTGTTACAGTTTAACCATTGTAATCAGATAAATCTCTTAACCGAGTAGACTTGAAAGTCTTGTAACGTCATTCATAGAATGCACATTTGTTATCATGTCAACCCCATAGTGAATGTTGGTTGGACAATAACGGTTAGTGTTAAATCCTCTAATAAGGTCACACCTTACAGTGTGTTTTGTAACCTTTAATAGGGTTGGGTCTTCACCGACCTCACTTCAGAAGAGTGAATAATTTTTGGGTTGCTGATCCCAAGTGTTTTTTCCCTTTACAGGGTTTCCACGTTAAATCTCTTGTGCTATGTGTTGATTGTGATGATTGTTGGATATCATACTTTACATGTTGCATATTTGATTTGATCGGTAGTTACTATATATTATTGACTGGTAATCAGTAAAAGCATAGACAGTTTACTATTTTATGTTACTGAGCTACAAAAATTTGTTTAAATTGTTTTTGGATATACATTTTGTATTTGGGACAGTGGATAACGGATTCACCCCCCTCTTAGTTATTCTAACATAGGGATCTTTCCCTCATTTGTTTCTTAGATGTCAAATCATATTTCCATCTTGCATCTATCTTTTGGTAAAACTCATCTGATACTTGATTGGCCATCTCAACTTGAGTAGTTCTAAACTTGTGCAATGTAAACACAATAGTTTCTTCAATATTTTATTTTTCCTCATCACTCCTAGTCTCATATTTAAGATATTTTATCCCAGAATAACCTCCATAATTCTTGATTATTTTAAGAGACTCGTCAGGTTTCTCATTTTAGGTGTCTAGTTTTGCACAACATTGAATTAACTTACTTCTTTAGATTCAATTTCATTGTCTTCTTGTAATTTCAAATTCCTTCTTAGTTTACCAGTAGTCTTCTTTTCTCTCATGTAGGTTCAGTCTTTGATTTTTCTACCTCTTGTTTCTTCTTCTCTTTTGGTGAGGAGGAAGACCTTGTTAATGGTCTTGTACCAATTGTACTAGGGGTTTCCTTTTTCATTCTTAATTTATTCCCTTTAATCTCTGAAGGACCAGCTTCATCTTCTTCAATAGCAACACCTAGGTTCTCTAAAAAAATTACTTATCATTACGTTGTTTTTCCTTAGTGTTTTAGGTATTAGTATACCTATCTTTATTTTGTTCTTTACTTCCTCATATGTGTCATACCGAGTGGCTCTCTTATCAACTGGATTTTCTAATTTAATCCTTCAATTTTCAATGATGCAACATCAATATCTAATTCATAACCAATTGATGGTAACCACATGGTTCTAGGCTCCACAACCTTAACTATACTTTTTTCGGTGTCCAATTCAAAGCATATAGTATCTTTGTATTGTTTCACTAGCTGAGGTGGAATTCTAAACTTTTTATGCATTTTAGTTTGAAATTTTGAAAAATAATCATTCATAATCATGTCAAAGTTATCTATTAAACTTTGAATATACTCACTTATATGGTAAATAATTGGTTTTTCCACACTCCATACTTCATCACCAATTGATGGAAAGAAGTTCTTGTTAGATTACAGAGAGGGGGGTGAATCAATAATCCTTGATTCTCTATACCTTAAAAACTTTTCTCTGATTAACTCGGTCAAGCACAATTCAACATATACCGACAACAGTAAATAAACTTTAACAATAAATAATAACATTCACATAAATTATTCAACACATATAACACTAGTCTTTAACATGGAAAGCCAGCTTTGGGAAAAACTACTATGGAAATTGACACCCACTAAAGAAATACTCTTCTGAAGTATGCTCGGCTAAAAGCCAATCTGGTTAAAGATTACAATACACAGTGTTAAATGTGACCCGGTCAATGGATTTTACTTAGATCTATTAGGACCTTCTCCCTATTAGGAGTGGCATGGTTAAAGGGCTTCAAACACTCTTTAGAATGTTACCTTTTGCAAGGATTTTACAATAACATTGTTAAGTCCACTCAGTTAAGACATTTTTCTATTACAAATGTTAACAAGCAACAATGAATATATTGACCTATAGATTCACAAGTATCTTTACATAATCAAATCCCTTGTGCACTTTCTATCTTCACTTCAATCCTTCACTTTCCACTTGCTTCAACACTTCATCAAATTTTGTCTTTCTTACTCAGAATTCACTTTTTCCTTCTTCACTGCATCAGTCAATGACTTATCAACCCTTCAATTTGTCAGTAATTTGTTCATACAAATTCATCCTTTATATAGACATTGGTTTTCCGCTTAGTCTCCTCTATTACATTTTCCTTTGATTAATCTTAGTTGTCCAATTCATTTCATAAACTTATTCATTGAAACTGGATCTCGGTAAAATGTTTTATCATCACCTCGAAACTTGAACTTTCTTGAAACTTGTTCCTTCTCTTTTTTTTGTTTAGATCTATATACCATAGATCATCACCATGAATTTTCCTAATCATAGATCTCTCCAACTAACTCAAGTCCTTATCATCTTAATCTTCCAACTCATCATAGCATTAAATGGCGTTATGATCCTTGTATTTAATTTATGTTCCTTGCTCAGTGGATCAATCTTAATTTTGGTTAACTTCGCTCGGTGCCTAAAACCTTCATCTCAATTTCTTGAGTTCCTTCACCTTTACCGAAACTTTCCTTCTTTCACCAAATGACCTTTCTTCTCTTACCGAATGACTTTTCATACTTGGTAGATAAACTATTTTGCTTACTGACTTGACTAATCTTCTTTACCATTCATTACTGACTTGATATAATCAAATGTTAGGTAGAAAACAATTATATCAATCATAACCGTAACATTGTCTGATTTGTATCAATTGGCCAATTAAGTTCTTCATCTTCACAATATCTCGTTTCTTCTTCTCCTTAACTCATTCAAATTATATCATACTATGAATGATATGGAAACACAATATAAATCAGATATAAATTGCTTGACATCAATGACAAAATAATAACTAATCTAATCATTCTACAAACTTGTATTCTTCTAATCTTGGTCGGTCTTCATCATCATCACCATCAGTTATAGTAACAATCTCCCTCTTTGGCATTGATGGAAACACACTAATATTTATTGTTCAATTGATGATAGTAACACTTCACTGTCATTCTTTGTCCTTTATTACCTCTGAGCTTTATCTATTTTGTTCATGTTCTCCCTCTATCATTGTTCAATCTTCTCCTTCAATAGATCTTCTTTATTGTCCCTCTTTGACAACTACTTTTCTGATCTTCTCTCTCAATAATCAATT
The DNA here is from genome assembly GCA_027943335.1 of Chamaecyparis obtusa. Classification (NCBI taxonomy): domain Eukaryota; kingdom Viridiplantae; phylum Streptophyta; class Pinopsida; order Cupressales; family Cupressaceae; genus Chamaecyparis; species Chamaecyparis obtusa. The sequence continues at coordinate 213,224 of BSBK01002178.1, read as the reverse complement.
GTATTATTCTCCCTCATAATAATCATTATTAATCATCTCCCTCTATGCAACATTAGTAATATTCTCCCTCTTTGACAACAATGTCAAAGACACATACTCTTGAAAACTTTTCTAAGGTAGTAAATCATACCTCAAATGTATTGATTTCTCTTTGTAGACATAAACATCTTTCACAACTCCAGGTTTCACCCAAAGAGTGAACACTGGTATGAACTCACAAGATAGATATTCTAATGAATACTTGAATTGATGTAGCATGCATCTTGCCTTAGTGAATATTGGATAGGGGAATAACCCCTGACTTACCTCAGATACTCAAAAGCATCCTTTGGTAAATATATAATCTATATGTTCTTTTGAATTCACATACTCCAATATCACATGCTTGTCTTGAACTTTCTCTCTCAAGTTATGATAATTGATAGAAATGTGTTTTGTCTTTGAATGCATCATTGGATTCTTTGATATGTTTATAGCACTAGTATTATCAAAGAAAATTGTAACTGGATCAGTAATCTATTCGTGCATACCTTCAAGTAATTGTTTGATCTACACTATGTTTGAATAATTCATAGATGCAACAACATAATCAGCTTCGACAGTATACTGTGAAATACAACTTTGTTTCTTGCTTAACCATGTCACTAATATTTCTCCTAAAAAGAAATCTTTGTCACTTTTGTTTATTCTATCATCAATGTTTCCAACCCAATCAACATCAGCATACACCTTAAGATCAAAATCACCTCCTTTTTTGTATAGCAGACCAAAATCTTCAATCCCTTTCAAATATCTAAATAGTATTTTTACTGAAAACATGTGTGTCTCCTTTGGATTGGCAGAAAACATTTCCACAATACCAACTGAATGTGCAATATCAGACCTACTGTGTACAACATATTGTAGTTTACCAATCATTGATCGATAAATTTTTTCATTCACTTTATTTGTCTCATCTTCCTTTGACAATTTATAACCAGTAGCCATCAGTGTGCCAACTGGTTTTAACTCTTCCATATTGAATTTCTTTAGGATCTCTTTGATATACTTTGATTGTGTTATGTAGATCTCATCTTTGACTTGTTGAATTTGTAGTCCAATAAATACTTTCATCTCCCCTATCATAGACATCTCAAATACCTTTCTCATTTCTTTGGAAAATGATTTAGACATTGACTCATTTCCACCAAATATAATGTCACCAACAAAAATTTCAGCAATCAAAATCTTATCAGTAATATCACATTTCAAATACAAATTATTGTTGTCACTTGTCCTTTGAAATCCAATCTTAATTAAATATGAGTGTAATCTTTCATACCATGCTCGGGTGCTCGCTTTAAGCCATATAAAACCTTGTGTAGTTTACATACCATATTCTTGTTAGAATTCTCAACAAATCCATCATGTTGTTTAATGTAAACTTCTTTTTCAAGAATTCTATTTAAAAATGCAGATTTAACATCCATCTGATAAACTTTGAATCCTTTATAGACAGCATATGCAAGTAATATTCTTACACCTTCTAATTTAGTATAGGGGAAAATGTCTCACCGTAGTCAATACCATCTTCTTGCGCATACCCTTTACAGACCAATCTTGCTTTATTTCTGATCACATCTCCATTCTCATTGAGTTTATTCCTGAAAATCCACTTTGTTCTTATAACATTCTTGTTCTTGGGTCTTGATACTAGTGACCAAGTTTTCTTCTTTTCAATCTGATCAATTTATTCTTTCATTTCATTAACCCAATCTTCATTTCCAAGTGCATCATTGACTAATCTGTTGGTTCCTGGATAGGATTTTACACTCCATGAGACACCAATATACCTAAGACTGATTATGGGAATGGTCAGTTCCAAATATAGGGAAATTTGTAGGTAACTAGATCAACTATAGGGACGGGACTTCCCTCTTCACTTCTGGCTCTACAAAACCAAGGTGGGTGCACCTAATCCAGTATAATATAACACTTCTTTACAACACCAGGACTGGATTGAACAAAGCAGATAATAGCAAGAAAGTACTAAATGATAACCAGTCATTCATTGACTCTTCATTGCTATGAAATAACTAAGGCCTAAATACATAAAACTAAAAAGATTGAAAGGATTTGATTAAACTTTTGCATAATACAACACATCCCAACTAGACATATATCAAGATAAAGTTTACTTGTTCCACATCAGTGCCTTATCCATTGGGAAAATCATTTAGTACATTGTAGAACACAAAGACTGATTACTATTACTTCACCATAAATCCAAGTCATAAATACAAATACCCAGAACCATAATGCTTGCAGAAATCCTTCTGCAAACCCCATGAATTTGTGTTTCATCTAAAGCATATTTTAATCTGATTGAAACCAGAATTGAAGACAAATAACACATGCATAGATTAACTCCATACAAAGAATCAGAACATTTTAAACCCATAAAACTTGACACAGATGGAGAGAAATGGAACTGAAAACTTGAAATAAGAATGAGGATCTAAGCCTCTGCATACACCTTGCTTGAAGATTCAAAGCCACTTGACACAATATGCAAATGATCTGCAACTTTCTACTTTATTCTGATACAAAATGGACTGAAAAATGTCCTACTCCTTGACTAAAGGTTCAGGATGTAACCTTGTGAACCAGAAAACCAGCAGCCTCTATAAATGGTCTTGGAAATCCATATATAGGATTGCAACAAGCTTAGGACCAGTTAGGGCATTTTTAGGGCAACACAGTCAACCCTAAGACTAGCAAAAATATCTTAGATAAATATGATACAATTTCATTCCAAAACATATCTCTTACAAAATATCTGAATCCTTACCCAAATTTGATCTCAGAATACACAATCCATTACTGCTCTCACCAACTTGGTCGAATCTGATTTTTAATATCACCATTTGATTCCTCACTTTGTGCTGATTCCAAAAACATATAATACTTATATATTTGGGTAAAAAATGAGTCCTAGACATCATTTCTCGTGAGCAACCTGTATTATTTAATTTTTGCATTTATTTATATAATACAAACTATACAAATTTGGATTTTAATATTTGCTGCATATTTGAATTTTGAGGTGGGCCCCATGTGCCACATGGCACCATCCTATTGGTCTGATGATCCACCTCACCACCTTGTCAGACCTGTCAGCACAACTTCTACCACATGGCGCTCTCCGATTGGCTAATCTTGCTAATTGGGCACCCTACTGACAACTCACCTTGGGACATGTGTCGACATGTCACTGAAGTGCCAAGGTAACTGATGTGTATCTCTACATCTCTGAAATAATGATGTCTGCAGAATTGGAACGCATCTCAAGGTGACAGACCAACTGTGCATCCTCTGCTTGGTCATCGGTCCCCCGCCACATGTCACATTCTCATTCGGTCACTTAATCCATCTGGGCGCTTGAATGTACCATTCTACCACATCATCAAAGCTCCATGTGTCATCACGTCGCTAAAGTGCTAGTGTATCTTGCGTGCATCTTTATCTTAGCGCTATAACGATGACCATTAGATGTTGGCACACATCTTGAGGTACCAGACCTACATACTGCTCGAACCGTCAAAATTGTCTTACCTTTTGTGTGGGGCCAGCAAACTACCAAGTCTTCATCTGGCTGGCGCCAACCAAGCACCTCTGTCCATGCGCACACATGAGGAAAGCCTTTGTATACATGTCCATTCTTGGACAACATATCATTGTGTTTATCTCCTTTTAAATAACTTGTATTCTCCCCGCACAGGCAATGTGGGACAAATCATCTCTAAGTTTAATAGATTTTTTCTCAAAATTTACCATCTCATGACAAGCACCCAGCTAGGCCCACACGAACTCGAGAAGCCCACCTCCAGCCTTCCTTCTTTCTCACTTTACTATCTAGCTGAGTGCTATTGGTTTTAAATATTTGTCTGGTACTAATTCTGGCAAATGTGGGATTTAAACATCATACAACATCCCTACATTTCCCTCCAAACGCATAACATCTCCATCCTTTGGCACATGTGTAGGGAGGCTTGAGACACCCTATTGCCCAATACATTTCCCTCATGGCCTACAAACAAACATCAAATGGGGGGGCATATGTTTGGGTCAAAACCCCACACAAGTTGCCCTATGCAAGCATCCTAGGAACCCATGCAAGCACCAATGTTGCATGTATTTCCTCTTGGTCTTGTGTGTGGGTAGCATCAATGGTGCATATGCACATCAGTTCCACACTTGACCTCTGGTATACATAATCCCTTTCTCCCACACACCAAAGAGGGAGGAATAGCGTGAGGGAAGCCCAGTGCTACCTCTGGAAAACTCACGCAAACTCAAAATTCTTCCTTACAAAACAAGCTCCCAACTATGAAATATCACCTTTATAATGCTCACTAAAACCTCTAGCATAATGAATGTTGGAGCACAAGCCATCAATGCCCATGCCATCCATTAAATCTAACATAAGAAGTTGAAAACCATGCTCATTAAACACGCTTGTCCAACCAGATTGTAGAAGCTGTTTGAATTCTCACAAAAACAAACACTTTGATTGTGGAATTGATTATTCAAACAATGGTTTGCAACAAGATGAATAAACATTATCATGTTTCGACTAGTGGTCACTTGAATATCCTTGCCACCCGCCAAAAGCTCCTCCTCTGTTTCAACGTATACAACAGCCTAAAAAGAGGCACGTACATCCCCCTTTGTTTTATTTTGGCCTAGCCACCAAACACACACACACCACATAGTAACTTCATCTATTGTACATTCAGGTAATGGCTGCAAGGAGATTTTATCAAATGGATCTTTATAATCAACACTGCTAGTGCAACACGCTCCAAGGAGAAACAACTCAACAGGAGTAGCGAACATTCAAAGATACTATATTATTTTGATAAAAAGACCAAGCCTAGTAGTGTACTCCCTTTAGAATGATGAGGCACACTAGACCCCAAGCGGGTCTAGCCTAAAAAAATTTTGAATTCAAACAACCGGCCTCAAAAACAATCTAGAACAACTGGCGCCTGCGAACGGATCCGACCCAGATAATCAAATACTCAAAAAAACTTCAATTTTTATCATTTCATCAGATGCCAAATTTTTAATAAAAGACCTCCAGTCGCGCTATTAAAACGCCAATCAAAACATATCACTAGATGTTGAAACTTGGCAGACACGAACCCTCTGATATAGATAACAACCCTGTCAAACGGCTTTGCCTAAAGATGAATGAGGTAAGAAATTTTAAAACTTGAAATCGCTTGTTCAGAATTGCTGACAAACACAGACTGAAAATCACTGTCGACTGTCTCGGAAAGAGACGGATGAAAAATAACAAACAACGAGTTGAAGGCACGCCACTGAATCTGGAAGAAACCTCATATACAAAGAATGAAACAAACCAACTTCCAACTAGATACGATCATGGAAAAAAGCTACGAATTTTTGAAAATGGTTACTTTACAGAATTATTCCATCCGCACTTTGCGTCATCTTTTGAACACCTCTTGTCTGATCTTGCAAATCGATCAAATGAAAACTTCATGGCTCAAAACCCTAGGTAGATGATCTTTCTTACACATAGAAAACAAGAGTATAATTAGACTCCCAAAGTGATCAACTGATTATCAATTATTAATCCCTTAAAACAGCCACTTAGAACATTCTGAACCAAAAATAATTAGATTGGTAGAAATTGCGTTTGGAATTGATCGAGCAAAGTGATCAATCGGATTCGTCATGATCCAAAACTTATCAGGGAGCATCACTTCCATGTCTACAATATTAAACATCATTCAATTATGTTTGACCTTGAGCTTGGTGCAAATGGCAAGGCCCTAAAGTAGCCACTCAGAAAACTAAACTGTGCACTCCTAGAGAAACTTAGAAATCTACAAACAGAATGGCTTCAAAAAACATGTCAAAATGGCACATGGGGGGCTGAAAATTGGTGTGGTACTTCTTTCTCATACCTATAGCATGATTCCACAACCCACATGTCATAACCATTAACCAAGCATCAGATGAAAACCTCTGAAGTAGGCTATTTAGTTAAAACCGAACAGGATGCAAAGTGCAGATTTGCAGAAAGCCCCTCAAATGGGTATCTCTGAAACTTATCGGATTTGAATTTTGGAAGTTGTGACCAACTTTATATGCCAAATGAAATATGAGGAACAAATGTCCCAAGCACTATGCCATGAAATTCAACAGGTCCATCTTTATGTGCACTTGAAACTAGGTCCTTTTAAATTGTTCTTTTGAAGCACTGAACTTTGCCATAGGAAAATTCTCTGATTAAGGGATCAAAACTATCTGGATTTTTTAGAGTACCAAAAATGGCTCTATTTGGGGATGCGTTCCCCTTGCGGGCATGCAGAGAATTCATGAATCTTTGGTACAGTAGACCACTCAAAAATGAAAACCGCCCTCTTTCTCTTTCTCAAAACAGGGAACCTTACTAAAAGAAACACACCACACAACTGAAATAAAGCAACTATACAATATATACATTACCTGCAAAAGGCTCAAAGCCTCAAAACTAGAACCACTTCTTACCTCTATCAAACATATGATTCTCATCCATATATGTGACCAACCGCTTAAAAAACTTTGGACAAACATGCCACCAACATATATGAATGAACTTGAGCCGGAAAGTAATCCTGTACTTGCCGCAACCCAAACTTTTCCGATCACAACCAACCTCATGTTCGCATTCCAAAAAATACAGAGGATTCTTTATCTCACATTGATGTTGATTGGATGTATAAAACTTTTCTAGTAATGCCTCAAAATATACACTACAATGATAATCTTGCATTACTAAAACCTCACATAACTGAGAAGAAACTGGATCTTCAGACTTATCCTTGTGAGATACCTCAGCCATTGAATAACTTGGTTCATTAGTTTGTGAAGAAGCAATGTTGTCAGTTACAAGATCGGTTTGCAAACTAATGGAAATCATTTCCTCATAAGATGACTAAAAACCAACACTCTCCTCACAACATCTATCAATGTCTTGGACACATGAATCTGGATGATCAAACAATGTTTCTTCTAAAACTTGTAGAGCTAAGAGATCACATTAAGATTTGTTACTTTCCTCAGTACTCTGACTTACACAATAATCAGTGACACTAAGCTCATCAAAATCTAAACCTATACCAACATATGAATCTTCATACTCACCGTACATGGAATTATTATCTTCCTCACACTCATATGCATGATTATCTTGCAAAGTATCTAATCCAGTTGTATACTAAGGAAAGTATCTTCATAGAATTAGTATTGACAATAATTGAAATAGAAACTAAATAAACCACAATAGAGCAACTATTTAGCAAATAATGATCAATTGAGCATCCTATGGCTCTATAACTAAGAATGTTAATGAATAGCTTTCAGCAAGCTTCCATTAATGGCAGTCCTAAAATGAGAATGATAAAAATAAACAAGCTAATGCTAACAATTATCAAATTAAATGCTAATTGTGCTCTCAAATGCCTTTCTAAGCTCAAATTGCAAGAGGTTCAATGCAATTCTCAGATGTATCGTTGATAATTATGAAAGATTTAGGTTTTCCTTTTATAGATTTTCTAATGGTAGGGGGTGTAGTTGTATTTGATCATGATTAAACCTTGGTTGAGTCATTGGTTCCACCCTTTGAAGACAATGCAAATTTTGTGTCCTCAAAGCTTGGGACAAGTAGACAAGATCAATGGTCAAGATTCTCTTTCACTTTGAGTGAGTGAGATTGAATTAGGCTTGATCCATGTGAATGTCTTTCCTCAAATCTCATTGGTTTCCCGGATTTCCTCTCCTTTTGGGTTGTTGAGAGTAATTAAGATTTATTAATTGATTTAATTGATTTATTTTAGCCATGTACCCCTTGAATGGGTTGAATTTAATTTAATCCAAGACTATACAATTATTTGATTTAATTGTAGTTTGATTTGATTGCATTTGATTAAAACACTCTCAATTTTGATTGATCTTGATTTAAGACTTGATTTTAATTCTGATTGGCTAATTATGCATTGTGATTCAATTACTTCAATTTTGTCCTTGATTTGAGTTGATTTATCATTTAATTGTCTTGGTCCATTTTTAGGTGATTACAAATGCCCCTCTTTGAGTTGACGTGTGAAGCATGTCGATTCAAAGAATACTCTGATCTTGTTTGATGATAGGTCCAGATTCATTGATGGTCGATCCTTGATGTCCATTTGATACGAGATCAATGCAGTTCTCAATTGATTTAATACTCTTGATGTAATTATGATGATCGTTCTGATATGATGTTTGATTCTGATGATCATTCTGATGATGAATCCTTGATACGATGTTTGATTCTGATGCAATGCCCCATTCGATTGATGTACGAAAAATTTTCTAATAAAAGCTTTCACTTTGATTTGATGATTGGTCTCTTGATTGTCAATGATGATCTTGTTGTTGATTATCCGATGGTATGCCCCCTCGAGAAATGAATTGAAATGATTTTGGATGATTTAGTTGAGATTGGGAAATTTTGATTTGTTTCCCGATATAGAAATTTGAAAATGTCTCGATCATGAGAGAATTTTATGAGAAAAGATTTGATTAATAAGATGTTGATGATGCTCCAGATAAGTTGATAATGGTTTGGTATCATTTGATGTCAGTCAGAATTACTTGGTTGATGTTGATGTCAATTTGATAGGATAAATTGATGGGCTGATATTTCACTCTCAAGATCTAGAGAGACAAAACAATGATTTTCCTTCCTCACGATATAGAGTTAGGAGATTTGATGTGCTCAAGATGAGAAAATGGATGATAGGATAACTTGATTGACATTAGATGATCAATTGGATGATTTGACTGATTGATATATGATATGTCATGATATGACTAGATCTTTTGATGATACGAGGTTGATTGGATTTTCTCATGATGCAAAATTAAAGATTGATAGAGGAGAAGGTGATGAACAGGATTAGGTTGCCCCTATTTGATTAGCATGATTGATTTTTGATGATATCCTTGATGAAGCATGAATCATTTTGATGGATCAAACATTTGAATATGTACTTGATGACATTGATGTACCTTTGATGATCAGATTAAACATTATTTTTGATGATGGATACTTCAAGCATTGATAATGTTGATCAGGACTTTTATTATGTACCATTGATGATATCATGGACCATTTGATGTATCTTGATTTGGTCTTTTGATGATGATAACTCCACCCCCTTTAGCTTTCCTCTTGCAAATTAGTTTTTGAGCTAAGAAAGGCAAATACATTAAATGCATTTAATCTAAGATGTATGTAGCTAACTGTCATTATTCAAAATTTGGAAGCTTATTTTCATCATCGAGCTTTTGGAACATAAAATTGGTACAACCCGCACTGGTTCAACCATGATTATATGCATATCTTTTTCTTCGGATTTTAATATTGCAAGTAAACAGACAAAGAATTGATCCCTTTCATATACAAATGTCCTCAATGATTCTTTGATGATCATGTCATTAGACGGACTCACATACTGTTATGAATCAACCTGACAAGCACTCAAGTAGCAATCAAGAAAATATCATGTCTTCATCATTTCTCATCTAGTCAAACATCATCGATTTGCTAAAAGACATGATTTCACCAATCAAGTAATCACTTTGATCATTTTTTCTTTTGTTTGTAGATCCATATTTCAAAAACTTTATCCACTTTAATCCTTATTGATCTGATTTGGTTAAGCTTTTTAGATTTTGATTTCATTTGTCAAATTTTGTTGTTTAGATCAAGTATTTGGATTTTTTAAATGTGATATAAATCAATAAGTTCAAGTGTAGCAATTTTTGATTTTGATGCAATGATTTTGAGCCAACTTGTGTCTATTTTGATAAGCTCATTGAACTTGGATTGATGCCCCTAGTTTGATTTAGCAAAGATCATGCTTTGTTGGACATTGCAACTTTTGAGTGTTTACTTAAGATTTGCAACTTTTTGATTTTTTGATTTTTTTGGCTTTTTAGAAGATTTTTTATGTTTTTGGATTTTTAGAGATTTTTTTTGGGGGGGGGGGATTTTTAGAGATTTTAGATATTTTTGGATTTTTAGAGATTTTTTATTTTTTTGAATTTTTTTTTTTGGATTTTTAGAGATTACTAGTTCTCAAACAAGATCACATTGAATTTGATCCCAATGTCTAGCAAGGTATAGGACATGAAAGATGGATTTGCGAATTGATGGATGTTGGATGAATAGGCCATGATGGATGAAGCAAGTGTGTTACCCATATGACCATCTCCTCAAGATTATCCAAGCTAGGGAAAAATAATATCTCAATATAGGCCAATGATGTGGTGTTGGATAGCATTTGGAATAATGACCTGGTGTCATGATAATGGTCCAAAGGAGTGGACATATCAAGAGACTTTTTCTAACATTTTTTTTTCATTTCTTTTATTTCTCATTTGGATCAAGATCAAGGGATCAATGTGGGTAGGATCACACAATCATGATAAAGGGGTGGTGAAGACTATGAGTGAATGGTTTGGGATTATGGGAAGGCTTCTTAGGAATAATGAAGGTGTCTTTAGAATCAACAAGATCATGATAAAGTAGCGTGAGCGTAACAAGTGAATAGGTTGATGGATAGAATAACTAATGTCAAGATACTTAATGCTCATGGATATGTTCAACCTTGTCAAGATCAAAGGTGAAAAATGAAGTTCGGATGCAAGTGAGATAAATGGTAGAAAGATGGAGGATATGATGGATGAAACTTGCCCCCAAGTGTAGAATGCAAGAGAGAGGAATTATGCATGATGCCTGTTTGCCAGGTTTTCATCATGGTACTTGTCCAAGATGCCACAAAAAATAGTTTTTTCCATAGGATGGATTTCTTTTCTTTTCTTCATTTCTTTTCTTTTTCTTTTTTTTTTTCTTTTCTTTTTTCTTTTTTCCTCTTTTTTGGATGGACTCAAGCCTCATGCTCTTTGTATACTCCTTGAAAAGGTATGATACGAAAAGCCAAGGCTGCTGAAAGGTATGCTCAAAGATGTTAATAGGGTGATGGAAAGGTGATATGGTGGATAAGGTAGAGGGTGACTAAAGATTTATGCAATGGATTGGATAATGGAAATGGAAGGATAATGAATGAGAGGATAATAAGTCTTTCTATGTGTGGGCATGAAAAATGGAATGGAAGGATAATGAATAGGAGGATAAGAAGTATTATCAAGATCAACATTGATACAAACCTTGAAGGGTAGTGGAATAATGAAGGAAAAATGGGTGGAATAGCTTGGGATTTCGAAGTAAGAGAGGATATGGATCTTGGGACACAAGGACTCAAAATGGATGGATGAGATGGAATGCGTTTGGGAGAATGTGGGGTGGAAGCCTTTGGAAGCTTAAATGTCAACTTTGATTTCTCCTTCGTGTGTAAGTCCTTCAAAAGTGACTTGGGAATCCACACTTTCTTTGATTTTTCTTTCCTTTTGGATGCTTTAGAATGCATTTCTTCAATGAAGGATTTAGGAACCCACATTTTCTTTGATTTTTCTTTTTGCATGATGGACCTTTGTGGTCTCTTGAATATTTATTTTTTTCTTTCATTCACATGTCGATTAGATGGGACATGGTGCTCTTCATACATAAGTGGATTCTTGGTTTTCTGATTTTTATGTTCCACATCCAAACCTCTTCCAAAAGACTTGGGATTGGTAGATGAATAAGGTTGATATAGATGGTTCATATGGATGGGTTCATAGGGATGGGTGTTTGGTTTCTCAAGTATGTATGTCTTTGTTGATCTTCATAGGATATAGGGTAAGGGGATGGTTGGATAGTGATGGTAGGAAAGGTTGATGGAGGAATGTAAGGGCCCAATATGGATGGAAGATATGAAGGTTTCAACTTAGGGATATAGGGACCAAGGATGGATTTGGAAGATGTAGAAGGAATTGTAATACCCCAAAAATGGGCTATAAGTTTATTAATCTCCTACATCAACAATTCAAATGAAATCGACATCAAAGTCCTAATCTAAGGCACATCTAAACATCATCGAATCATAATTAATTATCTTAAATTCTGCATCGAGAAATATTCCTAGTAATATTCCTAATCATCATAATTATCTTTAATTTTATAATTATTTGGCAATAAATCACATTTATCCTAAAATTTGATTAATTAAATATTTTGCATATTTAATTAATTAGATTTAATATCTTGCCACTTAATTGTTTAATTAAATTTAATTTTATCTATTATTAATTATATTATTTAAATTTTGACAATAAATCCAAAATCTTATGAATAATTGATTAAATTCTTATTTAATTAATTAAAGCAAGTTGTCATTATTTAATAATATAGTTTTTAATAAAAGTTTGATTAAATAATTGATTAACCCATAAATTAATTATTTTATTTCAAAAATCAGTTAAGTTGAAAATCACTTTATTATTAAATTAATTCATAATTAAAACATGCACAATCATAAAAGCAGACAACTGTCAATTATCAATTAAAGCTAAACTCTATTTTGAGTTAAAGCTTAGCTTTTGCATGTTTTTGTGACTTGATTATCTGTTATTATCAAATAACTCAAAAATCAAGCTGAGTTATTTGAGTGATTTATGGTTTTTATCCATGCACCTCCAAAACCTTGGATTTCTATAAAAACAAGGCTCATCTCTTCATAATTCATCTCTCAATCATCTCTCAAATTTGCATCCAAGCATCTCATATTTTTGCACAATCACGCTGGAGAATTGGAGGCTGAGGAATCAACTTGCAAATTCAAAGCTTTGTGAGATCAATTTCAATTGCATAGCTTTTATATCTTAGCATAGAATTTCATAGTTTTCATATCATTGTTAGAATCTTCATTGTTAGATCATTTAGCATCCATAGCATATCAGTTTATCATTCTTATTGCATATAAAATATCAAAAATATAGATTAATTGCATTCAATTTCATATCCATCTTTTGCATTCAAATCTTTCATTTAGGTTTCATCTAGGTCACTGATCTCAATTACAATCTAAGAACATCAATCTCGCACCTATTAGAAGGCAGTGAATCGCTTGGTTAGATAGTTTTCAATTTTGCACAATTTTGATTATCACTAACCTCTAATGTTTTACTAAGTGTTGTGTCTATAGATTAGGTACAATTTTCACACACACATTTCTGGCGCCCACCGTGGGGCCACCCACCTTTGCATGCTGGTTTTGATTTTTTTGGGAGCTAAAACCCCAAAGTTTCAAAGATTTAATTTTATCTCCCAAACGGCTTGAATTTTTGGTCTGAAATTTCTTTTGCAGGTTGGTGACATATCAAAAAAGCTACAATAAAAAATTTAGAATTTTTTGAGATGTTTTGAATTTTTAATAATTTTTTCTTCAAATTTTGGAAAAAATTAATATCTAACGCAAATCAGCATATTTTTCAAAAAAATTTATATTTTCGGAAAGCTCTTTAAATTCTACAGGGGGTCCATTCTTTTTGTTTTAAATTTGGACATGATATAATAGCTCAAATAGTCAATTTATAAAAACTGGTCTGTTTTGATAAAACGGGTCTCTAGGGCACAAATGAAGAGATTTTTCTAAAAATTTTGCATTTTTGGAAAGATCTCTATTTTTTAGTAGGGGTCTCTATTCTGAATTTCTATTTTTGTGGCCCAAATCATATCAAAAAAATTAGATCTTGTTGACTAGGTCAAATGCAACAAAAAAAATAAAGTTTTGTGATGGGTATGCACTTATTTTTTTTACATGGTTCAATGAATGATATGAGTTGTCATTTGGGTTAATTGTTGGTTATTATTACTGATAATAATTGATTTTTAGAGCTAACCCTATAGTTTTCATAAGTTGAATATATTTTGCATATCTTGTTTGCTTGTTTGCTTGTTGGAGAGTTCGTCACTTGCTTGCATGGAAAAGCTCAACAAAAATTGCTAAAAATCAAGTAAAATCTACTAAGCGCGTTGCGAGGATCCTAGGTATTCTCCTTCATCTAATAATATTTTTATTTGGGACTTAAAATAAATCTCCTATGTGTCAAGCTTGTGTGCATCTTTTCATGCTTTTGATCTATTTCTACACACTTGCATAATTGATACTAGGTTGTGAACCCTTAAGGATTCATTAAGTAGTCTTAGAATACTTATGATTGATCTTGATTATTATCTTGGGTTATTGGACTCGCTAATCTGCCGGCCCCTTATTTCTGCCCCGTGGTTGCAATCTCAGCGCCATAAAGGGGAGGGGTCAACAGGACAGAAGCGTTAAGTTTTCCACTTGGCAACCCTTTTGTGCTTTTAGGAACTCACTTGTTTTCTAAGTTGGGGACTCATTTTCAGCTTCTGTGAGGTATTAAGTGTTCCACCTTGTGGACTCATCTCATATTCGCTTTAAGCGTTAAGTGTTCCTCTTTCTACTTTTTGAGTACTTTTGGTAGATTTGCTTTCGGGAATATATCTGTGCTCACATAGTAATTAGGCCCTATGAACACTATTTGTGATTCTTGAGAAATTGGATTCCTAGCGAAATCCTTCCTTGATGATGGAATCCTTGTAGGTAGGGAGGATACATAGTGTGTTTCACATTCAACTTGGTTAGTGAGTCTTCTTTTATTGATCGACACATTCTCTCTCTGGAGAGGTTGATAGATCACGTGGGGTTGATATCACGAGCTTTGGTGAATCAGAATTGGTTAGTGTGTCTTCTCTTATTGATTGATACATTCTCTCCCCAGAGAGGTTGATAGATCATGTGGAGTTGATATCACAAACCTTGGTGGAACCAAACTTTGTCTTAGCGTGTCGAATTAATCTGCTTGCTTTTTTTGGGTTAAAAGTGAAGAGGTGTCAAAACCTTGAATCTGGAGCCAAGTCCCCTTGTGGTATAAATCTGTGAGTCACCTTTAGAGAGGGTTAACCGTAGCGGACAATCCCTTCACAGGGCAAACTGCATTGACAGAACCTCAAGCGGTAATAGCCATTTTTACCATGGTAGAGACAGCCGCTATATAAATGTCCTTGTGGAAGAAATCTCCACGGGTATGGTTCATTGTTGGGTTGTCAGATCTCCCTAGCAGCTCTTGAAGATTAAGTTCTCGGACTGTGTCAAAACCCTGGTGCACCGGGATTGGAGTTCACCCCTTTGAATCATAAAAGTTGCAGAGTCAAACCATTACTAAAAACCCTAGAGAGGCCAATTTTTCACTTTCACGTATATGTGTGTTATTGCAAAACTTTTCAGAACATACACAATTAGTACTCTCAGGGATTAGCACAATTTGGTCACTTGATTGTTCATGCGCAAGGTTGCTTTTGCCCTTGTTCATTGTTTTCAGACGTGCTTGGAATCACTTGCTTGTTGTTATGCGTGCTTGTTTATCTACTTGGCTATTAAAAATGATCAAATCTGGTATAACCTTCAAAATTTGGATAGTACAATTTCCAAACAATCTAGAACTGAAGATCTTAAATTTTGCAAAAATTGACGTAAATTCTTTCTAGAGTCAAAAGTCATTTCAGAAAGTCAAAAGTCATACGAGTTTTGTCAAGTGTCATTTCATTATTGCCCATCTGTCGTACGATTGAGAACCCAGTGTCGTACGAGTTTTCAAACCAGCAAATTCAAGAAAGTCAAAATCCTGTTAGCAACTGTCGTATGATATTTACAACTATCATTTCATTGCTACCCAACTGTCATATGAGTTTAACAACTATCGTTTCATTGCTACCCAACTATCATACGAGTTTACCAACTGTCGTTTCATAGACTACCCAGTGTCCTACGAGTCTGTAGAGTGTCGTTTGGTAAAATTTGAGAGAGTTGTCAGAAATTGTCAAATTGCAAGATATCCAATGTTTCCAGCCTAGTTCCAGAATCTGTCAAAAATATCATTGTGTTAGGAACAGAGCAGTAGCTATTGAGCATTGTACCATTTTTTGAGTTTGATCTTTTGAATCCGATCTAGTCTTCTGTTTGATCAATTTGAGTCCTTTTTATCTCATGTCAAAACCTTGTCATAACTATCAATCTTCAATCAATCTTCAAAAATAGACTAAGTGTTGAGAACTCATGTCCGTTATCTTTTGGGTGATCGATCCCATACATCCAGGGCACAGTTTCTTTCACCCACATCTCATCAGATCTTCAAAACTATCATAATCTTGACAAGGTTGCGCCATCTGATTTTCTCGAATCAAATTGTTCTTCAGTTGTCTTCGTCCTTTTCTTCTGTTTCATTCAAAGTTAATGGTGGAGACCAGAGCTTCTTCACATAAGAAATCAGAAGAAACATCTCAGAACTTACTTTTGACCAATACCTCATGTCCAACTCTTGAACAACTCATCAAGTCAGGTATCTACGAAGACGACGGTCTTGGTAACTTTCGATTGAAAACTGGTTACATACATCCTTTATCAACTCATAGAGGTAACTAGAAAACTCCTCCTCAATCTATTCCAGGGAGCCCAAAAACTCCTACCATGTCTCAAGCAGGGACAAACCATGGTTCTCTAGGAGGAGGGTCCCAAGGACACCATTCTCAACATAATGCTGACCAAGAACCTACCCCCCTCTGAAATCCATCGATGTCAGAATGACGATGAATTCAAGAGAATGATGAGGCATTTCTTGAAAGTGGATAGAGAGGCATACTTTTTACAATTAGCCCAGGAAGGGGCTAAGCTTCCTCCCAACTTTAACGTTGATGATATAATCACACATGAGGAAGAAACTCCACTCACAGCTATGACAAAATAGATGCATGCTATACAAGTCAAATTTAACAATCTTAAGAAGGAGAAGGAACCCAAGGAGTTCTCCATGGAGGCCCTATGTCCTTTCCCGTTCGAAAAAAACTTGTATATGCCACCATTCCCAAAAAGAGTGGAGATACCAAAGTATGACAAATATGACAGACACTCTGATCCTCAAGATCATGTCAAAGAGTTCTGTATGCAATCCATGGAATTCATGCATGAACTGACTTATCTAATGCATCTTTTTCCTAGATCCTTGGGAGGAGCATCCATTCAGTGGTTTTCAAGATTACCTTCTACGATCAAAACTTTTGAGGAATTGATTAAATTGTTTTATCAACAATATTCCTACAATATTCAACATCCGATTACCATGATCGATATCTGTAACCTCAAGCAATATCCAGGGGAATCATTCCTAACTTTTCTCAAGAGGTGGCGAAAGAAGTTTTCTCTATATGCTAGACCAATTCCCGAAATGGAGAAACTTGAAATCTTTATCAATAACCTTGTTCCAGAGCTCAACTATCCATTACAAATGCAAGATCATGTATCTTTTGATAAAATGGTGGATAATGCAATCAAGATTGAGAAAGTACTTGTCAAGAAATGAGAAATCACACTTCAAAAGGACAAGTCTAAATCTGGATCTAGCTCAAAAGATAAAAACAAGAGCTGGAATAGAAACAAAGGTATCATCTCTGATGGTGTTGTTGACACTATCCATACCCCATCAAAGGCACCGGCCTACAATCTCACCCTTGCCACCAAAGCCATTGAAGCTTCAGAGCAAAAATCTGCTGAACCATCTCCAAAGAAGCCATTCAAACGATGGGATAATAAATGAAAGTTTACTCCCATGGGAGAATCTTTGGAATCTACCCTGATAACCCTGATAGTTGATAACATGATCTCTTTACCACCAATCTGAAACCCTGATCCGGATCCAAAACCATATTGGTGGAAAGATAATGAATACTGTGCTTTCCATCGGACTAAAGGCCACAGAACTAATGGATGCTTCCACTTGAAGCATACCATTCAAGACTTGATAGATCAAGGGGACATCATGATTGATAATCCTACCAGCAATAATGATCACATAGCATTTACAGAACCGTTTCCACAACATGGCAAGGGAGTTTCCACTTCTCAGCCTAACATGGGGGCAAAATTCAACTATGCCTACCCTGGAAACAATGTTGTCATCAATATGGTTGAACCATGTCTCTTTGAGAGCTGCAATGTCATCACGATTGTACGAAGAGACAAAAATCATTCCTTAGCTAATGCGGTTACTAGATCACAAGCTCAGACTCATCTGAAAGGACAAACACCAAGTTCATCTAATGTCCCTAAGATACCTTTCAATCTCACATCTGCTTCTAAACATAAGGTTGCCTCAAAATCTTCCAATCCAAAGGATACAAGACCTACATCTTACAGCATCATCCAACAACTCCAGCATACCAATGCCAAAATCTCTATGTTTGAGTTACTTTGAATATCTCTAGCTCACAGAGATATCCTAGACAAAGCTTTGCTCGGCTCTAATGTTCCTGATGATCTAGATCTAGACAGGTTCCAGACTATGGTTGGTCATCTAACATCTCTACAATATATCTCCTTTTCAGAGGAAGATGACAACTCCCTAAGTCACCCACATAATCAGCCCTTCAACATAGAAGTCTTGATCCAGAACCGTCGAGTCAAACGTGTGTTGATAGATGGGGGCGCAGGCCTCAACATTTGTTCTTACAGCTTAATCACACAGTTGGGATTCTCAGAGATGGCTATTGATCCTCGAAAGAAGATCACCATAAAAGCCTATGACGAACAAGAAAGAGCTTCTAAAGGCACCATTGTCTTACCCATCCGAGTGGGTCCAGTCATCAAAGATACCACATGTCAGGTGCTTGATCTACCATTGGCTTACAATATCCTTCTAGAGAGACCCTGGATCTATGAAATGCAAGCCATCCCTTCTACATACCATCAATGCTTGAAATTTCCCTATGAAGGAGTAGAAGTTACTATCCCAGCAGATCTAAGTACAACTTGCAATACATTGAAGGAAAGTGCCTATAAGCTTGTTCCCAATAACAGAGAATCTTCCATCAAGCAGCTAAATGTTGCTTCCACATCTAAGATGGAAGACATTGCTAAAGAGATCAATATCAAAGAAAATGGGATGGGAGAATACACTATAGAGCCAGTCTTGTCTTTGACTTCTCTCCCAATCTCCCCTAAGTCATATGGACAATCCTTGAAGTAGTCTAAATCAGAACCTAAGGAACCTACGGAAGCATACAAAAGAAATTTTGTGGCGGAGCAAGTATCCAAACAAGACTTTGAAGAGGATGAAGCTATGCTAGCATGGCTATATAAAGAGGATTCTGAATCTAAAATTGTTCAACCTAGTGAATCTATAGCACCTACAATCCCTTCTAATTCATATGGTCTAGGAAACAAATTGATAGCCAAGATGGGATACTCCGGTCAAGGACCTCTAGGAATCAGAGGAAAGGGTCTTGTGACACCCATTTCACATATTGGTAGAGCCAACAAAGATACTAGTGGCTTAGGCTTTAAGAAGAAACCCTATCATCTCAAAGGTGGTTGTTCTCATGTCATAGAACAAATTGCACCAGGAGAACCCCTTCTCAAGAAAGAAGAAATAGAACCCTCTAATGATGATTCAGATAGCTCTGAGCTTATCCCCTATGAAAAATTGCCTAAAGAGATCAAAGATCTTCTTGATGATAAAGATGATCCTATCAGAAGAATTAATGTAGTAGAAACACAAGCACCTATTGTAGCGCAAGAGATGGTTACACCACAAGAACCAGCCAATCTCGAAGGCGATCAAACTAATCAAGAAGAAGGGGGTAGTTATTCTGACACTGATTCCCATGAATATGAATTCAAGTCAGAGACTGAGGGTAATCCTTCTTGGGGTATTCATCCTAATTTCACACATTTTCTAAGATTTCCTAGAGATCCTGACTCAGAAGCTAAGTCAAATGACTATGAATGGGGTGCCATTCTAGAAGAAGATGAGCTTATAACAAAGAAATATATTGATTTTATTCACCAATATGTATCTCAACCCAATGTAGGTCTAGAGTGAAACAATGAACTTAACATGTCTGATCCACCTATGGCTGAAGAGGACTCCCATGATGATGTTGAGCCTATTCATGAATTGAACATTTTGAGCTGTAATATCACCTTTGAACTTGAGCATCAGGTTAGGACCAATGATGACATATCCATGACTGTGAACACCATATCCCAAGCCTTTCCCGCTTTGACTATCCAATGCCCTGATCTTATCGACCAAACTTCCACAAACCCAAACCATGGTATTTATACCTTCTCGAATGACCATGCCCTTGCCTACTACCTCAATGAAGTTGAGCCTATGAGTACTTCCATCAATGAACCAAGCATCGGCATGACTGAGTCGGACATCAAATATCTTAGTCAAAAAATAAGAGTAAAAAGAAAAAGAAAAAGAGTTCTGAGGGTGAAAACCACTTTGTGGCAGTCTCAGAACCGACAAAAGTAAAAGGAAAAGATGTATCTGAAGGTGAAAACCTCTCTGAGGTGCCTAAGGATGAGATATTTGATGTCCTTCCGAGTCATTTACAAGATAGATCTCCAGTTCTGATTGAGCCCACTCAATCCATCAATTTGGGTACAACAGAGGAACCACAATTGGTACATGTAGCACAATCTCTATCAGAAGAAGAGAAACAGAAATTCACTACATTCTTATCAGACAAAAAGATCAACTTTGCATGGAAATATTCAGATATGCCAGGATTGGATCCCAATCTCATTATGCACCATCTATCCATTGCTCCTGGAGTAAAACCAATCAAACAAAAATTGAGAAAGATGCATCCTCATGTTGCACTCTTAGTCAAAGCAGAACTAGAAAAACTCCTAAAAGCTCGATTCATCCATGTCATAGACTATGCTGAGTGGATCTCTAACATTGTACCTATTTCAAAACTAGATGGTTCTATCAGAGTGTGCACGGAATTTAGAGATGTGAACAGAGCATGCCCTAAGGATGATTTTCCACTGCCTAACATTGATATGATAGTGGACATGATTGCAGGCTATGAAATGTATTCCTTAATGGATGGCTTTTTTGGGTACAACCAAATCAAAATTGCTCCAGAAGATCAACAGAAAATAGCTTTCACATGTGCGTGGGGAACCTTCTGTTGGAATGTTATGCCATTCGGACTCAAAAATGTTGGAGCTACATATCAAAGAGCAATGACATCTATTTTTCATGATATGATGCATAAAACAATGGAGGATTACGTGGATGATACCTTGGCAAAATCCATGATTAGAACTGAACATCTAACAGACCTGAGCATGATCCTAGATAGAATGGAACAGTTTAGTCTCCGACTAAATCCTAAGAAGTGTGCTTTTGGTGTCACTTCTAGAAAGCTCTTAGGATACATAGTTTCAAAGAAAGGCATTGAAGTTGATCCGGCTAAAGTCAAGGCTATAATAGAGATGCAACCTCCCACAAATATCAGTCAAATGAGGATGTTGCAAGGTAGAGTACAGTCCATCAGAAGATTCATATCACAGTTAGCTGACATATCACAACCTTTTACAAAAACATTACATAAAGGCGTGACCTTTGCATGGAATGAAGAATACGAGAACAACTTTAACCATATCAAGAAGTATCTATCAAATCTGCCTATCTTGATGCCTCCTATTAATGGGAAGCCATTGATCTTGTATGTCTCTGCAACAGCCACATCACTGGGGGCATTGCTAGCACAGCATGATGAGAACAAGAAAGAAAGAGCCATCTACTATATCAGTAGAACTTTAGTGGCCTATGAGAAGAATTAGTCAATGATAGAGAAGGCATGTCTAGCTGTGATCTTTGCATCACAGAAACTAAGACACTACATGTTAGCTCATACTACTCATTTGGTAGCTAAAATTGATCCACTGAAATATCTCCTAAGCAAAGCTGCCCTCACAGGTAGACTAGCTAAATGGGTCATGCTCTTGAGCGAATTTGACATTGAATATGTTGAAAGAAAAGCTATCAAAGGATAGGTCATTGCTGATCAATTAGCTGAAACACCACTGTTTGATGATACACCCATGCAAATGGAATTTTCTGATTCCTCTATCATGCACCTCTCTTCTAGAGCATGGCGGTTATTCTTTGATGGCTCCTACACACAGAATAGATCTGGAGTAGGCATATTGTTCATCACTCCTCAAGGATACTCGATACCCAAAGCATTTAGACTAAAGTTTCCTTCCACAAACAATATTGCTGAATATGAGGCACTTCTCAATGGTATGAAAATGGCAATATAGTGGAGAGTTACAGAGATGCACATCCATGGAGACTCACAACTGGTTATCCACCAAGTCAATGATGTGTACCAAACCAAAGATGAAACATTCATTCCTTACAAGAGAATGGTAGATGATTTAAAGAAATACTTCATCTCTATCACATTTGAGCAAATACCCAGAACAGAGAATAAGGCTGCCGATGCAATGGCAACATTATCTACTCTCTTACAACAGCCTGAACATGAACTACGCTACGAGTTCCTGGTGGAAGCCCTATCCTATCCTGCATATGACTCCCCTGAAACCCGCATGATCTACACTGTTGTAGGTTATGACTCATCTCGCTACAAAAATCTGTTCTCCTATCTCCACGACCAAATCATCCCTGACTCCTTTAACCATTTTGAGAAATGAAACCTTATCTGATCCGCATCTTGATATGTCATCATTGGTAATGATCTGTACAAACGAGGTCTAGATGGTACACTGCTTAGATGTTTAGAACAAGAAGAGTCTCAACGTGCATTAGAGGAAGTCCACGAGGGTATATGTGGGTCACACTCAAACGGTTTAACATTAGCTCAAAAACTTATTAGGGCTGGGTACTATTGGCCTGAAATGGAGAAAGAGGCTATTAAATTTGCTAAAAATTGTCAACAGTGTCAAGTACATGGCAACTTGATTCATGCTCTAGGGAGAGATCTGATTCTCTTTACTACACAATGGCCTTTTCAACAATGGTCATTTGATCTCATAGGTGCTATCCATCCGCACTCTTCTAATGGACATACCCATATAATCACAGCTACAGATTATTTTACAAAATGGGTAGAAGCAGTTCCTCTAACACAAGCAATGGGGAAATAGATCTCTATGTTCATCCTGAACTACATCATTTGCAGATATGGGATCCCTCACTCTATAATCATAGATAATGGGGGACAATTCAAAAACAAGGATCTAGATGACTTATGTGCTAAATTCAAGATTACACAACATTTATCTTCTATTTACTATCCTCAAGGGAATGGACAAGCTGAGGCTTCAAACAAAAATCTCCTGAAGATCTTGCACAGAACAGTTAATAAAACAGGAAGAGACTGGCATCTCATGATCAATCCAGCTCTTTGGGCCTACAGAACTAGTATCAGAATGCCTACTGGGGCTACACCATTCACTTTAGTTTATGGGTCTGAAGCGGTACTACCTATTGAGGTTGAAATCCCATCACTCAGAATCAGAATGCATGGGCTTGTCACTGATGAAGACTACAGAGTGTCTAGGTTACAAGAACTGGAACTACTAGATGAGCGCAGGCAAGCAGCGTATGATCATCTCAGAGTATATCAGAAGAGAATGTCTAGAGGCTACAACAAGAAATTCAGACACAGAGAATTTCAGGTTGGTGATCTAGTCTTGAGAGAAAATCCTAAAAATCAATCCCATCGAGAACGCAAGGGGAAGTTCAAACCCAATTGGCTGGGTCCCTTTGTTATCACTGTTACTTTTGGCTTTGGTGCCTATCAACTCTCAACGACTAAAGGAGAATAGCTCTGAGAACCAATCAACATTCTCCATCTGAAGAAATTCTACGCCTAAGGCATTCATTGCTTGGTAAATGTCTTGAAAAAATCTTAAAAATCAGAAAAAGTCCTAAAAAAATGAACATCTTGGTGAAAACCTAGCAATAGGTGCCTTGATGATTCACAAAAAAATCAAAAAATATCAAAAGTACAAAAAAATTTAAAAAATGAAAAATACAAAAAAAATGAAAAAAAAGAAAAAGTGCCTTGGTGAAAACCTGGAAACAGGCGCCTTGGTAGCAAAAATAGAATCTCTACCAAGATGGTGAAAACCTAGCAAACAGGCACCACTTGTTCCAAAATGCTCCATCTATCAGTGCAATCTTGGTCTTTCCCAGCTTTCAGTCTGCTTTAGTTTGTACATATCTCCCGGTTTGTTTCTGCATTTCCAGTCAGTCTGTCTGTACACCAACCATCTCAAGCATCTGTATCCTATCAATGTTTAACACTTGGGGGCAATCAATGTCATATCCTATGGTCTCCCATGTATCTTAGACAGATCATATCTAGTCAGAGTCCTTTGAAGCTTCAAGTTGAGTCTGTGTGTCTGTCTCATCTCCAAAAAGGATTTTGCATCTACAACAACGCAATCAAACATCAAAACACACTGAAAACAATCTGTGCTTCATGCTTTTATCTCCTTGTATGCTTACTGATTCGCATTGAGATTTTTTCATATTGTGTCCCTTCGAGCTCTTCGATGATGTCCTTTATAGGATTTAGAGAGTGATGACTGGGGGCATAATCTTTTCTTTGTTTTCTTCTTGTATGTGAAAATCTAACAACTTTGGAAATTATGGATTGAAATGGTGTCCGACTGTAAGAGCCTCTATCTCGAATTGGATGGCCATGCGTACCTCGACCATTGATACCCAGAAAATTCAAGGAAGTTTGATCTAACTATTATCTTTTTGAAGTAAATTCTTTCTCCTACTGTGACATGCGATCTTGCCTAAGGAGGTGAACAATAAAGGGTCACTATGGGTAATTCACATTGGATTTAGAATGATCTCTTGACTGTTTGATGTGTTTTCAATGCAAGGCGTACTCAGGTCATCACGACGTGTATGTTTTGATGCTTGTACAAATTGCTATATCAAAATGGACATGATATTTAGGTCATCCTGACGTTTGTGCCTTGGTGTTTATATCTAATCCAACATTCTAAAAATAAAATCAATATTCATATGTCCATGGTTGTTTGACCAGTGGGGGTTGTATTGATTCTTGCGCATACAAATCGATATTCATATGTCTATGGTTTCATAGCTAGTGGGCATTGTATTGATTTATCCGGTTACCAAAAAGTTCAATGATGATAACAAATAGACATATGATCAGTGACTAGGTCCTAGGTCTTAGGTTGCATTTCATTTTTCATGTCTCATTTCATTTTGCATGTCTCATTGCATTTTGCATGTTTGCATGATCTCACAATGATTAAACGAACTTCAATGCTTAAATGATTCTTCAAATCGCATCTTCAAGTCTAACAAGAACTGAATCTCACACGAAGGTTCCTCCAATGAAATAGCAAGTAGAATCCTTTTTCGGGATCAAAATTCAAATCTGAAATCATTCATATTATTAATTGCTTGCATAATCAACCTTCAATCATCACAGAAATCTAGTATTCAACTTAGCTGATTATCTTACATCAAACTATCAAAAATTTAACTTGGTCAACCATGGTCAACTCATGGTCAAACCTAGTCAACCTTGGTCTCTAGGACCTCTAAACGATGCAGAATGCACTCTTGAACGTGTATAACCACTTTTCCAATCAATTAACATGCTTCTAAACTATCAACGCTGACTTTTCTTGTCAGATTTCAATTTTAATCCCGAAGGGAGCATGGTATTGCACATCATTCAAAGTCTGTAAATCAAATTCTATCGATCAAATCTATCAATATCTTTCATCAATGATCAAGACAACAATCACGTCTAGTCGCTGATTCATCAAAAGTCCTCATCGCTCGGGGCAAATCTATCATCACTTGGGGCATATCAGATTCATCAAAATCCATATCAATCTGGTATTCTCCTAATCTTGTAAACTGTATCAGTTCTTGCAACCATCAGATCATAGTGTTCTTTCCTTGGTTCTTCGGCAACTGAAGGGTTTGCATGTGATACCTGCTAGTTCTACTAAGACAATCGAGTCTAGAACGGGTCACTCACTTCTTTGCAATCTTAAAGTTTGGAATCAGGCATTTTGACACTTTTTCGCAATCATAGGTTCATTTGCTGTTATAGTAAACATTATCTTTGGTCACTCAGGACCTATTATCTCCATATCAAATCAATATCAATCAACTCCTATCTCAATATCTTTCAATTGGTTTCTATCTTGAGATCGGTTTATCTTTTGAATCAGTTTAATATCTTTATCAAACACAGACTATCTTTGAACCACTACGCTTCGCACAGTAATTCAAAGAGGGGCAAAATGTAATACCCCAAAAATGGGCTATAAGTTTATTAATCTCCTACATCAACAATTCGAATGAAATTGACATCAAAGTCCTAATCTAAGGCACATCTAAACATCATCGAATCATAATTAATTATCTTAAATTCTGCATCAGGGAATATTCCTAGTAATATTCCTAATCATCATAATTATCTTTAATTTTATAATTATTTGGCAATAAATCAAATTTATCCTAAAATTTGATTAATTAAATATTTTGCATATTTAATTAATTAGATTTAATATCTTGCCACTTAATTGTTTAATTAAATTTAATTTTATCTATTATTAATTATATTATTTAAATTTTGACAATAAATCCAAAATCTTATGAATAATTGATTAAATTCTTATTTAATTAATTAAAGCAAGTTGTCATTATTTAATAATATAGTTTTTAATAAAAGTTTGATTAAATAATTGATTAACCCATAAATTAATTATTTTATTTCAAAAATCAGTTAAGTTGAGCATAAATCACTTTATTATTAAATTAATTCATAATTAAAACATGCACAATCATAAAAGCAGGCAACTGTCAATTATCAATTAAAGTTAAACTCTATTTTGAGTTAAAGCTTAGCTTTTGCATGTTTTTGTGACTTGATTATCTGTTATTATCAGATAACTCAAAAATCAAGCTGAGTTATTTGAGTGATTTATGGCTTTTATCCATGCACCTCCAAAACCTTGGATTTCTATAAAAACAAGGCTCATCTCTTCATAATTCATCTCTCAATCATCTCTCAAATTTGCATCCAAGCATCTCATATTTTTGCACAATCACGCTGGAGAATTGGAGGCTGAGGAATCAACTTGCGAATTCAAAGCTTTGTGAGATCAATTTCAATTGCATAGCTTTTATATCTTAGCATAGAATTTCATAGTTTTCATATCATTGTTAGAATCTTCATTGTTAGATCATTTAGCATCCATAGCATATCAGTTTATCATTCTTATTGCATAGAAAATATCAAAAATATAGATTAATTGCATTCAATTTCATATCCATCTTTTGCATTCAAATCCTTCATTTAGGTGTCGTCTAGGTCACTGATCTCAATTACAATCTGAGAACATCAATCTCGCACCTATTAGAAGGCAGTAAATCGCTTGGTTAGATAGTTTTCAATTTTGCATGATTTTGATTATCACTAACCTCTAATGTTTTACTGAGTGTTGTGTCTACAGATCAGGTACAATTTTCACACACAAGAATATGCTTATGTGTAAATGGAGGTAAATGGGATGTGGGAGGGATATCAACATCTTTATTTTGAGTTGCATGGCCAAGGCTTTCATCTTTCATATTTATCTTTGTACCAATAGGCTTATATGTAGCTTTGATAGGGGTGACTTTGATATGAGTAGTTGAACATTGAGATAGATATGGAGGCTTATGAAAAGTGGATGTTGGGGTACTTTGATCTTGACAAGGATCTTTTGATAGCCTAGGAAGAATAATTTGCTTTTTATTTTCAATAAGTTCATTAGAGATGGAAGGAATACCTTGATATTGCTTAGGAGATGGGTATGATATAGGAGGTGAAAGAATATGGGGTGTTTGAGATGGAAGTATATCTTCTTGAAAGAAATGTAAGGGTATGAAGGGTTCATCATGGGATTATTGGGATATGAAACTTTGGTCAACTATAGGATAAGGAGGGATATTATGTTGATCTTGATCCTTAATAAGACTTGTTTCTTTGCAATTTTGATTAGTCTCTTGACATGGAGCCACTTCTAAGGACAAGGTAGGAGTTTGGATCTGCACGAGGGATTCTTGAAAGGATGATGGATGTTCATTTGAAATAGGAATGATAGGCATTGTAGCACATGGAGGCTTGGATTCTATAACCTTTGAAGCATGAAAGAATTTTGTAGCAAGATGTAGGTTAGCTTGGATCTCTTTTAGAGATAGTCCTTGAGGGTATACATAGTCATTATGAAAACTGTTTGGATCTTTATTTGATGGAGGAATATTGGATAGCTTCACTTCTATATGAAATGGAGGAATGGTGGAATAGGTGAAAGCTATAAGAGGACCACCACTACTAGACATGTGTTCATAAGTTTGATCTTTCTTGAGAGTAGTATCTTTATTAGATGAGTCATTAGGATTTTCAATTTCAATTAAGTCATCATCAATAAGATTTTGGATTTTATGTTTCAACTCCATGCAATCTGAAGTTTCATGCTCATTATGTCTATGATATGCACAATAGTTGCTCAAAAAGATAAAACCACATGAACTGATTTGAGGCAACATGATGAGATCATTTTCAAGGAGTTTTTCCAAAGCTAATTCATAAGATTGTCCCAAAGGAGTAAATGATCTATCCCAAGGATATTTGGATGTATTTGTGTTTCTCAAAGAATTTTCATATGATGAATACTATTGAGATGGGACTAATTCCTCTTGATTTCCTTGATCAAAGATGAGATTCTCTTGATATTTTGAAATAGGTTCTTCATCAAATATTGGTTTATCATTAAGATATTTTTTATCAAATATAGGGTTTTCATGATAGTCATTTTGATCAAATTTTGAATTATCAAAGATATGATGTTCATGATGTTTTTCTTGATCATAGAGGTAAGGAAACAATGTTCTTAATGAGAATTAGTTGGATAATGTTTCCATTTCTTTTTCCATTTGTGAATAGAATATTCTCTTGAATTTTTATTGTTAATTGATTTTTGGATCTTAATGAATGTTTTCTTTTTGTAATCAAAGATCTTCAAGCACAACACAATGATTTTATCAATTATCACAAGAAATTCTTCCAAGCAATCTACCTAAGGTCAAATTTGGCTTTTAAACGACTCTAATGAGGTAGGCTTGCTAATTGATCAAGGATTTAATATAGATTCCATTCAAATAGACTTTAAAATTTCATCCCCCAAGTATGTTAAGGGGCTTCCCACATGCACAAAAGTACGATTTGGTGCAATCCAAAAGGACTACTAGAGGAAGTTTGAAAAATTTAAAATTCATTTGTCACACACCCCATTAAGGATGCATGTGTTTCATTTTATAGTGGGTTGGATTCTCGCAGCAAAAGCAAGCATATCCCACTTTGGGTTGTCCCTCTCACCGGCCCTTTTAAGGCAAATCTCGGGAGGTGAGCCCAACTAAAGTTCTAGCATGGTATTATCTGTAGGACATTATTTTTTGTTTTGTTTTTTGCATGTAAAAAAGAAAAAAAAAATTTAGCACTTTTTAACAAACAGAGTTAACAAGGTTCAATTTCCTCACCCTGTAACTAATGAGAATCGAGTATTGCTACTCTTTTCTACAAACAAGGGGTTTTTCAATTAAGTGTTTGGTTTATTCCTTTTAGCTATCCAAATTACTAGATTTTGAAAGGACAATGTCATAATTTAATCACGCAAATCACCAATTTTTAAGGCTTACCTCTCCTTGTAGCTAACCGAAGTTAGGGGCATTTTTAAGTGATTTCATCATTTTTAACATTACCTTGGTAATAGCTCTCCTTTCCGATGTGCTTTTCCACCAGCAAGTTAGTCAACACAACCAATCACAATAAAGGCAACCAAATTGAAATTGAAGAAACAAAGACAAACTGAATTTTAAGCCTTACTTGTCAAAGCTTTGCCTTCTCTGTTGAATCTGCTCTTTGGATTTTTTACTTTTTTGTGATCAAACATCCTACAGATTTATACAAATCATTTTACCATAGTCAGATAATAAAAATTCACAGTTAATGAAAAAGCACCCTTTGAATTTAAAAGCACCATTTAAATGTGTAAAAGTGCCCTTAAAATGCTCAAAAGTGCCATTTAAATGCTTAAAAGTGCCCTTTGAATTTAAAAGTGCTATTTAACTCTGTCAGTAAACTCAAAAGCGCACAAATAATTTGTAAAAGTGCTGCAAAATTGATTAAAGGCAGTAAAAATGATGTAAAAGCGTTATGTAAATGAGCAAAAGCGCTCAATAGTCAAGGTAAAAGTGTTGTCCGTCTATGCAAAAGTGTTGAAAGAATGAAAGATAGAAAATAGAAAGATCAAAAGTGCTCCAGATTGGTGCAAAGGTGCACAACTTTGTCACAGAAGCGCTAAAACAGTGCTTGGAAGTGCCAATTTATTGCGTAAAAGCACCCTTTAATCTGTCAAAAGCATTATTTCCTGGAAAACCTGAGAGTTAAACACATGCAAATTTGAAAATAATGAGATAAATCCGAGCATTTAGTAAAGTGAAGCATTATGCCCCACGGTGGGCATCATTTTGTATACTAATGAAAAGTATCTTCATAGAATTAAGGTTGAACAATAAATGAAATAGTAACTAAATACAACCACTATAGAGCAACTATTTAGCAAATAATGATCAATTGAGCATCCTATGGCTCTTTAACTAAGAATGTTAATGAATAGCTCTCAGCAAGCTTCCATTAATGACAGTCCTAGAATGAGAATGATAAAGATAAACAAGCTATTGCTAACAATTATCAAAGTAAATGCTAATTATTGCTAACATATTGTTGATAATTATGAAGGATTTAGGCCTTCCTTTTATAGATTTTCCAATGGTAGGGAGTGTAGTTGTATTTGATCATGATTAAACCTTGGTTGAGTCCTTGGTTCCACCCTTTGAAGACAATGCAAATTTTGTGTCCTCAAAGCTTGGGACAAGTAGACAAGATCAATGGTCAAGATTCTCTTTCACTTTGAGTGAGTGAGATTGAATTAGGCTTGATCCATGTGAATGTCTTTCCTCAAATCTCATTGGTTGCCTGGATTTCCTCTCCTTTTGGGTTGTTAAGAGTAATTAAGATTTATTAATTGATTTATTTTAGCCATGTACCCCTTGAATGGGTTGAATTTACTTTAATCCAAGACTATACAATTATTTGATTTAATTGTATTTTGATTTGATTGCATTTGATTAAAACACTCTCAATTTTGATTGATCTTGATTTAAGACTTGATTTTAATTCTGATTGGCTAATTATGCATTGTGATTCAATTACTTCAATTTTGTCCTTGATTTGACTTGATTTATCATTTAATTGTCTTTGTCTATTTTTAGGTGATTACATCAGTCATAGGAAAAGAATCGACATTATATGCATCATACTTCACACCCTTACTAGTATCATCACTGTTAACACACATATCCTTAGGGCATGAAAGTGTAGAATCAAATATAAGAGCATACCTCTGAAAATCAGCTTCTAAGAGGTCTGAGATTTCTTCACTGCTTAGTGGATTCTGGATTCCATGTTCATTTGCCTTGGTTTCTTGTTTGATGCTGCAAATTTCCTTCTTGTTTGGAATAAGGGCTGCAAACTCTTGGTTCCCATTATCTTGTGCAAATCCATCACTACAGGAACTTTCATCTGCATCATATCTATCCTTTTGTTGTTTACACAAATCTTTCTTATACTGGGATAATAGAGTTGTTCTCTTATGCTGATAAAAAGAGAGGTATACAGACTTAATCGAAACACTTTTTACCATAGACTCTTCTTCTTCATCTTCATATTCATTGAATTCACTATCAGCATCATAATCTTTATTTGCACAAGGTTGCTCACAAGAGAGCATTTCTATCATATCCTTGTAATGTGATTTTTGATCACTAGAAGAACACACTTCTATGTCCGGAACAAAATCACAACCAATGTAGACTTTGGAGCCATTAAACATGTTGTCCTGACTTTTCAGCTCTGTATATGGAAAGAAATTAGCACCTCCATTGTATGTTTGAACATCAAAAGAAAACCCTTGAAAATCAAACATGTGCACATCAAACAAGTCTTCAAGAAAATCACTTTGAATAGCAACTTGTGGCTTCAAATTAAATTTATTTTGGGAGGCATCATCATGCTGGATTGAAAAATGAAAGATTCATTTTCCATTGGGTAATTGATATGTCTTTGTTGGCTTGCTTCAATGTCTTCTAGAAATAGGACATCAGCATTCTTTACATCAAAGTTTTGGAGGAAAGGACACACCTCTAACTGAAACAAACAATCTGGTATGGAACTTGAAATATCATTTAGCTTTTCATCAAACGTCTCAAATTGTGGCTCCAACAAATCAGCAGGAAACCCATTGCAAATGTTCTTCTTTTGGCATATGTCTCCTTGACATAATTCATTGTTATAGGGTAGATTGTCAACATTAATAACTTCTTCTTGATAAGACACTAATTCCATATTATTGACAATATCAAAATCTTCAGTACCTACATCAAACCAACTGACTTCCATTTCTGATTCAAGGGCAAACTGAGCTACCATGGTTTCATATTCGAGCTCATAGAAGCCTTCATTTATCTTATTATTAACAAATTCACATGGTGAATCAAAAGCTGAAAACATACAAACTAAAAAATCAGTTTCATCACCACTGTCATCTAAAACACAAGAATTCATTAATGCTCTAGTCATATCAGTCTTTTCACAATCACTTTCAGCATATGGTAACTACTCATTCTCTTCACAAGGTTGTCCATAAACCATTACCTTGTCCTCAAGAAGATCAGAATCACTCTAGCTACTCAAATCTTCTTCTTCATTATCAGTATTACTGAAGTTTGATGGAATTTCATCACTTGGGGCTTTATCATCATCTGATGAAAGATCTGCCCCCTCTTTATTTTCAATACTTGATTGCAAACAATAAGTCTTTGCAACCTCACAACTAGAAGAACTAGTTTGAAATTTACTCGGTGTATACCCCTTGTATATATCTATCTCTGCATCAAGAAAATGTTGCAATTCTTCACTAACCATATTATCTTATGTATCAAGGACATTCATTGTTTTCCGCAAATTTTCTTCATTCACATTCTGTTCAGAAGCATAACTTGGAACATGATCAGTAGGATCGGCAGAGATGGAAAAGTTTTGACATTGAGTTTCATTTGTTGATTTACTCCTATTTTCTTCTATTGGAACATTATGACAATGGACTCTAGAGGATAAAAATCCTTTAGCAATTTTATATCTCAAATTATTTTCAATGTCCATCACTGTCATAAAAGCCTAATGTAAATTATTTGGCTCTTTATTTCTTAACAGGAAGCTCATCTTTCTATTGAAAGCACCCAAATAAATTATTAAACATACTTGATCATTGGGTCTGTAGTCTTTTGAGATATCATGCAATGCCTTGACAAATCTGATGTTGAATGGTGGAACCAATTCATCTTCTTCAATTTGAATCTCTGTCAGTTTTTTTAACAAGATACTCACATCAATTCTCTCAGTGAACTATTCCATGAAAGCTAATTTGAAGTCCTCCCATGAAGAAATAGAATTCGCTGGCAGTGAATAGAACTAGACCCTGGCATCATCTTTCAAAGTCTGAACTAGCAACTTCATGATGACATCTTCATGGAAAATTTCAAAGTCACCCATCAGATCAGCAAACCCTTGCAGATGATCACATGCTGAATCTGATCGTTTCCCCTTAAACTCTTGCAAATGCTTCCAAATCTTGGTAAGAATCTCATTCAAGAAACCATGTATACCATCGAAACACAATGGCACATACCTTTGTACAGAGAGACCTCTACTTGAATCCATTATGGACTGTACTTCCTCTTAATGAAACTTTCATATTTTTATTACAAATAACTTATGCAGCCATAAAACTTCTCACACATACATATTTCTCCAAAGATACAACCCATATTTTTAAAATAAATCTGGAGGAATACGCAGACCCACAAATTTTAAAATCCTTTTATGTGGTGACTTCCTCACCCAATAGGATTATACAAATATAAAACATTCAATGAGAAATACCTGGTACATTTTTTTATGCTACAATTTTTTCTTTGGCTGGAAATAATGGAAAATTTCAAAGCTCACCTTACAGCTCCATCAAGTTCTTTTTATAGAGTCGCCACCTCCTTAAAGAGGAAAAGTACTTTATCTCTATTTCTGTAAACTTCTTCCAGCCAACACAAAACTTCACCAGAATTTCAAAAACTATTTATCAAAGTTGAATACATCATATCTTTTGTTCTAAACTTGCACTGATCAAACATAGGATCTCAGAGTCGCCACTCACAACTTGGTGAGATGATATCAAAACCTTTTAAATCTGACTCTTATACACTTCAATGGAAACCACTGGATAACAAATAAGTCGATCAGGAGTCTATCTCTACTCGTAGCTGCGTTATTTATAACTAATTTATAACACTAGAGATATCAACTGATTAAAATAGGCAGGTCAAGAGTCCAGCTCAACTTGGAACCTGCATCTTTTCACACAAATTTATAATACTAGAGATCTCAATTGGATTTAGCATGACCTTGCATCTCTATTCCCTAGCAGATTCATCATTTTGTTGGTTCCTAGATAGGATTTTACACTCCATGAGACACCAATATACCTAAGACTGATTTTGGGAACGGTCAATTCCAAATATAGGGAAATTTATAGGTAACTAGACCAACTATAGGGACGGGACTACCCTCTTCACTTTTGGCTCTACAGAACCAAGGCGGGTGCACCTAATCTAGTATAATAGAACACTTCTTTACAACACCAGGACTAGATTGAACAAAGAAGATAATAGCAAGAAAGTACTAAATGATAACTAGTCATTCATTGACTCTCCATTGCTATGAAATAACTGAGGCCTAAATACATAAAATTGAAAAGATTGAAAGGATTTGATTAAACTTTTGCATAATACAACACATCCCAACCAGACATATATCAAGATAAAGTTTACTTGTTCCAGATCAGTGCCTTATCCATTGGGCAAATCATCTAGTACACTGCAGAACACAAAGACTGATTACTATTACTTCACCACAGATCCAAGTCATAAATACAAATACCCAGAACCATACTATGTACAGAAATCCTTGTGCAAACCCCATAAATTTGTGTTTCATCTAAAGCATATTTTAATCTGATTGAAACTAGAACTGAAGACAAATAACACATGCATAGATAAACTCCATACAAAGAATCAAAACATTCAAAACCCATAAAACTTGACACAAATGGAGAGAAATGGAACTAAAAACTTGAAATAAGAATGAGGATCTAAGCCTCTGCATACACCTTGCTTGAAGATTCAAAGCCACTTGACACAATATGCAAATGATCTACAACTTTCTACTTTATTCTGATACAAAATGGACTGAAAAATGTCCTACTCCTTGACTAAAGATTTAGGATGTAACCTTGTGAACCAAAAAACCAACAGCCTCTATAAATGGTCTTGGAAATCCATATATAGGATTGCAACAAGCTTAGGACCATTTAGGGCATTTTTAGGGCAACACAGTCAACCCTAAGACTAAAAAAAATATTTCAGATAAATCTAATACAATTTCATTCCAGGACATATCTCTTACAAAATATCTACATCCTTACCCAAATTTGATCTCGGAATACATAGTCCATTACTACTCTCACCAACTTGGTTGAATCTGATTTTTAACACCGTCATTGGATTCCCTGTTTTGCGCCGATTGTGAAAACATATAATAGTTATATATTTGGGTAAAAAATGAGTCCTGGACATCATTTCTTGTGAGTAGCCTGTATTATTCATTTTTTGGATTTATTTATATAGTACAAACTATACAAATTTGGATTTTAATATTTGCTGCAAATTTCAATTTTGAGGTGGGCCCCATGTACCACATGGCATCATCCTATTGGTCCAATGATCCAACTCACCACCTTGTCAAACCTATCAGCACACCTTCTGCCACATGGCAATCTTCGGTTGGCTAATCCTGCTGACTGGGTGCCCTGCTGACAACTAACCTTGGGACATGTGTCAACATGTCACTGAAGTGCCAAGGTAACCACCATGCATCTCTACATCTCTAAAATAATGACGTCTGCTAGATCAGCATGCATCTCAAGGTAGCTGACCAACTGTGCTTCCTCTGCTTCGTCACCGGTCCCCTGCCACATGTCACATTCTCATTGGGTCGCTTAATCCATCTAGGTGCTCGACTGTACCATTCTACCACATCATTAAAGTGCCACATGTCATCATGTCACTAAAGCGCTAGTGTATCTCGCTTGCATCTTTATCTTAGTTCTATAAAGACGATTGTTAGATGATGGTGCATATCTTGAGGTATCAGACCTGTAAACTGCTCGAACCGTCAAAATTGTCTTACCTTCTGTGTGGGGCCTGCAAACTGCCAAGTCTTCATCCAGTTGGTACCAACCAAGCACCTCCATCCATGTACACACATGAGGAAAGCCTTTGTATACATGTCCATTCTTGGACAACATATCATTGTGTTTATCTCCTTTTAAATAACTCTTCTTCTCCCTGCACAGGCAATGTGGGACAAATCATCTCTAAGTTTAATAGATTTTTTCTCAAAATTTACCATCTCATGACAAGCGCCCACCTGAGCCCACATGAACTCGAGAGGCCCACCTCCAGCCTTCCTTCTTTCTCACTTTACTATCTAGCTGAGCACTATTGGTTTTAAATATTTGTCTGGTACTAATTCTAGCAAATGTGAGATTTAAACATCATACAACATCCCTACATTTCCCTCCAAATGCATAACATCTCCATCCTTTGGCGCATGAGTAGGGAGGCCTAAGACACCCTATTGCCCAATACATTTCCTTCATGCCCTGCAAACAAACATCAAATGGGGGGGCATATGTTTGGGTCAAAACCCCATGCAAGCTGCCCTGGGCAAGCATCTTGGGAACCCATGCAAGCACCAGTGTTGCATGTATTTCCTCTTGGTCTTATGCGTGGGTAGCATCAATGGTGCATATGCACATCAGTTCCACACTTGACCTCTAGTACACATAATCCCTTTCTCCTGCACACCAAAGAGGGAGTAGCGTGAGGGAAGCCCAGCGCTGCCTCTGGAAAACTCATGCAAACTCAAAATTCTTCCTTACAAAATAGGGTCCCAACTATGAAATATCACCTTTATAATGCTCACTAAAACCTCTAGCATAATGAACGTTGGAGCGCAAGCCATCGACGTCCATGCCATCCATTAAATATGACATAAGATGTTGAAAACCATGCTCATTAAACACGCTTGTCCAACCAGATTGTAGAAGTTGTTTGAATTCTCACAAAAACAAAAACTTTGATTTTAGAATTGATTATTCAAACGATGGTTTGCAACAAGATGAATAAACATTATCATGTTTCGACTAGTGGTCACTTGAATATCCTTGTCACCTGCCAAAATCTCCTCCTCTGTTTCAACGTATACAACAGCCTAAAAAGAGGCACGTACATCCCCCTTTGTTTTATTTTGGCCTAGCCACAAAATACACACACCACATAGTAACTTCATCTATTGTACATTCAAGTAATGGCTGCAAGGAGATTTTATCAAATGGATCTGTATAATCAACACTGCTAGTGCAACAAGCTTCAAGGAGAAACAACTCAACAGGAGTAGCGTACGTTCAAAGATACTACATTATTTTGACAAATCCTAGTAGTGTTCTCCCTTTAGAATGATGAGGCACGCTGGACCCTAAGCAGGTCCGACCTAAAAAAAAATTGAATTCAAACAACTGGCCTCAAAAAAAATCTAGAACAACTGGCACCTACGAATGGATCCGACCCAGATAATCGGATACTCAAAAACACTTCAATTTTTACCATTTCGCCAGACGCCAAATTTTTAATAAAACACCTCCAATCGCACTATTAAAATGCCAATCAAAACATATCACTGGATGTTGAAACTTGGCAGACACGAACCCTCTGATATAGATAACAACCCTGTCAAACAGCTTTGCCTAAATATGAACGAGGTAAGAAATTTTAAAACTTGAAATCACTTGTTCAGAATTGTCGACAAACACAGACTGAAAATCACTGCCGACTGCCTCAGAAGGAAATGGATGAAAAATAACAAATGACGAGTTGAAGGCATGGCACCAAATCTGGAAGAAACCTCATATACAAAGAATGAAACAAACCAACTACCAACTAGATACGATCATCTGGCAAAAAACTATGAATTTTTGAAAATGGTTACTTTACAGAATTATTCCATCCGCACTTTTCGTCATCTTTTGAACACCTCTTGTCTGATCCTGCAAATCGATCAAATGAAAACTTCACGGCCTAAAACCCTGGGTAGATGATCTTTCTTACACATAGAAAACAAGAGTATAATTAGACTCCCAAAGTGATCAACCGATTGTCAATTATTAATCCCTTAAAACGGCCACTTAGAACATTCTGAACCGAAAACAATCAGATTGGTAGAAATTGTGTTTGGAATTGATCAAGCAAAGTGATCAATCGGATTCATCATGATCTAAAACTTATCAGGGAGCATCACTTCCATGTCTACAGTATGAAACATCATTCAATTATGTTTGACCTCGAGCTTGGTGCAAATGGCAAGGCCCTAAAGTAGCCACTCAAAAAATTGACCTGTGCACTCTTGGAGAAACTTAGAAATCTACAAACGGAATGGCTTCAACAAACATGTCAAACGGGCACATGGGGGGCTAAAAATTGGTGTGGTACTTCTTTCTCATGCCTATAGCATGATGCCACAACCCACATGTCATAACCATTAACTAGGCATCGAATGCAAACCTCCGAAGTAGGCCATTTAGTTAAAACCGAATAGGATGCAAAGTGCAGATTTGCAGAAAGCAACTCAAATGGGTATCTATGAAACTTATTGGATTTTAATTTTGGAAGTTGTGACCAACTGTATATGCCAAATGAAATGTGAGGAACACATGTCCCAAGCACTATGCCATGAAATTCAACAGGTCCATCTTTATGTGCACTTGAAACTAGGTCCTTTTAAACTGTTCTTTTGAAGCACCGAACTTTGCCTTAGGAAAATTCTCTGATTAAGGGATCAAAACTATCTGGATTTTTCAGAGTACCAACATAATCTTGGCTCAAACTCAGAAATCAAACATGTATTATCTGTCAACTTACTTCTTTTCATGACTCATGCATTCTTGTCTCCAATGATCTTGCTCGATGAGTGATGTCTTCTCACATATTTTCTAATACAGGCTCAGTAGACTATTCTTCATTATTTTCATCTCTCGGTGGAGGCTCAACTTGTTCTTTAATTTCTTCTTGTTTCAACTTGGGTGCAGTTCTCAAAATTCCATCTTGTACATATACAAATCTTTGATAATCTTCTAGTTCCTTTTTGCTATCTTCTTCATTTCTTTCTACAAATTCATCAATCCTCACATTCGCACTTTCCACAATTTTATTAGTAGCCTAATTCAAACATTTATATGCTTTTCTCTTTGATGAATATCCTAGGAATATACCTTCGTCTCCTTTAGAATCAAACTTTCCATTCTAGGCATATTTTGGTATGTAACACCTACTTCCAAAAAATTTAAAGTAACTAACATTCGATGTATGCCCATACCAAAGTTTATAAGGGGTCTTGTTTGTGCATTTCTTCAATTGTACTCGGTTGAGTGTGTAGACACTAGTACTAATGGATTCTCTCCAGAATGTTTGTGCAACCTCTTTGTCAATCAACAATGTTCTAGCACAATCAACTATAGATTTGTTCCTTCCTTCAGTTATGCCATTTTGTTGTGGATTCCGCAGTGCAGATACTTGTCTTTTGATTCCATTTTCATTGCAGAACATAGTAAATTCATCAGAGATAAATTCACCTCCTCTATCTGATCTTAAACATTTCAGTTGTTTACCTATTTCCTTTTCAATTCTAGCCTTATACCACTTGAACATTTAGAATGCATCAGACTTCTCTTTTAAAACCATAACTAACATCATTCTTGAATAGTCATCAACAAAAAAATGAAATACCGATCTCCATAATATTTTTGTATTCTCATATGACCACAAAGGTCAGTGTGAACTAATTCCAAAATACCATTCAATTAGTAAGACTTTCTTGAGAAACTTTATTTTGTCATCTTACCAATCTGACATTCCTTACACATCACTTTATCAGGTTTTCTTAATTTCGGTAGACCTCTGACTCAATTCTTTTTTCTCCCCTTAATCATGTTCTCAAAATTTACATGAAAGAGTCTTTTATGTCATAGTCATACATCCTCAACTTTAACAAATAAAACTCTTTGCAGTAGTATCAAGATAAAATAGATTACCTTTAGATTGTTCACTGGTTCCAATCAAATCTCCATCAACACCATAGACGTTCACTTTTCTATTTTGAAATTTCAGTCGGTGGTCAGTGTTGTTCAATTGTGAAACACTCAACAAATTATAGTTTAGTCCTTGAACCCAATAATCATCATCACATCTCATCTTTTCATTCAATATAATGGATCATCTTCCTTTTACATAACATGGAGCATCATTTCCCAATCTAACAAATCCTCCATCATACTCTTATAGGTTCTCAAACTTATCAATATCACCATTCATATGATGTGAACATCCACTATCTATTATCCATGGGCCAGTTTTACTTACATGAGAAATAAGGGCTTTTTCATCTTCATTTGAATCTTCCTTCATAGCAACATAGACAACTTCATAACCATCTTCAATGTTATAAGATTCATCATCGGTTACACCTTCCTAAGCTAGGTAGCATGATTTATGTCCTTTGTCCTTGTAGTCTCTAAACCTTCTGTATCGGTTGTCCTTCTTATCACTTTTATCCCTGACATTGTCAGTACATCTAGATGCAATGTGACTAATCTTGTTTCAATTAAAATATTTTAGAGGTAATTTACTTTTATACTTTCTTTTACCTCTCGATAGTCTCTTATCCAAAAGTGCCTCTAACTCTTCTTGTTCTTTCTCTTTGGTTAGGATACTGTCATATTCACTTATGCATGAACAACTGTGAATCTCTCTTTCTTTTCTTGAAGTTTCAATACTTAGAGATGACTTGAAAGTTGTATCAATAGTCGGTAGACTATTATCATAATTTCTAATCTCAAATGTAGTTATCTTATTGATTAAGGCTTCAAGAGTAACAACATTATTTGGTATGGATCTCAATTCCTAAATAGAAGATACCCGAATAGCATACTTGGATGAAAGGGTTCTCAGAATTTTATTTACCACTTCTTCACTAGTTAATGTTTCGCCAACACCTCTCATGGAACTAACAACTTCCTTTTATTCTGAAACTATATTGAGCAATGTTCTCTTCGTCTTTCATTCTCATTTCATCAAATTTTCCTCTAAGACTGTCAACCTTGGATTTTTGTAAATGTTGATCACCTCCATAAATAAGTGTAAGCCTATCTCAGATCTCTTTTGAAGTAATACTATCCTTAACATCATTGAATTCAGCATCAGTGAGGAAAGAAGCAATTTCAATCATTACCGAGTTGTGTTCCTTCTTTTCTCTCATCTGATCAACTATCATAGGTCTGAGAGGTGATGCAATATAGTCATTATCCAAAAGATTCAATGCAGATTCTCCAATTCTAGATAGATACAATCTCATCCTTCTTTGCCATGTTGAGAAACTTTCCTTATTTAACTTAGGTACTTCTCTCCTATACATCTTTGGATCTTTTAATCAATTCTTTCAAACTTATCTCTTTGGAGTACTTAGCTCTGATACCAATTATTGGATTATGTAGAGGGGGGGTGAATCAGTAATCAGTAATTCTTTGTACCTTTAAAAATTTTCTATGATTAACTCGATCAGACACAATTCAACATTTACTAACAATAGTGAATAAAATTTGACAATCAACAATAACATTCACATAAATCATTCAACACATATAACACTAGTATTTAACGTGGAAACCCAGCTTTGGGAAAAACCACTGTGGGAATTGTCATCCACAAAAGAAATACTCTTCTAAAATATGCTCGATTAAAAGCCAATCTGGTTAAATATTATAATACACACTATTAAATGTGACCTGGTCAAAGGATTTTCCTCAGATCTGTTAGGATCTTCACCCTGTTAGGAGTGGTTTGGTTAAAGGGCTTCAAACACTCTTCAAAATGTTACATTTTGCAAGGATTTTATGATAAACCTATTAAGTCCACTTGGTTAAGATATTTTTTTGTTACAAATGTTAATAAGAAATGGTAAATATATTGACTTGTAGATTCGCAACTAAATTTGCATAATCAAATCCTTTATGCGCTTTTTATCTTCAAAAAAATCCTTCACTTTTCATTGGCTTCAACACTTCATCAGATTCTATCTTCCTGACTCAAAATTTGATTTTTCCTTCTTCACTGCATCAATCAGTGACTTATCAACCCTTCAATTTTCCAATCATTTGCTCATACAAATTCATCCTTTATATAGACATTGTTTTGTCTCTTAATCTCCTCTATTACATTTTCCTTTGATTAATCTCATCTATCCAATTCATTTTACAAACTTATTCATTGAATATGGATCTCGATAAAATATTTTATCATCACCTCAGAACTTGAACTTTCTTGAAACTTGTTCCTTCTCTTTTTTTTCACTTAGATCTATACCATAGATCATCACCATGAATTTTCTTGATCGTAGATCTCTCCAACTAACTCTTCCTTATCATCATAATCTTCTAGCTCATCATAGCTGGTCATTAAATGTCATTCTGATCCTTTTATTTAATTTATGTTCCTTGCTTGGTGGCTTAATCTGAATTTTGATTAACTTCATTTGGTGCCTAAACCCTTCATCTCGATGTCTTGAGTTCCTTCGCCTTTACAAAAACTTTCATTCTTTCCCCGAATGACCTTTCTTCTCTTACCGAATGACTTTTCCTCCTCGATAGCCAAACTATTTTTATTACCAACTTGACTAATCTTCTTTACCATTCATTACTGACTTGATATAATCAAATGTTAGGTAGAAAACAATTATATCAATCATAACCTTAACATTGTCTGATCTGTATCAGTTGCCCAATTAAGTTCTTCATCTTCACATATCTCATTTCTTCTTCTCCTTAACTCATTCAACTTATATCATACTCTGAATGATATGGAAACACAATATAAATTAGATATCAATTGCTTGACATCAATGACAAGATAATAACTAATCTCATCATTCTACAAATTTGTACTCTTTTGATCTTGGTCGGTCTTCATCAGCATCACCATCAGTTATAGTAACAGTTTTGAAATTAGAAAAATATATATACCAACAATGATCTAAACTTCAATGTGTTGGTCTTTACTTTCCTGATTGTACTCATATTATCATCTAATTGTTTCAATAATATCTCACATAGATCTATCTTCATATCTTTCTTCACAATCTTGTAGGCTATATCCATAGCTCCACAAGGTACACTATCTACCTAAGATGACTGAAAGATTTAGTAGGATATTACATTGCATGCAAATCTCAATTTGGGATCATCAACTCTAGACAATTTTAGACCTCTTTCATCTCATTTTGCTTGTGTCAGCTCACATAATTTGTTCTTGTTGGTTTTCTTATGAGCTCTTGATCTATCACCAATTGGATAACCTGTAACAATGTGTATTACATCTTTTGTGATCTTCACGGGTGCATCGAGCCACATGAACTGATCATATACTTGGCTTAATACCATTCTCATCCATTCTGACTTAAACACAGTCAGTACATGCATGGAATGCACCAAACCCTTAGTTTCTAGGTGTATGTGCTCGTCTTTCAATTTTCCAATTGCACACAAATTCTGGTAGGATGTATCTATATCAGCTTGGAAAATCTCCTCTATCTTGCAGTGGATGAAGGAATGAATGTCTTCAATCAGAATAACTCTTGGCAAGATCGAAGATAGGGCTCCCATTTTATCAATTTTGGTTGTAATAGCTAGAGGTAGCTTGTATTTTGGATTGACTGGATCAATCTTCTCTACTATAATATGATTTTGTACTTTTGGTGCCATTGCTTCAAAAATTAATTGCTTGATCGTAGGGTTTCTAGTGAATATCAAATTGGTCGCATTTGCACAACTTGAGAAAACACTAGTACTTACTTGAATATGCTTGACAATGCTTAGATCTATTTTCTTGATCACTCAAATGCTCTCGGTAGTCTCGTAACTGCAAAGTTCTTCAAATGCTCTCGAAAATGTAAGGTGAAAATGAAATGACAAGGGGTCTATTTATAGTGTTTCCTCTATTAGGGTTTCCAAAAGCTATAATTTTAGTATTAAATGCTCTTTACTGACTCCCTTTTCACTGATTACCAAATACACTTTCCTTTCACCATTGACTCAAAATAACATACACTCTTACCGATCAAAACATGAAATGTCAACTTCACGATATATATCCAAATTCATCTAAATATGCTAATATAGATCTTTGCACAATTGTTAGGAACTGATTTAAGATAGAATTTAGTTATCAGATCCTACACATACCTTTGACCGATTAGGTGAAGATAGGTGCACCCGATCCAAAAGATGAGGTGTCATCCATTGTTCCAATCTTAGTTCCATCATCTTGAGACTTTCTTCTCCATGTTCTATTCATCTGATCTCTTATCTCATCAACATTAACTTGAGCAATTTCACTCGGTTGGGGCTTTGCTTCGGTACCTGCAGTCTTTGGCTAGGTGACCAACCTTGTGACAATGAAAACAAGTCATTCCAAAGTTTCTCCATGATATTCTATCGTTCCTTCCATGCATCAACATGCAATTTGCATAAAT
This sequence comes from Chamaecyparis obtusa, assembly GCA_027943335.1. Classification (NCBI taxonomy): domain Eukaryota; kingdom Viridiplantae; phylum Streptophyta; class Pinopsida; order Cupressales; family Cupressaceae; genus Chamaecyparis; species Chamaecyparis obtusa. The sequence continues at coordinate 168,412 of BSBK01002178.1, read as the reverse complement.
GTGTCCAAATCTCCCACATGTTGTACATGTAATTCTTGTATTGTGGTCCCATGGTATAGTTGATCCTTTTTGGTTGTTTGCAAAATTCTATCAGTTAGGTACCCATTTCACATGCTTCCTCTGTGACCTGCATTCTTCATACTTGTGACCATATTTATTGTAATTATTGCAGTAACCATCAAATCTTGGTGTGATCAGTGCAAACCTAATCTGTCTTGAAAGGCTTAAACATGTCAAACATTAGTTAAACAGTATATACCTAAACTATTATAGAAAGTTATTCACAAAGTCATTCAGATAGAGCCTAAACGAGAGCACCCTGTCACCGTTTGATTTTCTCTAGCTCTAGGGATGTGGGTGTGCTCTCTATTCTCATGGAGCATGTCCCTAATGATGATTAGGGGGGATTTGGATCATTCAAGAACCATGGACACTCTATAATGGCACAAAATCAGGTATAGAAGACCTGATTTTCCCCTAGAGCCCAAGGGACCAAAATGGAGTTAAGATGCAGATTAGGCTACATGATTCTTATGCTAAGATTGTTTTCAAACCAAAAGAGATGTGATGATGATGATATGCTATGCAAAACAATGAAAAAAAATTAGGTTAATCATTTATTGCTAAGCTATGATGTGTTAGAAAGCTTGAGGAAAACAAAGAAATCTAACAATTAGGATTGCTTATGCTAAATCTAGAAGTAAATGAGCATGATAACAATGCATAAATGATATGAACTAAGATAATAATTTGCTCTTGGGAGGAGGAGTATTTATAGGATTTCCTAACAGCTTGGGTTAGGAGGATGAGTTAGGGTTAGGGGTAAGGTTTGAGGTAGAGTAAGAGGTATGGTTTGAGGTATGGTAAGGTTTAGCTTGGGTTAAGGGTTGCTCACACATGTGTGAGCAACACTAGGGAAGTGTGCAAAGGGAACATGTGTGGAAGAAGAGACATGGGTCTCTTTATGAGGTTGTAAATGGCCTTAAAGAGTGTGTAAGGGATTGAAATGAGTGTGTGAGGCTCATTTGGGGAAGGGTTTGAACGAAAGTCAAAGAGACTTGGATTAGCTTAGGAAAAGTAGGTAACTTCTCCTAAATAGGTTTAGGGAAGATTAGAAGGGTTTTAGGAAAGGCTAGAAGGTTCTAGGGTTTTAAGGCTTTAAATAAATATAAAATTTATTTAGGGATTGTGACATCATTTATTGAATATTGATTCAATAAAGATAGGAAAATCATTCAAATTTGATTGAAATGCTTTTGGGAAAGATTTTTTAATTAAAGATGCTTAATTAAAATAAAGGAAATCAATGGCATAAAAATATATTAATTAATTAATTAACAAATGATGATGTCATCAAGGGTTTTTCAGAAAAATAAAAATACTTTATTTTCTAAAAGATTTTTAGGTGTCTGCATTTTGCCCCTCTTTGATGTGATGCCGCAAGTGGCATGGCATCAAAGACAAGAAAATAAGATGCCCCAGGCTAGAACTTAGAGGAATAAAGGGTTGTGCCCCCTTGAGAAAATAACACAAGGAGTAAACGTTGTGAAATTTTCTTGAAAGGAAACAAAGAGGGAAGGACTAAGGAAGAAGGGGAGATAAAGAACCAAGCTTCCAAGAGCAAAGATGGATGAATGCAAGATGAAGATGGAATGCAGAATACAACTATATGACAAATGCAAGATGCAAGATTTAATCTATATGTTGTTGGAGGGGGGGGGATTTAGGGATCTCCATGCTTTGGATCTTTTGAGAGAACAACCTAGTTTGATATAGCAATGATAGAAACCTGCCAAGGTTATGAAAGAACACAAGGCCTCATCACCAACGTTGCATAGGACTGACGCTAAAAAGACATGCAAGGTTTCCCTAGCATCACACAAACACACAACTGACTCATAGGCAGAAGCAAAAAATCAAAAGACCTTGCCCCAGGTTGCCCTCATTCATAGCACACCATGATATAAAGGATCGTGGCAACTTTGAGTAGAGAACAATGAGAAGCCGCAAAAGATAAACAAGACCCAAAGGACAAAATCCAAGGTCAAAATGATAACTCCAAAAGACAACCTTTTTCGAGGAGAGAGATTCCATTTGATTGATGGCAGGAAGATTGGTCTGAACGTGTGGAAGGATACATCAACACAGACCTGGTGTGATTGGTGGAAGATTAGGTCTGGAAGGAAGGATACAACTGAGTGGACCCATGATTAGGCTTAGGCCAGACAATACATAAGCATACATCTGTGTAGACCCGATGCTGATGGGGAGAATGTTGTGTTGTTGATTGGCAAATGATGTGGTTCAAAGATAGTCACGATGATCAAGGATAGTCGACAATTGATATTGTTGAAGTACAAGGCTAGGTAGGACAAGATTTCTAATCAAAATGTTGTTGCAGGACTAACAAGGATATGTATAACAAGACGTGGGGATATTTACAATGACTATGTACAGAAGCTCAAGATTAGGATGTACAAAGAACCTGGGGATGAAGTTGAAGCTTCAAAGATATGCAAGATGATGCCCTAGTTGGGCTAGAAAGCCAAGATGGACTGATGGTGAATGATGTGTCCTGAAATGACACAGATTTTGGAAGGATGCATCCCAACAATGATGATTGGATTTAGATCAAGGCTTGCTACAAGACTAAGGATGTGATTGGATTGGTTGGCTTGATTTTGGATGTTGGATAACTAGAAGATGTGGATAGTTTTGGAAGATGGTTTGTGTATACACCCTAAAATGGTCATCTAGACTATTAGCCCCTTTTGCTAAAATCTTCAATTGCTTATTCTTGATCAAATCCTAGTTCTATAATTTATTTGATTATTTTCTATGGGCTAACCATCTTATCCTAAGTCTTTATTAATTAAAAAGAGTTTCCTCCTCTTTTAATTAAATAAAAAGCCCCCCACTTTTTCTCTTATCCTAAGTTGCACAAATAAAGCATTATTCCTATTTTATAAAAAGGGAAAAAGACTTTTTGTCTCATATGGGCACAAAATTCAACTCTTATTTTCCCATTGGAGGATACTTGTGCACATGGATTGCTCCTCTTTGATGCTCCACCATTGATTAAATCTTTTTCCTCTTAATCTCCATGGTCCATTCTTTATCATTTCTTATAAAAGGAGAGCTCTCTTCTTCATTCTAGATCCCCAACTTTTTATGCTAATGTTATGATGCAGGTTTTCTAGGTCACTTTGGAGCTTTTGAAGATTTGGAGCATTCTTGGCTTTTGCATCTACATGCTATCATAGTCTCATTTCTTGCATTGTCATGGAATTCATAGCTTCATATTAGATTAGTTTCATTTATGCTTTAGATTAACTCATCTAGCTTAATTAGGAGGCTTTGTAATACTTGCATATTTCCTTTCATAGCATAGCTTGCATTTCCATTTCTAGCATAGTTGCATTGCATTTGCATTACCATTTGATTCTTGGGGATATTGGCATTCTTGCCCTTGTCTTCATTTGAATCTCCCATTGCATGGTTTACTAGCAAGATTATTGGCTTAATAGCTCTAGCTGAGAGCACTCTTAAAACCTTTGCACTCCATGCCTAGGGAGCTCTAAATCTATTTCTCAAGGTTTCCAATCCATGGATTCTTTTGGAAGCAATGATTTAGAGAAGTGCACTATTTAGTGTGTACAGTTTGCAATGTTTGGAGATGGATGAATGGCATTGGATTGCATGGGGGTAGCCTATAGCTAGACACCAATGACAAGGGAAGACACCAAGAAAGGGAAAGATGGAGGAAATGCTTAGGGATTAATGCTGGAGGAAAATGTTGAGGGATCTGGATAGAGGAATGCTGGGAGATTTGGATGGAGGAAGATTTAGATTTGGATGGAGGAACTTCTTAGGAGACTTGGATGGCAGATTTGCTTGAGGATTGGATAGAGGCATGCTTTGGGAGATTGGATGGCAGATTTGCTTGAGGATTGGAAGATAGAATGCTGGGGGAGATTCGATGGCATATTTTCTTGAGGATTGGAAGATGGAAGATTTTGGATGAAAGATAGTCTCCAAGGAATATGTCACCAAGGAAAAAGATGCCCCCTTCTTAGGATAGTTCATGTATTTTAGAGACATTAGGATAGGGTACGATTGGACAGAAGATATGCCGACAAGAGGATGAGGAAGGTAGATGGAAGCTAGGATGAATGGATTGGATAGAGGATATGTAGTTGAAAGGTGTGATGGATGCCAAGAAGGTGCCCATGAAAAGCATGTATACCTGCTAGTCTTTGTTTTGTCATCAAGATCCAAAGGAGGATGAAGGAAGTGAGAGACAAATGGGATGGAGGAGATGTTGGATAAGATGGTGATAGAAGGGAATGGCCCCCAACTGCAGACAAGAATTGGGGGGAGAGGCCTACGCATGATGCTTGTTTGCCAGGTTTTCATCATGGTACTTGTCCAAGGTGCTTGAATTGCCAAGTTTTCACCATAGGACAATTTTTTTTTTTCTCTCTTTTTCTTTTCCTTTTTTTCTTTTTTTATTTTTTTCTCTTGATTTTTCCAATTTTTATGGATTTTTTGATTTTCTGTTGACTAGATGTTGACCTTCTGATATTCTGATGTGTTGCTGACTTTTTGATTTGGTGCTGTCATGATGCTGACTTTCTGATTTTGTTGACCTACTGATTTCTCACTACCTTTCTTCGCTAATCTTTCTAATTTTCTTGGATGTTGGTACAACTTTGTTAGGATGGGGAGATTATGCAAAGACACGGATTGGATGGGGGAGATGGGAGATATGGTGGTAGAAAGTGTTTGGATGGAATGATGGGAATTGATCATGATAGGGGGATGTTGTTAGGACCAACATTGGCACATGTTGTGAGGAAGATGGATGAAGTGGATGGGTTGCGGAAGATAGATGTGGAAATGATGGAGGATTTGTGCTAGGAGATCTTGGATTTTTGGGACCCAAAATGGATTTAGGAGATGGAGGAGAAGACTGAGTAGCTGGTGGATTTGCAATTTTGGATGCCATTGTGGATATTCCTTTTAGATGCATTACATCTTTTTTCTTTGGGATCCACATCATCTTTGCTTTAGCTTTGGTGGGCCTTTGTGGCCATAGGGATGTATCGGATTTTGCTTTTTCTTTGCTAGGCCTTTATGGCCATGTAGTGCATTTTGCTTGTGCTTTGTTGGGCCTTTGTGGCCATTGGGATGCATTAGATTGCTTGATTAGATTTTTCTTTGGTTGAGCATGTCGTTTAGACTAGACATGACAATCTTTGGATTTTTGTGGATATTTCCCTTTATGCACTCTTGACATGGCATCCAAATTGCAAGGAAGATTGGAACGAATATGAGGAGATGTGTGGGATGGAGGAATTATGGATGAAGAGATAAATGGAGATTGGTAGATAGGAGATATGGGCATGTGCCTTTGTTGATCCTGACTAGGGATATTTGGATTTTAGATGGAGGATTGAATAGGATAAGATGGGGGATGATATTTTGGGATGTAAGGGCCCAAAATGGATTTGGTATGTAGAGGATATGTGTTGGAATATTTTGGGACATAGGGACCCAAAATGGATTTGGAGAATGAAGGAGGAATGTGATAGGTTGTCTTGGGTTGTAATTATGGAGGAGGAGGAATAGCGTTGTATGCTTTGGAAGATGTGATGGTGGGTTTGGAAGGATGCTTGAATTTAGCTTTAGTTGTACCAACATTTCTAGAGGAAGTGCCTTCTTCTCATGTGTGACCAATTCCACATGATTTTGGATGTTTCTTGTCTTGAATGGGCTCTAGATTTCCTTGTTCATGAGCGCCTAGGCCTTTGCCTTGATAATTCCATTTGTTGAGCATTTTATCCAAACAAGGATATTTCTGACTTGGGGAATATGATAAACATTCAGTTTCTGGTTCCTTGATGGAAGATATGGAACTTATTGCTTCTGCTTCAAGTGGGCTACCTCTAACAAACTTAAGTAGACCAAGAGGATAGAGTGATGGTAGCTGGATAGTTTTGATTGGAGGATCCTCAAGTGGAGAGGATAGGATGATGGGATTTTGACTGGGATTGGGAGATGGTAATGGATCTTCAGATGGGGGAATTGGGATGATAGGATTTTGGATTGGAAGAATTGGGATTATGGAATCTTGGATTGGAGAAATAGGATTTTGAGTTGGGGGTGATGGAAGCAATAGAACATGCAATAGAGGAAGTGAAGGGATTGGATCTTGATTTTCTTTGATGGGTACTTTAACATGCTTTTGGACAAGATCTTGACATGATAGGGTTTGTGAGGATAGAGTGTTAGGGGATGTATGGATGGACTCTTTAGATGGAGCAAATGGAAGGATGGGAGATTCTACAACTATGATGTCTGGAAGAAGGGTGAATTCTTGAGGCTCATTGGATGTGCTTTGGATGATGCTAGGAGGAGGAGAAGTGGATGGAGATTTGGTGAAGTCAATGCATAGGAATGACTTATTGATGTTGGGATATGGAAGAGGATCAATGAGTGGGATATATGGAAGAAGGACAATGGATGGGGGAGGTTGATGGGGCTCATCAGTGATGGCTTCACATGAAGGATTGAGATGGCATGTCTCGTCAGATGTAGGAATGGGATTTTTTGTTGGCTTCCTTGCAAAACTCCTTGGAGACTTCTAGATTGGAGGAAGGTGATGGACTAGAATGTGTAGAAGATGGGGAGATAGGATAGTTCATACATGAAGGTGGAGCAGAATATTGTGAACTTGCTTAGGGGGATGATGGTGTAGATGAGGAATTGGAAGATGACATGACTAGATAGTTCACATAGGTAGGTTTAGAGGAAGCTTGTGAACTGAACTGGCTATTTGGTGAGGTAGGAATGATGGATTGAGGTACGGGATATGAAGTAGATTGAGGGATGCATTCTTTTTGTGAAAGGGGATTTGCAGCAATGTGAGTAAGAATGGAAGATGCTAGATTTGAATAGGATATAGCGGATGGTGAATCTAGATAGAATGGATGATTAGGATAATGGATTGGAAGACTATGATTTTGGATTCAAAAATTATTTGGAGGATAAGGAGATGGAGGATTTGGATAAGGGATGGAAAGACTAGGATTTTGGTTTTGAAAATGATTTGGAAGATAAGGAGATGGAGGATTTGGATAAGGGATGTAACTTGCAATGCTGCTATGGAAAGATGGTGATTTTGATATGACCATAGAAGGGGGTGGAGGTATGAACGATGCATATGGAGGATACATTGGTTTCAGATAGTAAGAAGGTGTGGATGAATAGGATAGTGGATTTCCCTTGTCAAAGGTAGGATAAGGAGTGTTAGTGGATATGCATTAAGGCGTGATAGGATAGTTTGGACGAATGATTGGATGTTGGGGGATGTTTGGAGCAAACTTGCTAAGATTTTCAAAATACGCATCGTGATCCACAAGACTCTCATCATTGTGATGGATAAGGTTTTCAAAGTATGCATCATGATGGCTAAGGTTTTCAAAGTATGCATCATGATCAACAAGACTTTCATCATCATCAGGATAGGGTGGGTTGAGAGGAGAGACATAATAACCAAGCTCATCATAATAGTTTTGAGACATGTTGACTTGCGGATGAGTTGGATGAAGGATGAAAATGGATTTGAATACTAAGGCTTAGAATTAGGTTTGGACTTGGCTCAAGATATGAGTAAAGACTGACTCTAGAGGAAGATAGAAAGGGGATGGGGGATGATCAAGATGACTCTGCTAACCTAGGATGGGAGGATAAGACTATATGCAAGGTGATTTAAAAACCATGATTTGGGAGACAAGATCCTGAAAGTTTGGATGAACTTTGTATTTGAAGGATTTGACTAACATGGTAACAAGGATTGATTTAAGAACTCTTCGCTTTGTGTTTGTTCAATAGATGATTTTCACTGATTCTAAAACCTCAGAAAATAAATCAAGTAAAAACTACCTAGAAGTCAAGCTAGTATCAAAATCCTTACCCACAGCTTGATACTCCCTAAAAGGGGATACATATGGTGAGTATCTTAAGGTGACATGGTAAACCCCTTGGATCGGTTCTTGCACAAGGATTTTGATACCTTCAGATGTAGATAGGGTAGCCTCTATTTTAACAGGTTTGTATTTGTTCCATGGAGTCCTCCCGATCAGTTTGTATGTACATGACTCACTTAAGAGCCTAGTTGACCATGCTGAAATAGTAGAGATTATTCACCTACCTCAGGCTACCATCAACACACCTCACCTGAGCTTGAGGGGATATAAGCGAGATTTTTCTCAACGCTTTATTTATATACCATTCAGGGAAGATACTGGTTTGACGTCATTCTCCAAAGAGGAAGCACTTTTCTCCCCAGACAGGCCTCGCTAAAAGTAAAACAAGTGAACTTTTCTGAGTTCAAGTGTTTTACGTTACTTATGTTAACAAGGATTTTGCAAGAAAATGAAAAACTCCTAGATGCACATCATGAAGAGTTCTTTTTCCCAAAATTTGATTGTGTGATTGAATTGAAAACTTCTAAAGACACAAGTGTTTAGGTTTTAAGTTTTTCTTTCTCCAAAAAGTAAACGTTTGAGTGATTGCAAGTTCTTTTCTTGAGCATTCAAGATTGAGTTTGTGTGTTGCTTTTGAACTTTGAAAAGTGCTTTGTTTTTTATCTTTAAGTCATTCAAGATTGAGTTTGCATGTGAAATAAAATTGAATGAGGAAGGAATAGAGATGCTTTTCTTTCTCTTTTAAATCATTCAAGATTGTGTTTGATTTTCAAAATGACAATGACTTAATAGGACTTGGGTTCATTCCTTTAGCTTCATTCAAGATTTGTTTGCCTTTTGCTCAATTTTTAGACTTTAAAGGGAAAGATCCTAGATTTAGCTTTGATACATGAACTTTGAAAGGCATTCAAGATTTTGCAATAAGAGACTTGTCCACATCCATTAGAAAGCTTTAGGACTGATTTAGGAAATTTTTGAAATGTTTAGGAACCAATTTGGAAAGATTAGCAAAGATTTGATTTTTTTGTTTCTAGTTTGCTTTGAGACTTTTAACAAAACTTGAAGACATGTGTAAATGAATTTCTTTATAGCTCTCTTTGATGCATTTGAATTTAATTTAGGCCCACTTGAATTATTTTTAGGATTGATTTGAAACTTTTTAGGTTTGAAGTACAAAATTGAAGTTCTTTTTAAGCACTCAAAATGTGAAGTGTTCCTAACTTGCATATATGACTCTTAAAACCCTAGATTTGCATGAAAAAGGTCATTTTTAGCCAAATGAAAGTCCTTAGATGTGAATTTGAGTGTTTTAGGACCAATTAGGAATGATTTTAGTTTATTAGGAATGCTTAGGAAATTTTTAGGAAAGATTTTCATATTAGTCCCTTAGGGGCACTCAAACATGACTAGAAGTTGATTTTAAGCTTGAAAAATGAAGTGTTTGAGTTCCTAAACCTTCACAAGAGTTCATGAGCCTTAAGGCCTTAGTTATTTGATGATAAATTAGCCTCCATTAATTACCTTCAAGTTTTGGATGTTAGAAATTACAAGCTTGAATCCTTAGGGTCACTAGGATCCGCAAATGGGCCCACAAAAACAAGAAAATTCAAGTTTAAGGCCTCAAATGAACTCCCTGCCTCCCATAAAAGTTTTGGGGCTAGAATTTCTTCAAATTATTCTTGTAGGAAAATTTTCAAGCTCATACGACAATTGCATCCTTCCCATACGAGTTTTGGGCCAAAAAGTGCCAAAATGGCCTAAAAATCACTCAAAATAGGCCCATACGAGTTTATACATCATTTTGTATGAGTTTTTGGGGGTTCCCATATGAAAATTGGTCAAAAATTTCAAAACTCGTATGGCACTGCACAAAAATCCATCTGGGAGGCATGAAAAATGATTTTTTTGCCAAAAATCACTAAAAAAATGCAATTTTGAGGCTTGTGGAGTCCCACCGGGCGTGCCAAAATGTGATCAGTGAAAACCTAATATGTCTTGAAAGGCTTAAAAATTTCAAACATTAGTTAAACATTATATACCTAAACTATTATAGAAAGTTATTCACAAAGTCATTCAGACAGAGCCTAAACGAGAGCACCTTGCCACCGTTTGATTTGCTCTAGCTTTAGGGATGTGGGTGTGCTCTCTATTCGCATGGAGAATGTCCCTAATGATGATTAGGGTGGATTTTTATCATTAAAGAACCATGGACACTCTATAATGGCACAAAACTAGGTATAGAAGACTTGATTTGGCCCTAGAGCCCAAGGGACCAAAATGGAGCTAAGATGCAGATTAGGCTACATGATGCTTATGCTAAGATTGTTTTCAAACCAAAAGAGATGTGATGATGATGATATGATATGAAAAACAATGAAAAAACCTAGGTTAATCCTTTATTCCTAAGCTATGATGTGTTAGAAAGCTTGAGGAAAACAAAGAAATCTAATAATTAGGATTGCTTATGCTAAGTCTAGAAGTAAATGAGCATGATAAAAATGCATAAATGATATGAACTAAGATAATAATTTTCTCTTGGAAGGAGTATTTATAGGATTTCCTAAGGGCTTGGTTTAGGAGGATGATTTAGGGTTAGGGGTAAGGTTTGAGGTAGAGTAAGAGGTGTGGTTTGGGGTATGGTCAGGTTTATCTTGGGTTAAGGGTTGCTCACACATGTGTGAGCAACACTAGGGAAGTGTGCAAAGGGAACATGTATGGAAGAAGAGACATGGGTCTCTTTATGAGGTTTTAAGTGGCCTTAAAGAGTGTGTAAGGGATTGATATGAGTATGTGAGGCTCATTTGGGGAAGGGTTTGACCGAAAGTCAAAGAGACTTGGATTAGCTTAGGAAAAGTAGGTAACTTCTCCTAAATAGGTTTAGGGAAGATTAGAAAGGTTTTAGGAAAGGCTAGAAGGTTCTAGGGTTTTAAGGCTTTAAATAAATATAAAATTTATTTAGGGATTGTGACATCATTTATTGAATATTGATTTAATAAAGATAGTAAAATCATTCACATTTGATTTAAATGCTTTTGGGAAAGATTCTTTAATTAAAGATGCTTAATTAAAATAAAGGAAATTAATGGCATAAAAATATATTAATTAATTAAATAATTAATTAATTAACAAATGATGATGTTATCAAGGGTTTTTCAGACAAATAAAAATACTTTATTTTCTAAAGGATTTCCAGGTGTCTACACTTGGCTTCCTTGAATTGTTAGTCGTCCTTGATCTACTCTCAAATGCTTTGTGACCATACTTATCGCAATTGTAACAATAACCATTAAACTTAGGAATGCTTGGTGGATTACCTCTTTTGCTCCTTCAGACATTATTTGTATGACCCAATTTCCCACAATGATAGAAAGTAGGCTTATTTATCTTCGGTGAGGTAGCATTATCTTAGTTTGCTACTTATTTTGAGGACTCCCCCTTCTTAGTAGTATTGTTTGCATTGAATCCAAGTTCAGTCATATCTCTCTATTGTCTTTGACCTCTTAGTTGTTTATCCAATATCCTCAATGTTTCTTCATTCATTTTCAAGACTTCATTAGCATCTTTTTCAAATTTCAATTCATTATTCAAATGTTCATTCTTTGATCTCAATCCAGCAATCTCTTCAACTTCTCTTGCAATCTCTTGATTAGCACCGACTAATTAATCTGACATATTGTAGTGAATTTGTGTCAACCTTAGTATTTCCTCATCTTTCTCATTCAAACTTGCATTCATTTTTCTTCTCTCATCTTCAACCATTCTTTTTTCATCTTCTTCTTTTCCCTTTTGTTCTAGGACTTCACACATCCTTACCAATTGAGCTTCATGTTCTCTTTTCAGTGCTTTTACTTGATCAGTTAGGTTTTTGTTCCTTTTAGTCAATTCTGATATGACAGCTTCAAATTCATCAAATAAACTTCCCTTTGATTATTCTTCAAGTCCTTTAACTTGATCTTGTGTATCTTTCAATTGATGAGATAACTCATTTCTCTTGTTGATTGAATTCTTTAGTTTCCTCCTTAATTCATCAATATGGTCATTTGCAATCCTTAATTCCATGTTCATGTTATCAATCACCTTTTCATACCTATAGTGTTCCATCTCTCCAGATCTTTCCTCTCAAGTGGTTAAACTTCTAAATAAGAGACATTTCTCTAATACCAATTGTTGCATTAATTTATGGAAATTTAAGCACTGAGAGGGGAGGGGTGAATCATTACTCCAAAAAAATTTATATAACTTTCTAACCATTTATTGAATTCATAACCTTGCATATAATAACATAAAAACATGTAAAACAATATCATAACACCATGATTTTTGTAAGGCAGAAATCCTTGGTTAGAAGAAAAAACTGCGGTGGGGATGACACCCACAACACTTCAATACTACAGTAAAAAGATTGCTCGGTTAAAGCTACAATGTTAGCTATTTATGATAGCTTACCCTATTAAGAGAATTGACATTGTTAAGAGTCTAAAGACTAATTAAGTCTAACTTGCTAAAAGATTTTACAACTCTAATATAAGAGATGTAGCATGTTAAAAGATTTACAATATAAGACCTCTTAGAATCTACTTGATCAAGAGCTTTTACAATTCTGATTACACACTAATCATACATAAACTTGTATGTAATACTTGCATCAACATATGCTTTTTAGACACTATTTTCTCAATAACAATTTACCTCTTAATGTACTTCTCTCACAATATCAATTATGTACTCAGTAACTTCAACTCTAAATCACATTCACACTCTGTTCTTACTGCTCTGTTACTCGGTGGCTTCTCTACTTATCACCTTCAAACTTATCTTTGAATGATCATCACCTGCTCTTTCTCCTTTGCATACTACTCTCTCTCTCTCATTTTCATACTCTGATCCATTTTATATTCAATTCTAGAAACAGTGGAAACAATCTAGAATCTTCTCCTTAAGCAGTGCTAGCATTGGTTACATCTCCAATGCATATATCACATTTAATTCTCATTAGCGGATCTCACCTTGTAATCATGAAAAATCATTATGTTTGAATCTCTAATGTTTTATCAAACAATCTCCTCAAGATTTGTAAACTATTTTCTTCTTGGTGTCTAGATTCAATGTATCTGTAGATTCTTCTTATGTCGGCTTGTGTTGCTCGGTAATACATTTTTCTTCTTCTTGGTAACATGTATGTTCTCTCGATTTGGTAACTGTTGTAACTCGGTACTACTCGATGCTCAGTCTTCCTTGCTCGATGTATGTTCCTTATTCCTTTTACCAAAATAGTCTTTTCCTTACTTCCCTTTACTGACTAGATTATTTTCTTTACCAACTTGACTATCCTTCTTTACCGAATGATTTTGACAATCATTATGACTTAATCAAAACTAATGACATCAAAATAACTCTATAGGAGTATCAAGTTCTAAGGGACCAAGAGATTCTATAAATAATACAAATCCCGATAGCATAAAAGAGGGAGTTGATGTAATAGGTTTGGAGATCAATAAAGCTGGTTATCTCTATATTTTCCATGGTTTGATAGTAAAAACAATCATCTTCAACCGTGTTTTCTTAGGTCTAATGCTATTGTCTTGAAATTTTTTGATTTGGCATGTTTTTACATTGAGTTTAGAATATTTTAGTTTTTTGCGGGATTGTATTTGGTTGAGTAAACAAAATGATATTGGGTTTTGAGAGAAAAATGTCAAACCCTCCAAATAGGGTAATCCAAGATTAACTAAAATGTAATGAGTGTTTGAGGGAGAGTCTACTTCAAGTCTAAGGTCTTGAGAGAGGCAGGGTGCCCAAGGGTAGGGCTAGGAAGTGAAGGTACAAAGAATTGTTTAGACTGTCATAGTTAGGATAGTAAGTTGAAGACTTGTTTATTTTCATTTGGGGGTCTTACCTAAAGATTTTAGGTTGGACAAGGGTGGACGGAGCCTTAGGAGTATAAGGAGGTGAAGTATCAAAATAATCTCAGTGTATATAGTGGAAGGGACACTTTGTTTATTATTATTATGTGATTGTTTCAAAGATAGTTCTTCATTGTCATTGTAGGACAGTCACATGACATAATCAAATAAGTATGGATGGTTTAGTTGAGTAGGTGCAAACCTTAGGATGTGGATTCTAGTGGAGGAGATTTTATCAAATGAACAATAAGATTCCCCTAGCTATCCTTGACATTGTATTCATGCATTCATGCAATAAAAATAATAGAAAATAATGACATATCAAGGTATTGTGAGAATTCTTGAAATCCCTACCTCTTAAGTGCCTCCTTGTGCACTACTATTTACTTTTGAACCTTCAAAACTGTATATGGGTAAGAGGACCTTTGGAAAATAGAACTTTGACCTTTCCATTTAATGGAATCAACAAATCATTGATCTTCACTCTAACTCGTGACTAAAAACAATTATATAGCTATGTGTGGGGTTCTCATGTGAGGTGCAAATTGGTTGAGTGTGGCATGCATCAATATAATAGTGAAACAATTATGGGGCAATTAGTGGAATCATTATCTTCATATTTGATTATGTCCTACTGATTCACAAAAGATGGTCTTGCATTCCATTGGTCATTTGATTAGATAAAACCAAATACAATTTAAAGTAATAAATACATTGTAAGAATAATTGCATCCAACAGTTTAGTAGGATAAATAGATTTAAATATTATAATTGTTTAGAATAAAATCAAATTTGATAAACTAGCTTTTGATATGGTCATGTATAAAAACTTAGTTTGACTAGTGTAGCTTAGTCTAGGAATGACTTGGTCACATGTAATATATTTTCCAATCATGTACTTGATTTATAAGGAAAATGTGATTTTAAAAACATAGTAAGATAGTAAAAAAGAGGGAACACAACAATCCTTTTTTATATTTATCAAGAACCTTAATAGTACTAGAAAGATTGTAAAACATGAAGTTATCCTTGAGCAGCGCAGATGACTTTTTCATGCCTTGGGTCAAATTAAACTAAAAATGGTCATGAAGGACCCTTCTAATTGTCCCAAACTAATTCATAAAGGCTTCAAATTGCTATCTGCATGCACCCCTATCCTTGATATTTTTCATGCAAGTAAGACACCTAGAAGTCATCATAAAAACAAATTTACCAAGTGTTGCTCTTATTTTCCATCTTTTTTTGGCTACTCTTTCTCTCTTTGTTTGTTGTCTCTAAGCATAATCTAATGTCTTATTTCTCTATAATGACTGATTTTGTCATGTCTCATATCATGTAACTTAGTTATTATGTCCTTTGTTATGACCATTCAATGCATTTATGTTATTTTGGTGATTCAATTTGTATGTGTGCTTCGTCCTCAGTCTATTCATGCATCATGATTCTCATGCTTGAGAGGTCTTATAATGGTTTCTCAATAAGACTATGCATTGACCTTGTTATGGCTATCTTCTTAGCATTTTAGTTAGTTTATTAACTATGATGATCTACATTAAATGAAATATTAATGTATGATTTTCATAACAAATAAATGCATGATCATATAACTATTATCATCACCATAAATTATGTCTTACATCCCTCACTATATGGTTTTGCATTATATCTTAACCTAGACTTCCTCTAATTATTATACCTACTTTATTCCATCCTCCTTCCATTTCAAATCTATATCTAATGTGTTATGCTTGGTAACCTAGGCTCATATAGACATCTCCCCCTAAGTTTTTAATGTGTATCCCTCTTATCTATATATTTTCTAAGTGATAGTGAAAAATAATTAAGTAATTGTGCAATATTCCATACCTAAAAGACCTTTATGGTTTCCCTATAGACCTATCCCTCTCTTAATTTCATCTACTCCCCTTGGAAAAAGTTTAGAGATTATATAGGTGTGGAAATAGAATGATTGTGTGAAGATGTATATTGATTGTAGTCTTTTATGTATCTTTATCTTTATGAATAGTTATGAACCTACTCATGACCTTTATGTTTGTTATACTCATGTCCTCATGTGACCTAATATGGTCTCTTTCACATGGCTATCCTTCTATCTTGACTTATCAAAAGGGAAATGTCATTATTCTAGCTTCTCTTCATCAAACTTACCCTTTGCTTAAAATTTTAGCAATCTGTCTAGTAAAAGTACATTCTTCATGACAAAACATAAAACTATCCATTATTTCCTCTTATTAGTTCATCATGAGAATGAAAGGCACCACAAGGAACATGGATGGGGCATGATTAGAAATGGTATAGATAACCATAGGGCTTATGAAAGTGGAAAAGATCTATAACAATATTGTATCCTCAATAGATCACCTCCTTCATGAGTTTTACAAGCACTAACTAAGCTCTTGTCACAATTATAATTTTGTTCAATCACACAAGGATTTCTTGTCTAGTTTTTTTGAGGGTTTTTATCTTCAACTCACATGAGCCAACAATGACACAAACTCTTTGATAACACAAAAAACCTACAAAATAATTGCATTTATTTGGTAGTCCAATGTTCAGTTTGATCAAGACATAGACGAATTTTTTCACATGGGATAACATACCAAACATTAAAATATAGTCTTAAGGGAGATATAAGATTCTTACATTCTAAGGTTCAAATTAATACTATCAACAAAATAAACCTTATAATCTTGATATTAAGAGCTTGACATAAATGCAATAAGACATTGATGTTATCTATATTGAGCATTTAAGGTTGTCATTAGTATCAAAGGCTATCAAAGAGATTGGTCGGACACTTACATTGAGTTAGATGGTAACCAGAAGCAAGACAGACTAGTCGGTAAAGCTTACACATCGAGTACTATACAGTTTACTGAGCACCAGCAGACACCAACAAACAATAAACACCGAGCATCGCAATATACACTAAGCAGTTTACACAGTGCTTATCGAGGATCAAAGAAAATGGCATAGTAAGCTAAAATGGCACATACTTCTATGCAAATGGTTACAACGGTTCATAAAACATTTTACCAAGATTGAGGAACATTTAATGTGATGATATTCATTAAATGCAATGTATATCTTTTGTAATAGTTGATCTAGGTTATTATTGTACACCGTAGATCTTAGGGTTATGACTATGTTGTGTAACCTAATTTTGTTAAAGCGGCAAAAATAGAACACTATATATTTGTGTGTTCGCATCATTTTTGGTGTGAACTGATATATGAATTAATGAGCACTTGAAGCTATTGCCTAACTTCAAGTCTATCAGTTAACAGAGCAGAATCGAGTACAGAGGAATTCAGATTGAGTAGAATCAGCAGAGGCTACCGAGCAGTTCAAAGCAGAGATTCATCACAAGTAAGGTGATATTTTATCAAAGCTTATAGATCTGTATCAGAAAATTGAGTTGTCAAATAGTAGATAATTTCCTATTGCTTTCTAACAATTGTAATAGAGTTTTGGATAAAATCTCTTGACAAAGTAGACTTAACAGTCTTATGTAAATCTCTTAACCGAGTGCACACTTCATTAGTGTTGTTAAAATCCTATAACTAGGTAGATCTATCTGATCTAACATGTCACTCCTAATAGGGTGAGATCACCAGAAGTGATCAAAACTTGTAGCCCTAATAGGCAAACCTTTTCTATCTGCAATAGTGAAGAATTTGTGGGTGTCTTCCCCACCGCAGTTTTTACCTTCTAACAAGGGTTTTTGTGTTACCAAAATACTTGTGTCATGTGATTGTCATATTGATGTCATGTTGTTTACTTTCATAAGTTAAATTAATGATTGATACATGCAGTTAGATTCAAGTTGTTTTGGTTGGTTATTACTGTTTACAGTTATTTATCAGAAAGGTTTACAAGTAAAAGTTTTGAAGGCACTGATTCACCCCTCCCCTCTTAGTACCTATCTCTCCTAATTCCAACGATTGACCACAATACATGTTAAATATTTCATTATTCATCTTCTCGATGATTTATTTGTAATGATCTTGCTTTGTAATGGTCAAGGTGTAGTTATAGTGCAGGGAGACCTAAAACATGCCAACATAATTTACTTTCCATGCCTTGTCAACAAAGAATGAAGATCTTGAATGATTTGTTCACCTATATTTCAAAGTAGAAGTGCACAGAATTATGATGTAGGATTCAATGTCAATCGGAGCTTTGTGATTCAACAAACAAATAACATAGCTTAGAAACACTTCAAAATGATAGATTTTTAAAGATTAAAATAAATTATATTGGCATTTTTTAGGGTGTATAAGCGAAGTATAAGATTACCTCAGTCCCAGACCTGGTACAGCCCCCAATGGATATGTGTGTCACACTTGGAGATAATTTTATGGGTCTATTGTGTTCCAAATGTATTCTCGGCTATCCACCAATGAATAGATCTGTAAATGTGAGACCACTCTAACTCAAAATGTGAGAAGGACGTGAATCTTATTCGATACACATTAGATCAAAATGAATTTGGTTGAGACGACATACCCTACCTTTGAATGACTTCACCCTCCTCTTCTCCCGCAACGGAGTTAACATCAAAATGATTTGGTTTTCACTTTTTTTTTCTTGTATAGCCTGCGGATGTTGTAATTCTGACTATCTACTAAATAGATGTTAGAATTTTGACTTCGTCAGGGAGAATTACAAAAAAAACCAATTTCACAAAAAAATATATCCTCTGTGGAAAGTAGTTGTTGGAAAATAACACCAAATGTATCAATGCTAATAGGGGTAGTTTTCAATAATCTAGAGCACCCTCCACTGGGAGAGGTCATTGTAGAGGCAATGGTTGTTTCCCATGTGGAGAGTATGGTCACATTGCATTGAATTTTCCTCGGCGTGCATCACATTTTTCAGGACAAATACCCACAACTTCTAAGCCTACAGTAGGGGATGCAAACAAATCTCACGTAGTGGTTGCAGTAGTGGATCGTCATCAGGAAGAGCAGTAGGGCAATGTGGTAGAAACTTCTGGTGCTACTAGAGTTATTTCTCTTTCTATCGTATTTGATTCAAGAGCTACAGATTCTTTTATATCTCCTTTTGTAGTAGAGAAATGTGGGCTAGTCATAGTAAAGCAAGACATTGGTTGGAAAGTAGAGTTAGCCTATGGGGAAAGGATATCAACAAACTCTCTAGTGCATAAATGTGAGTTTAACCTAGGTAAATTCACTACCTCAGTTGATCTTCATGTGATCCCTTTAGGTGGATTGGTTAGGTTCTCATGGAGCCAACATTGATTGAAGGCAAAATATAATCAAATGCAAAGATGATGTTGGTAAGGATTGTGAGATTGTGGAATTCAATGTCCTATATCTCTTCATATGATTTCCACTATGCAACTCAAGAGAAACATGTGAAAGGGTTGTCAGGTATTTTCTATAACTATAAATGAGTTGGATGAAGTTGAAACTAAGGAAAAGACTCTTGATCATCCTACTCTTCAATAATTCATCGATGTTCCTTATCAGATGACCACATAGAAGTTGAGTGAGCTTAAACTCCAATTAGAGGATCTTTTGGTAAAGGGTAGTATTCAGCCAAGTGTTTCACCATGGGGAGAACATGTACTCTTTGTTAAGAAGAAAGATGGGTCTTTATGCTTGTGCGTTGACTATAGACAGTTGAACAAGGTAACGATCAAGAACATGTACCCTTTATCAAGGATTGGTGATCTCTTTGATCAGATGAAAGGGGCAAAGGTATTCTCAAAGATTGATCTCAAATTAGGATACCATCAATTACACATCCAGGATGAAGATATTCACAAAACTACATTTCATACTCGTTATGGACATTATGTGTTCACAGTAGTCCCTTTTGGTTTGACAAATGCTCCATTGTTTTCATGTGACTAAGGAATGGAGTATTTTGTTCTTATCTTGATCATTTTGTTCTCGTCTTCTTGGATGATATATTGATATATTCTAAATCCATAGAGGGTCATGAGGAACATCTACGAATAGTTTTGCAGTGACTTTGTGATAATTAGTTGTATGTTAATGCAATGAAGTGTGACTTATTTCAGTCTAAAGTTTAGTACTTGGGGCATATAATCACAGGTAAGGGTATTTCAGTAGATTCTTCCAAGATTTAGACTATAGTAGATTGGCCAAACCCCACCAATGTATGCAAAGTTTGTAGTTTCATGGGCTTGGCAGGATGTTATCATAGGTTTGTTAAGGACTTCTCTAGGGTTGCATATCAAATTACTTCTCTTCAAAGGAAAGGGAAGAAGTATGTTTGGACAAAGAAGTGTGAAGAGGCTTTTCAAAACCTCAAGAAGTGTCTGACTAGTGCACCTGTTCTAGCAATACCCGACCCAACAAGTGATTCATGGTGTGTGTGTGTGTGTATGCTTCTTTGGAAGGTCTAGGAGTGGTCCTTATGCAAGAAGGACGTGTGATTGTTTATGAATCTCAAAAACTCAAGGAGAATGAATTGAACTATGCTAAACATGATCATGAGTTAGCAGTAGTGGTTCATGCATTAGTTTGATAGAGACATTTTCTATTGGGACATCGATTTGAGCTTCATAGTAATCACTGGAGCTTACAGTATACCTTTACCCAGCCTACTCTAAATGCTAGGTAGAGGCAATGGATGGAGTTTCTTTGCGAGTATGACTTTGAGGTCAAGTACATCTAGGGTGAGGAAAATGTGGTAGTTGATGCTTGAGTCACAGGAGGCATGAGATATCATCTCTAACTCTTGGTGTAGACTTGTGGAGTCGTATACTCTAGGAAATTCCTACATATACTTGGTACAAGGAAGTGAGAGATGAGTTTGAGTTAGGGAGACCTTTGGAAGGAAGGTTTTCAGGTTATGTTTTAGAGTCAGATAATTTTTTGTGTTATATGAGCCAGATATATGTACCTCCATCAAATGATCTTTGTACCTTGATTTTATCTGAGGCTCATCATGCACCTTACTCGGCACATCCAGGTGTCAAGAAGATGCATGCAAACCTTTGACAGCTATATTACTGGTCTGGTATGAAACGTGACATTGCTGATTTTTTGGCAAAGATGTCTAGAATGTCAAAGGGTTAAGGAAGACCACAAGCATCCAGAAGGACTTTTACAGCCTAATCTCATTCCATCATAGAAGTGAGATATCATCTCAATGGATTTTATTGTAGGTTTTCCTATTACTCCTCACAGACATGATACCATCATGGTTATTGTTGATTGGTTAACTAAAGTGGCACACTTTTCTCCTATGAGAGAATCCTATACAATAGCTTCAGTAGCTAGGGTCTTTATGCAGGATATTGTGAGATTACATGGTATTCCCCACAAGATTATATCAAATAGTACTCCAGTATTCACTTCTGCATTTTGGAGTTCCTTGCAACATGATCTTAGAGCATAATTGAATTTAGTTCGGCATATCACCCTCAGACTGATGGTTAGACAGAGCGGATGAATCAGGTGCTAGAGGATATGTTGAAGATGTATGTCATAGATAGACAGACTCACTAGGAAGACTATTTATATTTGGTCAAGTTTGCGTACAACAATGGTTGTCATAGTTCGATTGGTATGTCGCATTTTTAGGCTTTGTATGGTTTTCCTTGTCGTACACCTTTAAGTTTGGATAGGCTATAAGATCATATGTTTTTAGGTCCTGAGATGCTTTGAGACATTGAATAGCAGGTGGAACGCATTCGTGAGCATGTGACCATAGCTCAAGATAGGCAGAAAAATTATGCAAATGTTCATAGAGTAGATAGACAGTCTGCAGTTGGTGTTAAGATATTTCTGAGAGTGCGTCCACAGAAGAGCTTGATCCGTTATGATCAAAGTTGGCACCTAGTTTTGTTGGCCCATTTGAGATTCTTGAGAGGATAGGATCAGTTTCTTACCATCTTGCTTTGTCTCCCAACTTAACTTGTGTTCACGATGTTTTCCATGTTTCAGTACTTAGACAGTATATACTAGATGTTGCACATGTGCTTGACTGGAATGCTTTACAGGTGGAGGATGGGTTGTTGGCTTTGGACCCCATTTGCATACTGCAGCGATGAGAGTTGACCCTCAAAGATCGCACCATCGAGTAGGTAAGGGTCCAATGGGACCCTACTGATGAGTCATCAATGACTTGGGACCCTACTAATGAGTCATCAGTGATTACAGAATTTATATCTCTATTTGTTTGTAGGATTCCAGGAGTAAGCCTAATTCTAGGAGAGGTGGATGTAGTGGCCACCCATAGTTTGTTTTTTCAGTTTTATATTGTCAAACTCTTTTAGGTCACTTTCATGTGTGCATTGGTTATTTCAGCTTTATTATGAGATTTTTTATGTATGGCAATACATAGTGATTTGATATTAGATAGTTTTGAGATATCATGTGTTTGCAATTAGATAGTTACTTTGATGATGATTATTTATATGTTTAAAATGTCCAATGGGACCCTACTGATGAGTCATCAGTGATTGCGGAATTTATATCTCTATTTATTTGTAAAATTGTAGGAGTAAGCCTAATTCTAGGAGAGGTGGATGTAGTGGCCACCCATAGTTTTTTTTTTCAGTTTTATATTGTTAAACTCTTTTAGGTTACTTTCATGTGTGCATTGGTTATTTTAGCTTTATTATGAGATTTTTTATGTATGGCATTACATAGTGATTTGATATTAGATAGTTTTGAAATATCATGTGTTTGCAGTTAGAGAGTTACTTTGATAATGATTATTTATATGTTTAAAATGTCATTTATATTCATGGTTTTACTTACCCCATACTTGCATGTGTATGGCTATCATGTATGTTTTACCTTTTTGTTTGACGTGTTTGATATGGTAGAGGGATGGAGTCATAGTTACCTTCTTGTGGGATCCACACGATGTCCTGATCCTTGTCATTGCTTGTTGTGTGTGTGTGTGTGTGTGTGTGTGTGTGTGTGTGTGTGTACAGGCTTGTCTTTTATGTAGGTTTGCAAGTATCAGGCATCGACTTCCCTAAATTTTCAAGATGAGCATGTCATATCGCAATGTCTCAATGGTAAGAGAGGGGGGAGATAACATTCAAGTCTGAATCCCAACCTAAGTCATTTTATTGTCTTGAGATAGTGGACAAGTTTTTGATATTTTACCTTTCCAAATTTGTTCAGGTGACGTGAGTTCATAAGTTTTCCCTTGAGCATGATTATTGTTTTATTAGGTTTGGTTAGTCTTTCTGACCTTTAGCTGGTTGGTGTGATTGTTGTGAAATGATTAAATAATTTACTAAATATTATGTGGTTTAAATAATTAAATCTTATTAAATATAGAAAATTAAATGTGAAGGTATTTAATTAATGAAAACTAATTAAATATATTTATTAATTAAAAAAAGTAAATTAAAATTTTATGGTGGAATTTAAAGATTTAAATAATTATTAAATTCAAATTTATAGAAAATTAAATGTGAAGGTATTTAATTAATGAAAACTAATTAAATACATTTATTAATTTTTTAAAAATTAAAATTTTATGGTGGAATTTAAAGATTTAAATAATTATTAAATTCAAATTTAAGGTAAACTGGATAAAATAGTAATGAAGTAATTAAAATAATATTCTTTTAGTTAAATTTGATATGCAATTAGTTGCATATTCAACTTAAATAAATTAAACAAATAAAATATTTTTTATTAGTTAAGTGAACTAATATAAACAAGAATTACGAAAGTGCATTGAGTTATTAATTAGAAAATTGAATAAACCATGCAAAAGAGAGATTGATAAAAATAAAGTTTGTGGAGTTGATTCGAGTACCGAGTTTGAATGGTTGAGTTCAAAATCCAAATTCTTGTCTTTATGATGAGGATTTAGCCATGATTCTAGAGAAGATTTTTGCAGGTTTTGGATGGAAGGATTGAATTGAAAGATTTTTTGTGAAAGGTTTGTGTTTTCCAATATTTTTCTGGTCTTCTTCGTGTTTCTTCAATTGGTGGTTTGACATACATACATACATACATACATACATACATACATACATACATACATACATACATATATATATATATATATATATACAGTTGATTTTCTTATCATGCTTGGAATTTTGGTTATTAAGCTTTTGAGATCTTGTGTTATTTATGTTTGGTATGTTAGGAAATACCATAATTAAATCTTGTTTTAAATCAGCTAAGGTTTGATAAAAAATTTGGTAGAAAACCTTAGGGTTTGTATCAAATCAAATTTTCAAAATTAATTTTGCTTCCTAGTAGTAGCTAGTTATTTAATTTCCTCACTGATAAATTTTATTTTAAAAAAAAGTGTGTGTGTATATGTGTGTGTGTGTGTGTTTCTGTAAATTAGAATTTTCTGATGTTTAAAAATAATAATTAAAAAAAATTGTTTGGAGGCAGGGTATACCCCACCACCACCCCCCGATAGCTCTAGTTGCCACGACAACCAAGGGTGATTACGTTTTTCCGTTTTGATATGAATTTTTTTTAAATGATATATATATATATATATATATATATAGATATATATATAGATATATATATATATATATATATATATATATATATATATATATATATATATATATATATATATATATATATATATATATATATATATATATATATAATAATTTCTTTTTGAATATTTTATAAATAGGATTATTTGGCATTCAATTAGGAATTATATTAGTTGATATTTTTTATAATTGACTAATGTGGAAGATAAGTTAATTACTAATTAATAAATTTTATTGATTAATAATTAAGGAAAATTTGTTTTCTTTTCTAAATTGATAATTTTATGATGAAATTATATTGTTTTAGTAATTATAAGCTTTGGAATTAATTTATTTTTATTAACGTTAGAAATTGATTTTCTTATTATTAGAATTTAATTTAAGAATGTAATTATAGTTGTGTAATGGTGTTTTACAAATTAGTTTATTATTATTAAATTCTTATAAATGTTTTTCTTTTTGTATTTGTGGGTTAATAGGGAATTTTTTTATGTCACCCTTTTAGGATTTTTACCAAATGCGGGGTTAGGATTAATGTGTTATGTTTATTTGTCTTGCATACTTTTGTAGCATTCAATTTTGTTATAACCAAACCTTGTGGAAGCTTCGGATTTATTATGATGGAAATTGGTTATGTATGTTCATGCAATACTTTAGAACCAAGTTTTTATTTTTATGATAATGATGATCTATGAGATATTTTTTGAGAGTTATGAACTTAGGGTAGGTTATCTAGGTGTTAAAGGGGAAGTGGCTTGTTTTGGAGGCACCAAAGCCCAGAAGTGGCTACTTAGGTATCCTTAGTAGGTTATCTAAATAAGTGATAATATAATATATTAAATGGGGTTTTAAAATAAATTAAGAAGATAATGGATTCATCACCCATGTCTTGAGTGCTAGTATATGTAAAAGATGGGAGCGGGAGAAGATGCTTACCCATCTAGTAGTGGTGGTGAGTTCTAACATGATCGATTATCCTTGTCTACATGAGAGGATTCCAGGTTCTGCATATGTTCACACTTGGGAGTTGGAGTCCAATGAGATTGTTCCAAGGGGTTGACATATGTGATGACACTTCCCTGATTTCATCTTAGGTTTCCTACGTGTGTTGGTTGCCTCTGGATTAGTACATGCACCTTTGAGTTATTGAGTTGTACCCTTGAGATAGGAACTTATAGGATCCCTTACTTAGTATTACCTGATGTTTGATTATGGTATTGTTATCCGAGTGGGGTCTGATGTTATCTCCTTAGCACAGTGGGAGTGGAACCAAAGGTTTCCACGAGATTGGAGGTTTCTTCTTATTGTATCTTCCTTGGAGATTTGTACCTATTATTTCTTTATTTTTACTTTGTACTCAGTTGTATCTACATACCTATGACTAGTGGATGTGGGATATCATATATACTTTAAAGTTCAAATGTATTTATTTATTTATGAGATGATGCACTATCTAGAAGATTTATATGATTATTGCACTTTATAGATTAAATTGCAATTATGTAATTCTATGTCAAGGAACCCTTGAGATTTGTAAATTGAAATCGAGATTGTGTATATGAGTATATATGGACTTTATGTTTTACTTTCTCTTTGCTA
Organism: Chamaecyparis obtusa; assembly: GCA_027943335.1. Classification (NCBI taxonomy): domain Eukaryota; kingdom Viridiplantae; phylum Streptophyta; class Pinopsida; order Cupressales; family Cupressaceae; genus Chamaecyparis; species Chamaecyparis obtusa. The sequence goes on along the minus strand of BSBK01002178.1, from coordinate 142,397 downwards.
TTTAATATTGTTTGTAAACTCCTAAGAAAAAATATTATTATGTAAACTTAGTAAAAAATTTAGGTTAATCTCTCATGGATTCCCTAGCAGGGCATTTTAAAGCTTCTAGAGCTTGGTATTCCAAGTTGGATGCCCACTTTATAGCTAATGAATTCATTAGAGGTGGAGTATAGTGGTATATCAAGACTAAACGTAAATATATACGTGTTGAGGTATATGTAGATGATATTATTTTTGGCTGCAATAATGATTCCTTGTCTAAACAATTTTCAAAAATCATTGCATCTGATTTTGAAATTTCATTATTGGGTGAGTTAACATTCTTTCTTGGTCTTCAAGTGGTTTAGCTTGAACATGGTCTATTTCCTTCACAGACCAAGTATGCAAAATAAATGCTTAAGAAATTTAAAATGGTTTATTGTAGTCTAGTTAGCACTCCAATGGAAACCGGCTGCAAATTGGTCAAATCTAATGATTCACCTGAGGTAAATCAAACTGAGTACATGTCTATGATAGGTAGCTTACTTTATTTAACTGCTTCAAGACCTAATTTAATGCAGCCAGTTTGTTTGGTTTCACTATTTCAATCTACAACTAGAAAATCACACTTGAATGTTGTTAAAAGGATTTTTAAATATATTCAGGGCACAATAGAATAATGGTTTGTGGTAACCCTGCAATAATGATTTTTCTCTTGTTGGTTTCATTGATGTTGATTGGGGTGGTTGTATGGATGATAAACGAAGCACCAATGGTGTTTCTTTCTTCTTGGGTGACCACCTTGTTGCTTGGCACAACAAAAAGCAAGATTGTGTAACAATGTCTATTGCTAAATCAAAATATATAGCATCTATTGCTTGCTGCACACAACTAATTTGGATGTCTTATCAGTTAGAAAATATGGGTATTGATGTGCCTAAACCTATTTCCATTTACTGTGACAACACTAGTGCCATCAATCTTTCAAAAAAACCCAATGATGCATTCTCGCACAAAGCATATAGCCATTAAGTTCCATTTTTTGCATGAAAAATTTTTAGTCAATGAGATACAACTTGTCTATGTGCCTTCACAAGATCAAGTGGCTGATATTTTTACCAAAGCTTTGCCTCGCGGTATTTTTAAAAGGTTCAAGGATGATTGGGATTTATCTATCAATCTTTACTTGTTTAACTATTTGCACAGGTTTTGGGGGGAGCTTGGCTCTCCCCCAGTAGCATTTGGTTGTTGTACTTGAGTGTTTGTTGCTTATTGACATATCTTGCAACATGATTGATCTGGTTTTCATTCTCTTGGTTTTGGTTGTTCTGGTTATTACCCTTTGTCCTTGAGACAAAAAAGGGGAGAAAGCATCATTGAATATCTTGGTGATTGACTATCTTGGTTATCTGTTATATCTTTGGCTATCTGGTAGTGGTTTTGATTTCATCTAGCAGTGGTTTTTCTTTTGACATATTCAACTACTTATCTAGCATATCTTGGCATATTTTTATGTTTTTATATCAATTGCTTATCTTGAAATCTTTTGATATTGGATTCCTAATAATAGCATATTCAGTTGATACAAGTTATGGTTGATAGATTTTTGGCATTCAATGGCATTATACGGGTTTTGATCAAGTTGGATGATACAGGGTTCTTTGATTATTCTCGATTCTTATAATCACATGATGATATTGTCATAGGTTCATTGCATTATTCAGGTTATTGTGCTACAAGTTGATAACTAGATCCTTTGTTCAATGATGGTTGTTTTTTCCATCAAGGACAAACGGAGAGTTTGTTGGCCCTTTGTCATTTGTCCTTAAGGACAAAAAAAACCATGGCACTTATGTTTTTGGCATAGGTATATTGTGCAATGTTAAAGTGGATACATACTTCACATAATATGCAAAGTGTATTTTTGAGTTAGCACTTTTGTTATATTGTATGCTATTTCTAAGTTCCTTTTGGTCAGCACTTAAGTTGATTAGGATTTGTATACATATTATTTTGGCTTTATATAAAGTGTCACATATCGACTTGATAGTTGATCATCATTATCATTGATAGCCCCTTGTGTGATGTTAGGTTTGAACTTATCATAATGTTCATCTTGGACTTGATGACATTGACAGTATTATTATCCACATGGATATCTGTTGATATGACTTCATACTTGAGTAAATTGGTTTGACTGCAGATTTCAAAATGATTACAATTTTTTTGTTGACTACAAATATTATTCATTTTGGTCTAGGGGCTTGACTTGAATGAAGAAAAGGACAAAAAGAGTTTAGGGCACATTTCATTTGGTTTGAAAGGGTTTTTCAAACCCTATTCAGGGCACGCCGCCATGGTTGTTTAACAAAGCAGTTACAGGGGATTTTTAGTTGATTTCATCATGGATGTTTTACTATGATATTCTACTTGTGATGTACTTTGATTTAGTGGTTGAACTGTCGAGACTTGTGGGATCTTCATGTAGTTGCAATAACAGATTGAAACGTCATGACCCAAGCAAATTAGTTTCATAATCTTTTGATTCAACAATAGGAATGGTGTTCAGTAAAAATGTAAAAAGAAAAAAGTCTAACAACTCAGCTTTCACATCGATTTACTCTTGGTAACTTTCAAGGTGACAATCTTTCAAAGCATCTTTTTATTTCTACAACCTATAACAGCATGATTTTGTTGTGAAAAAATCATTATATAGTTGTTGTAACTATTGATTTTTCATAGCCGTTTCTGTAGAAGTTGTTTCAAGAATTTTCTGGTAAACATTGAAAAGCTTTTTGGTTTTGGGGCAAAAATGATATATGTAGATCTATTTGAAAAAGTAAATTTTTACTTTACTCTTATGCAACTACTCAAACCCTAACTAGGATTCGATACCCTAGCTCAAGGGTATCCATGGAAGAAAATGACAGACATAAAAACAGGGTTGGTAACCCTAACCCAAGAACCTTTATGATGACAGTCATCTCAGATTTTTTTTCAACAATTTGAAAACATTTTTTTCCAGAATATTTGTTTTGAATTAGTGAAAATGGAAAAGAAACTTGAGTTTGTACTAACCCTTTCAAGGGTTTGGTAACCATTTTTTAAGATAGTTTTTACAGACAGTTTTGATTTTTTAATTTCTTCTAATATATATAAACACATACATAATTATTTTCAAAAATAAAAAAATGAAAATAAGTATGTGTGGGAATATATATATGAGGAGAAACTTTTGAAATCAATGATTGACAGATACATACAAAAGCATTGGGCATATAGTGAGATCAATTTCTGTTGTAAAATGATTATTTTAAAATAGTTGATATGAAAAGTGATTTGATGTGCTGTGTGTTAATCCTAACCGATAACTGAGAGAGGGGATGAATCAGTCAACTCAACTTATTTCAAATCTTATCCTATGAAACCAAATACAATTACTGTGTGATAATGAACATGTAATGCATGTTTAACCAACTTGAATAGAAATCACATACAACAGCTAACATAGGATTTATATGTGGAAACCCTCAGTTAGAGGGAAAAAACCACGTTGGGACCACAATCTTCACTATTGCAGTAATAAAGTTGCCCTATTAAAGGCTTACAACAACACTTGTTAGAGTGCTACCCTATGAAAGGATTTGATATAGATCGGTTAAGATATTGACCCTGTTAGGAGTCACCTCGCTAGAGGACTTAAGAACATCAATCAAGATGTCACCCTGTTTAAGGGATTCATACAACAGAACCTGTTAGGGTTCACCTTGATAAAGGGATTTTCATGAGCTTCAAACAATAAGAAAAATGATCTTTTGTAGACACTTAATCTGTCATTCAGATCATGTTCTATTCCTCACTCTGTAATACCCCAAAAATGGGCTATAAGTTCATTAACCTCCTACATCAACAAATCGAATGAAATCAACATCGAAGTCCTAATCTAAGACACATCTAAACATCAACAAATCCTAATTGATTATCTTAAATTCTACATCGGGGAATATTCCTAGCAATATTCCTAATTATCTTAATTATCTTTAATTTAATGATTATTTGGCAATAAATCACATTTATCCTAAGTTTGATTAATTGAATATTTTCATATTTAATTAATTAGATTTAATATCTTGCCACTTAATTGTGTAATTAAATTTAATTCTATCTATTATTAATTGTATTATTTAATTTTGACAATAAATCCAATATCCTATGAATAATTGATTAAATTTTTATTTAATTAATTAAAGCAAGTTGTCATTATTTAATAATATAGTTTTTAATAAAAGTTTGATTAAATAATTGATTAACCCATAAATCAATTATTTATTTTCAAAAATCAGTTAAGTTGAGCATAAATCACTTTATTTATTTATTTAATTCATAATTATTATGCACATTCAAAAGAAACAGTTAAACTCCAAATTAGAAAATCAATGCAAGTTATTGACTTTTTGAAACTCAACATCATTTTTGAGTTTTAAAATTGATCTAAACTTCTAATTTGAGTTAAAAAGCTATTTTTGCATGATTTGCATATTTTTGTGAATGAAATTATCTTTATTATCAGATAATTCAAAAATCAAGCTGAGTTAATTTGAGTGATTTATGGCTTTCTTCCATGCACCTCCAAAGCTTTGGATTTCTATAAAATTAAAGCCTCAGCTCTTCATAATTCATCCATATTTTTGCACAATCACGTTGGAGAATTAGAATTGGGAGAATCAAAGCTTATTGCAAATCAAGGCTATTGTGAAATCAATTTGTTTTTTTTACATTCATTTAGATTCTTTTTCATATCATTGTTAGATCATTTTAGCATATCAATTTCCATATTAACATAGATTCATATCAGTTTTTATCATTCTTATTGCATAGAAATACCAAAAAATAGCTTAATTGCATTCAATTCATATCTAGATCAATTGCATTCAAATCCTTCATTTAGGTGTCGTCTAGGTCACTGATCTCGATAACAATCTGAAAACATCAATCTCGCACCTACTAAAAGGCAGTAAATCGCTTGGTTAAATTAGATTTCAATTTTGCATAATTTTGATTTTTGCTAACCTCTAATATTTTACTAAAGTGTTGTGTCTACAGATCAGGTATAATTTTCACACACACATTTATGGCACCCACCGTGGGGCAACCCACCTTTACATGCTAGTTTTGAATTTTTGGGGGAGCTAAAACCCTAAAGTTTCAAAGATTTAATTTTATCTCTCAAACGGCTTGAATTTTTTTTTTGAAATTTTTTTTACAGGTTGGACACATACCAGAGAAGCTACAGTAAAAAAAATTAGAATTTTCTAAGATGTTTTGAATTTTTAATATTTTTTTCTTCAAATTCTAGAAAAAATTAATATCTGATGCAAATCAGCATATTTTTTAGAAATTTTTATATTTTCAAAAAGCTCTTTAAATTATACAGGGGGTCCATTCTTTGTATTTTAAATTTGGACGCAATATAATAGCTCAAATAGTCAATTTACAAAAACTGGTTTGTTTTGATAAAACGGGTCTCTAAGACACAAATGAAGAGATTTTTTTAAAAATTTTACATTTTTGGAAAGCTCTCTATTTTTTTAGCAGGGGTCTCTATTTTGAATATCTACTTTTGTGGCCAAAATCATAAAAAAAAATCAGATCTTGTTGACTAGGTCAAATGCAGCAAAAAAAATAAAGTTTTGTGATGGGTATGCACTTTTTTTTTTTACATGGTTCAATGAATGATATGAGTTGTCATTTGGGTTAATTGCTTGTTATTATTGCTGATAATAATTGATTTTTAGAGCTAACCCTATGGTTTTCATAAGTTGAATATATTTTTTATATCTTGTTTGCTTGTTTGCTTGTTGGAGAGTTCGTCACTTGCTTGCATGGAAAAGCTCAACAAGAATTGCTAAAAATCAGGTAAAATCTACTAAGCACATTGCGAGGATCCCAGGTATTCTCCTTCATCTAATAACATTTCAATTTAGGGCTTAAAATAAATCTCTCGTGTGTCTAGCTTGGGTGATTCTATTCATGCTTTTGTTTTACACACTTGCATAATTGATACTAGGTTGTGACTCCTTAAGGATTCATTAAGTAGTCTCAGATACTTGTGATTGATCTTAATTGCTATCTTGGGTTATTGGACTCGCTAATCCGTCGGCCCCTCATTCCGCCCCGTGGTTGCAATCTCAGCGCCATAAAGGGGAGGGGTCAACAGGACAAAAGCGTTAAGTGTTCCACTTGGCAACCCTTTTGTGCTTTTAGGAACTCACTTGTTTTCTAAGTTGGGGACTCATTTTCAGCTTGTGTGAGGTGTTTAAGTGTTCCACCTTGTGGACTCATCTCATATTCACTTTAAGCATTACGTGTTCCTCTTTCTGCTTTTTGGGTACTTTTGGTAGATTTGCTTTTGGAAACATACATCTGTGCTCACATAGTAATTAGGCCCTATGAACACTATTCGTGATTCTTGAGAGATTGGATTCCCAGCGAAATTCTTCTTGATGATAGAATCCTTATAGGTAGGGGGGATACTTAGTGTGTTTCACATTCAACTTGGTTAGTGTGTCTTCCCTTATTGATTGATACATTCTCTCTCCGGAAGGGTTGATAGATCACGTGGGGTTGATATCATAGACCTTGGTGAGACAAACTTTATCTTAGCGTGTCAGATTAATCTACTTGCTTTGTTTGGGTTAAAAGTGAAAAGGTGTCAAAAACCTTGGATCTGGAGCCAAGTCCCCTTGTGGTATACTATTGTGAGTCACCTTTAGAGAGGGTTAACCGTAGCGGACAATCCCTTCATAGGGCAAACTACGTTGACAGAACCTCAAGCGATAATAGCCATTTTCACCATGGTAGTGACAGTCACTATATAAATATCCTTGTGGAAGAAATATCCATGGGTATGGTTCATTGTTGGGTTGTCAAATCTCCCTAGCAGCTCTTGAAGATTAAGTTCTCGGACTGTGTCAAAACCCTGGTGTGCCGGGATTGGAGTTCACCCCTTTGGATCATAAAAGTTGCTGAGTCAAACCATTACTAAAAACCCTAGCGAGGCCAAATTTTCATTTTATAGGGTATATGTGCGTTATTGCAAAACATCTTTGGAACATACACAATTAGCGCTTCTGAGGATTAGAACGAATAAGTCACTTGATTGTTCATGTGCAAGGTTGCTTTTGCCCTTGTTCATTGTTTTCAGACATGCTTGAAATCACGTGCTTGCTATTTTGCGTGCTTGTTTATCTATCTGGTTACTGAAAATGAACAAATCTGTTACAATCCTCAAATCTGGACATTGAAATTTGCAAACAATTCAAATCTGAAAACTCAAAATTTGCAAAATCTGAATTAAAATCCTTTTCTAAAGTCAAAAGTCATCTCAAGAGGTCAGAAAGTCATACGAGTTTCCATCAAGTGTCATTTCATTACAACCCATATGTCATATGATTGAGTACCCAGTGTCATACGAGTTTCCATGCCAGCATATTCTAAGAGTCAAAATCTTGCTTGCAATTGTCATACAAGTTTTGCAACTATCGTTTCACAGCATACCCACTGTCGTACGAGTCTGCAGAGTGTCGTTTGGGAAATTTTTGAAAGTTGTCAAAAAATTGTCAAAATTGCCAGATATTTAGCTTTTTCAGCCTAATTTCAGAATCTGTCGAACGAATCACTGTGTCAAGAACAGAGCAATAGCTATTAAGAATCCAATCATTTTCCTAAAGTGGCCTTTTGAATTCGATTCAGCCTTTTGTTTAATCGATTTGAGTCCTTATCATCCTATGTCAAAACCTTGTCATAACTATCAATCTTCAATCAATCATCAAAACGACTAAGTGTTGTGATATCTTGTCCGCTATCTTTTGGAAACCTACCCATACATCCAGGGCATAGTATCCTTCATCCACGTCTAATCAAATCTTCAAATCAATCAAAGCTTGACAAGGTTGCATCATCTGATCATCTTGATTCAATTCATTCTTCAGTTATCTGGATCTTATTCTTTTGTTTCACTTGAGGTGAATGGTGGAGACTAGAGCTTCCTCTCACAAGAAATCTATCACCACTCTCCAAACTCCAACTCTTAAGCAACTCATCAATTCTGGTCTTTACGAGGACGACGGTTTTGGCAACTATCGATTGAAATCTGGTTACATACCTCCTCCATCAACTCACGGAGGTACTCAACATACCCCTCATCAATCTAATCCAAGGAGTCCACAAACTCCTACCATGTCTCAAGCAGGGACAAATTTTGGCTCTCAAAGAGCTCAATCTCAACATGGTGCAGATCAGGAACCCACACCTGAAGAAATTTCTCAATATCAAAACGATGATAACTTCAAACGAATGATGAAGCATTTCTTGAAAGAAGATAGAGAAGCATACTTTTTCCAACTAGCTCATCAAGGAGCTAAACTTCCTCCCAACTTTAATGTTGAAGATATCATTACGCATGAGGAAGAAACTCCACTCACAGCTATGATGAAATAGATACATGCTTTACAAGTCAAATTTAATAGCCTTGAGAAAGAAAAGGAACCCAAAGAGTTCTCCATGGAAGCTCTATGCCCTTTTCCTTTTGACAAAAACTTGTATATGCCACCATTTCCAAAAAGAGTGGAGATGTCAAAGTATGATAAGTATGATGGACACTCTGATCCTCAAGATCATGTCAGAGAGTTCTGTATGCAATCCATGGAATTCATGCATGAACCGACCTATCTGATGCATCTTTTTCCTAGATCTCTGGGAGGAGCATCCATTCAATGGTTTTCAAGATTGCCTTCTACTATCAAAACTTTTGAGGAGTTGATCAAATTGTTCTACCAGCAATACTCCTACAATATTCAGCACCCAGTCACCATGATCGATATCTATAATCTCAAGCAATATCCAGGGGAACCATTCCTAACATTTCTCGAGAGATGGAGGAAGAAGTTCTCTCTATATGCCAAACCTATTCCAGAAATAGAAAAATTGGAAATCTTCATCAACAACCTTGTTCCAGAAATCAGTTATCCCTTACAAATGCAAGATCATGCATCTTTTGACAAGATGGTGGATAATGCTATCAAAATCAAAAAAGTGCTTGTAAAAAAAGGAGAAATCACACTTCAAAAAGACAAGTGCAAATCTGGATCCAGTTCTAAAGACAAGAACAAAAATTGGAACAAGAACAAAGGCATCATCACATATGGCATTGTTGACACTGTATGTGCCCCATCAAAGGCACCAGCCTACAATCTCACTCTTGGCACTCAAGCCATTAAAGCATCAGAACAAAAGTCTTCTCAACTATCTCAAAGGAAGCCAGAATTCAAAAAATGGGATAAACATCAAAAATTTACTCCTCTAGGAGAGTCTTTAGAATCAGCTATGAAAACTCTACTGGCTGATAACATCATCTCTTTACCACCAATCCGACCGAATGCTCAGGACCCCAAACCAATATGGTGGAAGGAAAATGAATTCTGTGATTTCCATCGGAGTAAAGGTCACAAAACTAGTAGTTGCTATCACTTGAAGCATACCATTCAAGATCTGATCGATAGTGGAGACATCAAAATTGACAATCCCACGAGCAATAACGATCATACAGCATTCACAGAACCATTTCTGAAACATGGTCAAGAAGTTTCAACTTCTCAGCCTAATATGGAGGCAAAAGTCAACTATGCCTACCCTGGAAATAATGTTGTCATCAATATGGTTGAACCGTGTCTCTCTGAAAGTTGCAATGTCATCACAATTGTGCGAAGAGACAGAGATCATTCCTCAGCTAACGCAGTTACTCGATCACAAGCTCAAATGCATCTGAAAGGACAAATCCCAGATTCATCAAATGTCCCTAAGGTGCCCTTCAATCTTTCCTCTGCTTCTAAACAGAAGGCTGCTTCCAAATCTTCCAATCCAAAGGATACAAGGCCTATGTCTTATAGCATTGTTCAACAACTCCAGCACACTAATGCGAAAATCTCCATGTTTGAGTTTCTTCGAATATCTCCAACTCATAGAGCCATTCTCGATAAAGCTTTGCTCGGTTCCAATGTTCCTGATGACCTTGATTTAGATAGGTTCCAGACTATGGTTGGACATCTTACATCTCTGCAATATATCTCCTTTTTAGAGGAAGATGACAACTCCTTGAGTCACCCACATAATCAACCTCTGCATATAGAAGTCTTGATCTAGAACCGTAGAGTCAAACGTGTGTTGATAGATGGGGGCGTTGGCCTAAACATTTGTTCTTACAGCTTGATCACACAATTGGGATTTTCAGAATTGGCTATTGATCCTAGAAAGAAAATAACTATCAAAGCCTATGATGAACAAGAAAGATCTTCTAAAGGCACCATTGTCTTACCTATCAGAGTGGGTCCAGTTATCAAAGATACCATTTGTCAAGTGCTTGATCTACCTTTGGCCTACAACGTCCTTCTAGGGAGACCATGGATACATGAAATGCAAGCTATTCCTTCTACGTACCATCAATGTTTGAAGTTTCCTTATGAAGGAGTAGAGGTTACTATCCCCACAAATTTGAATACAACTTGCAACACCTTGAAGGAAAGTGCAGATAAGCTTGTACCTAATAACAGAGAATCTTCTATTGAACCAACTAAGGAAGCATCCACATCTAAAATGGAAGATCTTGCAAAAGAGGTTAATATCAAAGAAAATGGTATGGGAGAATATACTATCGAGCCAGTCTTATCTTTGACATCTCTCCCTATCTCGCCTAAGTCTTATGGGAAATCTTTGAAACAATCCAAACCAAACTCTAAAGAACCTCTTGAAGCATATAAAAAGAATTTTGTAGCAGAACAAGTATCCAAGCAAGAATTTGAAGAGGATGAGGATGTGCTATCATGGCTGTACAAAGATGAACCTGAATCTCAAGTTGTTCAAACTGGTGACTCTGCAGTCTCCAAACTCTCTTCCAAGTCATATGGTCCAGGAGATAAATTAATAGCTAAGATGGGATATTCAGGTAAAGGACCTCTAAGAATTAGAGGAAAAGGTCTTGAGGTACCTCTCCCACATACTGGTAGAGAAAATAAAAACAAAGTTGGCTTAGGCTTTAAGAAGAAACCCTATCACCTCAAAGGTAATTGCTCTCATGTCATAGAGTAGATTGCACCAGGGGAACCTCTTCTTAAGAAAGAAGAAACAGAACCATCCGATAGTGATTCAGATAATTCAGAACTCATCCCCTATGAAAAATTGCCTAAAGAGATCAAAGACCTTCTTGATGATAAAGATGATCCTATCAAAACACTTAATGTAGTAGAAACACAAGAACCTACTATCAATCAAGAGATAGTTGCAACACAAGAACCAGCTAATCTCGAAAACAATCAAGAAGAGGGAAGTGGTAGTTATTTTGAGACAAATTCTCATGAGTATGAATACAAATCAGAATTTGAGGGTAACCTTTCTTGGGGTATTCACCCTAACTTTACTCATGTTCTAAGATTTCCTAGAGATCCTGAATCAGAAGATGAATCTAATGACTATGAATGGGGAGTCATCCCAGAACCAAATGAGCTTATCACAGAGAAACATGTTGATGTTATTCACCAATATGCACCTCAAACCAATGTAAGTCTAGAGAGAAACAATGAACCTGTCGAGTCTGATCCACCTATGGCTGAATTGGACTCCCACGATGACATTGAGCCTATTCATGAATTGGATGTCTTAAGTTGTAGTATCACCTTTGAACTCGAGCGTCGAGCTAGGACCAATGATGACAGATCCATATCCGTAAACACTATTTCCCAATCTTTCCCTACTTTGACTATCAAATATCCAGAACTTATTAATCAAACCTCCACGAATCCAAGCCATGGTATTTATACCTTCCCAAATGACTATGCCCTTGCTTGCTACCTCAATGTAGTTAAGCCTATGAGTACTTCCATCAGTGAAGCAAGTGTCAGCATGACCGAGTCGGACATCAAATATCTTAGTCAGAAAAACAAGAATAAAAAGAAAAAGAAAAAGAGTTCTGAGGGTGAAAACCACTTTGTGGCAGTCTCAGAACCTACAAAAGTAAAAATAAAAGACGTATCCAAAGGTGAAAACCTCTTTGAGGTGCCTAAGGATGAGATATTTGATGTCCTTCTGAGTCATTTATAGGACAGATCTCCAGTTCTAATTGAGCCCACTCAATCCATCAATTTGGGTACAACAGAAGAACCACAATTGGTACATGTAGCACAATCATTATCAGAAGAAGAGAAGCAAAAATTTACAACATTCCTTATAGAGAAGAAGATCAACTTTGCATGGAAATACTCAGATATGCTAGGATTGGATCCTAATCTCATAATGCATCATTTATCTATTGCTCCAAATGTCAAACCTGTCAAGCAAAAATTGAGAAAGATGCATCCTCACGTTGCACTCTTGGTAAAAGCTGAATTAGAGAAGCTCCTGAACGCTGGATTCATTCGAGTTATTGACTATGCAGAGTGGATCTCTAATATTGTACCTATTTCTAAACCAGATGGCTCAATCAGAGTGTGCACAGACTTTAGAGATGTGAATAGAGCATGCCCTAAGGATGACTTTCCACTACCTAACATTGATATGATAGTGAACATGACTGCGGGTTTCGAGATGTATTCCTTAATGGATGATTTCTCTGGATATAACCAAATAAAAATTGCTCCAAAGGACCAAGAGAAAACTGCTGTCACATGTGCATGGGGCACCTTCTACTGGAATGTCATGCCATTTGGGCTTAAAAATGCTGGAGCTACATATCAAAGAGAAATGACATCTATTTTCCATGACATGATGCATCGAACTATGGAAGATTATGTTGATGATACTTTAGCAAAATCTATGATCAGAACTGAACATCTAAAGGACTTGAGCATGATCCTAGACAGAATGAAAAATTTTAGTCTCTGACTAAATCCTAAGAAGTGTGCTTTTGGTGTCACTTCTGGAAAGCTCTTAGGATACATAGTTTCAAAGAAGGGCATTGAAGTTGATCCGGCTAAAGTCAAGGCTATAATAGAGATGCAACCTCCCACGAATATCAGTCAAATGAGGACGTTGCAAGGAAGAGTTCAATCTATCAAAAGATTTATATCACAACTAGCAGACATATCACAGCCTTTTACAAAAATATTACATAAAGGTGTGACCTTTGCATGGAATGAAGAATGTGCGAACAACTTTAACCATATCAAGAAGTATCTATCAAATCCGCCTATCTTGATGCCTCCTATTCATGGGAAGCCATTGATCTTATATGTCTCCACAAAAGCCACATCACTGGGGGCATTGCTAGCACAACATGATGAAGAGAAAAAGGAAAGAGCCATTTATTATATAAGCAAAACATTGGTGGCATATGAAAAGAACTATTCTATGATTGAGAAAGCTTGTCTCGCTGTGATCTTTGCATCACAGAAACTGAGACACTATATGTTAGCTCATACCACGCATCTAGTAGCAAAAATTGATCCACTAAAATACCTACTAAGCAAGGCTGCCCTCACAGGTAGACTGGCTAAATGGGTCATGCTTCTAAGCGAATTTGACATTGAATATGTTGAAAGAAAAGCTATAAAAGGTCAAGTTATTGCTGATCAACTAGCGGATGCACCCATGTTTGATGACACACCAATGCAAATGGAATTTTCAAACTCCTCTATTATGCACCTATCTTCTAGAGAATGGCAATTGTTCTTTGATGGCTCCTATACATAGAATGGATCTAGAGCAGGCATACTGTTCATAACTCCTCAAGGATACTCCATCCCAAAAGCATTCAGACTAAAGTTCCCCTGCACAAACAATATTGCAGAATATGAAGCTCTCTTGAATGGTATAAAACTAGCAATTGAATGGAGAGTAACAGAGCTACACATTCATGGAGACTCTCAACTTGTTATTCATCAAGTCAATGATGTGTACCAAACTAAAGATGAAAATCTCATTCCTTACAAGAGAATGGTAGATGATCTTAAAAAATATTTCATATCTATCACATTTGAGCAAATTCCTAGAATGGAGAACAAGGTTGCCGATGCAATGGCAACACTATCTACTTTATTACAGCAACCTGAACATGAGCTACGCTACGAGTTCTTGGTGGAAGCACTATCTTATCCTGCATATGACTCCCTCGAAACCCGAATGATCTGCACTCTTGTAGGTCATGATTCATCCCCATATAAAAACCTATTTTCCTATCTCCAAGACCAAATCATTCCCGATACCTTCAACCACCATGAAAAGAGATACCTTATCCGTAATGCCTCCTGATATGTCATCATTGGTAATGATCTATACAAACAAGGTCTAGATGGTACGCTACTTAGATGTTTAGAATGAGAAGAGTCTCAACGTGCATTAGAGGAAGTCCATGATGGTATTTGTGGGTCAGACTCGAATGGTTTAACACTAGCTCAAAAACTTATTAGGGTTGGGTACTATTGGCCTGAAATGGAGAAAGAGGCTATCAAATTTGCTAAAAATTGTCAAAAGTGCCAAGTGCATGGCAACTTAATTCATGCTCCAGGGAGGGATTTAATCCCCTTTACAACACAATGGCCTTTCCATCAATGGGCATTTGATCTTATTGGGATGATTCATCCTCATTCTTCTAACGGACATACCCATATAATCACAGCCACAAATTATTTTACAAAATGGGTAGAGGCGGTCCCTTTGACACAAGCAACAGGGAAACAGATATCTATGTTCATATTGAACTATATCATATGCAGATATGGGATACCTCATTCCATAATCACAGATAATGGTGGGCAATTCAGGAATAAAGACCTAGATGATCTATGTGTCAAATTCAAGATCACCCAACATTGGTCTTCTATCTACTATCCACAAGGGAATGGCCAAGCAGAGGCTTCTAATAAAAATCTATTAAAGATCTTGCACAGAACAGTAAACAAAACTGGCAGAGACTGGCATCTCATGATTAATCTAGCTCTATGGGCCTACAGAACAAGTATCAGAACACCTACTGGGGCTACACCTTTCACTTTAGTTTATCGGTCTGAAGTGGTACTGCCTATTGAGGTTGAAATCCCATCACTCAGAATTAGAATGCATGGTCTAGTAACTGATGATGACTACAGAGTGTCTAGGTTACAAGAACTGGAACTACTAGATGAGCGCAGACAAGCAGCATATGATCATCTCAGAGTATATCAGAAGAGAATGTCTAGAGGCTACAACAAGAAAGTCAGACACAGAGAATTTCAGGTTGGCGATCTAGTCTTGAGAGAAAATTCTAAAAATCAATCCCGTCGAGAACGCAAGGGGAAGTTCGAACCCAACTGGTTGGGTCCCTTTGTCATCACTGCTACTTTTGGCTCTAGTGCCTATCAACTCTCAACGACTGAAGGAGAACAGCTCCGAGAACCAATCAACGTTCTCCATCTGAAGAAATTCTACGCCTAAGGCATTCAATCTATGGTAAAATGTCCTGAAAAAATTATAAAAATCAAAAAATATCAAAAGTACAAAAAAATATCAAAAGTACAACAAAAAAAAATTGAAAAAATGAAAAATACAAAAAAAAATGAGAAAAAAAAAGTGCCTTGGTGAAAACTTGGAAACAGGTGCCTTGGTAGCAAAAATAGAATCTCTGCCAAGATGGTGAAAACCCGACAAACGGGCACCGCTTGTTTCAAAATGCTCCATCTATCAGCGCAATCTTGGTCTTTCCCAGCTTTCAGTTTTGCTTTAGTTTGTACATATCTCCCGGTTTGTTTCTGCATTTTCAGTTTTCAATAAGTCGGTCTGTACAACAATCGGCTCCAGCGTCTGTATCCTATCAATGTTCAAACTTGTGGGCAATCAATGTCATATCCTATGGTCTCCGGTGTATCTTAGACGTGTCATATCCAGTCAAGAGTTCTTTGAAGCTTCATTTGAGTCAGTCAAGTTTGTCTCGTCTCCAGAAAAGATTTTGCATCTACAACGCAATCAAACTGAAAACTGAAAATAATCTGTGCTTTTCATGCTTTTATCTCCTTGTATGCTTACTAATTCGCATTGAGATTTTTGCATATTGTGTCCCTTCGAGCTCTTCGATGATGTCCTTTATAAGATTTAGAGAGTGATGACTGGGGGCATAATCTTTTCTTTGTTTTCTTCTTGTATGTGAAAATCTAACAACTTTGAAAATTCTGGATTGAAATGGTGTCCGACTATAAGAGCCTCTATCTCGAATTGGATGGTCATGCGTACCTCAACCATTGATACCCAGAAAATTCAAAGAAGTTTGATCTAACTATTTTCTTTTTGAGTGAGTTCCTTCTCCTACTGTGAAATGCAATCTTACCTAAGGATGTGAACGATAAAGGGTCACTACAGGTAATTCACACTAGATTTAGAATGATCTCTTGACTGTTTGATGTGTTTGTAATGCAAGGCATATTCAGGTCAGCACGACATTTATGTTTTGATACTTGTACAAATTGCTATATCAAAATAGACATGATATTCAGGTCATCTTGGCATTTATGCCTTGGTGCTTATATCTAATCCGACATTCTGAAAATAAAATCAATATTCATATATCCATGGTTGTTGACTAGTGGGTGTTGTATTGATTCTTGTGCATACAAATCGATATTCATATGTCTATGGTTTCATAGCTAGTGGGCATTGTATTGATTTATCCGGTTACCTAAAAGTTCAATGATGATAACAAATCGACACATGATCAGTGACTAGGTCCTAGGTCTTAGGTTGCATTTCATTTTGCATGTCTCATTTCATTTTGCATGTTGCATGATCTCACAATGGCTAAACGAACTTCAATGCTTAAACAATTCTCCACTCGCATCTTCAAATCTAACAAGAGCTGAATCTCACACAAAGGTTCCTCCAACGAAACAGCAAGTAGAATCCTTTTTCGGGATCAAAATTCAAATCTGAGATCATTCATATTATTAACTGCTTGCATATTCGACCTTCGATTATCACAGAAATCCAGCATTCAACTTAACTGATTATCTTACATCAAACTATCAAAATTTCAACTTGGTCTACTATGGTCAACTCATGGTTTAACCTAGTCAAACTCGGTCTTTTGGGACCTTCCAATGATGTAGAATGCATTCTTGAACGTGTATAACCACTTTTTCTATCAATTAACATGCTTCTGAACTCTCAACGCTGACTTTTCTTGTCAAATTTCAATTTTAATCCCAAAGGGGGCATGGTATTGCACATCATTCAAAGTCTGTAAATCAAATTCTATCAATCTTTCGTCAGTAATCAAGACAACAACCACATCTAGTTACTAATTCATCAAAAAAGACCTCATCGCTCGGGGCAAATCTATCATCACTTGGGGCATATCAAATTCATCAAGATCCATATCAATCTGGTATTCTCCTAATCTTGTAAACTATATCAGTTTTTGCAACCATCGGATCATAGTGTTCTTTGGCAACTGAAGGGTTCGGATGTGATACCTGCTAGTTCTGCTAAGACAATTGAGTCTAGAACCGATCACTCACTTCTTAGCAATCCTAAGGTTTGGAATTAGGCGTTTTGACACTTTTTCGCAATCATAGGTTCATTTGCTGCTACAGTGAACATTATCTTTGGTCATTCAAGACCTGTTATCTCCATATCAAATCAATATCAATCAGCGTCTGTCTCATATCAATTATCAATTTTGAATCAATTTCATATCTCTATCAAACACAGACTGTCTTTGAACCACTGCGCTTCACACAGTAATTCAAAGAGGGGCAAAATGTAATACCCCAAAAATGGGCTATAAGTTCATTAACCTCCTACATCAACAAATCGAACGAAATCAACATCGAAGTCCTAATCTAAGGCAGATCTAAACATCATCGAATCCTAATTAATTATCTTAAATTCTGCATCGAAGAATATTCCTAGCAATATTCCTAATTATCTTAATTATCTTTAATTTAATGATTATTCGGCAATAAATCACATTTATCCTAAGTTTGATTAATTAAATATTTTCATATTTAATTAATTAGATTTAATATCTTACCACTTAATTATGTAATTAAATTTAATTCTATCTATTATTAATTGTATTATTTAATTTTGACAATAAATCCAATATCCTATGAATAATTGATTAAATTTTTATTTAATTAATTAAAGCAAGTTGTCATTATTTAATAATATAGTTTTTAATAAAAGTTTGATTAAAAAATTGATTAACCCATAAATCAATTATTTATTTTCAAAAATCAATTAAGTTGAGCATAAATCACTTTATTTATTTAATTAATTCATAATTATTATGCACATTCAAAAGAAACAATTGAACTCCAAATTAGAAAATCAATGCAAGTTATTGACTTTTTGGAACTCAACATCATTTTTGAGTTTTAAAATTGATCTAAACTTCTAATTTGAGTTAAAAAGCTATTTTTGCATGATTTGCATATTTTTGTGAATTAAATTATCTTTATTATCAAATAACTCAAAAATCAAGCTGAGTTAATCTGAGTGATTTATGGCTTTCTTCCATGCACCTCCAAAGCCTTGGATTTCTATAAAATTAAAGCCTCAGCTCTTCATAATTCATCCATATTTTTGCACAATCACGTTGGAGAATTGGAATTGGGAGAATCAAAGCTTATTGCGAATCAAGGCTATTGTGAGATCAATTTGTTTTTTTTACATTCATTTAGATTCTTTTTCATATCATTGTTAGATCATTTTAGTATATCAATTTCCATATTAACATAGATTCATATTAGTTTTTATCATTCTTATTGCATAGAAATACCAAAAAAATAGCTTAATTGCATTCAATTCATATCTAGATCAATTGCATTCAAATCTTTCATTTAGGTGTCGTCTAGGTCACTGATCTCGATAACAATCTGAGAACATCAATCTCACACCTACTAGAAGGCAGTAAATCGCTTGGTTAAATTAGATTTCAATTTTGCACGATTTTGATTTTTGCTAACCTCTAATGTTTTACTGAAGTGTTGTCTACAGATCAGGTACAATTTTCACACACACACTTGACTTGGTTGTTCAATCTTTGTCGTTCACTCTTGGTGACTATATACCTTCTTAGAAGACTCGGCTCTTCTGCTCTTCTCTATCTCTTAACACTTGATTTATCCAACCAAGCTGCACTTATGCACGATGACCCATATATATAATGATCTTCACATTACAAAATGGAATTGTGGTGCCAAGCAATAAATCCTCCAAAACATTGTTGTTCTGGAAAGCATTCCAAAAAGCTCGCATGTAAGACTCCAGTTCATGCCAAAACGCTTGCATACAAAAATTTAGTTCATCCCAAAACATGTGCATACAAAACTCCAGTTCATCCCAAAATGTTCTGTAAAAATCGGATTGGATTCCCATTAAAGCTAGATTGGAAATCATACAAGCACGGACCGGTGGGTCTAATACTATTGCGCAGAAACTGGTGTGTTATTGGTTGAGTCATCTGCCTTTTGTAGTTTTTTACTAGACCGGTTGGACAAGACCGATATTTTCATGATCGGGTTACCTTTATGTAACCAATGTATTTACACTGGTTACTGAGCGAGTTTGATGTTTGTCGACTGTGACAACTACCAGTTCACCAATGTTGTTCTAACATTATGACCAATGTGTTTGATGTTTTCCAATTATGACAACTATGCATAATGCCAACAATATTCCCCTTTGGTATTGGTGGCAAAACATATCACAACTTGCAAAAGAGTATATACATATGAAGTTTTCATTGTAATACTTTCCCTAGCAGGTACAACCCTGTCAATTGGTATATACTGTCACTACTTCCTCTATGTATTGGAAACCCCTGTGTCTTTCTCTACTGACCAAAGGATAATGATCTTCCCCTTTTTGCCTCCAAGGGACAAAGGGTGTGAAGACTTATAATTGAATCCTGTTAAAAATGTCCTTGTAGATTTTCTTGGCTGAAACGACGAATGGTTTCCATGCAGAGATGACATTGTCAATGGTGTACATCATTGCTTGTAGAGAAATAATGTTGTTCTCCATATCCTCAATTGTTTTACAATCTGGCTCACTTAGAAGTGTTTCAACATCTTTTGTTGCCTTCTACATTATATCAAAAGTGGGAGCTATGTACAATTGAAATCCAATGAGATCTTGAATTCTCTTGGTATGCTCCTCGGATGCTTTTCTCAGTGTGATTGCTAAACTAGTTAGCTCACGATTGTACTCTATTGCTAAAGAGTTCAGACGATTAAAGTGAGATGTCTCTTTCAACTCTTTTGTGGTTCGTTTTGTTCTTTCTGTGACATCCTTGACAAAAACTCCCAGATTGGATGTTTTTGTTATTATTTGTCCAACTTCCTCAACCAGTTTCTTCATTTCCCTGGTGCTGGTAGATATAGTTGCTTTGATGGCAACAATCTAGTCATGCAAGATATTGATTCTTTTTGTTTCATAATGATCTATAGCAATGGCTTCAGGATCATTTATGTCCTCTCCGATTGTTTGTGCCATAATTTCTAGCTGATCTATTATCGGTTCTTCTTCATCAATATCTGCATCTGGAGCAAAATTATACAGAATTGGCTTTACATTATTGAGAATCATATCTTGTTTTCTCTTTGTTAGAAACCTGAGTTGCTTAGTTGACTTGTTGATGTCAATCAATGTTTCCCCTGTTTGTGGAGTTTCCATTTTCCCTTTCTTGGAATCAGGTTTTGTTGCGAAGGATAGCTTCCTTTTTAGTGAAGAGGGGCTTGGTATATCTGCTGGTTGTTTTTGTCGAGTGCCATTTTCTCTTGATTTGTGCTCTTCTTCTGGTTGCTTCTCTTCTCTTCCTTTCCTTCTTGTTGCTTCTCTTCTTCTACCTTTTCTTTTTCTCTTCCCTTTTTGTCCTCTATTTCTTCTGGTAGTCCCTGATCTTCTCGGTTGATCTCTTCTTCGTCATGTGGGTTGACTTTGTCCTTCTGGGCATCATCTATATCTTTTCCTTCAACCGGCTTTGTTGATGATCCCCCTATTACTTGGTCTTTCGATCTGATTGGTGTAGCCTTCTCATCGGTTGTGGTTTTCTCACCGGTTGTTTCTTTTGTCTCATCGCCTTTTTCTTTAGATACCTCAGTGTCCATTGATATTTCTGGTAGGATCGTTGCATCTGTCTGTTGATCTTGAGATTTATCATGTGGACCTATTGAATGAGATGTCTTAGTAGATACCTATGCCGATGTCAATTTTTCTTTCTTATTTGCTGGAGTGGTGAAATCATGATTCTTCCATAATTTCATTGTTTCTTCATAAACTTATTGTTCTTGGCCATTTATGATTTTGGCCACTCTATCTCGAGAGTCCAGGTTCAATATTTCTGCTTCAATGAGAATTTTGATTTCTTCCTCATCTAAACTTGGTTCTATTTGTTCTAGAACTTCCCTTATTATTTTTGCATCTTTTTCTACTCCTCTCCATTTTGTTAGGAGTCTTTTATTAAGTTTGGTTGGGAAAATGGACATGTAATCCTTGAGTCCTCGGTTAAACTCAAGAAAAATTTCTAACAGGGCGAGTTCTATTTTAGCCTTATCATCAGCGCTTAAGGCACCGTACCATTTTGCAACATTGCTAACCTTACCAAAATCTAAGATTTCATTGACTATATCATCAACAATAAGTGTGTGTGCCTTACCTTTTGCCTTAAGTTTTATTTATGAGCATCTGCCTAATTCGTTGCTTCTTCAAGGCTTAAGTGGCTTTGCACTTCCAGTAGTGCCTTGATTTTGAGCTCTTTCTCCTTCTATTGAAGATTTCCAACTTCCTTCAATAAGCTTGTGTAATTCTGCAGGAATCGTGTCATGAATCTCGGTAGGGGTCCTGCTGAATTTGTACAAGTTGTATATTACAGCATCTTCAATTTCCCCTTTGTCTTCTTCATTAGAAAAATTATATCTTCTCCCAACCGACGCCATCTCACCTATAGTCTTTATACCTTCAACCATTTCATCAACGGTTGGCCTTTTTTATTTTGGTTTCTCTTGCTTTACTAATTTACCAGTCTTCTTTCTTCAGATATAAGTGGCGGTTTGTTATGTCTCAGTTTCTTCTGAGTCTTCTTCAGATAGAGATTTCTCAGTTGTGATTGATTGCACCTTCTTTCTTTGTACTGAGTTCTAGTACAGGTACCTTTTTTTCTTTGGAGTAGTTGACCATTTGGAAACTTTTGCAGTTACCTTCTTCGCTGACTTTGAAGGTTCATTCTTCTTCAAATTTGTACTTATCTCATCACATGCGCCAAACCAGTTAGCTAATAGGTCTAGGTTGCTCTCCTGAAGTGCCTCAGCATATGCTTTGGCAGTCTTTGTTGATATTTCATATCCTAGCTCTGGTGCAAATTTCGTTCTGGGCTCAACAGCCTGGATTATGCAGTGATCAATGCTTACAAGGAAACAAACAACATCCTTGTATTCGATAACAATAGAAGATGGGATTCTTTCCCTTTCATGCATTCTAGATTGAAAATCTTTGAAGTAGTATGTCATAACCTTATTGAAACGATTTCCCACATTATTGACCATTTCTCCTATTTGGACCATGACCGGTCTATATGTTACCCATGTAACATTTCCCACCCCTGGAAAGAACTTTTGATAATAGAAGAAAAGACATACCATTAATGTTCCATACTTCAAGAATTTTTTCTTTACCATTTTGAGATTCTTCATGTTTTCAAATATTTGACTTCTTAGCATAGCGCATAGGTCATATTTGGCATTGTCGTGCATGATTTTGTGAGCTGTGTGAATAGCTCCTCTTGGTATGCTATTGAGACAGCTCGATTGATAGATTTTATAACTGATTACTGCAGCAACAAACCTAACACCTTCATCTTCAATATTTGTGATAGTCATCATGCAACTGTCATACCTCGACTTTGTGAGTCGGGTGACTTCACTGTTGGAAATGGTTCTCAGGGTGAGGGCTTCCCTTGTGGCACTGAACCTTGTTACTCTACTTAGGTATTCATTTCTGATAGGAGTAATAACACCCTTTGTAAACCACATACCTGGATCGTGTACTCGACTAAGTACCATTCGAATCCAGTCGGGTTGAAACACGGTAGGGTATTTAACCCCATTAGTCAATCCATTCATTTACAGTCGAGCATAATTTTCCTTTAGCTTCACATCCTTGCAAAGCCCTAGAAATTCACTTTGAATGAATGTTTCGCCCAACTCCTCTTGCTTGTAGTGAACGAAGGCAGTTATGTCTTCAATCAATAGCACATTGTCTGGTATAGATGATAGGGCTCCAACCAAATCATTTGACCTGTTCTGAATTTGCATTACATCGTATTCAAGTCATTCTTGTTGGTTGATGTCAATTAGGGTTGTGACAGATGTTGATGATGTCATATTGTTGGAAAGAGAATGCAAACAAAACTCTGTTGAATTCGAGGGATTTGAAAAGTAGTGATCGCAAACACAAATAGATAGATTAGTCAAGCCTTAAGAAAATTTTACTTAAAAAGCAAAGTAAAATGAAATGAGTAGTGCACTATCCCTTTTATATGTGTGGGCTCCAACGATAATTGGCAAACGGTAACATTTTGTTAACAGTTATCGCATTTATGAGCCTTATCGGTTTTCACCTAACTTTACCTTTATTGATCGGTTCATCATTAATCCTGCTTCACCTGTTTTACCACAACAACCTCGGTTGATACTTTAACTGTGTTACATTAGTCTATCACCAAGAAGGTAATTAACCAGAGCATATTGCATACTCTTTTGACCGGTTCTTTGGCCTTAGATTGGTGAATGCTTCTTAGTAATAACTTCCACTTAGTGAGAGTAAATCTCACTAGTTACTCCGAGGACACTAGCATTTCTACCTATTCCCCCTTTAAGCCTTGATGGCTAAATTTGATGAAGAGATATCATTATCGGTAGATGATGACTTTGTCTCTCATCTTTCTCCTTCAAAGCTCTTTGCCCCCTTTTTGGACCATATATTTTTCACTTCTTTCTTGGTCTCTTCAATTATGTTTCCCTTTTGTTTGGGAGTCTCGTTCCTCTTGACCAGTTTTACTTGTCATTTTCCTTTGTTCATTGGTCGGTTCCTACATTCTCTGGCTAGATGCCCACTCTTGTTACAGTTATAACAAGTCATTATGGTTCCTCTCCATGAATTAACTCTTTTTCCTTTGTCCATGAGTGAACAACACTCAGTAGCTCTATGCCCTGATTGTCCACATGTGGCACACATAAGCGTGCCCCAGTTTGCATTCTTGTTATGGATTACCAGTCTTGGTGGAGATTTGAATGTCATGGTTTTAGACCTACACTCTTCAGCCTTATGTCCAAATTTATTGCATGCATAACAATAGCCTTTAAAGCTTCCTCTACTACCACTGGACACACTGATTGATCATGACCTGCATTCAAAGGTCCTATGTCCATACTTATAATAGTTATTGTAGTAATTGTTGGCGATGAAGGGTTTCACCGATGCATTCCTGCAATCATTAGACTTATGACCCAGTTTGCCACAATGTTTGCAAGATGGTTTGGAGAGTCTTACATTTGTCCGCGGTTGGGTTCTTTTTGTCCTCCTTGACTCCTTTGAGGTTTGAGGACTCACCGGTTTCTTTGGTGCCTTGGTCGTTGTAACCAAGTCTTGTGGGGTCTTTGTGCCTTCTTTGAGCTTTCAGTTGCACATCCAGCTTCTCAGAACTCTCGTTGTATTTTCTAAGCTTTTCATTTCTCTCCTCAACGGTTTTCAACTGCATTTTTAGTTTTTCCATTTCAGCAGCGATTTCTCTACTTGCTTCTTTATCATGCAAGTGTTCATGCATGATGGCATTTTCCTAAGTTATGCCATACATGTCTTCTTGTAGTTGCAGTATGAATGCATCGTTGTCTCTTAGAGCATCTTCAACTAAGTTCATTGCTCTCTCAACAGTCTGCAGTGCTTCTTTAGCACTCTTTTTCTCATCCTCAGCTTTTCTGCTTGCTTCGATAAGTTCAGTCATTCTCAGTGCATGACCTTCTTGTTCTCTTTTCAGATTAGAGACTTGATCGGTCAGGTTCTGGTTTATCTCAATGAGTTCAGAAACTACTTCCTTTGCTTCATCTGAACTACTCTGTCCAGACAACTCATCTATCATATCTTGAATTTCACTCAGTTGCAAAGCCAGTTCTTTTCTCTTTGCAGGAGATATTCTCAATCTGTTTTCAAGAGAAGCAATCCTTTCATTTGCTTCCTCTAACTACTTTTGATATCGGTATCCCTCCATGATCGTTACTCAAGCGGTTAAGCTTCTTTTCCTAAGAACCTTTCTCTGATACCAATTGTTAATCCCAATTGGTGACTGAGAGGGGGGGGTGAATTAGTCAACTCAACTAATTTCAAATCTTATCCTATGAAACTGAATACATCTACTGTGTGATAATGAAAATGTAATGCATGTTTAACTAAGTTGAATAGAAATCACATACGACAGCTAACATAGGATTTATATGTAGAAACCCTCAGTTAGAGGGAGAAAACCATGGTAGGACAAAACCCACAATCTTCACTACTGCAGTAATAAAGTTGCCCTATTAAAAGCTTACAACAACACTTGTTAGAGTGCTACCCTGTGAAGGGATTTGATATAGATCGGTTAAGATCTTGACCCTATTAAGAGTCGCCTCGCCAGAGGACTTAAGAACATCAATCAAGATGTCACTCGATTAAGAGATTTATACAACGGAACCTATTAGGGTTCACCCTGATAAAGGGATTTTCACAAGCTTCAAACAATAAGAAAAATGATATTCTATAGACACTTAATATGTCGTTCAGATCATACCTATTCTATTCCTCGCTCGACTTGGTTGTTCAATCTTTGTCATTCACTCTTGGTGACTATATCCCTTCTCAAAAGACTCAGCTCTTCTGCCCTGTTCTATCTCTTCGCACTTGATTTATCCAACCACACCACACTTATGCACGATGACCCATATATTTAATGATCTTCACATTACAAAATGGGATTGTGGCACTAAGCAATAAATCCTCCAAAATGAAATGGGATTGTGGCGCTAAGCAATAAATCCTCCAAAACGTAGTTGTTCTGGAAAGCATTCCAAAAAGCTCGCATGCAAGACTCCAGTTCATGCCAAAACGCTCGCATACAAAACTTTCGTTCATCCCTAAACGTGCGCATACAAAACTCCAATTCATCCCAAAATGCTTCGTAAAAACTAGATCGGATTCCCATTAAAGCTAGATTGGAAATCATACGAGCACGGACCAATAAGTCTGACACTATTGCGCAGAAACCAGTGTGTTGTTGATTGAGTCATCCGGCTTATGTGGTTTTCTACTAGACCAATTGGACAAGACCGATATTTTTATGACCGAGTTACCTTTATGAAACCAATGTATTTACACTAGTTACTGAGCAAGTTTGATGTTTGTTGACTGTGACAACTACCGATTCACTATTGTTGTTTTAACATTATGACCAGTGTGTTTGATGTTTGTTAATGATGACAACTATGCATAATGCCAACACTGTGTTCACAGTTGTAGTTGGAAATATTGAACATAAAGTTGTATCACTCAATCACTAATAATATTATGACTACAAATCTACTGCAGTTATAAGATTATTAGTTTCACACATATTTGAACTATTGATACGAGGGTTGGTACTCCTTGCAACTGGTGCTGCTAAACAGATATTGTAACAGAGTTGGTGTTCTTTGGATTAATAAAAGGATTACAGGTTTGGAGTGGTTTTTCTACCCCAAGAGGGTTTTCCACTCGGCAATTGTTGATCTTGTTTCATCTATATCATCAGTTATCATTGTATTTTGTTTTGTGACTTATAGTTTTGCATAATAGAAACTTGTTCCATCTCATCCTTTAGTTCTAATGCTCTGATACTTGTGCTTTTATGATCTTTCATGTTGGTTCATGTTATATCTATTTGAGTTGCATCAAAACACTATATTGAAAGTATTCTAAATGTTATTCATTTCAAGTTGAATAAACATATGCATGCTTCATAATAGTCTTACTGTGATCACTATATAGGTTATTCAATTCTTGTATGTTCTTTGTGTATACTGATTCAAATAAAGGTTGCCATCAAAAGTGTCACACTTTTGTAAATTCTATTCACTCTGATTCAACCCCCGCCTTCCCACCCACCCTCTCAGAGTGAACCCACTTCCAACACATTCTTCCACCCAAACAACTCACTCTAACAAAAGATATCGTAAATGTCAACCTTACTCTTGAATCCAAATGAACATAATGTAAAAGCCAAAGCTCTCTAAAACCAACATGAACAAGTGTAGATAGTTAGATAGATAAAATTTTAACGTCTGCGAGGTTAAAAATAGCCTATGGGACAACAAGACACCTTAAGCAGATTTAAGTAGACTTCAGTAGCTCCGTTCATTTCTTGTGCAGGTTGATGATGAGCCCACCCAGCTGCTCAATGTACTCTTCGCTGAATAGGTTATGCCAAGAGCTATCACATATAGTATCTGCAAATTTATCTCTATTGTCCTTGTAGGCCTCACAATCTAAAATAAAGTGTTGTTCAATTTCCACTTTCCCAGAATTGCAAAATCTGCAAATTCTCTCTTTCCAAGCCTCTTTTGGCCTCTTCCAATGCCCAGTCTCACAACGAAGTTGGTGAGAGTTAGTTCTTAGCTGAGCAATAAGAATTTTAACCCTCCAAGAAATGTTGGCTCCTATGTACACTTTTTGGAGTTGATCACATGTGGGGTTGAACTCATTTATATAATATATTTTCTTCCTCCCAATCTCATTCCCCCAATTTCTCTTGTAGAATTTCTCCATAACAAAGACCTTTATTTATTTGTTATTTGTGGAGCACATATTGAATTGAATATTCCATTTACTCATCCATTTGATGTTTTGTTGCATCCATGTCCTTTTTCGTTTACACAATGTATCATTAAAGACAACTTTAGGCCATCTATCTTCTTCCATTTTTTCGATTCTTTTTAAGTAGCTTAAAAGGCGAACCATAGCAAGTGTCTCAATAGGTGCAACGCCCATTTCACTGAGCATGATATCATATGGAACGGTGCTTTTGATTTTAAATTTGCTTGTGATCAAACGCTTTTGGATTCCTTCGATTTGTTTCCATTGTGCTATTGTAGTGTTGTTGGCCCATAATTCACACCCATAAAGAACAACCGACGGCACAAGAAGACCAAACAAGGTTTGAATAGTTTTCCAATCTCAAAGCTCCACTTCACGGCACCTGTTCTGAAGAGCATAAAAAGTCTTCCACCCACTTAATGTCTTTTTATTCCTGCAGCCAAACCAGCTTAGTTTTTTGTTGAAATCAATGCCGAGGTATTTATACTCCGCAATTTCTTCAAGAACACTTCTACTGAAGTAAAACTCATGTTGATGTTGTTTTTTATTATTAGAGAAAACCATAACCTTAGTCTTGCTAATATTGACCTGCATCCCAACCATTCTACAAAAGCTCTCAAGAGAAGATGGATGTTCTTGCAAACCACAAGCAGATTTGGCAATCAAAATGAGATCGTCCGCATAGAGGAGCAGCTTTATAACAAATTCACCTAGCTAAATGTCTTCACCCTTTTGCATGTTTAACCGCTCTTCAAGTTTATCGATATATAAACCAAACAAAGTAAGAGATAAAGGGCAACTTTGTTTGACCCCGATATCGCTCCTAAAACATTCTGAAATGTCATCTGAAGTTCTGATTTTGACTTTCACCTCTTCGTACATCCTATGAACAGCAGCTCTGAGATGCATAGGAATCCCCAATTCTTCCATCCTGAGCCAAAGCTTTAATAAAAACTCATTTTGAAACAGGTTACTCTAATGGAGAGATTATACTTTGCGGAAATTTTATTAAAAACTCATTTTGAAACAGGTTACTCTAATGGAGAGATTATACTTTGCGGAAATTTTATTAAAAACTCATTTTGAAACAGGTTACTCTAATGGAGAGATTATACTTTGCGGAAACAGTTGTACGCAATGTTTCTTAGTCCATTCTTTTTATTACAATATTTTCATCTTAAACCATTTTTCTCTTCTTGTCTTTAAAATACAAAATAAAAATTATCATGCAAGGTTGAATCCAATTTGAGTGAGATTCTTCCACTTTCAAAAATTGAACCTGTCATACGGTTGTTCTATCTTACTATGTTGGCATGAATTGCGAAAATGTCAAGAGATGTCTAGCACTGTTGTAGTGACTAGAGAACTACCCATGGTTCACATCCCTGTACTGTAAGTTGGGTGCCAGAACACTTAGTTAGTATCAATGGTGTTTTAATCTTCATCCTTCTCTGAAGCTGCTATATTATTAAAACATTTGCAAAATCTTAACAACCTTGTGGTCAACCCATTTAAGGCTAATCTTACAAGTGAGATCACGTATAATTGCAGTCCAAATACTGCACCGGTGTGTTTTTCTATTTCGCTTTGACAGTCTCTTTACACTACACAAAATATTTACTCACGAAAGAAGACTTGGAGAAATATACAGACAAATCATATACAAAATTCATGAGAAGTTTCCCGTTTACTTTTTCTTTTTTTCTTGTTTTGGTTTGTCAAGAAGAACAGGCGCTGCTGGTATACTGAACCACCATTCCCTGAATCTTCTTGTAACACGCTCGGTGCTTGGCTGTCGTAATGGCATTTGTCTTGTAAATATCTCCAAAAACACTAAAAGAATAATGATCTTCGAAGGCAGGAAAGCCAATATTATTGCTAGGAGAAATAGCACTACAGCTGCCCGGTCTGTTGCCTGCAAATCAGAAAAACTGCAGTCTGTTTAAAAATTGAAAATAATAGACAAACTTTAGAAAGAAGATAAGAAAAATAAAGGAACGGCCTTGACACCTGAGGAAAAGCAGCGAGCAGTAATGCACGAATCTTCAAAAGAATAATATTCCCATCTTGAACAAGCTCTTCTACTTGAGAAACTGCCTGTTGCAGAGCCAGCAACTGCTCTACAGTATTCTGTGTTGGAGGAGCAGTGACCCTAATCTCAGTAATTGGCTTCCCTTTGCTAAAATGATGGGAACATAGCATAAAAATTGCTATAGATAGGAAAAAGCAGGGTAACGCATAGCCAATCCAACCCCTGCAAAACCCTAGTAATATTTAAACTTCTTTTTAAAATATAAAACCAAAACAAAAATCAGCAGAGAAAAAATTTAACACTTTTAAGGAGGAGAGTTGTAGATGAGAGACATCATAAAAGTGTAAGGAACTAAAATTTGAAGCACCCAATTCAACTGGATTCTCAAAGAAACCAGAATAATATAAAAAATGTTAGTCCCCTACATTATAAAAATGGATGCTCGAACACTGGCCAAAATGAACCTAAGAAATTAATGTAGAGTGGGCAGATTCAAGAACCACTAATTTGTAAGTGCTTAAACATCTGGCGCGTTGTTTGTTATTTGGGGCATCCAAAGTCCCAGATGACTTAAGTTAACTGCCAGCTGATTATCTTCAGTGATTTATACTCATCTTCCTACTGATTACATTTATTTCTATCTTCACAGCCTTTCTAGATATGCAATCTGGATTTAAATTGGATTCATCCTTATCTCATTTTCTGTTATCTATATAATTACCTACAGCATGCCAATTCAGGAATGGGAACGGGTACAGGTACGTGGGTACCAAATGCCGGTACGGCGGGGTTGGGTACGTTTTTGGTACGTTCATAGAAATACATACATACACACACACATATACATATATATGTATAGATATGCTGCTAAAAAATAGAATTAAGTTTAGAATGTCATATACCAATACATATGCTAAACAAAACCATTACAAATTTCAAATTTTGAAACATATCATTCTAATTTAAATTCAGGTTTCAGTACAAAAAAGATCAAGCTAGAATCTCATGATGGATAAGTTCAGAGTTCACTAATCAGCAGTGTAAGTCTTAAAAATATCTAAAAGGTCAAACTAGAATCACTAAACATTTCAGCATTTAAAAACACAAATCCCAGATGTGTACCCAAAGGAGATTCGTTTCAGAATCCGATTCTGATACGTTTCGTACTCTGAATCACCCAAAAAGTCCCACAATTCAGCAACTTAGCAATAATGTCAATAAGGAATAGAAATCCTTCAGCTTTGTACATATGTTTTAATTCAGATCTATAACACATAATATTCCTGTGTGTAAGTTTTGCAAGCACATTAATAATCCTGGAGTCTAAATCATTTGCACATGGTATGAGAGCTCGGGATTGCCTCTCAATTCCTTCCAGAGCTTTACTGGAACTGCCAAAGCAATGCTACTGTCATGGTGTTGCCTCTTTGGAGATTTCATCTTTGCAACACACAATCAAGATTTGAAAGACAGTCACGAATTGGGAACCATGGCATGAGCATTTTGGTCATTTGAATCAGCTTAACTGCACCAGATGAATTGTTATGGATAAATCAATAATCAAAATCTATAGGGCAATATCTTGGATTGAATGGTAAATTGTAGTCAGCTTAAGCCCTACCATAGAGTAGAATACAGAAAGGCAAGAAATTAGTGTGTTAGCAGGGAATACGCCAGTAAACAGAACAGAGGCAAAGGTCTTACCACAAACCACCAAATGAAGGTTGTGAAGCTCCTGGCTCAAAAGACACCCCCTAGAAGAGTTGTAGAATGTAAGGGACACGTCCCACTACAATCTTATAAGATTAAATAATATGTAACAGTGTGTGTGAAAGATGTAATATAGACGCAATATAAGATATAGGAAAGAAGATAAGATATGAACTGTACAAGGACCATATGTATACTAGAATGGTGATGAAATACATATGAATACAAGGAAGTTTGTCTTTATGTATGTGTTATGATATCAAGGTTGTTTAATTTCTGTTTATATGTTACTCTGTTAAATTGTCTGTTCCACATTATTCCTTAATTTTGTATTCCTCTCCTACTATTGAGTATGGGGTATAAATACAACCCAGAGACAATGTTTGGGGCTAAGAACTTTGGTATGTAACTCCACACTTCTATTGAAAACATAGGTTGTGTTGTTGGGACCCTAGTTAAGTACTACAAAGGAGATTAGGAACAGACATTATTTTTCACGTGTGGAAACAAAGGATAGAAATTTTCTGATAACTTATGACACCATCAACTTGGTGCCCCGTGAGAGGGAGGTAAGCATCAAGGGGATGGGAAATGGAAGGGAGGGAGGATCTCATTAATAGGATGTGACCTATCAAAATAAGTTACAAAATAACTATCATGGGATGAAATAAAGGAGTAATGTAATACCAAACCAAAAAAAACCCATAGACACAGCAAGAGATCTAGAGAAAAAAGAGAAAAGATTGAGTTGACAAAGAAAGTTAACATGGCGAACCAAATAGTGAAAAAAGAAAGCAAGGGCAGAATCCTGAAAGAAAAGAAATATACTGAAAAAGGGTGAACAATGCGGAAAAGGGGAGTGAGTGTAGCAATGTGGATGCTACTGAGCACCCAACTGATAAGATGAAAGGAAAAGACATTTGGAAGACTCTGGAGCAAATAACCTCCCATTCGGAAAGAGCATGAGAAATTTTGACAGAACTGAAAAGAAGCATAGAAGAATATGAGGTAACCAGAAAATTATCAGTAGATGATTGTGGAAACAATGAGGCTCCAGCACTAGTGAATCTCACTAAAATACCATCAACAAAACCAAACTTGTCAACTTCAAGCATTACACTCAAGGTGGATGATAGATTCCTTGAATTCCTAGATACCATGGAAAAGATCTTATCTGTTAGAGTATCACGAACAACTGGTAAATAGGAGTGTAGAAAAAGAAAACAAAGTCATGTTCAATCTGGGGAAAGAATTGTCAACAATAACTAATACAATGTCATTCACAAATAGAAATCTGTCATCGTACATTAATTTCTTAGGCACGGGTAAAACATAGAAGTACAAATTTTCTAGAGTTCGAAAATATTTATTTAATAGAGAACCCCCGAGGAAAAGATGTTTTAACCCCCACATACTGACCAATTAGTACCTTTACAATATAAATGTATCATATGATACTAATAAGACTGGACCAAGGATATAAGTTTCCAAAGTTATTGGTGCACGTATAGGATATAATCAAAGCCACATCCTAGCTTACCCCTGAATCTGGTGAGATATATGGCCTATGCCATAAGCATAATTTACCAGCAGGCTGAAACAATAATAAGAACCTTGAGTAACAGAATATGCTCAGGACGAAAAAATTCATTTTTTAATTTTTACCGATGAAGACTTAGTATCAAGGGAGCTAAAAATACATGGAAAAACCAAAGTATTTGCTGGGCCCCATGTATTTAGGGAGCTAAAATACAAGAAGGTAAAAATTTATTTCACATTATCGAGTCACAAGCCCCTATAAACTCTCTCATTAACTACCATAACATTAACAAAAATGCTCTAAATTGTATTTTGTGGAATGGTGATGGTTATCAAGCACATTTACATAAACATTGTGTGTCAGGTTTTTTGTGCATTTGAAACTGAATAGGTGAAACACATTAAATTTCATTTATCAACTATAGTTGTTTTCTTTCGAATTTCAGTGTTAATGATTGTATAACTATAAACTTACATAACATTAAATAAATCCAGAATCACTATTAGACTACAGTGTTGGGAAGACATTGTGTCTTCCGCCATAATTAAGCAAACAAAAACCAAGAAAATTGGTAATAAGATTTTACAAACCAAATGCAACAGTAAAAAGATTTTTAAAATACCTGTAGATAATGTAACAAACTATTGTGCAGAATGTAACTGATTTAAGAGGATCCTCCCATGTTGCGAAAAACTGAAGCCATTTCACAAACTCTATCACAGGTAGAAGCAATTCCTGCAAGTAATACACACCAGACATTAACAAAGATGGGTATGTTTGGTGAAATTTCCACATGGGCTAATTTATTCTTTTATACTCGAGTGTGAACCTTTAGAAAAAGGCATATAAAACATGTAAACTAAAGTAAAAAGTGTATTGAGGAAGCACTGAAAAACGAATGGGCATATGTGGTAACTTACTAGAGAAAAGATAAGAGATTATTTATTTATTCAACATACTCAACTTCTAGCACATTATCAAATAATAAATTGAAAAAAAATATTTCATTATTCTTGTGAAGAATAGTCAAACTTAACTTATTATCAAAACAGATCTTATCATATTTCATTTTATACATGACTAATGAGTTTAGAACCCACTATATAAGTTTGTAAGCTATAAATTAGAATAACTATTTCTCTAGCCTGAGCCTTGTTACGTACATGTAACACTATCGGTCTGCCATCATGATCTCCCACTTTGACCATCCTCGGTTCCATAGTTCATTAAAAGCATCCTTTCCTCAAAATCCTTAATGTTCTTGAACTTAGGAGTTCAACTGCTTGAGTTTTAATCTTATTTTTATGTTTGCAGTTGTTTATTTGCTTTTAATATCCATTGTAATTGCAGACTTTCCATTCTCTAATGTAGCCTGTATGTGCTGTTGACAGTGACCTATTTTGATCATTTACAGACACAAATAATTTCTCTCTAACTTTTAGATTTTTGGGATTTCCTTCTGCCACTTGTGTCAAAATGTTCACAACTTGATCCTGAGTTGTGCAGAAAATTGACTCGAGACATTTATTCCACAATTGCTCTATTTTGTAGTGATTCTCCAACTGTTTACAGCATTCATCATACGACAAAGGTGTTAAATCACTTCTTCCAAATAGATAAATCATCTAGAAACATATTCTACCAAACAGCTCGAAGTTTGCATCAATCATTTTGTGTTAAGCTTCAGTTTGTGAAAAAACTGCATCAAACATGTGCTTCTTAGTCACCTAGGAAACACACCATATTTGAGATTGAAGCATACACAAATGTCATTTATTATTAGTAAACTACCCTGTGGGTGTGGGTCATCCTTTGGCTTAGATTCCATGATCAAGGAGTATCTCTTCCATCAAATTCACCCAGTTAATCTGTCTGGCATTGTCTGATATGGTAGTTTACACAATTCAACATTTAACATTTGTATACACAAACATCTAGCATATTTCTTGGGGAGTTGAACAAGGATCTCCAGTATGAAACCCGAATAATATCACACTTGAGCTTATCTCATTTGACAACATACCCTAATGTTGAATTCCAGCTTAATCTACATTTTGTAGTCCACGTAACAAGAAACTTTTGATATTATAAATCAAAACTCTTTGAGCTACATTCAAACAAATCATTGCAAAACAATTTAAAAATTTTGAAAGCATTCCAACTGCAAGGTCTACATTGGATCTGATTAAAAGATAAATTAAAGGAACAAATTCAAATGCATCATTTATTGACAGTTTGCAACCTACATCTATCAGTGTGCTGCTGGTATTAGAATTCTTTATAACAAATTCTCAGAGAAATCTGAACGCAGATTTTTTTCTATAAAACAAGATCCTTATAGTTTCTCTACCACTCTTCTATGCCCACAAATAATGCAACAGCAAATCTGTTAATCTCAGAGTTTACAAAGGCTTATTTCCTGTTCAATCGCTAAGTTCTACTACTGCCAGCGGATTTTAAATCAAGCATATGCAATCATAATGACTCTTTCATGCTCGGTCATTTAACTTACAGATTTGAATCAAAATTGCTTCCCCTATTTCTTTAGATCTGAGATATTCATCAATCAATCATCTGCTGGCAAGCCTTATGCCACACGATGTTTTGTTACATCTGCTTAAAACACAGCTTTTCCATGCATTCAAGAACAAAGCCTTGTAGATGTTCAGTGAGAAATTCTTTAAGCAAATCTTTTTAGAACATGTTCTTTACATCCAAATGAAGATCCTGCCAACCTCATTTTCCACTATACCTTTGAATATTTTAAGAACATTAAATTGGGATTTAACAGCTATAAAATATTTGCAACAACCAAGATAAGGTGTGTTTTTTACTCCACAAACCCCACTGTCAAGAGATTTGTTTCCTCATGTGAATATCATCAAACTCGGTACAATGTTGTTTTCCTGTCAATAATCCAAAACAAAAATAATTTCATATTCAAAACTCTGATGTCAAAATTGCATGTCTGAATTTACACAGCAAAAAACAAGTCTACTGAATGTCTGAATGGAGCAACTCCTTCGAGTTTTTAGAGACCACTGCTGCTAAAACCTCTGGCTGCACATTTTGTTTATAACTTATATTTAATTTATTTATTTTACATTATCAGCAACAGTAACAAAACTCACATTTGCTATGTGATCAACCAAGATCATAATCCATTGTAAGTACAGATACATATAAGAAAAATTCTTTGCTTTGATCCAATCATGAAAAGAGATAGTTGGAATTCAATCTTGGCCTTCAACCACACAGATTGAACATCTCTCAGAATTATTATTTGGTTATAAAATTATAATAACAGCTAGAGGGTTTAAAAAATACTTATTTCCTACATATTAAATGCTTCAATGCACCCAAATCCAAAAACAAATTGATTGTTTCATTGCTTGTTTTTCATTTCCAACCAACAAAAGGCATTATATAACTTTTATGATTCATCACTTACTGAAAATCCATTTCATAGACAACTGCCACATCTTCCACTACTTCCTTTGTTATTCGTGTCTTCTCTGTTGGCATTACCAGTAAGGATGCAACTGGTAAACGGCAAAGAGACCACCGGTAATAACCAGGGTGTTGTCATTGATGTCATTAATCTCTATGCTAACAATGTCCAAATGCTAGGGAATAGGTGACATAGAAAATGTTTAGGAAACTGGTGACACGGTGATGAGCTCAGTGATGTCCAGCAATTCATTTACTGCTCAGAGAAGTGACCGGTGAAGTCAATGAATGTAGCAGTGACCGGTGAAGTCAATGACTATAGCAGTGACCGATGTAGACAGAGAACAGAGAAGTGACTAGTGAAGACAGAGACTAGAACACTACATAAGAAAAGGTGTAAACCGGTCACCAGTGATCGTTAAGATATCATTGAGACTGATGTATGTCTATTATTTGTTGAGACCGGGGAAAGGCATAGTTGACGGACATTGAGGAGACTCTTTTACCGAGATTTGTTGCACAAATCACGCGGGATTTTCAATTAAGGGAAAGACCGGTGAAAGACACAATTGGCAACTAGTGAGGAGATTCTTTTACCATGATTTATTGCACAAATCATGGAGAATTTTCTATTAAGAGAAAGTATGTGACACACATCTAATGTTTCCTTTGAAAGACTGAAACACGACTGAATGATGAATTCATGGCGAATTTTCTATTAAGGGAAAGTTTGTGTCACACATTAGATGTTTCCTTTTAAGACTAAAACACGACTAGATGGTAGATCAATAGGAGATCTTCATGGGGAGCACAATGCCAAAGAGCGGGAAGATCTTTTGAGATTTGATTTGAGTGATCTGCGCCTCTTTCTCACAACTGTACAGTTGTTCTACGCTTTGCAGGAAGTGTATATATTCTTCCATTAGCAAAGATAATTATTTGCCTTCATTCTGCCAAGAAGAAAGAGTGAAACTGCACGCTGATCAAAGCTATTGTTGAAGAAAGGGAAAAGATGAAGAGAAGAAGAAAAAGACGAGAGTGTGCAACGAAGCACAGTGACCTGAGGAGAGCATACCAGTGGTGCCTGGTGATGACTCTCAGTGAATGAAACAATGATCTTATCAAGCTCTGCAAAGCCATTTCAAAGGATCAACCCTTCTATTGCTCTCTAACAATTGCAAAAGCCAAAACCCAGCATCTGGGTGGATTAACAGGTCCCTTGTATTAAATCCCTTAATCGGGTGACATCTATTTTATGTTTTAAAGTCCTCTGACAAAGCAGGCTTTAACAGGCCTTATTCAAAATCCTTTAATCGGGTCACACCTAACAATCCGTTTGTAATCCCTTAACAGGGAAGGCTTTTCACAAGGCGCACTTCAAAAGAGTGCAAAATTTGTGAGTTCCTGCTCACACCATTGTTTTCTCTCATTTGGGTTTCCACGTGATATATCTCGTGTTCTATGCTGCTGTGATTTTGTGTTGATTATTTCTTTTATAGGATATGTTTTGCATGCAGTAATATTTAGTATATCTAAGAGTGTCTTCAAGTTTTATTGGGTGCTGATTCACCCCTCCCCTCTCAGCACCGGTTGGGACTATCAATTGGTATCAAAGCCACATCCTATATCTGAGTTGCTTAACCGCAATACGGGAAAGATCATAATGATGAGGAAGGAAGGACCCAAGTTCTCTAAGGAAAACTTCAGTCTGTGGTGCAGCAAAATAAAGTTGTACATGAAGACCACGGGAGATCAATTTTGGAACCATGCGATCATAGAGTACAACGAACCTACCGGTACCTTGACGGCTGATCAACTAAAGGTTAGAAGCGAACACACAGCTGCTATGGACATGATAGCCAGTACACTGCTTGATAACGTATATGCAGAAATTGAAAACCTAACTACAGCCTTTAAAATGTGGGCAAAACTACAAACTGTGTATGGAGGCGACCCACATGTTCAAAGAGCAAAAGTAGAAAGCCACAAAGGCAAATATGATGACACGAAAATGAACGAAGGGGAAGACATTGAGCACTACAGCAACAGAATAAAAGAAGTGATGAACTCCATCAAAAGAGTTGGAGGAACACTGAATGAGCAGTATGTGATAAGCAAGATACTGAGGACGTTGAGACCACAATATGCTATTAAGATCTCAGCTATATAAGAGCTCAGATCAATGAGCACATCACAAGTCACCCTCTAATTGGTAAGTTAACTGCTTTTGAATTAAGCAATTATGATAACAGCTTACCTATGATAGATGTTGCTTTTAAGTCTTCTGTGAATGTTGCTTCCACTAAGAAAGGAAGAGAGACCAGTAATAGTTTTACCGGGAGGTTTAGTCATTCCCTTGACAATTTGCTCTCAGAACAACAAGAACAGGATGAGTTTGAAGCACTCATCGCAAGGAGATTTCCCAGAGGAAAAGGTAAGTACAAAGGGAAACTTCCACTGAAATGCTTTTCATGTAATAAGATAGGACACATTGCAACTAGGTGTCCTGAAAATGAAAATAAAGAAAAGTTCAACTGATTCAAGAATAAAGGAAAGGAGTGCTACCTTGATGAGGAAGGTGTCACTGACAAAGAATCTGAGGAATCGGGAGACAATGAAATTGCCTTTGTGGCAATAAAGAAAGAAAGCACAATGATAAGTGAAATGGCACTTATCTCTAGCTCCGACCAATGTGAGGACTGGATCATTGACAGTGGATGCACTCACCACATGACCGGTGACAAAAACAAATTCATCAACTTGAAGCTTAGCAATGGTGGATCAGTGACATTTGGAAATAATGTTCCCTGTGCTATTAGAGGTAAGGGCTCAATAGCACTTAGTAACAAAGTTGTTTGTGATGATGTATACTAGGTAGAAGGACTCATGTACAATCTGATGAGTGTGGCTCAACTGAACAACAAAGGATACCGGTTAGAGTTTGGACAGGGATCATGTATTGTCAAGAATCAATCAGGAGCACAAGTTGCCACCAGTAGACAGAGAAAAGGGAACTTGTTCTACCTAAACTCAACCGAGGGGGCTTGCCTTATGGCAATAGCAAAAGGTGAAACTAAGAAAACTTGCCTTGTGGCAAAAGATGACAATAGCTGGTTGTGGCACAAAAGACTATGCCACATAAACTTTGACAGCATAGTCAAAGTAGGAAGAAGTCAAGCAGAGGGCTTCCTGACATCATAAAGCCAAACAGGGCCATGTGCAAAGAATGTCAGTTGGGAAAATTGACCGGTACAAGCTTCAGCAGCAAGTCTTATTTTATCGAGAATGTGTTGGATCTTGTTCACACAGATCTGTGTGGACCAATGAGGGCAAAGAGCTACTATGGAGACAGGTATTTTATGTTCTTTGTAGATGACTTTTCAAGGATGATGTGGATGATGTTCTTGAAAGAAAAATCAGAGGCCTTCCATATGTTTAAGATCTATAAGGCCCGAGTGGAGAAAGAGATCGATAAGAACTTAAAGTGTCTAAGGTCGGACAAAGGAGGTGAGTACACCTCTCAAGAGTTCATTAGCTACTCTGAAGAACAGGGGATAAAAAGGTAGATGTCTGCACCAAGAACCCCTCAACAAAATGGAGTTCTTGAAAGAAGAAACAGGACTCTAGTAGACTGTGCAAGGACTCTAATGATTCATAAGGTTATACCACATCACTTCTAGAGAAGCAATCAGCACCGTTGTATATACATTGAACCAGGTTCAAGTCAAGAAGGGGTCCGGTAAAACTCCATATGAGTTATGGTTTGGTCATACACCCAATGTAAGTTATTTCAGAGTTTTGGGAGCAATTGTTACATCAAGAGAAATGAATACTCCAGCAAGTTTGAGCCAAAGAATGATGAAGGCGTATTTTTGGGTTACTCCACCAAAAGTAAAGCCTATTGATGCCTAAACAAAAGGACAAGAAAAATAGTGGAGATTGCAAACGTAAAGATAGATGAGCATTCAGAATAGAGTGATAAGATCAGTCAAGGTGAATCTAACAACCGCCAAGCCTAGGACATCAATGACCAAATAGAATTCAATGAAATGATAATCACTGATGAAGGAGAACAGGTAAACAGACCTATGGAACAGGGTAATGTGCCTAAGCAAGGAAGGGATCAAAACATAAGACCAATTGAAGAAGATGAACAAGAAGATGCTCATGATCTTGCTAGAAACGCGGCTCAACCGGTGAGAGAAGACCGGGATCACCAACAAGTTCTACCAAGGTATGTCACCTATCACTCCACTGATAACATTATTAGTGACAAACGTGACAACATTCTAACCAGAAGAAGGGCTACAAAAAGTACCTGTCTATTTCTAACATAGAGCCTAAAACTACAAGAGAAGCTCTAGAGGATGACAACTAGGTCAAAGCAATGGAAGAGGAGCTGGAGCAAATAGTAAAGAATGAAACATGGGCTCTTGTATCCAAACCTAAGGACAAGAATGTTATAGGCACCAAGTGGTTGTTTAGAAACAAGCTGAATGAAGAAGGAAAGGTGGTGAGGAACAAAGCAAGGCTAGTCTGCAAGGGATACACACAGGAAGCAGGACTAGACTATGGGGAAGCCTTTTCACCGGTAGCAAGACTAGAAGGGGTACGAATTTGGCTTGCCTATGCTACCCATAGGAGGTTTAAAGTATATCAAATGGATGTAAAATCTACAATTTTTGAATGGTATACAAGAAGAGGAAGTATACATAGAGCAACCGGAGGGCTTCTCATCCACAGAGAAAACTGATATGGTCTGCAAGTTCAAGAAAGCTCTCTATGAACTGAAGCAAGCCCCAAGAGCTTGGTATGAGAGATTACACTCATACCTCCTAAGCATAAGATTCACAAGAACAAGTGACAACAGCAATCTGTATCTTAAGACCAATAAAGAAGGAAATTTGATTGCTGAAATATTTGTGGATGATATCATCTTTGGAAGTGATGACAAAATGAGAAAAGACTTTGCTAAAGAGATCAAGAAAGAATTTGAAAAGTCCATGATTGGTGCAATAAAAAAATTCATAGGCCTACAAGTCCATCAATTCAATAAAGGTATATTCATATCCCAGTCAAAGTATATTAAAGAGATTCTTAGAACATTTGGGCTAGAAGAATCCAGACCGATTGGTACACCAATGATAACTAACTGCAAGTTATCAAAGGAGGACGATGCCAAAGAGGTAAATGAGACACTCTATCGATCAATGATTGGTAAGCTTCAGTATGTTGTGCACAGTAGACCGGACATTGCACATGCGGTAGGTATTGTGGCAAGATTCTCTGCAAATCCAAAAGAGACATTTGACAGCAGTAAAGAGAATCTTTCGATATCTAAAGGGGACTGAAGAGTATGGTCTCTGGTTTCTTCACAAAGGAGGTTTTGAGGTAAAAGTGTTCACCGATGCAGATTGGGCCGGTAACATTGATGACAGAAAGAGCACAAGTGGAGGTGCATTCTTTCTTGGAGAAAGGATTGTGTCATGGACAAGCAAGAAGCAGAATTGCATATCACAATCCATAGCAGAGGTTCAGTATGTTGTTGAAGCAATCAACTACACAGGTAATCTGGATAAAGAAGATATTGGAAGGAATCCAAGAACAGGTTCCTGAACCGATAGCAATATTTTGTGACAGCATGAGTGCAATCAATATATCCAAAAATCCTGTTATGCACTCAAAGACAAAGCACATTGCCATAAAGTATCACTATCTAAGAGTGCAAGTGCAGAACAAAGAAGTCAATTTGGAATATCTTTCCACAAAAGAACAAGTAATTGATATATTCACAAAGCCTTTACCGAAAAGTACCTTTGAATATCTCAGAGGTAAACTAGGGATAATTCCCCTTCATGATCTTCAGTAAAAGGACAGAGGAGATCATCAATCCGACAAGTTCAAAAGGAGGAAACAATCTCATCTAAATTGGATTGGTGACCCAGGCCTACTACTCAAAGGGGGAGCAGTCATCAGAATGGAAGGTTGTTTGACAAGCCTTTGGCATTATTGTCAAAGGGGGAGATAATCGGAGAAGCATTATTGAACCAGTAACACAGTATTTGCCATCAATGCCAAAGGGGGAGATTATTGGCATTACCGGTAAGGATGCAACCGGTAAACAGCAAAGAGACCACCGGTAATAACCAGTGGTGTTGTCATTGATGTCATTAATGTCTACACTAACAATGTCCAAATGCTAGGGAACAGGTAACATAGAAAATGTTTGGGAAACTGGTGACACGGTGATGAGCTCAGTGATGTCCAACAATTCACTTACTGCTTAGAGAAGTGACCGGTGAAGTCAATGACCAGAGCAGTGACCAATGTAGACAGAGAACAGAGAAGTGACTGGTGAAGACAAAGACCAAAACACTACATAAGGAAAGGTGTAAACCAGTCACCAGCGATCGTTAAGATATCATTGAGACCCATGTATGTCTATTATTTGTTGAGACCGGTGAAAGGCACAGTTGACAAATACTGAGGAGACTCTTTTACCGAGATTTGTTGCAAAAATCACGCAGGATTTTCAATTAAGGGAAAGATAAGTGAAAGGCACAATTGACGACTACTGAGGAGATTCTTTTACCGTGATTTATTACACAAATCATGGAGGATTTTCTATTAAGAGAAAGTATGTGACGCACATCTAATGTTTCCTTTGAAAGACTAAAACACGACTGAATGATGAATTCATGGCGAATTTTCTATTAAGGGAAAGTTTGTGTCACACATTTGATGTTTCCTTTTAAGACTGAAACACGACTGGATGGTAGATCAATAGATCTTCATGGGAGAGCAATGGCAAAGAGCGGGAAGATCTTTTGAGATTTGATTTGAGTGATCTGCGCCTCTTTCTCACAACTGTACAATTATCCTACGCTTTGCAGGAAGTGTATATATTCTTCCGTTAGCGAAGATAATTATTTGCCTTCATTCTGCCAAGAAGAAAGAGTGAAACTGCACGCTAATCAAAGCTACTGTTGAAGAAAGGGAAAAGAAGAAGAAGAGAAGAAAAAGAGGAGAGTGCAAGGAAGCACAATGACCTGAGGAGAGCATACTAGTGGTGTCCGGTGATGACTCTCAGTGAATGAAACAGTGATCTTATCAGGCTCTGCAAAGCCATTTCAAAGGATCAACCCTTCTATTGCTCTCTAACAATTGCAATAGCCAAATCCCAGCATATGGGTGGACATTAACAGGTCCCTTGTATTAAATCCCTTAACCGGGTGACAT
Source organism: Chamaecyparis obtusa (assembly GCA_027943335.1). Lineage (NCBI taxonomy): Eukaryota > Viridiplantae > Streptophyta > Pinopsida > Cupressales > Cupressaceae > Chamaecyparis > Chamaecyparis obtusa. The sequence goes on along the minus strand of BSBK01002178.1, from coordinate 98,553 downwards.
CTATTTGATGTTTTAAAGTCCTCTGACAAGGCAGGCTTTAACAAGCCTTATTCAAAATCCTTTAATCGGGTCGCACCTAACAGTGCGTTTGTAATCCCTTAACAGGGAAGGCTTTTCACAAGGTGCACTTCAAAAGAGTGCAAAATTTGTGAGTTCCTATTCACACCATGGTTTTCTCCCATTTTGGGTTTCCACATGATATATCTGGTGTTCTATGCTGCTATGATTTTGTGTTGATTATTTCTTTTATAGGATATGTTTTGCATGCAATAATAGTTAGTAGATCTAAGAGTGTCTTCGAGTTTTATTGGGTGCCGATTCACCCCTCCCCTCTCAGCACCAATTGGGACTATCACTCTCCTCTGTCATTCTAATTCAATCCTTTGATCCAAATAGCTATACCTTCTTGGTGGGATTTTTCTGACCAATTCTTTCTTATTGACCTCATTGCCTATAGCTTACACATTATTTCAGGTCTCCATCACATTAAATGTGCTCCCTAACTATATGTTTTAGGTCATTTTCAAGACTTAAGATGTGTAACTCACTAGGAAATTCATTCGAGTGAAATTTTCCCGTGCATAAAGACAATATAAATTTAGATGAAATTTGACAGGGGGAATATTCAAAAAAAAATCATGCTATCTAATTTTTTTAAAGTAATAAATACATTAAAATAAAATAATTTTATATTGAATTTGAATAGATTATATTAAATTTAAAAACATTATTACATAAATATGTTTTAAAAATTATTTAAATATTTTTTTAATCGATAACAGTAATTATATTGATTCTCAAAAATTTATACAATTTTCATAAAGGTGGCTTATACCACTGATATGCACATCTCTGACCCATCCCTTGCAAACCCCATTTATACAAAAAATCCCACTACTGCAACTATTAGTGTCTTCAAACATACAAAAAAAATTACAAAATCTACAATTTGTAATCTGACCTGTGTGGCCTTCACAATAGAAAATAAACTATATATACCAAATTTGATCAATAAAAAACCATACAAGTCCAATTCTGATTTTAGTTTCTTCATTTGTTACTCCTCCCAACAGTCAACTTTGGTGAACTTCCATTTCTTCTTCTAGATCTGCTCATTTCTGGCCCCGGCATTCTATTCCTTCTCCCACCCCTACGGGTAATCCTTAACAAATAGTCATCCCAGTTGGGCTTGTGTCCTCTCGGCTTCCTTGTCTAGAGAGGCTCTACACAATAAGAACAAACACAAAGGCAGGATGAATTCGGTGACCAAAAGCCAGCCACCACCTCTGGTTTTAAAAACTTCACCTACATTGGCAATGTCAAGGAACACCTCTAAACCTTAGCACCATCCATGTTTAACAAAAGATTGCATAATCCACTAAGTATCCTCCTTCCCGCCCAATTCCAAACACCACGCTAAAAACGAGGCAATATCAACATTTGTTTTGTATTTGTACTCAACCACCATAAACTCATCTCCCAACATCATCTTTACCAATTGGAAGAACACTACATCTTCAATGGTGAAGAATTCCTTCAATTGGTCATCTGTAATTTTTCCCCAAAATGCAAGTTGTTGCTTCTTCGTCCTTGTGCTGAAATCGGCTTCCATATTTATGTTTACCCGCTGGGGTAGACTAGTTTAATCATGCATAAACATTATACAGGAAATGTAAATAACAAGATATATCAGAGAACACCAAAGCTTTCATTAATCATTCAGATCTTAGTACATACACAATAGTCACAATGATCATGATGCTTCGAATGAGCAAGTACAATGTTTATATACAATCCGAAGAGGTGCAACCAAATGTCGTCACACCCGTTCCCAACCGTCGGCAATATAACTAACCTCTGCCGGCAACTAAAACCCGACAGTAACACAAACTTTACAACTAACAATTTCCTCTACTCCTTGCCCAACCACCTCACCAGAACCCAATTTTGAGAATTGCACAACTGCTCTATAAACACCACCACAGTCGACCCACCAAACCAACACCCAATTTCAATGTACGCATGGTAGTTTTGTAAATACCACTGCGATCGAAGTAGACTAAAGTGATAATCTCCCACACCACCATCCTATTTAATGCTTCACACCTAAGTTACTGATTTGGGTGTGGATGCGGGAATTGGATGCGCGGATGTGCGAAACTTTTTGGGGGGGTTTTGGATGCGTTCATATATATATATGCAAAGAAATGCAAGAAATATACAAAATTAAATCATTTGATAGTATGATACTTTAGTATTTTACTATTTACCATTGATCAAAGTCTAAAGATATTCAAATTGAAATAAGTTCAATAACTCATAAGCCATATCATATACGTCTATGTTCATGATTCCAATGCAATTTGAATTACAAAATCAAAATTTAGTTCATGATTCAATGTTCATCAATGAAGATTCAAGATTCACTAATCAGATTCAGAATCATAAGGATTCTCAAGAAAATCCGCATCCTCATCATCTCCAACTGCTACAAGTTCAGTATCATTTGAATCCAAAATGGTTCAACTTGCGCTAGATGCACCATGTGTCATGATGTTATCAACATCGTCATCTATGGTTGTAATAAGATCATGAAATGTTGCATCCAAGTTGGCACACTCAAGGGCTACATCCCAATGCTTGGCTGCCCCTTCCTTGTAGTGAACCTCCTTATGTGACAAAAGATGCAAGTTGGTATGAATGTAAACCAAGTCCTCATCTTTTTTGGAGCCCAACCGGTTACGTTTCACTGAGTGGATAAAGAAGTATGTACTCCAATTCCGTTCAGCCGCAGAAGAACTTGCAACTTGGATAGTGTTCACAAAATTAAACATACAAATGAAAAGCAAATTAAAGAATGTTAAGCACTACATTGTAGAATACGAGTGGCAAACAAAAAACAAGAGAAACTTACTTGTGAGAGGATCTTGATTGCAAGAGGTTGTAGATTCTTAAATGGTTGACCATACAGGTACCCCGTACCACCATGTGATAGCTCCCATGTTGAAGCCATTTTGGTCCTTTATTGCAACTGGACTAAGTTTTTCTCCTAGAGCAAATAAGCCAAATTCTAGCCTAACTTTTTTGTGCATTTCATCATCTTGGAAGAGTCTTGTAAAAGCTTTGTAGCACCCATTAGCAACTTCTTCATCAGCAAAGCGGAGCATAGTCATGATAGGCTCCGTGAAATCCAATACAAATTGCACACGAGCCCACCAACTGTCATCCAAGATCAATGCCTTGACCTTTTGGGCCCTCTCTGAATTTGAAGCCTTCCATATACCCCACTGGCTAGAAATAACCATTTGGCTTAATGCACCTTGAGAAGTCGTCTCATAACAATAGTATGAGACACAAATCAAGTCTCAGCAACCTAGGCAAGTTAATAACAATATGTCAATAAATATTAAGCAAAGTTATATACTATTTGATAATTGAGCATGACATAAAATTTATTCAAGTTAAATAAATAAATTAAATTTAGTAATTACAATTTACCTTCAACAACTCCAATTTGGAGAATGATCTGATTATCGATTGTGACATGTGATGGTTCATCACAAACATCAGTATCTCCTAACCCTCTTAGTATATTTGCTTCACCCAATCTATTTGAGTGCCAACTTGTTGCATGACCAAATTTAGGGAGTATAGGGTGCATGGTGTCCAAAAACTTTTGTCATGCCGGCCCTCAACCAAAGCACCTGCACCCCTACAATTTTTGGCATTGTCTGTAATCACCTGTACCACATTCTCACTACCCACCATCTCTATGGCCTCAATGAGAATTCTGGAAATGAAATGTGAATCTTTCACTTCCCCTTCACAATCAACTACCTTCAAAAACATTGCCCCTTTGGGGGACACTGCAATCACATTAATCAATGGTCGGTTTCGTGTATCTTTCCATCCATCAGAAACAAGATAAACAACTAAAATTTTCTATGAAGTTCTAATTGGTTGAAGAGCTCTCTCTATAGAAGTCTTCTCTTTTTGCAACTGAGTGGTACGCACCTTTTCATACCCTGGACTTGTGTAATCAGATGGTGCTTTATTGATGGCTGCCACCATTTCCTTCCAATATGATGATCTCACCAAGTTGAAAGGAAGCCCATTGGCATAGAAGCAACGTGCAATGGCTTGATCAGCAAGCTCTCTTGCCTCCATTCTAAATGCAATTGCCACCAGACTCTTTTGCGGGTGCTAATTTCTACTTCTTCCTCATCCTCTCTCGGTACAGGTACTTGCAAGAATGGATGATAGGATACAATTGATTCAGTGGGTAATTGCATTTTGTTCTTTCCAGATGGAGGTTGATGTTAAGGTTTAGAGATCAAATGCAAATGTAATGGCATTGTGGTATTGTCTATGTTTTCCAAATGCATCGACCTCTTTGTACTTATACAAGACAATGATAAGAAGAGACATGTCCTTTAAAAGGACATGTCTATTCATTAATCCTTAATGATTATTTAAATGTATATTAATATATAAATAATATCAATTATATATATATATATATATATATATATATATATATATATCTCACAATATGATAATAATCCACTTATATTAATTATATGGATATATATAGTAATTATAATACATATTATTATTATTACATATATATCGATATATATTTGATAATTCAATAACAATGATTTTATCTAAACGAAGCTATATTCTTTAACACTCCCTCTTAGTTAGAGAAGATAAAATCAATATATATGTTTTACATTAACTCAATAATATCAATAATTGTGATCTGATTCATCATCACATGATGTCTATCACAATATGAGAAATAATGATCTGTTTCAACATCGTAGGATGTATATAACCTTCAATAACCGTGATTTCAACATCACATGTTGCCTATCACTTTTAATAACCGTGATCTGTTTCAGCATCCTCATGATGACTATCACAGTATGAATAACGGTGATTAGTTTCAACATCACATGATGTATATCACCCTAGTAATAGTGATCTATTTCATCATCGCATGATGTCTATCACTTTTAATAACTGTGATCTGTTTCAGCATCCTCTAATGACTATCACAGTATAAAATCATGGTCATTTTAAGGAACTTAATCCACCATGCAAGAATTCTTTTATCATGATCTGTTTCAGCCATCACATGGACTATCATGATTTGTTTTAATAATGCCTCTATCATGATCTGTTTCAGCCATCGCATGGACTATCATGATTTGTTTTAATAATGCCTCTATCATGATCTATTTCAGCCATCGCATGGACTATCATGATAAAAGGAAGTTATTGTAAGATCGTCACGTTCCAATAACATAAAAAATACAAGTGATGATCATAGGAAGTCGTCACCTCCAGATGATATACACAGGGCCCATAAGGCATTAAATGATTCCATTAGTATAATAATCAATTAAATCAAGTTTACCTCAAAAGTGTTTCACCTTTAATAGTGCTACTCTTCAATCAATACGATCAGGATTGTCACAAGTTGACTAAACCATCTGCTCCCTCTGAAGCTCGAGTTCATCAACATTTTGACCTCTTCGAAGATGCTAGACTCCCTCTGAATCTGAATTCCATATGCCTCAGGCTGTACGGTCAGTGTCCATTTCCGCCACCTTTCTTCAAGATATGTTTGTTTTACCGAAATACTTCAACCACCTTTATTCAGCATCGACACACCCGGATCGGGTTCTCCTTGCACTCTCAGTTTTGACTAGTGAAAACATTTATCCTCCATCTTCGCATGTTCATCACAACTAAGAATCATTTCTTTTGCTTCAGTATCGATCTCCCTAAATATGCACAGACTCGGGGCATTGTCAGCTTCTATAGTCTGAACTATTTTACTCCTCGAAGGATCACCTTTAGATATCGGCCTGCATCTTCATGTGTGTTACAAGTGCTTGATGATCATGTTGGGCACTTCACATTTGTCCAACTCCCTCGGTAATACACAGATTATGACGGTTACTCTTAAAATGAACAGGCACGGGATTACCAGTATGATGAATTGAACCCAATTTGAATTGTAACCGAGTCACCAAAGGCCGCTACCAATCTCTGTCGCCATGGTGATTTCCATTCAACAGGTTTTGTATTACATCGACCAACTTTGAATCCGCTATGCACTTCTTCGGTTACCAATTCTTTATCAATATGGCTATTGCATTCAAGAAGGTTCTATATTTAGACTCTAAAAGCTCGGATGCCTGAAATATATCGATTCACAATAGACTTTCTAGATCACTAATACTCATAGATCTTAGCAATCGGAATTTGTCAACAACATGATTCGATTCAAATAAAACAATTATAAATGCTAAATACTATGCCAATTCAATTGCAAATGTTTCTTATATTCGAACATGGCGTAAACATTAAGACTCTGTGGTTGTGCCTTTCGGCCAGCAAGTAATATCGTTCTCTAAAACATTCCATTCTTATTATTAATTCTCAAATCTTCTACTCTTCACGATTCCCCTTCTCATTACATTGACTCCCTCCTCCAATACTCCAATCTGTTCCCATTCTCCGTACTACTCTCATTCTTTCTGAATATCGTTAGATTGTGCATATGACTTGATCTCTATCCTTGCCCAGGTCTTTCCTTCAACCGGTTAAGGTTTACAGAAGGAACTTGGCTCTGATACCATGTTAAGGTTTAGAGATCAAATGCAAATGTAATGGCATTGTGGTATTGTCTATGTTTTCCAAATGCATCGACCTCTTTGTACTTATACAAGACAATGATAAGAAGAAACATGTCCTTTAAAAGGACATGTCTATTCATTAATCCTTAATGATTATTTAAATGTATATTAATATATAAATAATATCAATTATATATATATATATATATATATATATATATATATATATATATATATATATATATATATATATATATATATATATATCACAATATGATAATAATCCACTTATATTAATTATATGGATATATATAGTAATTATAATACATATTATTATTATTACATATATATCGATATATATTTGATAATTCAATAACAATGATTTTATCTAAACGAAGCTATATTCCTTAACAGTTGATAAGAAGTTTGTTTTGATCTTTTAACCAATATATCAGCAGCTTCTTGTTCTTTTACAAATGAAGCTATTTGTACATTAGACAGCACTTTCCCATCATTGCCTTCGCACATTCCCATTCCTTTTCAAGCATACAAGTGCAAAAAAATGATACAAATATACAAAAATAGATAGCTAAACTTGTTTCTTTATTTCTTTAAAAAAAAAAACTTGAAAAATTTCTTCCCAAACTTGAAAAAATTCATCAAAACCTCAAAAAAAATCATTAAAGGACTCAAGAATGGGATCAAATGCTTATCTTAGATGCTTAAAACTCCTCTGTGGAAACTATCTCTCACCCCATGAACGATCCTCTTCGAAAATAATCACCTTGTCTTCAAAATGCCAAAATGGAGACCAAAATGATTGAATGGCCTCTTTTAGGACCATTTTAGGGTTTAGGAGGAAAAAAAAGATAAAATAATGTTTTAAACACATGCCTTAATGTGTTTTTAAGTTTCTTTTTTTGGCAAAAAACGTCTATTTAGATGTTGGGCCCGCGGATGCCCAAGGATGCGCCTAGGTGCCCTATGGATGCCACCCGGAAGCGCATCCTGAGCCCATGAAAGCGCATCATGGGCCCCCGAATGTGTTGTGATGCGCAATCTGCACATCACAGCGCATTGGCCTAGGATGCGCTTCTGGGTAGCATCCACAGGGCACCCAGATCAGCTTCCAGCTTTGTGTGCATCCAAATCCACCTCCAGGCCAAAACTCTACGCATCGGTAGCCTAGCTTCACACACATTCGCCGGTCTTGATGTTCCTGTGCATTCAATTTGCAGATTTTTGCAATCTCTCCCCCGCCTGTCGTACCCACCACTACTCCAAACATACGTCTCGGTAATCCTCCAAGACATTCATTTTTACTCAAGTTTAAATTCACTACCCATTTGAATAATGTATCTACCACCATATTGCCAACTCTATATGTATGTGAAATTTTAAAATGTTTGGAGGTTAATTTGGCTCTAATCATTTTAATCTATTTATTAATTTTCCAAGCTTGTGCCTCTTCATTAGTAACTGCATTGACAATAATTTGATAATTGCCTTCCAAATGAAGCTTATCGATTGTCAATTTGCTCGCCAAGATTACGGCAAGCAAAGTTGTGTTTGCCTCTGCATCATTGTTTGTAACATCTTCAATCTTCTAAGCTCCCAAGGCCAGACTGTTCCCAGTTATATATTATTAATATATATTAAATAATAAATATATTAAAATTAAAAATACAATTTAAATATTTTAAAATATTAAATTTTAATATATTAAATTAAAAACATATCTATATTGTTCAAAAAAACCAAATACAAAGATATTTAATTGCAATTCAATAATACAAATATAGATCCCCGCACTACAAAATATATTGCATTTATAGAATGTGCACAGAGACTCTTGTTCCAAGATACCAAACAACCATGATTAATAAGCAAGCCCCTTCAGTTGACTTTGCCCATAGCATTGTCCTTGCCTACCACTGTGACAAGACAACAAGAAACAATGAATAATGAGCAGATGAGACAGATCTCCCTCAATTCAGTCAATCTGATTTGGCACCAGCAGGCCTAAACAGTAAAATATAAATATAAAAAGTGGAAGCCCTTATCTGTATAAGATTAGGACAAATGAGTAAATTTTTTTAGATTTTTTTGAAGTTCGTTGAGTTTTAAATTCCATCAACTTAGCTAATGATAAACTTTTGATGCATAAATGTGAAAAGGTACCATCTTCAACTCCAAAAAGTGAGTTGAATAATTGCATTTTTGCAGGAAAAGGTCTACATGTAGCAGCCTCTTGGGTTTGTTTGTAGTTCAGGCTCTTCACATATGACGTCAAAAGTCTACCTACAGACTCAAGCAGGTTCTTTACAATTGATATAAATAAATGGATATGTTTCTTCTTGACTTGCATTCTTTCAAGTGCCATTTAGATATCAATGTAGGTTTCAGTGATCATTTTTGTTTTGTTTCCTAGCAATCTTATCATCATATGGAGCTTTCAAAATATGATCAGTCCTGCAATGAATGGGTTAGTTTGAGATGAACAAATTCATATATTCTTCAAATTTCTCAGACAGAAGCCTACATATGACCACAATATTCTTCACAGATCTTGCATGCATGATTACAAACCATTCCCCTCACACTTTCAGTCAGAACTCAAGCTTATAGCTCAGAAGACATTATCTAAGTTTGGAACAACCGTGAGTGGTTAATTAGCTGGCAACTCTATATACTTCACTTGTGTTCAGCCCATTCTTACCTTTCCAGCTGGCCTAGTCTCTCCTGGGAACTAGTAGAAATTAAAAAATAGTATTCTCCAATATCTTCGGGTCACTTGTAGATTCAGCATTAAGTCACTGCAGGGATTCATTCTTACTGGTGGGCTCATACAAATGCTAATAGAACAGGCAACGTTGACAATTGGTAATCCATTGTGTGCTACATTCATCAGCTTGCTTCAGATCCTATCTATTAGACTATTTGTCTACTATGAACCAACTGTGATCACACTTTCTTCAACCAAGGCAAGGATTGTGGCACTGTTTGGACTGCAAAGGAGATTCAATATACTCTTTCAAACTTTAAGTTCCACAAAGTTATCTATTGACTACCATTCAATGCAACAACTAAATGCCATTCACATTGCTTGTCCTTTAGTGCAATAATTTGCCTGCTATTCACATTGCTTACAAACCAGTGAGCCACCAGCATTCCAAACACGTTGAGATCCATATGCACTACATTCAGCAGCCCATACATGATTAAATCATCAATCTGCACTTTTGCAGATCAAAGGATCAAAGTAAACCCCTGACTAAGGCCCAGTTCTTGAATCTTTGGTAAATGTTGGATATGAAAGAACTAAGAAGTTGTTCTTGGAGGGATAGCAAGTAATTTATCTTTCATTCTCCCCCCCTCCCAGACCAATCTTACAGGGATGTTAGAGGATTTTAACTAGTCAAGTCAACTGACTCATTAGACCCAGCACACTTGCACAATTAATATTTGCAATTTTATTATAAAGCTAGATGAGAACTCCAATCACCCCTCCATCAAAAGAGAACTTTTCAGTTTGACTAGGTCTCATCTTGAGCATTCTTTAATTCTTGCCCCTCATACACTTTAGTTTTCCATAAAAGAACATCAAGAAGTTTAATGCAAAAATGGAAGAGAGGCATATCATAAATTTGTTTACTAAAATTTTTCATAATAATCTTATCCAAAGCAATTCTGTACCAGATTTGTTGTCAATGTGAGTTAGCTTTTAGGTTGTTTTGTAAACCCCTGATTAAGGCCCAGTTCTTGAATATTTGGCAAATGTTTGATATGAAAGAACTAAGAAGTTGTCCTTGGAGGGATGGCAAATAATTTGTCTTTCATTCTCCCCCCTCCCTGACCAATCTTACAGGGATGTTAGGGCATTTTAACTAGTCAAGTCAACTGACTCATTAGACCCAGCACACTTGCACAATTAATATTTGCAATTATACTATAAAGCTAGATGAGAACTCCAATCACCCCTCCATCAAAAGAGAACCTTTCAGTTTGACTAAGTCAAATCTTGAGCATGCTTTAATTCTCGCCCCTCGTACACGTCTCCATAAAAGAACATCAAGAAGTTTAATGCAAAAATGGAAGAGAGGCAGATCTTAAATTTGTTTTCTAAAAAATTTCATAATAATCTTAACCAATGCAATTCTGTACCAGATTTGTTGTCAATGTGAGTTAGTTTTTAGGTTGTTTTGTAATGCCCCTCATTCACACTTGTTATTATTAAGGATAATTTTAGTTAATTGAGCACAAAATTGTGTGATCATCTGTAGGCATTTTTATGCCAAAATAATTATCTAAACTTACATATGTATTCTTGGAAACGATTTAGTTATAAACACTAAAACTTGCTACATACTTAATCATGTAAAATATACAAGGTAAGCATAAATCTGTCTACCTAAGCTCATGAACAGGGATACCTGGGCTGAATTGATCATGAAAATTAAGCTATTGGTAGAAGTGGTTGAATCAATTAAGTTCAAAATATAAATTTTGGGAACATTGGCAAATGGAAACAGACCCATAAAAATAAAATATAAAAATCATTGACTTAAGTTCGCTGCAGATCTGACAGGCGATAGGGTGTGAGCAAACATCTTCCAATATTAAATGAAAAAGACACTTAAATCAAGTTAAGGAATAGTCTATTTAATGGGGTTGCTGTGTAAATATTTTAAAAAGTAAAGGGGAGAAAGAGGCCACAATACTGGAGGAGGCTAACTGACATAGTTCCCATTGTGCAAGATCCTGAGTTTTGAGAGGCATGAATGGTACAATTTATGGACGGATATTCTGATATTTGAAGGGGCTTACACAATGGCATGTCTTCTGCCCTGATTTGGAAGTCATAATCTCCTGTTTGGGAGCCACATTGCTCCTGATATCCCTCTAACCTGGGAGCGTTTGTGCTGATTATTTTGACATGCCTTAGCCACCACTTTTGAGTCGTATTCCCCTTATTTTGGACATCATAATGAATGATTAGAAATCTTTTATCTTGAGCACCATTGTAGAAAAGCGCTACAATAGATGATGTAAATGATTAGAAATGCTTTCAGAATTGCACACCTCAATTTTTTAAATTTTTATGTGTAAACTCAGTTCATAGAAAAAGTATTCAGAAGCATGTTCTTTCCAACATCCATGGAGAGAATATCATAAAAGCAACATTTGAGCCCTAAGAAGTAAGACCCGAATGAAGCCTAATAAATTTTCTAAGAGACCATAGCTACATTCCTAAAAGGAATATTGAGAGTAATGAATAAAGAGAGAATTCATATCCCTGTTGCAACTCAGACTGCATAAATGTATTTTTTGCTCTATTTGGATTTCAAAAATATCCATTTTGAACTTTCATTGGGCTAACATCAGAAAGGCTATTTCAAAAACTCGCTAGACTCACTCAAAAATTTACAGATTATCCTGACAACTAGGCTGTGAATTTTCTGTGACACCAACAATAAATATCTAAAATGAAGAATGAGAATTTTTGTCACAACTGCAACTCAGACTGCATAAATGTCTTTTTTTCTCTCAGATTTGGATTTGAAAAATATTAATTTTAAACTTATTGTGCTAGCATCAGATATTAATTTCAAAAACTTGCCAGACTCACTAAAAAATTTGCAGATTGTCATGTCAACTTGGCTGTGAATTTTCTGTGACACAAAAGACAAATTTCTAAAAACAACAGAAGAAAAGAATGAGAAAATTTCTGTCACTGTTGCAACTCAGGTAGAGAAATATATCTCACTGTTAAAACTCAGACTTCTTATGTCTTTTTTTCTTGGACTCAAACTCAGGTTTGGAATTGAAAAATATCTATTTTAAACTTTCATTGTGCTAGCATCAGAGAGCCTATTCCAAACACTCACAAGGCTCACTAAAAACTTGCAGATTATCGTATTAACTAGAAAAAACTCACAAATAAAGCACATTTGACTCTTTTTGAGCGACTTGGCTAGGGACTTGTAGAGTTCTTTGAAAAACTAAGAGTCGCAGTATAAAAATCTATTTCATCAATGACTTAATTTCTAGTATTTTATTAAATTGAATAACCTATCATGTTATTTTTGTGAAGAATGGGCGAACCAAAGTTATTATATACACATCTTCTTATATCTAACTTTGTATCTCCTGGTAAGTAATAAATTATAAATAAATTTAAATATTTTATCGTTTACACAAGTTCACATTTTTTATACATTTATCTTGCAAGGGCTGTGTTATTTCAGTTATCATAAGAAAAGAGGATAGAGCATAGCTGTTACTATGTATAAATAACAGCCTTGCAGTCAAAACTGCATTGTTATTAAAACAGATTATCTTGTGTTTGACTCAACACACAACCTTATCTTGACACCCAATAACTTGTATGTATAGAATAAGAATTGCAATAAATATTAAATATTTAACAAATGAAACAAATACTTAAATCTCAAAGCATGAAAAGGTTTTAAGGTAAAAAGCATAAGAAATTCTCCAAAAACTAACGGTACAATCATTCTCAAAATCATCCATATCTGATGGAAATGAACATCAATGTAGAAAAGAACCACAATACTAAAGCAGACATCAGAGCTTCAGTATCAAATAAGGAGAAGTCAATTTCAGAGCATGAAAAGATCTAAAGGTAAAATTGAACCTCACCAAGAAAGCACAAATTACAATCCAAATCAAAACAAATTATGTCTAATGCAAATGAACATAGATGTAGCACAAGGTCACAACAGATGATGTTAGAGGCTACAACACAAAATAAGACAACAAACCTTCATTACAGCTGCATTTGTGTCAATGCCCTCTACTTTCACTCCTTCTATTGTGGCCTGTGCCAGTTCAACCTTTTCAAAGCTACTCCTCGACTGCATAACCGCCCTCTCTAAAGGTGTCAACTCGCCAACAAGAACTTCACCAACAGGAAGTCCTGTTACATCAGTTGCACCAGAACCCTTTGAAAAGGTGAATCCTAAATTGGACAATGTGGACAAAGCTGAGGTCGAATGGAGTCCATTTTTATCCATATTGTCACTAATCTGCACTTCATTTTTTCTTTGACTTTGAGCATCCACTGAGGGTAAAAGATCTGACAATGCTTCCAAAATCAGATCCCCTCCAGGAAGTTTTTCTGATAGATTAAATGTAAGAAGTCTTTCAGGACAAGGTGGTAGAATATGAAATGCTTCACGGATTGCACGAAGGCGTAAAATGCCTAAAACAGACTTCGAAATGGCTTCTGCCCGTCCAACACCTTCAATATGAAACTTTCGAATGAATTGATGCACACACAGAATCTCTTGAATAATGGCCAACCAATAGTCACGGCGTGAATGTCCTGTAAGTTCTGGAAACTCCATGACGACTGGTTCAGGTCTGCAAATGAACTTTAAAGTTTAATTACATAGGCAAGCTGTAATTTGCAATCATTCAAAGGATCTGGCAGGTAATAGAATATTTCAAAGCATTGTAGCCTATCAGAAAAACAAAATTGAGATGCAGAATTCTCAGCAGCAATGACTTACAAGGATATTGATTTATACATAACAGCTTTGTCAAATAAGCGTGCACCCCATGGTCCCGTCAAGTCAGGTTTAACCACCTGCTTCAAATCAGATGACAAATCATACTTTTTTGCCTTATCATATGACACAATGCCCAAGGCTTCAAAATAAAGGGCATGGTCAGTCAATGTCAACCGCCCTGCAACACAGTACAATTGATTTCAAAAACATGCATGCCTTACCAACAAAGGTAATCTGAGGAGGATATGCAGAAATATAACTTACCAGGCCACGCAGAGACACCTATATGCTGGAGAACAGGCTGAGTAGTTACAGTACCATCAACATCAATAATCATCTCTCCATTAGCTAGACGAAGACTGGAAAGCAAAGTGGATGCAGACTGATTTTTCATTGTTTTAATTGCCCTGTAAATGACAAATCAACAATAACATTCATCAACGCCGTCAAAACATGTACAAGTTTAATATGTTTATGAAAAATATTTATATTCTGATCTCCCATGTAATCATACAACATGTTTGACATGGAATGTTTGCTTGAAAAATGCTGAGATTATGATTTGACTTTTCTGCATCAAATTATAATTGCAAAAATACATCAATCATTATGATGCAAAATAGCAAAAGTATTTTGCACGTTATTTTTGTTTTGCCATTTAGCAGTATGGATCATGTATTTTGGGTCTATATGTATATATGTGGATTTGTATATGTTTGAGCTCATACTGTCTGGTACTACTATTGTATTTGTCAATTATGTCCTTGTGTATTGCCATCAATGGGTATGAATTGTGTGCTCAGAATTTCATGCCTGTAAAGGCATGTTATGATTGATTTTGGTTGTGATTCAGCTCCACAACTCTTCACTAGGATATGTGATTTTGACTATGCTCGTTAAATTCAACATTGTGATTATTATTACATACCCAGAATACACACACACACACACACATGCTATGGCAAACTGTTTTCTGTATAGACAGTGTTCACAAAAATCAAAAGAACAACCACCTGAACCCTGTACAAGATTTTTATTTTTGGCCCCTTACTCATGCCAAAGAAACTCACTTTGCAACCACCATAATTCCACAAACTATCTTACACCCATATTTATCAAAGACTACCTCCACACCCACATCCTCCATCTTACTAACAAATAAAAATTTCATTCCAAACCTAAAATGTCCAGAACTCCTTACATACATTTTGATGCAGTCAAGGACAGTGGGAATTCATAGAGTCCAACAAATCCTTGCAGCAAGAGTCACACAACAGAAGCCCAAAAGAAAAACAAGGAAATGAATGCAAGATCAGCCTCCTTACTATCACATAATCAGTTATAGGAACAGCTGCAAGCAGCAATACATTCCAGGCACACAGGCCTGATTAGAACCTTCAATAGGTTATCTTTTTATATGATCTATAAGCCACAGCAGCTACATGGACCTATAGGAACTTTCTTCCATCCGATCTAAAAGATCAGATCTTACAAAATGCTAAGCTATTGTTCTATTCAGACTGATTCTATATTATTCTTCTCGATGTTCAAGAGAAGCAATTACAAAGCTTATAAAGCCTTCGCAAACCTCAAGTCGGCCTAGAAAGATTACATTTCCCAATGCAAAGAAAACGTATTACAACAAATAGGTCTGGACCTAAAATCATAAGGATCCCTCTCCAATGAATAGAACATAAATCGCAATCCCTCAGCCACAGAGGTTACACCATCAAGAAATGAACCGTTAAGCTTCACCGATCGGAAAATACCTTCGCAAAATCAGAAAACACAAGACTAGCCAGAAAACATGAAGAACAAGATAGTCTCGCCAAGAATCGGTGAGATCTCAAGCGCGAAGTAAACAAAAGATGCGCAATCCTAAAAAAAGGTTCAGCACAAGGTCACGAACACTCTGTAAGGATCGCAAGAGCATAGAATCTGAACTGAACAATCGCAGAAAAAAACACTGAGACTAATAAAACTGGAAAACAGGAAAACAAATATTTTTGGTTGATGCAAGATTGCCAAGAACCCCAGATGCTCCTGCATCAGTTACCCGGGGTTTCTTTGAAAAGTGAGCTTCTCACTTTGTTGGGGCCAAAGGAAAACCAAAAAAGGTCAACCTTAGCCTATGAAATCCATGAAGAATCTTCCACTAGTTTGTCCTTCCACTAGACAAGATACTCCATACACTACTTACCTCTTGTAGTCCTCCAACTCTTTTGTCCAGAACCTCCTCTATCTGATCCATCTATTTCTTAGGATACTGTAATGTCCCCATTTTGAGTGTGCATTGGAGTTAGTGGATTTAGCCTATCATTGGGTCCTCGTAGGCTAATATTGGTGATTAGAGGACCCTGTTGTGGGTTTTGGCCCCTTTTTGAAGGACTTACTACTTATAGTTAAGTCAACTTATGGTTCTACTAAGCTCAGAGGATTTAGAGGAGTTATATGATGCTTCCAAATTTTATTTCCAGCTTTCGATTTGGACTCCAAGTTTCTTGGAGGGAGTGTCTATTTTTAGTAAGTCACCCCGTCAGGTTCATTCATCATCTTTCATCATCAGGATCACTCTTGTGCTGTCAAATTTTGATTATGATGCTTCCTCAGTTGTTTTCGCAAGATGGGTGAATTATGATTATTATTTAATTAAATCGGCTAAGGTTGCCATTTTTATTGGAAATGTATTCTAGGCATCTTAGTGTTATAGCTCGTTGGAACCGGGTTGAGAAGTTTTAAATCTTGAGTGTTAGTATTTTGATCTTGAAATAATTATAATAATAAATTAAATGAAAATAAGGGCCAACTTGGATTAATTCCAAGAGGGACGACTTGGAATAATTATTAGGTACAAATCAGCCAGCCTTGAGGAAGGGTTGTGACTCTTGAAGAGTCACCATTATGTGTATAAATAGAGATTGTAAATCTGCTCAAGGAACACACCGAAAACATAATGTGATAAGTACTTGAGTAGAGTTAAGTTCATCCATTCAACATTGAGAAGCGAATTAGGCAGAGTGCTTCCCTCCCTAAAGGGCGAATTTGGAGCAAACCTAGGGCATACAAATTTGGAGCAGACCTAGGGCATACAGCTGCTGCCCTAGGAATGGCAAACTAGGGCAGAATAATGCCCTACAAAGTGGCGAACTTCCACAAGGTTCTATGTTGCAGTTTGGTCATGCATTAGGTAGCAGCGAATAAGAACAGATTGGTGGGACTATAGAAGACCTAAGTAGGCTGACTTGGCACCTACATCTTGGAGAAATAAAGGTACTGATTTGAAGACAAATTCAGAACCTAAATTCGGGTACTATCTCTCCTTGATTCAGAACCTAAATTCGGGTACTATCTCTCCTTGCTTGTGCATGTTATATTAGATTCTGTGCTTTGTGTTTGGAAGTCCTAAATAGTTTGATTATTCCTAGGTAAATCTGGAAAATATTAACACTGAGCTCATAAAACAAGGACCCTATGTGTCAAAATAGCATTATTTTAATAAAAGGGTCTTTTTCAGCATTAAAGTGAAGAGAAATATAATAGTTTATTATATTAAATATTTCAAATGTGCACATAAAGTAAAGTCTTTTGTAAGTGAAAAGTGTGTGAGAAAAGATATCTTTTATTATAAAAGCAATGCTTTGGGCAAAAAGCAATTCATTCTTGACTTATAAATTTTATAAAATTTGGTTGTGAAAGAGATGGCTAGGGTTTAAGGACTGATTCCTCTCTTTTGGTAATTTGAATCATCACTGATTGATGGTGAATTTTGCAAACTGAATTATGGAAATTCATACTGAATCTATGAATGTAAATCTTGGTGCTAAGGTATACCAAATTTGTGAAAATTTGAACAACTACAATAGAGATTGAGAGTTTATTAATCTGACTCGAAATTCTCCAACTATTCAATTTAATAGGAGACTTGATTATCTCCTAGGGCTGCATTTTGACTTCAGGAAGCAGCAAATTGAATTTGAAGTGGCTGCTTGTTTGGAGAAGGCCACAATTTATCTATTGGCCACTGCGTTTCATCTCAAGAGGCTTGCGCTTTCATTTTTGAACCTCACGTGACCCTCTTTGGTGGCCGGCTAACTTCCCTAAGCCTTGTGTGGCTGCTTGTGGCTGCTGCGATTTATATTGGATGTTGATTGATCAATTCATGTGAGCACCTATACTTCTTGCTGGCTGTGAGCTATATCAGTTTGACACATTACAAAATTCAGGTGCCAATTTGCTATTGTTTTAAGTTGTCAATCAATTTTGCAATTTACAATTAATTTGGTAAATTCTGGTGGAATCCAAGAGTTTGAGTAAATTGTTATTTATTGTTATTTCAATGCTGGTTAAATTCAAAAAAACAAACAATTCAAGAAAGCAAAAACCAAAAACTTGCAAACAATAAAAAAAGAAAAGTTATTATCAGCAAAGAGCCAGGCAGGCTCTTTACAGTGGTATCAAAACGGTTTCCTGCCATCCTATTGGGGTGAAAATTATTGAGCTCACACATTTGTTTGGAGTGACCAGTACTCTAGCTTTATTTTTCAGCCATGGATAAATATAGAAAACCAAGTAAATATGGAAACCAGTTGAGCAGTGTGACACAGGTCAGGAAACAATCAAGTGTATTGGAAAATGAAATGGAGAAATTGAGGCAAACACAAGAAAGGCTAAAAGCCCAACTTTCAGATCCAGCCACTGTTAAGAAGGCAGCTAGTTTCATGGTTTCCTTCTTCAAGAAGTCTTCCCCACGAAGACTGCACGAAGAGAAATGGGATGTTCTCGCAAGTGAGACATCTAGAGATCTACATGATGAATTTTCAGCAACTATTCATCATTGTGGAGATGATCTTGTTCTTAGTAGGACGGCCACTAGTCCTATTTGCACACATGATGTTGGAGACTCTTTACAGGGACATGTGGATGTGCTTGTCTTGTTGGTAGATAGTGGTACTGAGTTTCAGCATCCCAAGCCTATCAGAGTTAGTGACACAGGGTCTGATTTGCATGACAACAATCCTTTATGTGAGCCTGTTGTTGATGCTATGGATAGTGTGAGAGTGGAGGATGTTGTAGATACCACTATGGATTCTGACACCATAGATGATGGTGTTATCTTTGAGGACTACGAGGAGTATATAAGCTCTAACAGCTCTAATGTTTATGACAGCAGTCGCAGTGTTGAGTCAGTGTAGGAGACAGTAGTCTTTTCCTGTATTGAGGATGTGTGCATTGTGTTATCCAATGATGACACTCGTGATGGGAGTGTTACAAATAAGTCAAGTGACATAGATTCATGCCACAATGTAGGTGATTCGCGTGATGACATTGAGTCATGTATGCAGCCAGAGATAGCAGAGGGGTTTCAGATACATGATGTCGATACTAGCATCGCGGATACCTCTGATGTTGAGAGTGAGGATGATGGTTGCTGCAATGTTTCTGGTTTTTTATATCAAACTTTGGGTGTGGACTCAACATTGTCATTTGGTGATGGTGGGTTTCAGGATTCTTTTTTATAGGGACTCACAAATGAGGATGGGGAAGCATATGAGTGGCATGAGTTTGTTATAGCCAGGGCTTCCACTTCTAGAGATGTAGTTAGTTCTTCGGTGACTCGTGAGGAAGATTCTTCCTGCAACGAGTCATGTTTGATTTATCAGACCCTGGGGGAGGACTCTGAGTTGTTGGTGAGTGAGGATGGGTCCCATGATCTGGATTGTCAGGTGGTTGCAAAAGACCAGGTAGTTGAGGATTGTGTTGAGTCTGATTCAGCAGTAGCTTCCTCAGGGGTAGATGAGGATGAGTCTGATGTCAGTACTCAGTTTGTAGATGTGTGCTCGAATGAAAGTACACAAAGATACGATGATCTTGAGGGGAGTTTGTTGGATGCAGCTTCCTTCCATAGTGTGGAAAATGCAGTTGAGATTGTACATAGGAGGCCCGTTGTGCAAAGTCATCATGTGACTAGTCAGTTGAGAATTGGTGAGAGAGATATTACTTATACTCTCGAGCATTTTGATGCCACTCGTCAGTTGTTGGTTGTTTATGGTTGGGGTGCTCCAATGACGGATGAGCACAGTGGTGGTTACCTTTCCTTGACAGAGATTCATTCTTTACGTGAGGCTATCAGGATTTTGAGACAAGATTATTTACAGTTGGTAGCCGACCGAGATCACCTAGTTGAGTGGGGGAGTACGGCATATGAGGCACTGATGGACAAAGAGGAGATGAGTGAGCTTACTCAGGAGCTCACAGCGACTTCTAAGGCTTTAGAGGGCACTCAGCGGGCTCTTCAAGAGTTGCAGTTCCAGTTGCGAGAGGTGACTATGGAGTTGGAGCGGATTCAGTCTTTGCCAGCCATAGATCCTATTCAGTTGCATATAGTAGTGGTTGGTGGTGAGCCAGCTTCCACAGTTAGCAATGATTGATGTGTTGGGGACACGGTTACATCCATCCTTGAGTCAGATGCAGTAGACACAAAGGAGGTAAGTGCTTCAGTGGAGGTTTATAGAGAGATTTTTGTGGTTTTGGGTTCTCCAATTATTAGCACAATGACAGATGATACGGATCAGTTTGTTGAGGTTCCTGAGGTAGCAAGAGTAGAGTCACTAGAGAGTTGTGTGTCAGATTCTAACACTACTCCCATTGATTCTCAGGACATGGTATCATCTAGTTTGGGGACGAGCTATCATGATGATTTGTTTCCTTTTGCTGGAAGCAAATCTATATCTTCTTCTCACACAGTTGATAGCAGTAGACAGTTGACAATGCCACAGTTTCGGAGAGATCAGTTGTGGTTTGCAGGGGAGCAGGTTGATGCTGCTTCTTATAATTTCTATTGCACGGAGTCTTTCATGGAATACTTGCTTGAGAGTCCGGTTTTGCAAGAGGGACCATTCGGAGCTTCTGAGGGTGCTCTCATCCGGGGTTCTCGCAGTATTCAGCTTTTAGTGGGGAAAATAGTATTCTTCCTCACAAGGATTTTTTTGGTTGGGTTTGTTGAGCAGGTTATTCAAGATCCTGCCCAACCAGTTGTTCAGAGTCAGAGATTGGAGCCATCTATTGATTCTCAAATTGTTGTTGATGAGCCTTTGTCAAAGATTGGAGTATTTCATCATGAGTACATAGTGAGAAGCGCTCATCACTTCTCTTTTGACCCACCGGTTGAGGACTTGTTTGTGCGTCAGTGTGGGCTATATCATCCTTTTTGGGATAGGTTTTCTCCATTTGCAATTGATGGGGTTGGTTATTGCAAGTTAGCAGGAGGTGACTTGCAAGGTCAGTACATCCAGGATGGTTTTACAGTGGATGGATATTCGGATTACATGAGTATACAGAGCAGATTGACAGGGTGTCCAGAGTCCTTTGGTTTGTTAGATGGTTTTGGATATCCATTCTTACTTGTTTTGGATGGTTGTGAGTTTCATCTCTATTGGGATCCAGGTAGTGATAGGTTTGGCACTACAGGTTGTGTGGGTCACTATGGCTGGCATGATGACAGTGTGTTCGGGTTTGCTCAGTGGATGATGATTTCTCCACAGGAGTTTGCAGGTGATTGCAGGGACATTACTCCATTCTATCCTTGGGATCCAGGTGGACTTTTGTGTTTTGTTTTTTTAAGATTGCTTGGGGACAAGCAATTTCAGGGAGGGAGGACTGTAATGTCCCCATTTTGACCGTGCATTGGAGTTAGTGGATTTACCCTATCATTGGGTCCTTGTAGGCTAATATTGGTGATTAGAGGACCCTGTTGTGGATTTTGGCCCACTTTTGAGGGACTTACTATTTATAGTAAGTCAATTATGGTTCTACTAAGCTCAGAGGATTTAGAGGAGTTATATGATGCTTTCAGATTTTATTTCCGGCTTTCAATTTGGACTCCAAGATTCTTGGAGGGAGCGTCTATTTTTAGGAAGTCACCCTGTTAGGTTCATTCATCATCTTTCAACATCAAGATCACTCTAGTGCTGTCAGATTTTGATTCTGATGCTTCCTCAGTTGTTTTTGCAAGATGGGTGAATTATGATTATTATTTAATTAAATTGGCTAAGGTTGTCATTTTTATTGGGATTGTAATCTGGGCATCTTAGTGTTATAGCTCGTTGGAACCCGGTTGAGAAGCTTTAAATCCTGAGCTCATAAAACAGGGACCCTATGTGTTAGAATAGCATTATTTTAATAAAAGGGTCTTTTTCAACGTTAAAGTGAAGAGAAATATAATAGTTTATTATATTTCAAATGTGCACATAAAGCAAAGTCTTTTGTAAGTGAAAAGTGTGAGTGAAGATATCTTTTATTATAAAAGCAATGCTTTGGGCAAAAAGCAATTCATTCTTGACTTATAAATTTTATAAAATTTGGTTGTGAAGAAGATGGCTAGGGTTTGAGGATTGATTCCTCTCTTTTGGCAATTTGAATCATCACTGGTTGATGGTGAATTTTGCAAACTGAACTCTAGAAATTCATACTAAATCTGTGAATGTAAATCTTGGTGCGAGGTATACCAAGTTTGTGAAGATTTGTACAACTACAGCAGAGATTGAGAGTTTATTAATCTGATTCGAAATTCTCCAAGTATTCAATTTAATAGGAGGCTGAATTATCTCCTAGGGCTGCGTTTTGACTTCAGGAAGCAGCGAATTGAATTTGAAGTGGCTACTTGTTTGGAGAAGACCACGATTTATCTCTTGGCTGCTGCGTTTCATCTCAAGAGGCTTGCGCTTTCATTTTAGAGCCTCACGTGACCCTCTTTGGTGGTCAGCTAACTTCCCTAAGCCTTGCATGGCTGTTTGTGGCTGCTGCAATTTATATTGGATGTTGATTGATCAATTCATGTGAGCGCCTATACTTCTTGCTGGCTGTGAGCTATATCAGTTTGACACATTCAAAATTCAGGTACCAATTTTCTATTGTTTTAAGTTGTCAATCAATTTTACAATTTCTAATTAATTTGGTAAATTCTGGTGGAATCCAGGAGTGAGTAAATTGTTATTTATTGTTATTTCAATGCTGGTTAAATTCAAAAAAACAAACAATTCACGAAAACAAAAACCAATAACTTGCAAACAATAAAAAAAGAAAAGTTATTATTAGCAAAGAGCCAAGCAAGCTCTTTACTGATACTGTTGTTCAACATCTGATCGATCATTGCTACTAAAATCTGATTCACGATGCTCATACAAATCAGCAACATTGAATATAGGTGATATATCCATGTCTTCAGGTAACCCTACTTCATATGCATTCCCTAAATCAAATTTCCTCAAGATCTTACAAGGCCCCAATTTCTTCATTCTCAACTTGTTATAAGTACCAACAGGAAATCTGCCCTTCTGAAAGTATACCATGACTTCATCTCCTACTTTAAATTCCTTGTCTTTGATTTATGTCTACTCTCTTCTTATAAGCCTAATTCATTTTCTCCAAATGTTGTCTAACTTCTTCATGAAATAATTTCATAGCTTTTGCAAATTCTTCTCCTTCAGCACTCCTCTTAACATTATGATTGATGTCTCTCAATTTTGCTACTCCTTTAGGATTAGACCCAGTAACAATCTCAAATGGCGTCTTCCTTGTGCTCCTGTTTACTGAACTGTTATATGCAAACTCTTCTTGATGCAAGACTAAATCCCAATTCCCCGGCTTGTCTCCAACTAAACACCTTAGCAAATCCCCTAAACTCCTGTTCACAACCTCAATCTTCCCATCAGTCTGAGGACGAAAAGTAGAACTGTGCTTCAGATAAGTTTTCATCTTCTTCCAAAGTGTCCTCCAAAAATAACCAACAAACTTACTATCTCGGTCTGAAACTATGGTCTTAGGTAATCCATGCAATCTCACAATCTCTTTTAAAAATAGTTCTGCCACATGCACTGCATTTGTAGTCTTCTTACATGGTATGAAATGTGTCATCTTAGAAAATTTGTCTACAACCACAAAAATTGAATCGTGACCTTTGTGTTCTTGGTAAACCAAGTATAAAATCCATGCTAATTTCCTCCCAAGGTCTTATCAGTACTGTCAAAGGTGTATACAATCCCACATTCTGACCACTACCTTTTGCAACTTGACACACCCTACAATTTTGAATAAAATTACGCACATCCTTCTGAAGTTGCGACCAAAAGTAGTTATCACTTAACAAAGCTACTGCCTTATCAATGCCAAAATGTCCTGCCAATCCTCCCCTATGTTTTTCAATTTTCCCTAATAAGGTTGTCCTTTATAGAACTTCTATGCATACACAACTAACTTCCATTGAACAACATTCCATCTTGAATGAAATAATCTAACCACTTACTTCTATTTGTAACAATAGGATCTCTGCAAGCTTTCCAAGGTTCGGTGAAGTTTGGATCATCCTCATATGATGCTTTTAATTCATCAAATCCCAATACTGCAATCTTCATTTCAGTCAACAAATTACTTCTCCTACTCAAAGCATCAACAACTCTATTTGTCACACCACTGTTATATTTCAACACAAATGTATAGCTCTGTAGAAATTCAACACATCTCAAGTCTCTGATTTAACTTACCTTGGCTGCTCAAGTACTTCAATGCTTGACGATCAGTATAAAGCACAAACTCCTTAGGTAGCAAATAGTGTCTCCATTTCTTCAATGCTTGTATTATGGCATAAAATTCCTAATAATACACTGAATACCTTCTTTTAGCATCATTCAACTTTTCACTGAAATAAGCAAAAGGTCTCCCTTCTTGACTTAAGACACCTCCAATTGCATTTCCACTAGGATCACAATCTACTTGGAATACCTTGTTGAAATCAAGTAAAGCCAATTTTGGTTGTTATGTCACCTTCTGCTTCAGCAAATCAAAACTCCTTTGTGCTCATGTGTCCATTTGAATTCCTTTCTATCTCCCCTCATGGTTTCAATCATCGATCCACAAATTGAATTGAGGCTTCTAATGAACTTTCAGTAAAAGCTAGCCAACTCGTGAAATGATCTTACCTCTCAAACATTCTTCAGTGTAGGCCACTCAACAATTGCTTTCACTTTCTCAGGATCCATCTTCAATCCTCCAACAAATATTATAAATCCCAAATATACTAACTCCTCCATGAAAGTACACTTCTTAAGGTTTATTAACAACTCTTCCCTTAATCTCTACAATACTTGTCTAAAATGCATCAAATGTTCCTCTCTTCTCTTACTAAAAATCAAGATATCATCCATATACACAATGACAATCTTACCTAAGAATTTCTTCAGGACTTCATTCATTAACCTCATGAAAGCACTCGGTGCATTAGACAATCCAAAAGGCATTACCAACCATTCATATAACCCTTCATTTGTCTTGAATCTAGTCTTCCACTCATCACCTTCCCTAATTCTAATCTGATGATAAACACTTTTCAGATCTATCTTGGTGAAATATCTAGCTCCACTCAAACAATCCATCAAATCATCCATCCTTGGCAAAGGAAACCGGTACTTGATTGTGATTCGGTTAATGGCTCTGGAATCAGTACACATCCTCCATTGTCCATCCTTCTTAGGTGCTAAGATTGCAGGCACTACACACAGACTCAAACTTTCTTTGATCAATCCTCGCTTGCAACAAATCTTGTACTTGCTTGTTGAGTTCTTCATTTTCTGTTGGTGTCATATGATATGCTGCTTTGTTAGGAAAACTAGCTCCCGGTATCAAGTCCATACAATGACTGATACTTCTTATCGATGGTAATCCATCAGGGACATAATCTGAATGATGTCTGCATACTCATTTAGCAATCCGATGATTTCTTCAGGATGTTCTTCTACCGATACAATCTCCTTAGACTTCTTGGGTACCAAAGTAAAACATACATTATC
Source organism: Chamaecyparis obtusa (assembly GCA_027943335.1). NCBI lineage: Eukaryota > Viridiplantae > Streptophyta > Pinopsida > Cupressales > Cupressaceae > Chamaecyparis > Chamaecyparis obtusa. Next base: position 72,525 of record BSBK01002178.1, on the reverse strand, counting down.
ATACCTCATGTCATCCAAGAACTTCCTGCCATCTACTAAAAAAATTCTTACACTAGTACACACTTCACTCTTAAGGGGTTCCTCCAAAGGTAACAATTTTTTCCTCCTTCCATCAGCAACAATAGTGTACACATTCTTCCTACCATCATGTATAGCTTGCCTATCATATTGCCAAGGTCCACCGAACAAGATATCACACACATCCATAGGCATAATATCACACAAAACTTCATCATAATACTTCCCATCTTGAATTTAACTAGGCATTGTTTGCTTACCAGTACCTTGTGTTCATCTTGAATCCATGCAATCTGATAGGGTTTAGGATGCTTCAATCTCTTCAACTTCAATTTGTCAACCAACTCCTCCGAGGCAAGATTATTTGAACTGCCACTATTTATGACAACATTGCACACCTTGTCTTGTATCCTGCATTTGGTTCGGAAAAATTCTTCCTCTGCAACGGTTCTTTATCTTGCTTTCCTTGGTACAAAACTCTCCAAGTTATCAAGGTTGCTCCATCCTCTGCTTGGTTGTTGTTCACTGATCCAATGGATTCCTCATCTGCGAAGGTTGTTCGCCTACTGCTCTTTGCCTCCCTCTCAAAGTTGCCTTGTTTACATTCAAAGGCTCGGTGTCCCACTTGGCCACATTTAAAACAAGTGTCACTAAACTTCCTTTTATCACCACTACTTTGTCCTTCATTGCAATAGGAACTCCTATCGTTCCTCTTGTAGCGGTCATTATCGTTAGCTTCTGATCCACTCTTGTCTTGATCTGCAAAAGATCTACCTCCTCCAGCATTAGTACTGGATCGGCTTCTCTGGAATCTTCCTCTACCTCTTTGTCTCTGTTCATGCCTTCGGTTCAACTTTTCTTCAGCCTTCAAGGTCCACTTAAAAGCTTATTCCACACTTCTAATCTGTATCAGACTAATCTCATCCTATATTGACACCCTTAAACCATTAAGGTAGAGAGCAACTTGTTTAGCTTCATCATCTACATGCCCAGATCTAATGTTCAGTTTGTAAAACTCCTTGGTATAACCCCTAACAATAAAGTCCTTTTGCTTCAAGTTCTGTAACTTCCGAAATAGATTCACTTGATAGTCCTCAGTCAAGAAAGTAGCCTTTAATTTATTCACCACCCTATGCCAAGTTTTAATCTGATCTTTGCCTCTTCTATGTCGATCTGTTTGTAAATGTTCCCACCATAAGGATGCATGCCCTTCCAACTTGGTAAAAGCATATTTTACCTTCTTCTCCTCACTAGTTTCTTCAAGTTCAAAGTACTTGTCCATCTCTATTATCCAATCTATCAATTCATCAAAATCCAAGTTACCATGATAGTCTGGTGGATTGAACTAAGGTCTCTTGTTCACACTGGTCAAGGCTCTATTGAACCTTTCTTCCTCTTGATTCAACTCTACTTGCTCTTTATTGTTCTCCCCTTTCCTAGCCTAATTTTGTTCATCTCCTTCTTCATCACTTGCATCTTCAATGTGTTGCCCTCTCCTTTGAGTTGTTTGCACCGCTTCAAATCTAGCAGCAATTTGTCTCAACATATCTAAGACAGCTGGATCTGCATTCCTTGCTCCTCCTCTAGCATTTCTTCTAGCCATCTTCACAATCTTCAGCAGTTGTAGGTCAGATCCTCTCTTTCGCCACCCCACAAGCAAATCCTAGGTTGCAAAACCTTGCTCTGATACCACCTGATGCAACCAAGGATAGTGGGAACTCATAGAGTCCAGCAAATCCTTGCAGCAAGAGTCACACAACAAAAGCCCAAAAAGAAAACAAGGAAATGAATGCAAGATCAGCCTCCTTACTATCAAATAATCAGTTATAGGAACAGCTGCAAGCAGCAATACATTCCAAGCATACAGGCCTGATTAGAACCTTCAATAGGTTATCTTTTTATACGATCTAGAAGCCACAGCAGCTACATGGACCTTCTATAGAAACTTTCTTCCATCCAATCTAAAAGATCAGATCTTACAAAATGCTAAGTTATTGTTCTATTCAGACTGATTCTATATTATCCTTCTCAATGTTCAAGAGAAGCAATTACAAAGCTTATAAAGCCTTTGCAAACCTCAGGTCGGCCTAGAAAGATTGCATTTCCCAATGCAAAGAAAACGTATTACAACAAATAGGTCTGGATCTAAAATCATAAGGATCCCTCTCCAATGAATGGAACATGAATCATGATCCCTCAAGTAGGTCAGCCACAAACGTTACACCATCGAGAAATGAGCCATCAAGCTTCGTCGATCGGAAAATACCTTCGCGAGATTGGAAAACACAATTCTGGTCGGAAAACATGAAGAACAAGACAGTCCCACCAAGAATTGGTGAGATCTCAGGCACGAAGCAACCAAAAGATGTGTGATCCTAGGAAAAGGTTCAGCACGAGGTCACAAACACTCTATAAGGATCGCAAGAGCAAAGAATCTAAACTGAACAATCGCAAAAAGAAACACTGAGACTAATAAAACTGGAAAACAGGAAAACAAATACTTTTGGTTGATGCAAGATTGCCAAGAACCCAAGATGCTCATGCATCACATTTGAAAGATCTCAAACCGGTCTCAAGCCAAATAACTGTCTTGTTTGAAGAGCTTATCTTTGATCAGCGTTTAAACCCTTGCCCGGATAAGTGCCAAATTCTGATATATTTCTTTTTTTGTTGTTTTTCTCTAATATTCACTTTTTTTGGGGGGGGGGGTTTGGAATAAGAAATATTTGCTTAAAAACAGTAAACAAATTCCAGCTAGAAACAAAGGCAAAATGCTAAGAAATTATCAATACTTTAAATCTGAAACAGTACATACCGAACCAGCAACATAATCTGAGCTTTTATTTAAGAATGTGTCCAATGCAATGGAGTGATTCTGCCTACAGTAGGTATTAATGCCAACTATAGAAGAATACTTGGCGTGAGTCAATGATATGAAGAAACCGCTGCTAACAATCCTCCAACATCCACATTGCAATCAATGGCGTCTAATGCAAGAGGGAAATGCCTCCAATAACCTCCATGTGAGCTGCCTGGAAGAATACGCATAAGCTGAAAATTCACTTCCTAGCTGAATGTGTATGCAATGAAGAAGACGTTTCCTTTTCTCTGACAATCTGTGTGCACAATGAACAAATATGATCCCAATCCTTGCTAAGGGCTATGTCCCAGCAATTCCAGACCCAGGGTTTGCGTCCCAGACCTCCAAATTGCTCCACTAGAGCAATTGCCAATTTCACAAGTGTAATTTCCAAAAGATGATGAGAAAATAGGGTTGTTTCACCTTATATCCCCTCTCCATAGCAAATCGAACCCTAAAGAGCAATTCCCATTTTGCATTTTAATTGAAATATAATAAAATAACATTTCCCTTGTAAATGGCGTCCAGACTTAGGAAGAAATATTACTTTATTAAGTTGTCATAACTCAATGCATCAAATAACATCCTGGTAGTGAAAATAGGTTATGATAATTTGAGACCTTTCCAATGAGCTACCACACATAGGTATACACGCCCACATTATTAAATTATTCCCTTATTACTCCAAAATGACTATAAATATAGCCTTATTATAATTTATTTAATAACCAACTTAGGAAATATTAAAATATTTCCCTTTATGCTTCCAAAAGACCAAATCAACTAGATAATCATAAAACTAGCCATGTCACCTGTCTGTGACTGATACCAGCCAAGATGGGTCAACTGGCAGTCCCTTCCCTAAAATCTAGGAATGCTCCTAGAAACTAGGGAACTCATCATGTCGTCCTGAAACTGAAACCATGGACTAGTCCCAAGGAGCTTCATATCTAGAAATTGCCACATCCTCCTAAATTTTAGGAAAACCTCCTAAAATCAAGGAACTGCTCCAAACTGGCCCAAAACTACCTGAGATGCCCTGCCCGGCCACTGAAAATCCTGTGTGTCTCTGTCCAACACTGCTGGCCTACGAGACTCCCATGATAGGCTAACTCTCATGACTCTGAAAGTTGAACTAAGGAGGGGACATGACAACATTTGATCCTCCCATCAAAGTTTTACTCAACTCAACCTCATCCAACAATACTAAGAAAAAGATGTCACCAAGGGGGTTCTTTCCACCATTGGTGCTCTCATAGTTATAAAAGAACTCCCTATGGAGAGTCATGGAAGGAGCCTCCATTTGATCATCCATGCATCCTTGCATCCGTAGACAAGGCTTCAACAAACACATCATCCTACGAAATCCTTGAATCTGAGTAATTATCTAATCTATTCTTGTCCTCCTCCTCCTTGCAATCCTTATGTGGCCTTTCCTGCCACAATTCTAGCATTCGGGCTTAGCTTTACGAAAACTTTGATCTTCCTCTAGACTTCACTTTTTCTTTTTCTTTCTTCTTGTTCTTTCCCTTGCCTTTCCCTTTCATCTTCCATGAACAACTAAGATCCATCACAACTCCTTTGAGAGTAGAGAACTTACCACTTCTTCAAGCATTAGAACAGTGACATCAAGTAACATTCAGGACTAGAAATGATGAATTCGCTAGTGGAGTCATCAAAGGTGGTGCCAGCCATAAAGAATTCAACAAAGACTGCAAACTAGAAAGCATTAGAAGTACCAGATGTGAATCTCAAACACTATTGTGATTAGTTATGAACACATATTACTATCATGTTTGGGCTTAAGAGTGAACTAATCCTGGAGGGAAGTGCAATATTCCCTGGGCAGTCTTCCAAAAAGGTTAGTCCTCACCGGTCAACAGGCCCTTAGGTATCTCTTTTACCATTCAAAAGAATAAAGCATGCAATTATTATATATATGGCAAAGCATTTCTAGGACACAAAGTAAAGTTTTCAACAATGTGCCTTAGCTACAGAGGGATCTATCACACTTTATTCTGCCTCCTACTTTTGTCTTTGGCATTAATAAGAAGTTAAAACAATTCTCTGGCAAGAAGATTGTTGTTGAGGTCATTGAGCGTTTCTCAGCTAGTATTTATTATACAACAGTGTATTTAGCAAATGTAGGCATCCCTTCATGTGAACAATTCCAATTGTCCAACATGACCTTGATAAAGATTGAGATTATAATTGACTAAGCCAGCAAAAATATTAATGAGAGAGAATAAGACTGGGAAACTAAACTACGAGACAGAATTATAAGATTATAAATCTGGCAGAAGACTCGTGAAAATGGATAGGAATGTATACCTTGTGACCCAAGCTATTTAAATTTTTAGTTAGACAGTAGAAGTTCTTACTCAGTGAGCTGAAGTTATGCTGGCATTTGTTTGAATATAATTGCTCTAGCTGTTTTCAGCTGACTGAAAAGTGAAAAGTGCCCCAGATTAAATTTTTGCTAAAATTTCACCACAATGATATATAAAAACAATCAATCAAGCTAGAAGCAAACATCTAACACAGAGTTCAGATGAGAATGCACTCTAAAATGCATGATGAGGACTTTAGCAGGAAGCTGAGTGTTCATCAATCTTCAAAAGAATAACTGGGGATGCTCATCTTTGGATTATCTTATTCTGAAGTTGTATTTCAAACTCCAATAAGGTTTGCATATATTGTGGTCAGCTTACACTGCCCTTCACTCTATCAACTTAATCCTTTCTGCCATTTTTATCTTAATTTGCCAAATTTGTCAATAAGAAGCATAACCACATACAGCAGATTATTTGCAATTTGTATCTTCTTCTCTACTCAATGTGGTTAGCTACTTCTCCAGGTTTTACACCAAGGTGGAGATATGATAGTCCATCAAATGCTAAAAAAAGTGCCTAAAACGATATAATGGTGAGAATCAAACTTCTCAAACTTCATCCAAAAGTAAACTCCTAGGGAAATCTTACTAGAGACTGGCAATTCTTGCCAGGATAACATTGACTTGAAGATGATTCCACTCTCATTATCTGAATTGGCAACCTGTTGAAGTTTGCAAGTTTCCTTTAAATATATTATCACTCAATGTTGCCTACAGAACTATTTGCTGTCTTTTCTTTTTGACAATAACAATTTCATCATGCTTATCTTACCTCATAAAATTAATATAGCCTGCACAAGAAGAGAAGCTAACTTTAAATTGATTTGGTGTAGTTCACCTTTTGAGAAAATCACTCAACACAGGAATCAATATTCACTTGTTATAGTCAAATCAATCAGAAATACTATCTGGGGGCATCAAATACTAATCTGTAAGCATCAAATACATAAGATTAGGTTATCTACCAGAACTGCAAATTTGTTTTTTCTAGACCATAAATGCAATCAATATTTCTGCTTTCATACAAAAAAGAAAGAAAGCGGATAAAAGCACAAGAGCTCACTTTTCAACCCCTGCAAGGTACTTATCGTAGATGGGGAAAGGAAGCCGACCTCGAGTTGAAGATGTAAGCACAACAAAAAGATTGTGAGCAGTGATTACATCTGCAACAGTTGGAATTGCAGGAGCTAATCGTTCAAAAGCCTCTGGACCAACATAGTTCTCAATATCAACCTGTCACATACAACAAATCAAAAAGAATTTTTTGAGTTGCCAGATCAGACCATGTCACACAAACCCATTTAAATAAGAAATCTGGCAACTGCTTAAAAAAACATGCCAGCAGTTATAAAATGCAAAAAATATGAATCTTAATTGGTTCTCTTCAAAAAAATTTGCCAAAAAGCTTTTGTTAATTATTTTCCAGGGGATGAATGAATGATTTTAATAATGTCCACAAGCCAAAGCAACCTATGGGACCAAGAGCAGCACACACACCTACAGGAAAAAAGTCAAGAACTAATCTCACCTTCAGCAAGGGCTTACTTGTCATGGCAGGGGCCTCCCAAGCAAGCATCATATCAAATGTCAGGCGGCGAAATCCTTTATCACTGACATGATCAGTCAGTTGAGTTGACACAGCAAGTGCCTTGAAACAGCAATACTCCAGAAAATTCCGTGCATACCGTGAGGGATGTTTTATGAAGTCAGAGGCCTCTGTTTCAAATTGTTGTTGAAGATCCTCAGTTGAGAGAAGAAGAATCCTAGTTCCAATCAAGAAAAAGGTAGTCATTACATGGTATGTTTAAACCAAAAGTAAGATGTAATGCTGGACTGCAGAAAATTGTGTAAGGAAATTTTAACATTAAAATGCAGCAGAAATGCTATGGAAGTTTCACAAGTTACGTTGGCAAAACAGCATAGAGCAGCCAAAGTTCATAGCAACTACATGCAGCAGCAGAACCTTGTCAAAATTTAAAAGATATATGGGTTTGTTTTTAAAATTATCTGTCTATGCATGATAGATGCATGCACACCCACGTGCCATATTACTTAAGGCCATATAGGTGTATAAAACATAATTAAAATACATAGTGTTCCAGTATTAAGTTTCCCTTGCTGAAAATCTTATTAGATTCTCTCTACTTTATTGGTTTTTGCCTAAGTTGTGGCATTGGGTATGGGTATGGGTACAGATTTGTGGGTACAATACATCTATACGGCCAAAAAAATTGGGGGCTGGGTACGTTTGGGTACATCTGTACAAAAAAATACAAAAAGCATAAATATATACATATTTACACACTAAAAGGAAGAGTTAAGAAAAAAGTTCAATCATACTATTAATTATTTCATATACAATTTGATAACTTGATATTATAATAGAAACAGAAAGTTTATATATTGTTAATATATTACAATTTGAATTAATAATATATTAATAATTAGTTATCAAACATAGAATAATAATTATATATTATCAAACATTTACATTATTAGTTATAAACTAAATTATAAAATAACTAAGTTATCGGATCCTTGCATTTAGCCCTGGATCCTGATGCCAGTGCGATTCTGATTCTGATTCCTTCCAGATTCCAGTCGAGCATCCGGATTCCCTGTGGGTTATGCAGAGGGAATCTGGAAGCCCGGCTGGAATCCGAGCAATCCACAGGCATTCAAAGCTGTGGGTGCCCAAAAAAAGGCCCCACATGCCATTTTTTTAGTTTTTTAAATCTAAAAAGCATTTAAACCCTAATTTTGACCAATAAAGCATGCATTTGGCCATTTGATGATCATTCATTCATCTCTCAAGCATTTTTCACCATTTTTTCTTTGTTCTATAGCTGTAGCATTTTTCTTCAAAGTTGAATTTGGATATTAAATATGAAATATGGCTTGTAATTAAAATTTTCATTGTGTAATGACATTTTGAGACTTTTGCAAAGTATGAATATGATATATGAGGTATTTTATTTACAATTTTATTGGCAATTATGGATTTATGAGTATCACGCTTCTAACTTATTATTATATGTTTGAAGTTTTGAACCAATGATGAATGAACATTGAACATGTTACATGTATGAATCTATGAACATACATAAATACTTACATACATATAAATCTAAGTTGCTGGTTTGGATTTGGGTTCGGATGCGGGTTCGAGATTCGGGTTCGAAATTCGTTCAAAATTTTTTTGAGGTGGGTTCGAATTCGTTTTGGGTTTGTCTGTACAAAAACATATGCTTATATATATATGTATGTCTATATGCAGCAGCAAATAAGTTCATACACCACTATGCTAATAGTAAAGCAACATAGCAAAATACACCACCATATCTATTAATGTTTTAGTCCAAATGACATATTTTTTACCTTTTTGGCCTTTTTAGTGGTCTATTTTAGGCTTGGAGGGTTGGATTGACTAAAATAAACAAAAAAAAACTTTTAAAAAGTCAAAAAAATCCATTTTTTGGCCAAATTTGGCCTGGATCCTACCATATATTTGCAAATTCGCCATAAAAACAGCAAAATTTGTGCCAGGTTTGTCTGACAGAATTTGGGCAGACTTTTGCAAGAATATGATAAGGACCAGACTTTTGCAAGAACCTGACCAGACTTTGGGGCTGCCAGGGAAGAATTTGGTAACATATAAAATAAAAAAAAATTAAACAAAAAATATATATATATATATATACATATATATATTTGAAAATATTTGAAAATATCTATATATATACTCACGGTACCGGAACCTGCCCAAAAAAATTTGCCGAATCTGGTAATCCGAACCCGAATCTGAATCAAAACCAAGATTGGCAACTTAGTAAAATAATAAATATTAACCTATTAATTTATTACAATGTATATTTAATATTTTAATATTTATTAAACATTATAAATTAAATAAGATATATCATTATAATTATATTAATAAAATAAAATAATATAATATAATAAACAATAACAATATTAAAACCTAAAATTATTTAAATTAATTATAAAATTAGCATTTCACTCTAAGCCTAAGTTACCGGGTTCCACTATTTGAGGCCAGATTCAGGTTCCGGTTCCAATTCTAGTTCCAATCTGATTCTGATTCTGGTTCGGTTCTACTTGGGTTTGACCTGGGTTCCTGTGGTAGTAACTCGGGTGCTCAGGTCAAACTCGAGTGCATTTGTGACTATGGGTGCCAAAAAATAGGCCCCACATACCTTAAAAAACTATTTTGCACCCTAAAATATCCATTTGCAAATACATTTTGAGACTTTTGAAAATTATGAATATGATACATGAGGTATTTTATTTATAATTTTATTGGCAATTATGGATTTATGAGTATCACGCTTCTAACTTATTACTATGGTAACATGGGTATGACTATGACCACACTCCATGCCTAATGGTACCAAGGATGGAGTGTAATCCAAATGAAATCAAACCAATGTTGACCTTGATGCCAATGATCATGATGAAGATGAATATGAATATTAAATATTAATTATGGCTTGTAATTTGAATTTTCACTGTGTAATGACATTTTGAGACTTTTGCAAATTATGAGTATGATATATGAGGTATTTCATTTATAATTTTATTGGCAATTATGGATTTATGAGTATCACGCTTCTAACTTATTGCTATTATATGTTTCAAGTTTTGAACATGTGTGATGTATATATAATTTATATAATATATCAAAATCTGTGTGTGAATATATATATATATATATCAATATTTACGTGTGTGTGTATATATATATATATATATATATATATATATATATATATATATATATATATATGTCTATGTAAGTATGTATGTATGCCAAACCCAAACCCTAGGAAAAAAATTGTTGAACCCTCGTACCTGAACCCAAACCAAGATCGATAACTTAGCTCTAAACTTTTAAAAATGTTATTTCAAACAATAAAATGTCGAGGCGTTCTATGAAATTGTAATAAACTTCTATGAAATTAGAAGTGAATCTTTGATTTTGTTTAAAGAGATTCACAGACACTTCCTATTTTATGTTCTTATCTATATTCGGTGTCTAAATGAAATAGCACACTTCTCATATATATACGAGAGTGCATGGTTTAATTTGATGAGGCGTGACTTATTCATAAGTCACGACCCATCAATTATTTCTAACACAATTTACCATTAACCTTAATGTGCACTGTTTACATTACCTTTATGCGCAGGGAATGTATTATGCATTGTTTATGCGCAAGGAATGTAATCATATAAGAAATACCGATAACTATCGATTAGCAAATGATTAAACCCAATAGGTATCGGGTATCCTAAATTAATGCAATCCGATCACTATCGGAATTTGTGACTTATTAATACTTCAAAACTTAAATGTTAATTTAATATATATGTAATTATATTTATATATTTGCATTAATATCTATTAATATATATAATTATAATTAGATATATATATTATATATTATATATATATATATATATTGATAGACTTAATTCAAGATAATATATGTATATTAATTATATATATAATTTTCCCAATATATATATATATATACAAATATAATTATATGCGAATTATCTGAACGATGCTATCAATTTCAACACTCCCTCTTAGCTAGGGAAGATAATTTTCCATAGATCATCACATTTGTGAAAACATGAAATCAATATGTAAATGATGATTTCATACACATTTCTTTAGCTTGTGATGCCTAATTTTCATATCACCTTGATATGAGGAATCACCTTAGATTGTGATACCTAGTTTTCATATCACCTTGATATGAGGAATCACCTTAGATTGTGATACCTAGTTTTCATATCACCCTGATATGAGGAATCGCCTTAGATTGTGATACCTAGTTTTCATATCACTCCAAATTGTGATACAAGGATATAGTAAATAAGAACATTACATTCCATTTACATATAACCCTATTATGGTATGTGCACAGACATATAACTATCTCCCATAACGAATCCCCATTACAAGATCGTCACCTTGTAATCACAAATACAAGTGTTCATTATCCAGGAAGTCGTCACTTCTTAGAAATGTACACAGGATGGATGAGCCCATAAAACAATTTATTTATATTAATACAAATAAAAATTATATTACAACCATACCAAGATTTTTCCTGAAGTGATCAACTTTCACCTTGGGAAGAGCTTTGGTGAGAATATCTGCAGTTTGATCTCCAATATTAATATATTTCATCTAAATTACTTTTCTTTCAACCATATCACGAACATAGTGATAAGGAATCTCAACATGCTTGGATCTGTCATGAAACACTGGGTTTACTGATAACTTGATACAACTCTGGTTATCACAAAGAATAGTAGTTGGTTTTAACGGTTTACCAAATAACCCGGTAAGTAGTTTTCTAAGCCATACTGCTTCTCTAGCAGCCATTGAAGATGCAATATATTCAGCCTTGGTAGAACTCTGAGCAACTGAAGATTGTTTTCTACTAATCCATGATACCATCGCTGATCCCAAGCTAAAACAACATCCTGAGGTGCTTTTACGATCAGTCACACTTCCAGCCCAATCTGAGTCAGTGAATCCATGAAGGTCTATATCTGTCTTATCATATTTGAGTCCATAGTTAAGAGTACCCTGAAGATACCTTAATAAATGTTTTGCAGTAGTGAGATGAATCTCTCTAGGTTCACACATGAACTGACTTAAGGTATTTACTAAAAAGCAAATATCTGGTCTGGTATTCCCTAAGAACATTAGAGAGCCTATTATCTGCCTGTATAAAGAAATATCTGCAAGTGGAGATTCTGATGCTGCCTCCTTTAGTTTATGAAAATTTGTTTCCATGGGGGAAGACATCGATCTACAATTTAACATACCAAATCTCTTCAAAATGTCAAGGGTGTATTTGCCTTGATTTAGAATAATACTATCTGACTTCAGCCAAACTTCCAAACCAAGAAAGTAGTGTAGAAGGCCTAAGTCTTTCATATCAAATTCTTTGGCTAAGTCTTTCTTGCATTGTTGAATCAGATGATCCTCTCCTGTAATCAATAAATCATCAACATATAGGATTAATATTAACATATCACCTTTGTTTATTTTGAAGTAGAGATTTGGATCAGCATCATTTTTGGAAAATCCTAACTGCAGGAGGTAAGTGTCAATTCTCTCATACCAAGCTCTAGGAGCCTGTTTAAGTCCATATAGAGCTTTCTTTAGTTTGCACAAATGTGTTTTGGAATTATGGATCTCAAACCCTTCAGGTTGTTCTAGATAAACTTCTTCTTCAATGGTTCCATTTAAGAAGGCAGTTTTTACGTCCATCTGATGTACTTTCCATCCCTTAGCAGCTGCAATGGCTAGAACTGTTCGAATTGAAGTGTATCGAGCAACAGGGGCAAAAGTCTCTTCATAGTCAATCCCTTCCTTTTGTGAAAAACCTCTGGCTACAAATCTTGCCTTGTACTTCTCTATACTATCATCTGCAGCATGTTTGATTTTGAACAACCATTTAGAGGTGACTACTGATTTCTCTTTAGGTCTTGGCACAATGTCCCATACATCATTCTTTATAATAGATTGATATTCTTCTATCATTGCGTCTTTCCATACTTGTTGTTGGATAGCATCAAGAACATTTGAGGGTTCTGATTTAGAGAGTTCACTCATAAGGGCTACATAACTAGATAATCTTGATGGTCTTTTACTTTCCCTAAATGTCCCTGCAGGAGCACCATAAGTCTTGGCCTCTTCTATGATTTTAGTAGCCCAAAGAGGTCTCTTTTTAGGATTTTCTGATGTTGAGATCTTTTCCTCATTTTCTTCTTCCTCAGAATCCTCCCTTCGAGTCTCAGGTGTACCATATTCTTTTGGGGGAACATGTGTTTCTGGTTCTATAGAGTTTCTAGCTCTAGAGCAAGCTAAGTCTTCTTCAAAGATTACATCCCGACTTAGTTCAACCTGATTTTGACCAGGTATATATATACAGTATGCTTTTGAGGTTTCACTATATCCTACAAAAATACCTTTCTTTCCAGATGGTTCTAGCTTTGTTCTCTTTTCTTTTGGTATATGAATGTATGCAAGACACCCAAATATTCGAAAATTGTTGATGTCTGGTTTTATCCCTGAGAAGGCTTCTCCAGGAGTTTTACTATCAATGTGAGAGTGTGGACATCTATTTTGAATATATACAGCCGTATTAGAAGCTTCTGCTCGAAGAGAAGTGTCGAGATTCTGATCAAGGAGCATTGCCTTGGTAGCTTCAATAATAGTTCTATTCTTCCTTTCAGCAACCCCATTCTGTTGTGGATTGTAAGGCACAGTGTACTCCCTCTTAATCCCAACCTCTTTACAAAATTCCTTGAAGATTTCTGAGCTGTATTCTTTGCCATTATCTGATCTTAGGGTTTTGATTTTCTTTCCAGAAAAGTTCTCAGTGATAGATTTGAAATCTTTAAACATTTTCAAGATCTCCTCAGACTCTTTGTGTTTAAGGAAGTAAATCCAGGTCTTTCTGGAGAAGTCATCAATAAAGATTACATAATATTTGCATCCTCCTATTGAAGGAACAGACATTGGTCCACATAAGTCTGAATGAATTAATTCTAAAACATTGTTTGTTCTACTTAAACTGTTTTGAAATGTTCCTTTTATGTTTTTACCTAACGCACAACCTTTGCATGCACCAAGATGATATTGTTTAAGTTTTGGTAATCCAATGACCAAATTCTCCATAGAAGATAGAGCCTTGTAGTTTAAATGTCCTAGTCTTCTATGCCAAATTTCATTTGAGTTGAAGATATTATTTATTAGGGCTTGATGTGATTCAGTATTTAGCTCATATAGACAACCTTGTCTTCTCCCTATGGTATGAGCCTGCTTAATAGTGAACTTCTTTGGCCAGGCTTTTACTTTACCATCCATGAAAGTTACCCTATATCCATTATCCTCAAGTGCAGATATAGATATAAGGTTTCTCTTGATACCTAGTACAAAGAGTACTCCGGTAAGCTGAATTGAAATGCCAGTCTTTAACTTGATTGTGCAAGTCCCAATACCTTTCACGGGATAAGAAGAGTCATCGCCGATAGTCACTTCCTCATCGAATTCTTCTATCATAGAGTCTAGTAATTCTCTGAATCCTGTGATATGTCTAGAAGAACCACTGTCAATAACCCAAGTGTTTTTATTTGAGACTTGATAAGAATAGAGTATAAGCTTCTCATTTTTGGGTTCTTCCTTAGTCTTCTTCTTTGTTTTGGTGAAAGAGGCCTGATGGTTCTTATACGGGCAATTCATTACAATGTGTCCAAATTTATCACATCTAAAACACTGGACTTTAGACATATCTCTTTTGTTGTTATTATGTTCAGGATGAAATTTTCTTTTCATGAAGTGTCTGCCTTTCTTCTTGTGAGTATTCACATTTAGTGCATGAAGTTCTTCATCAATGGTTTTCTTCTTTATTCCTTTCTTATCTAATCTTGATTCCTCTTGTAGGCAATCTGTTCTTAGTCGGTCAAATTTTGGGAACTTGGATCTAGCACTTATGCCAGAGACAAAAGTCTCCCAAGATTCGGGTAGACCATCTAAGGCAATCAATGCTAATTCCTTACCATCGATTTCGTAGCCAAGTAGTGAAAGTTGATCTCTTAGGGCTGAGACTCTCATGAAGTATGAATTTATTTTCTCACCTTTGTTCATGCTTATGTGATTCATCTCCCTCTTCAAGGCTAATTTCTTGCTGGCATTACTTATCTCATAAGTTTTCTCTAGTGCTTTGAACATTTCATATGCCCTTTCATATTTTGATAATATAGGAACAATGTGGTCTCTGACCCCATCAATGATTATCTTCATGGCTTTGTCGTTTCCTTCATTCCAAGTTGTTATATCAGGTTCTGATTCTGGTTTTAATTTGTCTACTTTAATGAAGGATTCGACTTTATTTTCTTTTAACAACATTATGATTCTAAACTTCCATGATTGAAAGTTGTCAGCACCCTCAAGTCTGTCCTCGAATCTGATAATGTTTGCCATTGAATGTAATGTGATTTTTCTGAAATTTAATTTCTTGAGTTTATTAGCCACTTGGATCCTTCAGAACCAGTGCTCTGATACCATGTGAAATTGTAATAAACTTCTATGAAATTAGAAGTGAATCTCTAATTTTGTTTAAAGAGATTCACAGACACTTCCTATTTTATGTTCTTATCTATATTCGGTGTCTAAATGAAACAGCACACTTCTCATATATATACGAGAGTGCATGGTTTAATTTGATGAGGCGTGACTTATTCATAAGTCACGACCCATCAATTATTTCTAACACAATTTACCATTAACCTTAATGTGCATTGTTTACATTACCTTTATGCGCAAGGAATGTATTACCTTTAACGTGCATTGTTTATGCACAGGGAATGTAATCATATAAGAAATACCAATAACTATCAGTTAGCAAATGATTAAACCCGATAGGTATCGGGTATCCTAAATTAATGCAATCCGATCACTATCAGAATTTGTGACTTATTAATACTTCAAAACTTCAACGTTAATTTAATATATATGTAATTATATTTATATATTTGCATTAATATCTATTAATATATATAATTATAATTAGATATATATATTATATATTATATATATATATTGATAGACTTAATTCAAGATAATATATGTATATTAATTATATATATAATTTTCCCAATATATATATATACAAATATAATTATATGCGAATTATCTGAACGATGCTATCAATTTCAAAACGTTCACTTGACAGGAGCCGGCATACCTATCGTGAACCCAAACACATTAAAAAATAGGACTTCAATAGTATTTCATGTGACACTCAAGAATTTGTTTCACCCTTGACGAATGCTCTAGCCACCAATCATTCAAAAAATGAAAAAAAAAACAAAGGAAAAATGAGTTCAAATTGCCTCAAGATTTGCTTGAAACGCCATGTCAAGAGTAGACGGAGCCTATTCCAATCCACAACAATTTTGAGCAATACCCAATTTGGGATGTATTGTACCCAAAATTGGCAAAAAATATAGATGATTCGACAACTTACATTTTTGCAATTAATATTAGTGGGTAAAAAGCAATTTCATCAAGCATCTCATAATTGTAAATGTTTTAGGCAATATCACAAAATAATAAAGTTTGTTTCATTTATCTTCAAACACAATTCTATTGTGCAATTCTCAAAATTGATATTCCTAACGTGTTTAGGAGTCATTTCACTCTAGTTTCAATGCAATGTCCCCCTTTTTGAAATAGGATTTAATAATAAACTTAAAATATAAAAGAAAATAAATAAAATTTAAATTAAAAATATAAAAGAATAAATTTAAAATATAACATAATTAAAATTGAGTTAAGTTAATGAAGGGTAAAAAGGCATGATATGAAAAGTTGTGACTCCCTCAAACGTGAGATATAAAAAGGAAGAAGAGAACTACATTTGAAAGGGGAGAGAGGAAGGAAGAGAAAAAGGAAGGTGGAAGGTGTGATTCCAAAAAGAAATAGTAGAAGAGAAAAAGGAATAAGACGAAAATAAGGTTGTGGTTCTTTCAAAGGGCAGCAATGATGAAGGGTTGCAACTCTCTAAAAAGGGGGTAATTATGAGAGGTTGACTCTCACAAAGGGCAGAAATGATGAGGGATTGTGACTTTTTCGAAGAGTAGTAATTGTGTAAGGTTGTGATCACTACAAAGAGCAGACATAATAAAGAGGTATGACTCTCCCCCACATTGGAAGATATAAAGAGGAGAAGGTTCCATTTGAGGACACTCAAGGGAGATCAATGTCGAAAATAATATACTATTCTCAAAGGTAACAATGAAAAGTGGTGACTCAATTCTTATGAAAGGTGTTGACCCTTTCACCAATAAAGTACAAAGGAGATTTCATTCCAAGCATTGAAGAGGGATTTATCAATCATAATCCTTCTTCCGTCGATCATTAAACCCCTGAGAAATCGAACAAACAATCATCAAATCCACATCAATCATCACTTCATCTTGGGATCAAGAAAACGTACAATTCAACAATCAAGCATCACTCTATCAAATCAACATTTATTCAATCATCATACATCAATATATCAAACTAGCATTCAGTATTTTGTCACTTTTCAATCATCTGAACACAATTACTTAATCATAACACACCATTACCTCGAATCATCAAATCAAAGGAATTTATTCAATCAATCAATCATTCAACAACACAAATGAACAATGAAGTCAAAACATCAACAATTGCATAACAATAAACAAATCATATCTGTCTTACAGCAATCTCATTCACGCATAGAGAATCTGAATATTATCTGCAAATTGGTATGAATTATAAGCTCTTATAATAGGTGGCATAGTGGGTCTTATTTATAATTTCTTGCCTATAAATAATATGTATATCATAGCCTCCCGGCCAACAACCCTCAATACGCATCCCACCATTCCCATCCGAAAAACACCATGGAACATGGATTTAAATAACCCTAGCTGATACACAATATCCAAAGTCTTTCAAATGACCTTACTAAAGAAGACACTATTAAAAATCCAGTTTTCTTCACTATAGAAGATGAATAGTTTCTGCTTTCTGATATCCCCATGAAATGTTTGATGTCTATGTTTGAATTTGAAGACATTTTTCTCATGGAGACAATTTTTTCAGAATAAATCACAAATTTATATATATATATATATTGCAATTCTTGGAAACATCGGCAATTTTTCCAAAAATCAAAGATTTTAAAGATTTTAAAAAAATGACAGTAAACTATTAAGCAGCTACTAATCACAATATTAAGTTCAGGTAGATATTCTTTTGGGCGTATTTCTATCACATTGCTTTTGTAAGAGTGGTTACCATTTGGTAACTGTTAATTTCCTCCAAACTGTTTACAGTTGTAACTGCCTTCAGGGTATAAATTACCCTCATCTCTTATCAATATTATTGAAGTTTCAATCTACTCTGTCTCAATCTAACATGTGGTATCAGAGCAGGCAAAGGATAATGTAGAGGCGATAGGTTCTTCAGTCCTTGTAGTCATAAAGCATGCGTCATTTGCAATTTAGAAAATGAACAGAAAGTAAAACTTGCAGTCAGATTTGCAGTTAGTTCCAAGGAAAATATATATTTGTATGCTGGCGTGACATTCTTCCTAGCAGATTTCTCTTGATAAGGCATGAGTTAGAAACAAGTTATATGAGTTCTCAAACATGTGAAGAGCACCGTGCCTGTGTGTAGCAGAGTTTTCTTTTGTTTTGATTCAGACTTTGGAAGTGCGCGACTATGCCACATAAAATCTCTTTCCTTTGATTGTATGCTGCAGAGGAATTTGAACCATTTCTATTTCAATATTAGGAGATGCTTATTGCTGTAGATACATTTACATTCTTAAAAAACAAATCTCAGAAAGTCTGTGAGATCAAAAAGTTGTTGCAGTTCTTCAAAATGGATCTCAGGTATTTTGTCAAATAGGTCAGCTGCCTTGTTTATTTTCCTACTCTTCTTCCTTTTTGAGACGACATTATTTGAAGCACAAATCTGCAATGCTTTTTCGAAGAATCTTCAAAGTTTCAGATTGCAGACAAAGATATCTCCTGTGATATACATATAAATTGTCAATTCCTTCATATTTTGGCATTCCACATTGTCCACCATTTGTTCTGTTGTGCTTCTATTCAGTCAAGGTAATTTGAAGAACCATTTTTAGAAGCCAAAGGTGCCACATTTTCAAAGTAAATTATTTCCTCTTTCTGTTGATTTAGTCAGTTCTTCATAAGCTTAAAGCATTGGAGTCCACAAGCTATTTTTAAAAAAAACTAATTCTCATTGTCATGAAAACCTGAAAGTACCAAAGAAGGATTCAACAAGTTTGTATCCCTTTGTTACTATTGAAAGATACAAGAGTGTTGGGTGATACTATGGATGATTTTGTGAAGGATACTATTGATAGTCATTTGCTTCTATTGGATGTCAAAAGTCTAAAGAAAGATATAAAAATTATCATCAATTATAATGATAAGTCATATAGTGCTTCCATGGCTATATTCAATGCACTTTTTACAATTCAAAAGGCTTCCTTTTGCGGGATATGGTTTTTTTTTGGAATAAACATGATGGGACCTCAAAAGAATCATCAAAGAAATCAAATGGATAAACTATAACTGGGGCCTCCAAAGAATCATCAAAGAAATCAAATGGATAAACGATAACAGGGTCTATTTGGAGGCAGGCGGTATTGGAGGATGGAGGAACTTCCATCATCTCAAGTTAGCTTATTGCTTTGAGATGGTGTTCTGCATGAGGAGCGTTTTTGGAATTTTTGGATTTCTCTTTTGATTTCCTTTTTGATGCTGACAAATTTGTAGAATGCATTTCTTGTGAAGACTCATTTTGGAGACAAGTTTTGGACTTGGTATTGCACTCAATATGGATTGTTGTCAAGCAAGCTTTAGAGTATATGATTGAGAATAATACCCTTTCGCGGTCACTAGATAATGATAGAGATTTGTCACATCTCTTAGGGATCATTGTTGAATAATTCAAGACTCTGGGACTCAAGAGTCTGGGACTAAGGGCTTAAGAACACAGCCCGAAGCTACACCCTTCCAAGGGTCAAGAGACAGCTTGGTGGAGCCTTGCTTGGTTCAGCGTCTGCTTGTAATATCCCCAAGTAAGTTCAACTAGTTTACGCATAAATGGACCTATGTTTAATATACTTGAATTGAATTATGTTAACTTAATTCATGCAATAATAAAAGATAACAACTGCATATGAATTAATAGAATTATAGAACAAATGATAAATTATATATGAATTGAGAAGTCCATGCTATACTTGGTATTACGCCAGTCTAGGAGAGTGTTGAAGATGTATCAGGTTGCTTAGACACCAAACTCAATGGTTTCCCTCAAGGTTTTACAGATCCAAGCCCTTAAGCCTTTCTTGAACTTGTCTGCAAGGCACTTGGGGTCGTTGATCCGTACCTATGTCGTTCATTCCATATATATATATATATATATTATTTCTGGACTCTTCCTCTGATATATTTATATTCCCTATCAGATTTGTATGATCTCCTCTGCTATTTTCCTCATCATACCAGATATATAATATAGACTAATACCTTCAATTCCATTTATATCATTCTTATTCCATGATATAATATTATCTAACCTCTATTATTCGTAATCTGCCCCCCCATCTTGATTCGCGACCTTCTTTATTTATAACCTATCGTTCTTTTGAAGATAGGCGACCTATAATATTGTTGTTTCTTGTGAAGAGACGTATCTTTTTGTTTAACATTTCGTTCTTTGTTTGCTAACATCCAATACCCAATATTAATCGATTGCCGATTATTAATATCCAATATTCATTGTGTCTTTACTGATCAATTCAGATAATGCCATTTAGTATGATCGCTGCTTTGTATTAGACCCAGCTTGCTACTTTACATTGATTGCACCTTACATTTGCTGACTTGTCTTTCTTAGTTATTGCTGACTAACGCAGCTAATATATTGTTGGCATTAACCAGTAATGATGTAACCGGTACATGGCAAAGAGGTGTTGTCATTGATGTCTAAGGATGCAAACATCGTTCAATCAGGAATAGTTGACAATAATAGGTTAGTACACAGCTGCAATGTACAAGAGAGACTGGTTCGGAGACCGGTGACACATATTGAGCAAGGAGTACTGTTACTGTGACCGATAAAGTCTCTAACCGATAATCGGAGCAACCGGTAACCAAGGAAGGTAACCGGAGCATCCAGGACAGTGACCGATAAAGTATATAACCGGAACCAAGGAATCAAACCAGTATAGACAGAGAAAAGAAGAGTGAACAAAGACTTGTACACTACCTAAGGATGTAAACCGATCATCGAAACTAATGAACCGGTGAAAGTCACAGTTGACAAACACTTATGTGACTCTTCGACCGAGATTTGTAGCACAAAATGCGGAAGAATTTGTGTTATGAAGAAGATCGGTGCAAGGCACAATTGAAGGATTTAATGCTGACAATTAAGGCATTAAATCATTGGGGAATCTCAAGATAAGGAGTAAAGGAAAGTTTGCGGCACGCATCTGTCATTTCCTTTATAAAACAATAAAAAGCATATGGCATGCATCTGATATTTCCTCAATGAACTAAGACTCAACTGGATGATGGATCCAAAGGAGATCTTTGCGGAGGCCACACATGCAAAAAGCGGGAAGAGCAAGAAGACTTTATTCTTCAACCTGTGAAGAATATCTTTTGCCTCCATTCTGCCAAGAAGAAAAAGAGTGAACCTGTATGCTAAGAGAAGCTATGAAAAAGGTGAAAAGAAGAAGAAGAAAAGTGTGTGCAAGGAAGCACAACAATCTATGGAGAGCATATCTATGATGCCTAGTGATGACTCTCAGTTGATGAACACAGCGATCTTATCAGGCTCAGTAAAGCCATCTCAAAAAGATCAAACCCTCAATTGCTTTCTAACAATTGCAATAGCAAAATCTCAGTATTTGGGTGGACATTAATAGGTCCCTTGTATTAAATCCCTTAACCGGGTGACATCTTTGTAGATGTTTTAAGTCCTCTAACAAGGCAGGCTTTAACAGGCCTTATTTCTTAAATCCCTTAACCAGGTCGCATTTAACAGTGCATTTGTAATCCTTTAACAGGGAAGGCTCCTAACAGGGCGCACTTCAGAAGAGCGCAAAATTTGTGAGGTCTCCTCACACCATGGTTTTCTCCCGATTTGGGTTTCCACGTGATACATCTGGTGTTGTCTATTGCTTTAATCTTGTGATAGCTATTTCTGTGATAGAATCTGTTCTACTTGCAGTTTTAGTTAAATTATATCGGATTGGTTTTCAAGTTTTAGTGGGTGCTGATTCACCCCTCCCCTCTCAGCACCGGTTGGGACCATCATATATAACTAGCAGTTATGATTAATATTAAGAATGTATATTAGTATTATATTGATGACATATTGATATTATATTGAATGTGTATACTGAATATTATATTTATATTACATCAATATTAAGTAATTAATATTATATTATTATTAATTATTATATCGATATTATGTTATTAATATTAAGGGCAGATTATTAGTTATTACCTTTTCTTGTAGTAAATTATATTATTTATTTATTTATGTATTCTTTTATATTTTAATTTTATTAATATTTATTATTAAATCTTATTTCAAAAAGGGGACATTACAGTCCATCCTTCCCCAAAATTGCTTGTCCTCAAGCAATGATTGAGTAATCGTGGAGTCTCATCTATAATCGACATACATCTTGGTTATGTTCAACAATCCTTATGCCATCTGCCCTAATGTTTTGTAAATTATATTCATGGAAAACATGCACCTTCCACCTTGGAATGAAAGAATATAGTTATTGAAACACTTACAAAACACTCATTGATTAAGCTTGTTTGGAGATATGTCAGACATGAAGTGCATACAATAGGAAGGCACACACACTCATGAAGTAACTATGTTGAAGACACTAGTCATGAAGTATTCATCAAAATACCTATAAGGCATGAATCACATGCACCAATACACATAAAACATGGAGTAGGCACTCGAATACACTTAAGGCAAGAGGCACATGTATAACCACAAGACATAAATGAGTGCATGTGAGCAGAGATCGTACACTCAAGACATGAATCACACATCTGAATACATGTAAGGCATGAATTGTAGATGTGAATACACATGAAGTGTTCACATAAATACAATTGACGCATACGCATGGATACATGTAGCGTAAAAGCACATAACATTCACTTAAGTCATGGAGCATAGGCATGAATCCATTAAGTCATGAACATACACATGAATACACATAGCACACGAAGCATACACATGAATTCTCTTAAGTCAAGAAGCACATAAAGCACAAAGTGTACACATGTATTTACTGAAGTCATGAAGTATACACAAAAAACACATATGGATTCACTTAAGCATACATGAAGGATACATATGAATACAATTAAGGCATGGAGCACACATGTAATCCATAAAGCATGAAGCGTGAAGCAGCAATATACATAAGTGTAAGCATCAACATATTAAACCTTCACATAAAGCATGAAGTAGTCCACATAAGGCATGAAGTATGAATACAAATAAGGCATGAAGCCATATAAACATACACAAGGCAATAAATATATATCAGACACTTAAAGCGTGAGATAGCACACTTAGTTACACCGCAAACATAAAAGACATGAAGCAGTGCATAAGCACACATCAACCATCAGAAATGGAGCAATAAATACACATCAAATATGTAAGGCATGAAGCAAGCATTAAAAGCATAAATGAGGGATATCCTCTTGGAGTAACATGTATGAAGTGAGGCAAACACAAGTACACATATGAAGAGTATGCATTATATACACTCAAAGTAAGCATATAGTTCAAACCGCCAACATTTAATCAAAAATTCATATCTTCTCAGATTATTCTCTTATTTCTAGATCAATCAAAAATACACTTGAAAATATGAAGTAATGTAAGAATGTATGAAGACACAAAGCATACACATCAATGCATGAATACACGGAGCACACACAAAGTATACACACGTTGACTATTTTTATCTTTACCCTGCAGGATGGCAGGATCAAAGCTATGATACCACTTGTAATGTCCCCAAGTAAGTTCAACTAATTTATGCATAAATGGACCTATGTTTAATATACTTGAAGTGAATTATGTTAACTTAATTAATGCAATAATAAAAGATAACAACTGCATATGAATTAATAGAACAAATGATAAATTATATATGAATTGAGAAGTCCATGCTATCCTTGTTATTACTCCAGTCTAGGAGAGTGTTGAAGATGTAACAGGTTGCCTAGCACCAAACTCAACAGTTTCCCTCAAGGTTTTACAAATCCAAGCCCTTAAGCCTTTCTTGGACTTGTCTGCAAGGTGTTTTGGGTTGCTGATCCCTACCTATCTTGGAAATGACCGATGGGCTGGATTTACACAGGCCTCTCCCTTTTCGCCCTTTTGCACTTCTCTTTCAGACTTAAAAATAACAAATCTTGAGCATGCATATTTAACTAATTATCTTGTCTTAGGGGTAATGCTCTGATATTACTTCTCAGTAATTATTAATAAGCATAATCAGAATTAATAACACTATACATACCAGTCGCAAAGATGTATAAAGCTCCATCTTATAATCTGAATATCCTCCTTATTTGTCCAATAATATGATTCATTCCATGTATATATTATTTTTGGACTCTTCCTCTGATATATTTATATTCCCTATTTGATCTATATGATCTCTGCTATTTTACTCATAATACCAGATATATAATATAGACTAATACATTCAATTCCATTTATATCATTCTTATTCCATGATATAATATTATCTGATTTCTATTATTCGTAATCTGTCCCCCCATCTTGCTTCGCAGCCTTCTTTATTTATAACCTATCATTCTTTTGAAGATAGGCGACCTATGATATTGCTGTTTCTTCTGAAGAGACATATCTTTTTGTTTAACATTTTGTTTGCTAACATCCAATACCCAATATTAATCGATTGTCGATTATTAATATCCAATATTCATCGTGTCTTTACCGGTCAATTCAGACAATGTCATTTAGTATGATCGCTGCTTTGCATTAGACCCAGCTTACTACTTTACATTGATCGCACCTTCATTTGCTGACTTGTCTTTCTTACTTATCGCTGACTAATGCAGATAATATATAACTACCAGTTATGATTAATATTAAGAAATAGTATTAAGAATGGATATTAGTATTATATTGATGACACATTGATATTATATTGAATGTGTATACTGAATATTATATTTATATTACATCAATATAATGTAATTAATATTATATTATTATTGATTATTATATTGATATTAATATTATGATTAATATTAAGGGCAGATTATTAGTTATTACCTTTTCTTGTAGTAAATTATATTATTTATTTATATATGTATTCTTTTATATTTTAATTTTATTAATATTTATTATTAAAGCTTATTTCAAAAAGGGGACATTACACTGCTACTTTGGAAGAAGATTTTCTCAACATATGTATTCATATTATGTAATCAGCATGTTTTGTTATGTAAGCCTTAAGGGGGGATTCCTAAGGCAAAGTGATTTTGATGTGTTTAAGATCAATGTAATAAGGGGGGGAATGTTGGCGTATTTCTATTACATTGCTTTTGCAAGAGTGGTTACCGTTTGGTAACTATTAACTTCCTCCGAACTGTTTACGGTTGTAACTGCCTTCAAAGTATAGATTACCCTCATCTCTTATCAATATTATTGAAGTTTCAATCTACTTTGTCTCGATCCAATAATTCTTTACAATTAAGGATGGAGAGTTATGTCAGGTGAGTTTATTCTTAGAGGCATCAAACGTTTGATCACAAGCAAATTCAAAATCAAAAGCCCTATTCCATATGATATCATGTTAAGCAAAACAGGAGCTGCCCCCCTATTGAAGCAATGGCTATGGTGTGTCTCATAAGATATCTTAAAAGAACTGAACAAATGGAAGAAGGTAGATGGCCTAATTAATGATATATTGTGCAAAAGGAAGAAGACGTGGATGCAACAAAACATCAAGTGGATGAGTAAATGGAATATTCATTTCAGTATGTGCCCCACGAATAACAAAGAAATAAAAGTTTTCGTTATGGATAAGTTCTACAAGAGAAATTGGGGTATTGAGATAGGAAGGAAAACAAAAATACTATATCAATGAGTTTAATCCCACATGCGATCAACTTCAAAAAGCTTACATAGGGGCCAATATTTCATGGAGAGCAAAAATTCTTATTGCTCAACTTAGAACTAACTCGCATCAACTTCGTTATGAGTCCAAGCATTGGAAAAGGCCAAAAGAGGCGTGGGAAGAGAGAATTTGTTCTTTTTGCAATTCTGGGAATGTGGAAACTGAACAGCATTTTATTGTTGAGTGTGTTGCTTACAAGGACAGCAGGGACAAATTTATAGATATTTTAACAGCTAGCTCTTAGCATAACTTATTCAGCGAGGAATACATTGAGAAATTGGGAGCACTCATCATCAACTTGCATAGGATAAGAACTGATTTACTAAATTCAGCAGGTTGTCCCATAGGCTATGTTTAGCCTCGTGGACATTAGAATTATCTTCTTCTTCTTCTACTTGCAGATGCTGACTAAATATCCATCACGCCCCAAAGGACCAAATGTTTGGATGATTACAACTACGGTGCTTGGGCTGAGCTCACCAGGGAGAGAAATTATAGCTGTAGAATTTCATTGCAATGTAAATTAAGGATCAAATGCCATTTCAAGTTTATTCATTCTAAAATGTATTGAAATTGTTGGAATATGGATAGGTGTTCACAGTATAGTAACGAGAATCGCCATAAAATCACTTGAATCGCCAGTTTGGTGATTCGATTCAGGCCTGCCGATTTTTTATGAATTGCTCAACCAGATCGGTGATTTCATCGCCATGAATCGCCTAAATCGCCGATTCAACGATTCATTGAAAAAATCGCCAAAATCACCTGAAAAAATTGTCGCGTGGCTGGGGAAAAAGTCAAGTCAAATTTTTAAAAAAACACATATTTTTTTAATGTTGTTTTTTGCCTTCTCCAATCATTCTAGAGGAGATTGATCCAAGGGGCGGGAGGATTTAAACAAATATAACATTTAAGTATAAGAAATTTAATTTCTTATACTTTAAGTTATATTTGTATAAATACTTTCAGGATGTTTGAGATAGGTTCCAGCTTCATAGGAGTTAAGATGCAGATTCTAGATTTTGGGGGTTTTCAAAAAATTTCAGACTTAGCTAAATTTTAGGATTCAGCAAGCCTTCAGCAGGGTTACCTCCCACAATCCATCATGGCTTTCTGAGGTCAAACTGAAGCTGGCAAAAGGATTCTCAAAGGGTTTTAACTCGTTTTATCACATATCACTTGGTTTCGACCCCATCTCTATGACAGACTTAGCTTAGCTCTTGCCCAAATCCCAGACAGACATGACTTCTCAACAGACAGACTTGAAAACAACCACCAACAAAGGCTACCTAAGACCTAGTTATGATTTGATGTCTTATGGATCTTCATCTTACATACATTCTATGATTTGACTCATTATGATCCTATGATTTCTATTTGCTTCAGCTACAATTTACATTTTACGTGTAACATATGCGATGGATTTATCATTTATGTTCCTTGTTTATGAATGTTAGTTTCTATTTGATGATGTTATAGTGTGTTTAAGTTATATTCAATAAAGGGTGCATGAAATAAGTTTTAAATTGTTAAAATCTCTAAATTTCAAGGGTTTTTTAAATTTGCCGATTCGCGATTCAATTCGGCCTTGCCGATTCCAATTCTCGTTACTTTGGTTCACAGAATAGCTACCATGCTCCAAAGGACCAAATGTAGACTGATTATAACTATGATGCTTGCGAATCTGCGATGACCTTGCCAGGGGATAAGGAGGGTGTTTTAGATTTTGGAGTGAATAAGCAGAGCCGGATAAACTAGTTACAACAGGTGATCTCAAAAACTATAATAATAGTTGACATAAACCATGGTAGCTCCCACATAATCTTCTGCCCCGTATACATGAGAACACAGTACACCAGTTCCGATGAGAGCCTTTTTGTAATCTCCGTATCAGTGATTCCTTCCTTTTCTTAAAAATCTACCTAAAAGTTTCCTGAACCTGCCTGTTCCCCACTTTAGATACCTGCATTTGTAAAGTTTCCCTGTACCCGTTTCCTATAATTGTTGCAACATAGTCACATTCTCTAAACACTAAAAGAAGGTATCGATCACATAGGAAAATGGATTTACAATTAACGGACGAAAGCTCACTTCAAGGTGACTTAGAATGTTCTTGCTGAGAAGATGAACTTTTGCATCTTGTTTATAACAAAAATGTAACTTACGAAAATTGAAACAATGCATAGGCTATGTATCAGGGACATGAAACAGTCCACGAATTATGAACAGTGACATGCTGTGAATCACAACATTGCAACAAAAGCAAGGCCAACATGTACATAAAACTGTAAGAAAAAGGGCGTCGAATAAATTGGAAGATCGGAATTGCCATATTATTCAATCCGCCGTTAATTTCATTTTGTATTCCATGTGTGGGTGGATTGGCAAGGTCTGGTTTACTCCTGATGAGAAAACCTATGAGTAATGCAATAAAAGGAGACTTGTAAACCCCATGAGCATCTGGCTTGTGGCCGGGACCTTAACAAAAAAAAAAGAATGAAGAATAAAAGAAACACTTGAACATTTACTCTACAGAATGCAGAAATCAAGAAAAACCTGGCACAGCGCCCCACGACGACATTAGCGAGGGAAGAAAGCTCTGAAATCCATTTTCTGCTAGGCGAGTGAGACGCCGATGGGGACCCTTGATTTTCGTCATCATCCTCTGATTTCCTGCTACTGCTAAAGATTGTTTTAAACGAATTTTCCCTTGAGATTGAGGCCATTACACCCTTGACTTTGCTGCCCATTCTCACCACACATCAAAAGAACCCATTAAACAACAAACAACAGAAATGTCGAAAAGATTTCATTGCTGTGCAATCACGAAGCGAATTAGAGTGCGTATTGGCGATCAAATCTTATTTTCTAATAAACAGGATTTAGCCAGGAGGAATGGACATATGCAGGTGGGGGATAAAGATCGGAGCGACAGCTTTCGGTGTGAATAGACGGAACTATAATCCTGTTCGATGACGTGGATTGTTCGTCCATGTGGCGGCCCCGCTCATAATTAGAGTTGGCAAGCTTCGATCTGTAATTAAAATCGTTTACTCCTCTTAACACTGTCGTTATGAGAGGGAATTAAAAATTCATTTTGAGTACCTACCTTTAGCGGTTACTATTGCATGTATACTTCATTATTTGTTGTACCTCCTCAACAAATCTAAAATAGATTTTATATGTAGAATAATAAAATATTTTTCTTCATTGGAAACTTTTATAGTATCTAATTATTATATTTTATAAAATATTTTTTATATATTAAAAAAAAGAGTGGGTGGAAAAAGTCATGTTCGTAGAGTCCACATTATAGAAGTATAATAATATAAATAATTTGTATATATTCAAAAAGAAAGTAAGTGAAAAAGTCATGTTGTGATATTGCTATCAGGATTCAATTGTCTATTTTTTTGAGTCAAACTCATTGACCCATGTTTCATGAGTAGTGGTTCACAAGAACTCATCTATCATGAGAATGAATGGAACACTTAGCACTCATTGCATCTAGGTGATGCTCACAGAGGTGAAGCACCGGGACTACCCAGGAGGTCACCCATCCCCTACTACTCCAGCTCGAGCGTGCTTAACTACGGAGTGTCCTCCATGGTTAAGCCCACTCTGCTTGCAACCTCATTTGCAAAACCTTCAACAAGTGTTGTGCCTTATGAACCATATATTAGAAAGCCCCCTTGAGCTCATCAATTGATAAGTAGGAGATATTTTCCACACCAAGTCAAATTATGATATTGCTATTAGGATTCAACTATGTATTTTTTTTAGTCAAACTCATTGACCCAAGTTTCATGAGTAGTGGTTCACAAGAACCCATCTGTCATGAGAATGAATGGAACACTTAAAAAATATTAAAAAACATAAACAAGGCACTCATTGCATCTAGGTGATGCTCATGTTCTTAGAGTCCACATTATAGAAACATAAAAATATTAAAAAACATAAACAAGGTCGTTTAGCGGCCATAGTAAAAATGGGGGAAGGAGGAGGACCCCAATCATCTAGTTTTTTTTTCAATACATCACCAGAGTTTAGAGTGTCCATGGGAGGGGTCTCACTAATCATTTTTCATTTATATCTTCTTCTTTTGTAGCATGAGTAGGCAAATTTGCAAGAGCCAATTGAGGAAACATGTTGAAATAAACTAGCTAAAAAATTCACTAAAAACTTTGGGTTGGCCACAAAGAAGCAAAATGTTAAAGAGTAAGTTGTGACCATGGCCCCTTTTCATAGTTAGGGGAGAAGCCTGGGAGCAAGTTTTGTGAACACCTCAAATAGAGAAGCTACATCCATAGCGGCACCCACGAGAAGGCAAATGTCCCTAGAAGGAAGAAGTAGATTGAGAAACTTCGGCAACCACATAAAGGCATTGGCCCTAGAGTCAAGGAGCACTATGAATGGGTCACCTCAAGTGCTACTTTTTTAGCTTGCACCTAAATCTACAATAAATAAATAAAAGGAATTGTAGGCACCCTAAATTCAACCTCTCAAATTTATTGGTTTGTGTCACTAATTGTTCTTCTAAACCTTATAATTAATTTAATTTAATTTAATAAATTATTATCATCCCTTAATATAATTAATTATATTACCCCTTTCATCTATTGTTTAATTATTTGAACATGTCCTAGCTATCCCTCCTATAGTTTAATTAAACCTAACATTGGACTTATCATTCTATTTCTTCTAAAATCACATTAGTTAATTAGTCCTTGATTAATTAACTAATCACCATGATTCCTAATTGTTGATCCCTGAGAGGTTTCCACCTAAATAAGGGCGGTTGAGAAGTTTCACAAGTATGGGACCTAGTGCACCCTAAAAAACAACCTCTAGGATTTTAGAAGTTGACTCTTCTTTCTTTGGGTTGAAAAGGGGAAGAAGGACATTGTCCAATTAGAAGTTAGGCTAAGGGAGGTGATGGACAAATGTAAAGATTTTACGACACTTTAAAACCTCTCTAAATCTTTTAGAGCACCTCAAAATATTCAGACGCAAGGATTCATCACATTTTAAAGAGAAAACATAATGTACTATAGATCCTTCATTGTTGGAAAGAAGAACAAAACACATGAAGTGACTAAAACATAAAGTGTAATGTTTAGATCCTAACCACAAGAAGCACCTATAGGGATCCAAATAAAGCCACATATTTCCCTACAAATGTATGACTTTCCAAGAAGAAAGACATGATGCTATGGAAATATTTCTAAGTAGGATCAAAACAAAATGCAGAGTAAAATATTTGTGCAAGTTATGAAAAAGTATCCAATGCAAATAGGTAGATCACTTATCCTTTTCATGATTGCACATTTCAAAAGGAAGATGCCCCACTAGGTTCAATGGGAGACTCAAACACTAAGTGGGACAATGATCTCATGCTAAATATGTAATGATGAAAATGTACAAAGAGTTGAAATGTGATCTTATGCTAAATATGCTAGATATGCTAAATATGAAAATGTACAAAGAGTTGAAATGTACACTAAGTGGGACAATGATCTTATGCTAAATATGCTAGATAATAGACTGATACGGACTGACAAAGAGTTGAAATGTACAACAACAAAAACCAAAATATAGATCTAACCTATGGTTGAAATCTGGGAACAAAATGAAAGGTACAAAATAGGAATGGTAACATGTACTTGAGTACATAAGGGTACTGAATTTTCTAGGGATCTTCTGATAGTTTCTAGTCTTTTCAAATTTTGTCTAACATCTTTGTAACCTGTTCTTGCACGTAGAAAAATGGGGAAAAGGTTATCTAAAGGGGTTTTCCTTGGTCAAACTCCTATTTAGGAATCAACCTTAAAATAAAATGAAATTACATAAAGGAAAGTATGTAAAAAAGTAAATGTTTGATTCACCTTGCATAAACCCTCATGGAGGAATGTAGAAATCACTAATATCCATGAAGATTCTTGAATGTATTTGAAATCCAAAGAGTTGACCTTGGAATATAATGTAGAATCAATGATGCCTCTCACAAATGCATAAATATATGAATGCCACTCCTAGATCTTGAATGTAGATATGTTTGATAATCACTTGCAATGAAAGAGAGAGAATGTGAATGGAAGGAAGGATATTCTTGCTTGACTAAGAATTCCTCTACTTGGACATGATGGAAGAGAAACATGCTTCAATTGGAGAAGATTGCCTTTTGTTCATGTAATTAAATATTCCTAATTACACTTTACTTAAGTTTACTTAGGATAATGCATTTACATAGTAGTTTGTCATTGAGACACCTAGGTGTTTGCATTTTATTTTATTACACGGTGTAGGAGAATTTTCACTTTAGGTGTGTGATCCACCTTTAGTGCTCTTATTACATTATCATCCTCTCATTGTTGCACATACTTTGTTGTACAATAGAGGATGATCCACCTTTGGTGGACATGTGATTACACCTTGTGTAGTTGATAGGTTATCATTTACATCTCTCCTAGTTATCATGCATTGCCTTTATAATCAAGCATATTTTCATTGTACTTAATCAATTGGCCATCATCAATTGGGCATTATTTATTGTATTTCATTATTTTTTATTAAGGTAAAAGCAGGTTTTACATGGACCCAAAACTAGAGTACAAAACAACAAAAAGATAGAGCATTAAAGTTCACAAAATGAAACACCTGCTGGAAAACAACAGCAAGGACCAACAACCGAACAGTTCAAAAGTATAAACTAAAGAAAAAACCAACAGCAAAACAAATACCAACAAGAATAAGCTAATTAACTATTACCATCTCCTCAGCCTTCTTCTGGAGATCTTCCATCTTCTAGATAGTTTCTTGCAGCTCCTTCAGCTCTTTAGGGTTTTCAGGGACCTTTCTATGGGTGCGCCCTCTAGTTCTCATCCCTGGCCCAGTGTTGCCAGCATCCTCATCGATGGTGATAGTGGTTCTTTCTAGCATGTTCCTTTCCAGGTAGTTATGCAACATTTTAAAATTCATAATGGTCACCTTCAGACCCTCGTTGTTGTGGTTCAAAACACCTTTTATCATACTGTCATGGTTGCTGATTTTGGTTTCTAATTCTTTCATCTTATTTTTAACCTTCTTACTCATCTCAACAGTTCCATCCTCATTAGTATTTTTATTTTTAACCTTATCAAAAACCTTACTTTCCATTTTTCCCAACTTAGTATTCATGTTTTTCATAGTTTTTTCCATATCCTATATGTGGATTTTCATTTCCTGCATTTCCTTTTTCCAGTCCCTGTTCTTGTCCCGAATCTCCATATTGTTCTTCTCCTTCTGCACAGAATCTTCCCTCTGAAGACTAATAGGTTCCTCTTTATTGTTGATGATCTCTAGCATAGTCGTCTCATCCTTACCTTCCTTCCCTCTTTTCGAGGTGTCCTCACTAGTATCACTAGCAGAAGGAGTATTACCAGCCTCCTTACCATCATTCTCTTGTTCACCCATAATTCCCTCAGAAAAATCTTCTTCATCTTTATTTTCCTCCTCTCTGGTTTTATCATCCCCCATATCTGGCATAACATTGATCATTTTTTCTTCCACAGGGGTATTCTGAGAAGAAATATCAGCCTCCATGGACTGAGTGCCTTCATCCTTTTTCTCAACACCCTCATTGTAATCAAGGAAATCTTTCATAACTTCATCAGAAGAGTAAACCTAGGTTCCTTCCTCTTCCTCTTCCACTTCCTCCTTTTCTTCTCCATCTTCATGGCTAATCTCCTCTTTATCATCATTCCCCTCATCCAACCAATCATTCATTTCCTCTTCCTGATCTTTTCCATGCTCTTCCTCTTTCTCATTGTTTATCTCTTCTTCATCGGAATCCTTCTCACTGTCTTCCTCAAGAATACTCTTTCCTCTAGTTTGATGTTTATTCTCTAACTCCTCCTCTCTAATATCTTTGTCACCAGTAGCAACAGGAGGTTTTCCCTTATTTTTCTTTTTCTTCTTACTAGTCTCAGGTTCTATCTCCTCCTCAATCTTCACTTTTCTTTTGCCCATGATCCTTTTAGGGATATGGTCTGAAATGTTGTCCCTGATGTGCTTAGAAATAAGAAGGATCAAGCCATCATGCAGCACAGAGTTAGAAGCATTTTTCCTATGTCCTATAATACTGCTATTCAGAGAACTCAAAAGATAGTAAGGGAAAGAAATTCTCCATTTATGCCTGAAGTGGTTAGCAAACACAAAATGGAAATTGTAGATTTTCGAATACCGTTTGTCCAGAGTAAAATATTCTATCATGGCCTTCAAAATTTTAGCCCAAAATTCATCAATATTAGTAATATCCACATAGTCACATTTCCCCTTAGTCATAAGGGCTTTCTCATCATCAGTTTTGGGAAAAATAGAAAAGGCTTCATTTCCTAGCCTATGATTGCCTCTATGAAAATGGGTACCTTCGACAGGTAAACCAGTAATATCAGCTAAGCTAGAAATAGTAAGCATGAAGGATTTGCCCCAAAGAAGCACCTTACCATTATTCCAGCCTTTTGCAAACAAAGACGTGATCTGTTTGTCATGCCCGTGAAGCTTCTTCATAAACTGAGTAACCCCCCCTTTCTTCAACTTATTCCATACTTTTCTATCTTGTCTCCATTTGTCACAGTCGGAAGGTTCCTCCCTCTTCAGACCACCTCCCATAATTTTCTAGTTTTTCATGTGCTAGTTTAGCTTCTTACCAGAAATCTCTGCCTTACTTCTCTGGTTAACAATGCTTTTTTGGTTATCAAAAATAACCCATTGTTTGTGCCTTATTATCTGCAGAGTAAAGTTCCCACACTTCGCCTTACATGCAAACCTCCTCGGTAAATGATTTGTCCTTATCATCATTAAGTTAAGTGATTTTTCCTTCATGGTGATTAATCCTATCATAGTTGATTAGACTTGAAATCTCACTCTTGAGATTCACTTCCCCTCTCCACTTTTGGGTGACGTCACACAAGGTACCGTCATTAGCCAACCTGTCCGCCGATTTATTGCCTTCACGATAAACGTGAGTGACATAGCTTTCTTCAAAGGAATTCATTAAAAAATTTATTTTGTTAATGATGTGTTCTATTGTCCAAGAGCTGTTAGACTTCCCCTTTATAGCATTGATTATATTTAGTGAATCCCCTTCCAGCCATAATTTTGTGCATCCCAAATCTTCCGCCATCATAACCAAATAAAGAGCAGCTTTAGCCTCTGCCATGTGGCTAGTTTGGATTCCTAGTGGGACAACAATCACTCCTAAATAGTTTCCAGCAGTATCTCTTATAATCCCTCCACCTCTAGCCCTTCTAGGATTTCCCTTCACCGAGCCATCAAAGTTCCCTTTAAACCATCCATAGGGAGGAGCGGTCCACATAACATTATCTCTAGGATTCTGATTCTAGCTCTTCTTTAGTCTCTCCCATGAGATAATATTGTCCTTCTCAGGTTGAGGATCCCAAAGACTACTGTCTTTCCTTCCCATACTTCTATAGTTTTCCATTATACTTCTAGTTACAAAACTAGCAACCACAGAAGGAGGGACCTTTATCTCTCTAAAGATTATATTATTCCTCTCCTTCTAGATAAGCCAAGTAAAGTGGGGAAGACAATTTTCCAAATATTCCTGGCATTTTTGTCATTGAAAGGACTCTGCCACTACTGGAAAAACTCTTGGATAGAGTTCAGTTTCACCCAATTGAGCTCAAGGGAAGACATAGTAGTGTCCCACACCTCTCTAGTGAAAGAGTAGTGTATCATAAGATGATTGCAATTCTTAGCTTCTTGACAACACAAGGTACATCTATTTGCCATTTGAAACGCTCTTCTCAAAAGGTTGTCCTATGTGAGAATTTTGTTCTGTACAAGCAGCCAGAAGAACATGTTAATTTTAGGGGTAAGGTCCTTATTCCATACCTGCACCCACAAAGGTTGAGCCTCATTAGGGAGGAGAAGCAAAGAAGCAGAAGCAACTGAGAACTTTCCAAAAGTCGTCAGACCCCAAATAAGTTTATCAACCTCATTTTCTCTAATAAACCAATTATTTAGTTGTTTATTCACTTCTTTAAATTTGATATCCTTTAGCCCAAGGTCTATCCACTCTTCATTTTTCCAATAATCACTAACAAATTCTCCTATAGTATCTTTACAATCTTGAATAGCATTCCCCCAATCTTCAAACTCTATAAGAGGCTTCTCTGACATCCATTTATCATTTCAAAAATAAATTTTTCTGCCATTTCCCTGTTTCCAAATAGCACCTTTGCTTATGAGATTCTTACCTTTACTTATACTATTCCAGACAAAAGATCCCTGGATATCATTTTGAGTTTGGAGCATTCCTTCAAGATTACTAAGATGGTATTTCCTTTTCATTATCATATTCCATTCTTTCTCATCTTCAAAGATTCTCCAACATTGCTTTGCTAGGAGAGCTTTATTGGTATTATTTATGCTCCTTATTCCCAGACCCCCCATCTTTTTGGGCTTACAAATCTTCTCCCATGCCACAAGGTTGAGTCTCTTTTTCTCTTCCACTCTAGACCACAGGAACCTTTTTTGGATCTTCTTTATTAAATCATAAAATTGTTGAGGTATTTTGAACAGGCTAAGGGCATAGACCGGAAGATTTTGCAAAGTAGCCTTCAGCAATTGAAATTTCCTAGCTTGACTGAGAATCGCCCCTTTCCAACCTACCAATTTCAATTGAAATCTATCGAGGATTTCGTTCCAGAAATTAGCCTCCGATTTCAAGCACAACAATAGACCAAGATAGGTGGTTGGGAGGCTTCCCATCTTACACCCAAGGATAGTAGAGATTCTATTCATTCTGGCTTCAGGAGTATTGAAGAAAAATAGGGCACTCTTCTCCCAATTTATGAGTTGACCTATGGCATTAGCATACACATTTAACACCTTTTTCATATTCCTTGCCTCTTTAACTATAGATTCTCCCATCAGAATCGTATCATCAACAAATTGTTCATGCGAGTAGACAATCCCTCCAGAGGTCGGATGTAAACCCAAAATCAAACCTTGAGACACCTGAAGGGAAAGGAATCTCCCAAGACTTTCTGCCATGATAGCAAAAAGGATTGGTGATATAAGATCACCTTGACGTAACCCTTTGGAAGGTCTGAAGAAAGGAGAGGATCCCCCATTCACAATCACCGATGAAGAAACAGTAGTAACAAGTTGCATTATAATTTTAATCACTCCCTCATCAAAACCAAATGCTTGAAGAATTTTCATAAGAAACTCCCAATCGACTCTATCATAGGCTTTTGATAGGTCTAGTTTCATAAGGAACCCCTGTTTCCTCGATTTTTCCAGCGAATGAATATTCTCATGAACAACCATAATCAAATCCAGGATTTGATGCCCCAACACAAAACCATTTTGTTGGGGAGAAATGAGATAAGGGAGGATCTTGAGAATCCTAGAAGTCATAACTTTAGATATGATCTTATACAAAGAGTTACAAATACTAATAGGTCTAAAGCTGTCAGTCGTATTAGCTCCCAGTTTTTTGGGTATCAGAGCTATGAAGGTGGATTTGAGCTCTTTAAGCATAGCTTTAGATCCATAGAATTCTTTCACAGCACCACATATATCTTCTCCAATTATTTCCCAAAAGTGTTGAAAGAAAAACATTTGAAAGTCATCCAACCCGAGGGATTTTTCACCTTCAAAGGATTGGATAGCCTTAATAATTTCCTCATCCGAAGGTATAGATTTAAGAAAGAGATTGTACTCAGCCTCCAATAGCGTGGGAATGGAGCTCAGCAAATAATTCTGATCATCATGATTGATACCTTGTTCTCTAGAAAGGATCGAAGCAAAATGGCCCATCATATCTTTCCTTATCTCTTCCTCTTTATTAAGAGTGCCCCTTTGGGTAATCAAAGAGTTGATTCTATTCATAGCCTTGTGTTTCATCACTGCTAAATGGAAGAATCTGGTATTTTTGTCACCCGCTTTCAGCCAAAGAGACCTAGATCTTTGTCTCCAAAATGTTTCCTCTTTAGATATGATATTATGGTAATCAACAAGGATAATATTTTCTTCTTTTCTAGTTTCTTCAGTCAACCCTATACTCTGTATCTTATCTTGAATTTCTTAAGGTCCATTTGAATTTTGCTTTTAGATTGGAATATATCTCCAAAGACATTCTTATTCTATTGTCTAACTTTAGATTTGATATTCGCCATTTTTTTTGCCACCTGGAACATTGCCTTTCCTTCCACTTTAATACTCCACCACTCCTTTATTTTATTTTTGAAGTCAGGGTGAGTCAACCACATTTTTTCCATTCTTAAGGGAGTATTGCTTTTTCCTATGAAGGAATTAGTGATAAAGGAAATAGGGTAGTGATCCGACC
Source organism: Chamaecyparis obtusa (assembly GCA_027943335.1). Lineage (NCBI taxonomy): Eukaryota > Viridiplantae > Streptophyta > Pinopsida > Cupressales > Cupressaceae > Chamaecyparis > Chamaecyparis obtusa. The sequence continues at coordinate 34,051 of BSBK01002178.1, read as the reverse complement.
CGATGCGGTTAAGAGCAGAAAGAGAGCAAGAAAAATTAGCAATCCAACCATGAGAGACAAGGACTCTGTCAAGCTTGACCTGAATGAGATCTGCTCCCACTCTTCTATTAGTCCATGTATAATCAATTCCTTCGAGGTCAACATCCAACATACCTTCATTATATATGAAATCCATAAAATCTACCCTACTTTTCACTTGGGTATTGTTCCCTCCTTTCTTTTCAGCTTCTTTCAGGGGAGTATTGAAGTCTCCCATCATCATCCAGTTATCATTTGGGTAATCCTTTCTTATGTCATGAAGCCTTTTCCAGAGATTAAGATGACCAGTTTTAGTATTTGGGGCATACACATTAATTAGAGTCCAGGAAAAGTTGTCCTTGATACTGCTAACTTTAACTACCAGGAAGTTCTTGTCTTCTTTCAATAGATCACAATTGAAGCTTTTGGTATTCCAAAAAATGGTCAAACCTCTAGAAGCCCCTTCAGCATCACTACTAAACTTATCCCCATTCTTCATCAAATTAATTTTAACAATCTTATCTTTAACCATTTTAGTTTCTTGAATAAGCAAACTATCAAGCTTAGAATCTCTAACTAGGTTCCTAATAACATCTTGTTTATGAGGACTATTAAGACCTCTAATGTTCCAAGATAAAATCTTCATTAAAAATTTGGAGGATAGACCTGATCGATGGTACATTGTCTACCATCCGCTATGTTCTATTTAGCTTCCTATTCTCTCTGGTCCTTAGAAGCTCTACCCCTTTCTCTTTTAGGTGTTCCTGTATCCACCTTTTGCTGTTGTCCTCTAGTCTTAACTCCTCCAGGTTTGATTTGACCCCCTTTTTTGTTTAATTTAGAAGTCGAGCCTCCATGTGTTGCCTTAGTACTATTTTTTCTTGTTGTGGGGGTCAGATCCTTCATGTTTTCTCTTCTAGGTTGAGACCTTAAACCCACACCTGCAGGAGATCTATTATTCTTTTTTTTCACACTAATCCAAGGACTTTTGTTCTCTACTTCCACAGTTTCAGAGCCCTCATACTGTTCATTTGATCTATCATTCTTTGAGTTAGGTTCTAACAAATTAGCATTCGATGCTTCACTACTGATTTGTTCTAGCACATATTGGGTTTCAGAAACCTTTTGTGGGCTTTGGTAGTTTGCCCTTTCCTTTGAAATATACAGGCTATCCTCAACCCTTGAAGCCATCAGAGGATCAGACTCAAAAGGGGTGTCATGAGTTTCCTCAAAAGAGGTAACCGAGATATTATTTTCCTGTATTTTATTTTCATCAGAAGGGGAGCCTGCTTTCTTAGGCCCTTCTATTTTTTTTGACCCTTTTGGTTGGTCAGCCTGCTGCTCATCTAAGTTTAAGTTTGAGCTCTTATTCTTTGGGGGATTTTGCATTTCTCCTTTTTTTTCCTCCATTCCCACTTCTTTGACATTTTAGACTCTTGGTCTTTCTTCTCTGTAGCTATCTTCAAGGGACAAAGTTTTGCCCAATGACCAGCTTTTCTACAAGTTAGACACACAAAAGGGGTGGATTCATATTCTATTTCTTGGGTCCATTTACCCACTTTTGAGTTCAGATTAATGACTTGAGGTAGGTTAGTATCATGTTGGATATTGACACATATCCTCCCATATACTTGTCTAGTTTGGGCTATAGTCATTAGATCAATAGTCATCAATTCACCAAAAGACTTAGCCATCACCACCAATATATCCTCATGCCAATACTCAAGAGGGAGACTTGGAAATCTAACCCAAACAGGAGAAAAGACAAAGAAATTATCATTGTAATCCAGGTTTGTTGTCCATTTATGCAAAGATAAAGAAGATTTGCCCCACATCCAAGGACCTTCTATCAACACTTTTGAAAGATCCTCCCCATTAGAGTATAAAAAGGAGAAAAAACCTTTCGGCATAGCAACAACATCCACCTGCCCTTTGAGCTTCCATTTTTGGAGCATAAAAGCTCTCACCAGATCTATATCCGGCCTAGGACCCGTAAACTTTCCTATCAGAGTTGAGGCCATTCTAGAAATAGTATGATCTATGATTTGATCAGGAATATTCAAACCTATCACACCTTTATTTAGATCTGAAGCTATATCAATCTTTGGGAAGGAAGACTTCCCAGTCAATTTTATCCCAAAAAGACAACTCCATTTCCCCTTACCTCATAACGAGTTCCCCCCATGTGAAAGATCTTCTGGCTGTTTCATTGACCCTTTGCTTTTCTCAGAAGGACCAACTTTTTCCCCTTTTTCTTCCTCTGGTCCCAAGACAGGTCCACTGTCCTTACTCAGATGGGCCAGGCTAGACCCACCAACTCTTTCCCCATTATCTGGCATGAGGAAAACAATCTTTTCTTCTGCTGCTTTCTCAGTGACCTCCGTAAATCCTGGTACAGGATCAAAATCTGCCTCCTGACCAAGATCATCCTACTTCCCCTCCTGCCAGAAATTCAATTTTTTTTTTCCCACTCTTTCACTCTCTCCTCCTCCTGCTCAATATTGAATCAATCACTTGATCATATCATTTTTCCTATCTCTCTTGTGCTATCAATTGAGCTTCTAGATCTTCACATTTCATTATTTGTCTTAGGCAAAATCTTACATAGTATCATAGCCATATGAGTGTTATTGTATAGTCTATTTGGAGAGAATTTTATTGCAGGTCAAAATTGGAGCTTGTTGGTACTAATCAAAGGTTAGCATCACATTAAGAGGGTCCAAAAACCTCTAAATCAAATTTTGTTTCATCTAAATCTGGCACCCTAGGCCAAACTAGAGCCATTTGAATTTTGGAAGTGCGGCGACAACTATTCAAAAAAAATAAATTCAAAAGTGATTTTCAAACATCGATATCTCAATCATCTAAACTCCTTTTTTAAGCATTTTTTTGGGTGGGTGGAATTTCACGATCCACACAATGGTGCAGGTGGTTTCTAATCTTTGTTCCTAGTGTTTTCTAAAAATTGTGAATCCCAATTTTTGCAACTTTAGAGGCTTCGTTTAGGCTCATATGAACACATTTTCAGGTGCTATTTTATTAAAGTGCATGATTTTTTATCTACTTTTCATATTTGCTATAAGTTTGGATAAATTTTGAGTAGACATAGTACTTTCAATATTTGGTCTATTTTGGCCTATATTTGGCACTTGTAATTTGTTGGATTCTTGAGTGGTCTTGTGTCTTATTTATTTGAGTCTACTATAGCTTCATATTTTTTGTTGTAATCATCAAAATTAGAAGTCCACTTTGGTCCATTTTGACAAATGGCAATTCTACATGCACTATATATAAAGTGTCAAAATCATCTATTTTAGGGGGGTTCTTTGATTGAGTGAATTTTGGGGTGTGTCTTGTGTGATTGTGTCTCTTTCTCTCTAATTCTCTTTTGATTTTTCATTATGGTGTATTGCATAAAAATGTAACAAAAGAACAAACTTAAATAAACTAAGCTTATCCTAACATATTCATGCAAACCTCAAAATACTATGGAAATAAGCATGTAAATGTGATGAATAAAACTAAACAACTAGTTTAATCTACTCAACATAAGACAAATGAAAACCTCCCTATGAAGAAAATATGTTGATTGATTTGTTGAAGAGGGCATGTAGTTGCTCAAATCTTGCAGCATGACAATGCATGAAAAAGGCTTTTTTTTAAAGGAGAAAAGCTCTCAATTTATAGGCTTTTGAAGGAAATGGACGGTTGAGATTGAAAGTTGGATGAAGGGTCAAGATTGCATAGGATTGATGAAGTGTCCATGAGGTGGAGGCCAAGTAGATGCCATGTAGATGACACATGGATTAGGGTTTGACCATTCAAAGGGGGAAATATTCTTACACATGTGTGAGAAACCTTTGAAAGTGACATATCCATGACAAATTGTAAGAGGGTGTAAGAAAGTGTAAGAGGGCTAAAGTTGTCCACACATGTGTAAGCAACTTGAGAAAATAATGGCTCAATGACAAAGATGATACTTCCATTAGATTAGATTAGATTGCAATTATTGCATGATTTTGTTTTTTCTAACCTCTAATGTTTTACTGAAGTGTTGTGTCTACAGATCAGGTACAAAATTCACACACACATTTCTGGCGCCCACCGTGGGGCAACCCACCTTTACATGCTAGTTTTGATTTTTTTGGGGAGCTAAAACCTTAAAGTTTCAAAGATTTAATTTTATCTCCCAAACAGCTTAGATTTTTGCTCTGAATTTTTTTTTGCAAGTTGGAAACATATCAAGGAAGCTACAGTAAAAAATTTAGAATTTTATGAGATGTTTTGAATTTTTAATAATTTTTTCTTGAAATTCTAGAAAAAATCAATATCTGACGCAAATCAGCATATTTTTTGGAAATTTTTATATTTTTGGAAATCTCTTTAAATTCTATAGGGGGTCCATTATTTGTATTTTAAATTTTGATGCAATATAATAGCTCAAATAGTCAATTTACAAAAACTAGTATGTTTTGATAAAATGGGTCTCTAGGGCACAAATGAAGAGATTTTTCCAAAATTTTTACATTTTTGAAAAGCTCTCTATTTTTTAGTAGGGGTCTCTATTTTTAATTTCTATTTTTGTGGCCAAAATCAAAAAAAAAATATAGATCTTGTTGACTAGGTCAAATGCAGCAAAAAAAATAAAGTTTTGTGATGGGTATGCACTTTTTTTTTTTACATGGTTCAATGAATGATATGAGTTGTCATTTGGGTTAATTATTGATAATAATTGATTTTTAGAGCTAACCCCATGGTTTTCACAAGTTGAATATATGTTGCATATCTTGTTTGCTTGTTTGCTTGTTGGAGAGTTCGTCACTTGCCTGCATGGAAAAGCTCAACAAGAATTGCTAAAAATCAGGTAAAATCTACTAAGCACATTGTGAGGATCCCAGATATTCTCCTTCATCTAATAACATTTCAATTTGGACTTAAAATAAATCTCTTATGTGTTTGGCTTGTGTGCATCTTTTCATGCTTTTGTCTATTTCTACACACTTGCATAATTGATACTAGGTTGTGACCCCTTAAGGATTCATTAAGTAGTCTTAGATACTTGTGATTGATCTTGATTACTATCTTGGGTTATTGGACTCACTAATCCGCTGACCCCTCATTCCACCCCGTGGTTGCAAGGTCAGCACCACATTAAAGGGGAAGGGTCAATAGGACAGAAGCGTTAAGTGTTCCACTTGGCAACCCATTTATGCTTTTAGGAACTCACTTGTTTTCTAAGTTGGGGACTCATTTTCAGCTTGTGTGAGGTGTTAAGTGTTCCACCTTGTGGACTCATCTCATATTTGCTTTAAGCATTAAGTGTTCCTCTTTCTGCTTTTTGGGTACTTTTGGTAGATTTGCTTTTTGGAAACATACATCTGTGCTCACATAGTAATTAGGCTCTATGAACACTATTCATGATTCTTGAAAGATTGGATTCCCAGTGAAATCCTTCTTGACGATAGAATCCTTGTAGGTAGGGAGGATACTTAATGCATTTCACATTCAACTTGGTTAGTGCGTCTTCTCTTATTGATTGATACATTCTCTCCTAGAAGAGGTTGATAGATCACGTGGGGTTGACATCATGAGCTTTGGTGAATCAAAATTGGTTAGTGTGCCTTCTCTTATTGATCGATACATTCTCTCCCTGGAGAGGTTGATAGATCACGTGGAGTTGACATCATAGACCTTGGTGAAGCAAAACTGTCTTAGCATGTCAAATTTATCTGTCTGCTTTGTTTGGGTTAAAAGTGAAAAGGCCTCAAAAACCTTGGATCTGGAGCCAAGTCCCTTCATGGTACAATACTGTGAGTCATCTTTAGAGAGGGTTAACCATAGCGTACATTCCCTTCACAGGGCAAACTGTGTTGACGGAACCTCAAGTGGTAATAGCCATTTTTGCCGTGGTAGTGATAGCCGCTTATAAATGTCCTTGTGGAAGAAATCTTCACAGGTGTGGTTCATTGTTGGGTTGTCAGATCTCCCTAACAGCTCCTGAAGATTAAGTTCTCAGACTGTGTCAAAACCCTGGTGCGCTGGGATTGGAGTTCACCCCTTTGGATCATAAAAGTTGCAGAGTCAAACCATTACTAAAAACCCTAGCGAGGCCAAATTTTTATTTTCTAGGGTATATGTACGTCATTGCAAAACATTTTGGAACATACACAATTAGCACTTCTGAGGATTAGAATGAATAAGTCACTTGATTGTTCATGCGCAAGGTTGCTTTTGCCCTTGTTCATTATTTTCAGACATGCTTGAAATCACTTGCTTGCTATTTTGCGTGCTTGTTTATCTATTTGGTTATTGAAAACAGATAAATCTGTTACAATCCTCAAATCTGGACATTGAAATTTGCAAACAATCCAAATCTGAAAACTCAAAATTTGCAAAATCTGAAGTAAAATTCTTTTCTGGAGTCAAAAGTCATCTCAGGAAGTCAGAAAGTCATACAAGTTTCTATCAAGTGTCATTTCATTACTACCCAACTGTCGTATGGTAAAGAACCCAATGTCATACGAGCCTTTCTGCCAGTCAAATTCCAAAAATCAAATCTTGCTAGCAACTGTCGTACGAGCTTTTCAACTGTCATTTCATAGCATACCCATTGTCGTACGAGTCTACAGAGTGTCGTTTGAGAAATTTTTGAAAGTTGTCAGAAAATTGTCAGAATTGCCAGATATTTAACTTTTTCAGCCTATTTCCAAAATTTGTCGAACAAATCACTATGTTAGGAACAGAGCAGTAGCCATTGAGAATCAGTACACATGTCTCAAAGAATTAGTACACATGAGGAAGAAATTCTAATCACCACTATGATGAAACAAATGCATGCTATGCAAGTTGAACTTAACAATCTTAAGAAAGAGAAGGAACCCAAGGAATTCTCCAGGGAAGCTCTATGCCCTTTTCCATTTGATAAAGACTTGTACATGTCACCATGCCCCTAGACAGAATTTGAGCAATGTGATAATCCTTATGATACCTCTTCCATGGAGAGTGACACATCCATCTTTGGAGACTATGATGACTATGATGATCGACAATATAATGATATCTATGACACCTCTGTTCGTAAGAGTCCTCCTCGTCATGTGTTATTGCTTACTGAAAATGGGATGTCACATTGGATAGATCATGATGGTGATCCATATGATTTTGATTTTGAAAAAGACTTTGATGATTTTTGTGAACAATGCCTTGATTATGATCCATCTACTACTGCTGAGGACTATAAAATGCATCATACTAGCTTGAAGCATCAATATTATAAGAATCCTTCTCCTAAGGACTCTCCTGCTGAAAATAAAGATTACACTCTCAAGCAAGATCATGTTAATGCTGGACCTTTGTCTTGGTGATGGTTCCCTTCCATCCCCTACTTCCTCCAATACCCATACATTTCCTAAAGCTCCCAAGCCTATTAAATCTTTCACAGAACCTTCATCCGACACAAGCCCTAATACTTTTCATACGATTCCCTATAGTTATCCTTAAGTGCTACCCCTTGAAGAAACTCAAGCTAACCTTCACTTGGCTACCAATACTTTCAATAATGCTAAACCTAAAGAGCCTAAGCCTTTATATGCTACAATGCCTACTTCAGCTAGTCCTTCACCATCTCTTCCAAAGTCTTCCATACCATTCCAACATGCTTCTTTGTCTTTAGAAGTGGCTCCATGTCAAGAGGACTCTTAAAATGATAAAGAAAAGAACATAAAAAAAGATCAAGATCAAGAAACCTCCATGTCATCCACTCCTTTTCACAATGTCTCTTATCTGCCTCAGGGTTCTTTTGATCCTGCACACCCTTTTTCATGCATTCCACCATGTCTTACATCTTCTCCTAAGCAAGATCAAGCTACTACTTACACTATTGAGCTTATTGACAATCAAAATGACTTTACTACACTTGCGCTTTCCAAATATGATACTTCCATTAAGGTTGGTAAAAATGGTGTTGTTACTTCCAATGTTAAGCCTATTGAAAATCAAGAGAAAAATTATGTGCTTATGCTATCCAAAGATCCTTGTCAAGATCAAAGTCTTCCATCTTCTTATTCTACCACTCCATGTTCGCTTCCACTTTCTACTCTTCCTAATTCTTTGCAAGCTTTGAACAATCCTATCAAAGAAGGTGCTCCTATTCAATATGTTCACGATCCTATTGAAAATCCTAATGCTCACTCTAAACATGCTGATGTCCTTGTTTGTCATATAAATGTTGATGAACTTGTTAATTATCCTTTTACATCTTCCACTTCCATCCTTGGACCTCTTCCACCACTACTAAAGGCTTCACGTCTTCCTTCCATCTTGGGTCCTTATGTCCCTTCACTTTCCCCTCCTAACTCTCCTAATTCACCATCCATCTTGGGTCCTTACATCCCTCCATCTCCCATCTTTCCTCAAGATCAACATAGATGCATACCCTTGAATCCTTTTCATCCACCCACCCATCTAAACCAGTCATATCCTCCTTCGTCTTCCACAAGTCTCAAGTCTTTTGGAAGTAACTTGAATGTTCAATACAAGAAAAAGAAGCAATATAAGAATCCATCAAAAAGAGAAGATCACCATGTCTCCTCCAAATGACGTAAAGGCATAAAGTCAAAAGAGATATCTAAGAAAAAAACTACAAGACAAGTATAGGTTCCAAAATCCATCATTAAAGATATTCTCTCTAGATCATCAAAAGGAAATAAAAAGCCTACGACTATATGGATTCCAAAATCTCTCTTAAAAGAGTCTGGTGTTGAGCAAAAAGTGAAGTTGACATTCAACCTTCCAAAGACTTCCACTTCATCTTCTTCCAAAAATATTTTTCCATTACATGTGCCTAAACCACAACCTTTGTTATCCATTCACCATATTCCTTCACGTATTCCTTCATTCACGTTTCCTCCATCCTCTCGCCACCCTCCAAGGTGTGTGTCGATATTGATCTTGCCTTCCTTTCCATCTACCCTTTCACGATCCTTCCATTTATTATCCTTCTACCTTCTATCCTTTTTCCTCATTTGCCTATTCCTCCTATCTTCCAACCTCACTTGCTTTACATAAAACTTTATCATCCATTTTACTCTTCCATCTCCCTTTCCCTATTAGCATCTTTGAGCATATCATTTTGAATCTTTGGCATATCATGGTTTATCCTTTCAAGGAGCATTATCTAAAAAGCTTGCCTTCTTCCAAAAAAGGAGAAATGAAAAAAAATAAAAAATTGAAAATGTGCCTTGGTGAAAACTTGGAAATAGGCGCCTTGGTAGCAAAAGTAAAGAGAAATAAATTCATCCTATGGTGAAAACCACTCCCTTGTGGCACCTTGGATAAGTACCATGATGAAAACCTGGCAATCAGGCATCATGCGTAGTTCTTCTACATATTTCATCCATTCCATCTTCTCTCTTTGATCTTGACAATGTTGATCTATACACGAACATTTGGCTATTTTGTGAGCTATCTTACGATGATCTTGTTTTCATTCCCTTCTTGTTTAGCCTTCATATTTATTTTCCTTCATTCATTCTAGTCTTTTTCTATCATTTCCCCTTTGGTCTTGATCTAATAATAAATAAATAAAAGAGAGTAAAACACAGTGCTATGAAGCCTCTTGACATGTCTACTCTTTGGACTACATCCTTTCCTTCTTTGACATTATGCTTTTGTGACTTATCCTATGATGGCCTTTCGTTGCTTGTCCAAATGCGCTTTACATGACAATTTTTCCCTAGCTTGGGTATTCTTGAGGAGTTTGACCTTTGAGGATTTATTCCCTTCATTCTCCTTCATTCTCTCGTCTTCCATCTCATCCACCAGCTTGCCAATCCCTCTTGTTCTCCACATTGCTAGACATTGGGATTGCACGATATGATCTTGCTTGGGAGTTTGAAATGGAAAAAGAAGCTATCAAGTTTGCTAAGAATTGTCAAAAGTGCCAAGTGCATGGTAACTTGATTCATGCTCCAAGGAGATATCTAATCCCCTTCACCACATAATGGCCTTTTCAACAATGGGCTTTTGATCTTATCGGTGCTATCTATCCACACTCTTCTAATGGACATACCCATATAATCACAACTACAGATTATTTCACAAAATGGGTAGAGGCAGTTCCCTTAACACAAGCAACGGAGAAACAAATATCTATGTTCATCTTGAACTACATCATTTGTAGATATGGGATCCCACATTCTATAATCACAGATAATGGGGGACAATTCAAAAATAAAGACCTAGATGATTTGTGTGCCAAATTCAAGATTACTCAACATTGGTCATCTATATACTATCCTCAAGGGAATGGACAAGCAGAGGCTTCAAATAAGAATCTCTTGAAAATCTTGCACCGAACAGTTAATAAAATAGGAAGAGACTAGCATCTCATGATCAATCCAGCTCTCTGGGCCTATAGAACAAGTATTAGAACACCTACTGGGGCTACACCTTTCACTTTAGTTTATGGGTCTGAAGCGGTACTGCCTATTGAGGTTGAAATCCCATCACTAAGAATCAGAATGCATGGTCTAGTAATTGATGATGACTACAGAGTGTCTAGGTTGCAAGAACTTGAACTACTAGATGAGCGCAGACAAGAAGCATATGATCATCTCAGAGTATATCAGAAGAGAATGTCTAGAGGTTACAACAAGAAAGTCAAACACAGAGAATTTCAGGTTAGTGATCTAGTCTTGAGAGAAAATCCTAAAAATCAATCCCATCGAGAACGCAAGGGGAAGTTTGAATCCAATTGGTTGGGTCCCTTTGTAATTACTACTACTTTTGGCTCTGGTGCCTATCAAATCTCAACGACTGAAGGAGAACAGCTCTGAGAACCAATCAACGTTCTCCATCTGAAGAAATTCTATGCCTAAGGCATTCAGTCTATGGTAAAATGTCCTAAATTTTTTATTTATAAAAATCAGAAAAAGTCCTGAAAAAATGAACATCTTGGTGAAAACCTAGCAATAGGCACCTTGATGATTCACAAAAAAATAAAAAAATATCAAAAGTACAAAAAAAAAAAATTTTAAAATGAAAAAAATAAAAAATGAGAAAAAGTGCCTTGGTGAAAACTTGGAAATAGGCGCTTTGGTAGCAAAAATAGAATCTCTGCCAAGATGGTGAAAACCCGACAAATGGGCGCTAGTTGTTTCAAAATGCTCCATCTATCAGCGCAATCTTGGTCTTTCCCAGCTTTCAATTTTGCTTTGGTTTGTACATATCTCCCGGCTTGTTTCTGCATTTCCAATTTTCAATAAGTTGGTCTGTACACCACTCAGCTCAAGCGTCTGTATCCTATCAATGCTTAACACTTGGGGGTAATCAATGTTATATCCTATGGCCTCTAGTATATCTTAGATGTATCATATCCAGTCAGAGTCCTTTGAAGCTTCATTTGAGTCAGTCAAGTCTGTCTCGTCTCCAAAAAGGATTTTGCATCTACAACAACAATCAAACACAAATTGAAAACAATCTATGCTTTTCATGCTTTTATCTCCTTGTATGTTTACTGATTCACATTGAGATTTTCACATATTGTGTCCCTTCGAGCTCTTCGATGATGTCCTTTATAGGATTTAGAGAGTGATGACTAGGGGCATAATCTTTTCTTTGTCTTCTTCTTGTATGTGAAAATCTAACCTCTTTGGAAATTCTAGATTGAAATGGTGTCCGACTGTAAGAGCCTCTATCTCGAATTGGATGGCCATGCGTACCTCGACCATTGATACCCAAAAAATTCAAGGAAGTTTGATCTAACTATTGTCTTTTTGAGTGAGTTCTTTCTCCTATTGTGAAACACGATCTTACCTAAGGATGTGAATGATAAAGGGTCACTATGGGTAATTTACACTAGATTTAGAATGATCTCTTGACTGTTTGATGTGTTTGTAGTGCAAGGCGTATTCTGGTCATCATGACGTTCATGTTTTGATGCTTATACAAATTGCTATATCAAAATGGACATGATATTCAGGTCATCCTGACGTTTATGCCTTGGTGCTTATATCAAATTTGACATTCTGAAAACAAAATCAATATTCATATATCCATGGTTTTCTAACCAGTGGGTGTTGTATTGATTCTTGCACATACAAATCGATATTCATATGTCTATGGTTTCATAGCTAGTGGGCATTGTATTGATTTATCCGGTTATCTAAAAGTTCAATGATGATAACAAATCGACATATGATTAGTGACTAGGTCCTAGGTCTTAGGTTGCATTTCATTTTGCATGTTTCTTTGCATTTTTGCATGTTTGCATGATCTCACAATGGCTAAACGAACTTCAATGCTTAAACAATTCTCCACTCACCTCTTCCAATCTAACAAGAGCTGAATCCCACACGAAGGTTCCTCCAATGAAATAGCAAGTAGAATCCTTTTTCGGGATCAAAATCAAAATCTAAAATCATTCATATTATTAACTACTTGCATAATCAACCTTCAATCATCACAGAAATCTAGTATTCAAGTTAACTGATTATCTAACATCAAACTATCAAAATTTCAAACTTTTAACTATGGTCAACTCATGGTCAAACCTAGTCTACTTGGTCTCCAGGACCTCCAAACGATGCAAAACGTGTTCTCAGACATGTATAACCACTTTTCAAATCAGTTAATATGCTTCTAAACCATTTAACATTGACTTTTATTGTCAGATTTTGATTTTAATCCCGAAGGGGGCATGGTATTACATATCATTCAAAGTCTGTAATCTAATTTGAAATCATATCTTTGCTGAAATCATATCTTTCCTTAGTAATCAAGATAACAACCACGTCTAGTTGCTGATTCATCAAAAGACCTCATCACTTGGGGCAAATCAATCATCACTTGGGGCATATCAGATTCATCGAGATCCATATCAATCTGGTATTCTCCTAATCTTGTAAATTGTATCAGTTTTTGCAACTATCGGTTCAATTGTGTTATTTCTTTGATTCTTCCATAACTGAAGGGTTCAGATGTGATACCTACATGATTCTTCTAAAGACAATCGAGTCTGGAATCGGTCACTCACTTCTTCGCAATCATAAGGTTCGAAATCAAGTGTTTTGACACTTTTTCGCAATCATCGGTTCATTTGCTGTTATAGTTAACATTATCTTTGGTCATTCAAGACCTATTATCTTCATATCAATTTCAAACATTAGTTTCAATATCATACATAGACTATCTTTGAACCATTGCGCTTCACACAGTAATTCAAAGAGGGGCAAAATGTAAGACCCCAAAAATGGGCTATAGGTTCATTAACCTCTATATCGACACATCGAACGAAATCGACATCAAAGTCCTAACCAAAGGCACATCTGCACATCATCGAATCCTAATTGATTATCTTAAATTCTACATTGGAGAATATTCCTAATCATCATAATTATCTTTAATTTAATGATTATTTGGCGATAAATCTTATTTATTCTAAAGTTTGATTAATTGAATATTCTAAATATTTAATTAATTAGATTTAATACTGCCACTTAATTATTTAATTGAATTTAATTCCATTATTCCTAATTATGATATTTAATTTTGACAATAAATCCAAAATCTTACAAATAATTGAATAAATATTTTATTTAATTAATTAAATCATTTTGTCAATTTTTAATATTGTAATTTTGAATAAAAGTTTGAAAAATAATTGATTAGCCCATAAATCAGTTGTTTTATTTTTTAAAATCAGTTAAGTTGAGAATAAATCACTTTATTTATTTATTAATTCATAATTATCCATGTGCACAATCAAAAAGCAGTTAAACTCTAAATCAAAAAATCAATGCAAGTTATTGACTTTTTGGAACTCAACATCATTTTTGAGTTTTAAAGTTGATCTAAACTTCTAATTTGAGTTAAAAAACTATTTTCGCATGATTTGCATGTTTTTGTGAATTAAAATATCCTTTATTTAAAAATAACTCAAAAATCAACCTGAGTTATTTGAGTGATTTATGACTTTTTTTCATGCACCTCCAAAGCCCTAGATTTCTATAAAATCAAGGCTTTAGCTCTTCACAAATCATCTCTCAAATCCACAGAATCTCATAATTTGGCAAGCTCATGCTGGCACATTGGTATCTGGAGAATCAGAGCTTCTTTGCGAATCAACCACGTTTTGTAAGATCACTTTTGTTTTCATATTATTGTTAGATCAATTTCATATAGATTAAATTTCATATCAAGTTTTTATCAATCTTATTGCATCTAAAATTTTAAAAAATAGATTAATTGCATTCATATTTTATATCAGTTTTGCATTCAAATCCTTCATTTAGGTGTCGTCTAGGTCACTGATCTCGATAACAATCTGAGAACATCAATCCCGCACCTATTAGAAGATAGTAAATCACCTGGTTAGTTTAGCTTTCAATTCATTGCACGATTTTGTTTTTGCTAACCTCTAATGTTTTACTAAAGTGTTGGGTCTATAGATCAGGTACAATTTTCACACACACAGTAAGAGGATGGGAGAACCAAGGTTGCTCACACATGTGTGAGCAACTTTGAAAAATGACATGTCAATGACATGGGTCAAAAGGTGGAAGAGAATGGGAGAGCCAAGATATTGGAAAGTGACATGTCAATGACATGTGGGTGACATGTCAATGACATGTCGGAGACAAGTGTGTAAGGGTTTGTAAGAGTGTGTAAGAGTCACATGTGACTAAAGTCACATGTGACTTGGGTTTGGATTAGGATTTCTTAATCCTTAGATTAAGGTTGTGCAAATGATTAGGATGAGATTAGGATTAATTAGTGGGAAAGTTAGGAGCCATGTGCTCAAATCGAATTAAATGCAATATTTAATTCCAAGTAGGTTAAAAGAGGATTAATTAAATAAACTAGGTCATTTACTTAATTAAGTGGAGGATTAGGATGAGGGGAAATGGAATAGGATAAAATTAAATAAATATAAATTTATTTAATAAATGATGGGATAAAAGGCTAAAATTAAATAAATGTAAAATTATTTAATCAAGGATAAGGGATAAAGAGGAGTGTAATTAAATAAATGTAAATTTATTTAATTAAGGTAGAATAAGGCTAAAATTAAATAAATAATAAATATTTATTTAATTGGCTAGGATAAGGGTAATTGTTAGGACAATTTTAGGTGTCTACATATGGGTTCTTATAGATTTCCATGGTTAACTCCACATAACTATGCTACATGGAAAGAAAATGTATGGAGTAAGCTAATGGTGAAAGGTTTAAATCATTGTGTGGATGGAATAATTAAGCACCTACTGGTCCTAATGTGGATGATAAGGAATTAAATGATTGGAGAATTAAAGACTCTAAGGCTTTAGGAATTATAAGAACATGTGTTACCCAATATCTCATGTTTCACATTTCCTCCTTGGGCAATGCCAAGGAAGCTTGGGATAAACTTGAAGATTTATATGGTAAAGTGGATGAGGATAAGGGATTCACAACTCAAGAAAATATTCTCAAATTAGATCCTAAAAACTTTGATACGATTTAGGATATCATCAACAAAGCCAATGAGTTGAGAGCACAACTTAAGGATTGTGGTATTACCATCAAGAATTCACAATTGATTCATCATATGGTGGACAATATTCCTTCAGAATATGCAGTCTTTGTTTCAAGTTACAATATTCACAAGTTGACCATGGGAAGTTCCTTCACTACACCTTCATTTGAGTCATTTGGATAAATTTTGATGTTGGAACAATCCAAATTGATACGTATGGGGATTGTCAAGTCTTCAAATTCTAAGGCATTGGTAGCTAATCATGGGAATTATAAGAATTTTCCTAAGGAAAAGAATGAAAATGCCAAGATCTAAAAGCTCAATTAATAGCACAAGAGAGATAGACAAATGATATGATCAAATAATTGGTTCAATATTGATCAATAATAAGAGATACAATTGATTAATGACCAATTGATTAGATTAATACAAGGTAGATGCAGGAAAAACTTTAAGAAACCCCCTCCCTAGAAAAGGTGTGAAATCCTGGCGACTCCTACATTATATTGGGTGGAAAGAAATAATATTATTGGTGAATTTTTTTAATTTGAAAGAAAAAAATATTAATTTAACTGGCGCTTTTTTTTCAATTGTATGAAAATTCTATAAAATCCCGGTGAATCTTTCATTCTTGAAGAAAATTGCGGCTATAAGTACACGTACCTAGCAACCATCATTTTACCATTATTGTTGTATGGATCCTAATTAATTATCAGACTTGAAGGTTAAATCTTCCCCACTTTTATCGCTGCAATTTCCCTCCAAATTATTGAATGGGGGTTTTGGGACAGTGCCTCTGAAAGCTCAAATGACTTTTAATATTTTAGTAAGGTGTCCTAAGTTAATTTTATATCATCTGACATATAGTAAACCTATTTTTTATAACTGTTGGATGATCCTAAATCAATGGCATAAATCTTATTTTGGGCCAAACTTTTAAAGGACACCAAGTTCCAGAGAAAGTCTCTGAAATAAAGACATATGTCCACAATCAAATTTATTTCGGGCCAAAGTTTGAAAGGATAAAAAGTTCCATGAAAAGTCTCTGGAATAGAGACACATGTCAAATCTATGTACTTAACCCATACCCTAACTTAAATTTTGACCACATATTGGTGAATATGACCATCGATTAAGACAAGCTTTGGAAATTGTAGGCGAAAATATTCAATTTACTGTGTAGAAAAATAAGATTCTATTGGCGAAGTCATCACTAAAATACAAATAATTTTATATCACTATTGGTGACTGGCCTATGCATGGGACCCAATTTTTATAAAGCGCGGGCGACATGGCCACCCCAAAAGTCCAATTTTTTTTGCCAAATTCTAGGTCCCCGACGAGTGAAATTTGCCACTAAAGTTATCCTTGAGTAGATGTATCTGGATATATAGGCAATGCATGATAACTAGGAGAGATACAAATGATAACCTATCAAATAGACAAGGTATAATCATGTGTCCACCAAAGGTGGATCATCCTCCATTGTATAAAAAAGTATGTGCAACATGTGCAACAATGAGAGGATGATAATGTGATAAGATCACTAAAGGTGGACCACACACCTAAAGTAGAAATTATCCTACACCATGTGCTAAAATGAAATGCAAACTCTTAGGTTTCTCAATTAAAAACTACTATGAAATGCATTATCCTAAGTAAACTTAAGTAAAGTATAATTAATAATATTTAATTACACCAACAACCCCCCTTAAGTACAACTTAGGAGAATGTACTTAAGCTCACAAAGCTATATGAAAATGCATGATGGGTCTCGACTACTAGACCATGTTAGGTACCCATGTACAATATGAAAATGCAATGTAATCTCCCATAAAGCGAAAAAAGAGGGAAAACCTCATGGGAAAAACCCTCCCCCCAAAAAGATAGATGAAAATCAAACAAGATGCATGGATGGATGGAGTAATCAAGACTCCCCCCCCCCCCACATTACGACATACATCATGTATATGAAATCAAGAATCCCCCCATAGGAAGGAAATAAGGAGACATGATATCCCACCCATAATGAATAATCTCCTCCAAGGATGGTGAGTGTTTGAAGGCAAAACATAGTCCAATTCCTAAAAACAAGATTTCTCCCCTTAGGAAGAAGATAAACCAACTATAGATGCAAGAAGGCTTCCCATTGTGGATAGGAAGAAGGAAGGAGAATCCAAATGAAGTATGATGCCTTTTAAGAACTCTCATGTGTCAGCATGTCATTGGTTGATGAAGATTCCACTAACCAAATGGGAACATATCCAATAGAAGGTGAAAAGAAAGGAACCAATGGTAACTGATCCATATATGAATTTGGATCAAACTCCAAAGACCAGGATGTCTCCTTAAAAGAAATAGGAAGAGAAGAAAAGAATCCCACCCCTCAATGTAGAATGTATACCAATGGTATATCCTCCTCGATAAATGTAGAAACCACACCAAGAAAATTGAATGATGTTCTTTCCCTTAGGAACAAACAATGTCATAGGTGTCTCAATGATAAACTACTATGCAATGCATTATCCTAAGTAAACTTAAGTAAATTGTAATTAGGAATATTTAATTACACCAACACCATGTTAGGAATAACAGTCCACCAATACAATTGAGAGGGGGGGGTGAATCAGTTATATGACAAATTATTAAACTTTAAACTTTGAATAACAGCAATATCAAATCAAATGAACACAATGAATGCCAATGCAATAAAACAATATTTGTTATCAAGGAAACCCTGTTAAAGGTAAAAAACTCGTGGTAATTAACACCCACTAATGATGTACTGAGAGTATATTATCCTTTTTAGAAGATCTAGCCCTGTTAGGAGCTGATAAAAACATTATAGTACATAGTCCTTGTTAGAGGACAGACCCTGTTAGGAGTCAAGAAAAAGAAGTAGTCTCACTGCCCAAAGAAGGTTATGTCCACCTTTAGAACTCATTGTTCACAACACAAGTGTATATAAAGAGATACAAAATCTTTGAATTGTCTGATAGAAACTATCTTTTCTTGATCACTTCCAATGAAGTATATAATTTATCCTCTACTCTACATCCAATAGACACAAGCTCACAGCTTCCACAATCCTCTTTTACATCACATCCATTCTACCATATATTTTCAAAAGAAAATATCTTACATATATAACCTATTACAAAATAAATGATCAGGTTGGCCAATTAGGCTTTCCTAATATACAAATAATTACATAACTCATTGCTAAGATACACAGGGTATCTAAAAAAAGTATACAACAATTACAATTCAACAATTAAGGACCGACATCCGTAATTCATGCTTGCCATCCATGATACATGCTACAACTCTAAAGTTAGCTTCCAAATAGGTCATCTCCATAACACACCCCATAGCTAACGTCATCCTGCTTTCCATACCTTGCTAAGATCAAAGAATTTCTTTTAGTACCCTACATGTCATCCCTTAAGCTCGCATACACTGAATCCTAATCTCCTGTAAGATATACCCAAAACTCAGAGACTTACTCTATCAACTTCCACTGTCACTCTCCAATAACCAGTCTTCACTAAATCTTCTGTAACTCAGCCAATATGCAATATTACATCATGTGATCTTAGATATAAGATCACAACACCTTCTTGTACACACAACTGACTTCACATGTTCTGAAACATTCGTACAGTATCTGTATACTATAATAACCAACATGTTCTCTTCATAGAAACATATGTTGACATCAGTGACAAAATATGAATGACAAAAGTAGTAATTCCAACATCACTCAACATAGTGATTAAACATATTAAATGTATCCAACAATCTCCCCAATGCATTAGCAATATCCAACAATCTCCCCCTTTGGCATTGATGGCAACATATGGGAAAATCCATCAACCCAAAAGTATTCTCTTAGTACCTTTACCGCATAGTCTCTTTCTCGTAGGATTTTCATAGTCTTTTTCCCCCTTTGACAACAATGGCAAAGGGTGCCATAAGTCATCAACTGTCTTCAACAACTTTCTTCAACGCTCACTCCCGCTAAGGAGTAGATCCATACATCAAGTCCAGAATATGATAAGGCTCTAAAAACCTCTGGACTAATGCATCCATGCATCATTTAATTCTCACTAGGAGGGGCTTGCACCCCAAGCATACCTCTGAGATACTCAAAGCCATCTTTTGGAAATGACTTTGTAAAGATGTCTTCTATTTGTTCCTTTGTGCTAATGTATTCCAACCTTATTTCCTTCTCTTCTACCTTATCTCTCAAGAAGTGATACTTAATAGAAATATGCTCAGTTTTAGAGTGCATCACAAGATTATTTAACATGTTTACTATAGTAATGTTAGATCACAATGGATAACCACTGGTTCACCAAAAGTTATTCCAATATATTTTAGCATTTGTTTCATCCAAACAATTTGAGTGCAGTTAATAGCAGTAGCAACATACTCTGATTCAACAATAGATTAAGCTATACAATCTTGCTTTTTACTTAACCATGAAATCAACCTTTTTCCAAGGAAAAATGCACCTCCACTAGTACTCTTCTTGTCATCAATATTCCCTGCCCAATCAACATCAGTATAAGCATGAAGTTCAAAGTCATCATTTCTATCATACCATAAGCCATATTCCATTGTTCCTTTCAGATATCTAAATATCCTTTTCATAGCAGCTAGGTGTGTCTCTTTAGGTTTTGCCTGATATCTAACCACAATTCCAACAACATTAGCAATATCTAGTCCGGTGTGAGTCAAATATTGTAGTCCACCAACCATTGATCTGTACCTAGTCTGAAAAAAACTCTTTGTCTCATCATTATTTGATAGTTTATGACCAGTCACCATGGGTGTACCAACTGGTTTACAGTCTTCCATTTCAAAAAAATTCAACATTTCTTTAAGATACTTAGTATGAGAAATAAAAATGTCATTCTTGCTCTAATTTATTTGCAGTCCTAGAAAGAATTTCATTTCACCTATCATCGACATCTCAAATTCATTTTCCATCTCTTTAAAAAATTTCTTACACATTTCATCATTCCCTCCAAAGATAATATCATAAAAAAAAACTTCTATTATTAGAATTCCATCTTCACTAGCTCTTAAATACAAGTTACTGTCAACATTACATTTTCTGAACCCAAGGAGAAGTAAGTATTTGTCCAATCTTGCATACCAATCCCTTGGAGCTTACTTTAGTCTATACAGTGCCTTCTTCAACTTGCACACCATGTCTTCATCTTCAGATAAAGGAAATCCATCAGGTTGTTCTATGTAAACTTCCTCTTCAAGATCCCCATTTAGAAATGCAGATTTCACATCCATTTGATATACCTTGAAGTCTTTATGTGCAACATAAGCCAAAAATAATCTCACAGCTTCTATCCTAGCAACATGAGAAAATGTCTCTTCAAAATATATGCCTTCTTGTTGTGAATAACCTTTACATACCAATATTGCTTTGTTTCTTACAACAATTCCTTCTTCATTCATTTTGTTTCTGAAAACCCACTTAGTTCCTATTACGTTTTTGTCTTTAGGTCTAGGAACCAATTACTAAGTGTTATTTTTCTTTATCTGATCTAACTCTTCCTTCATACCTTTGATCCAAGATTCATCTCTACAAACTTCATCAATATTCTTTGGTTCAACTTGAGAAATCAAACAAATTTCTTCCCTTGTCTTTGGTCTAGTCATTACTCCTTGACTTGTATTACCAATAATTTGATTTTCAAGATGATTTTTCTTAAAATACCCGAGTCTTAGGAATCTCAGTAGCCTCATTTATCTCATCATCACAAGTCTCATTTTCACATTCAGTCTCAACAAGTTCTTCTTCTTCTGTAGTAGCAACCTCCTTCATCTTTTTATTCTGATTATAATCATACATTCTCTCTTGTATTTGAAACTTTTCATCTATCTTCAAATTGTTACTTTCAATCATCTTCCTTAATCTCAGGTTAAAACATTTGTAAGCCAAATTCCCTCATCACTTCTAGCATCAAATTTCTCATAATCTCTTTTGATATAGCATTTACTACCAAATATTCTAAAATATTTTACAGTAGGAGAATGATTAAACCATAATTCATAAGGAGTCTTACTTGTACCTTCTCTTATTTGAATTCTGTTCAATGTGTACATTGTTGTCCCAACAGCTTCTCTCCAATGCACATAGGATATATTTCCTTCAAGCAACATTATCCTAGTAGCATCTAGTATTGTTATGTTTCTTCGCTCTATTATCCCATTTTGTTGTGGAGCCCTAGGAGCAGATGTTTTCCTTTTTATTCCATGCTCTTCACAATATGAATTGAATATATTTGAAGTAAACTCTCCACCTCTGTTTGATCTCAAACATTTTATCTTTAGAACTAATTCATTCTCTACTTTTTCTTTGAATATCTTGAATTTGTCAAATGCTTCTGATTTTTCTTTCAAGTAAGTGATCCACATCATTCTAGAAAAGTCATCAACAAAAAGTATAAAATACCTTTCACCATAGTATGATCTTGTCCTTGTAGGTCCACATAGGTCTGTATGTACCAGATCCAACTTTCCTTTTATTGTATATGATTTTCTTTTATATCTGCTTCTAGTCTATTTTCCCATAACACATTCTCTACATATAGTGTTAGATCATTTTACAATCTTTGGTAGGTCTCTCACTACATTAGTCAAACTTGACTTCACAATATTATCAAAATTGACATGACAAAATATTTTTTGTCATAACCAACTATCATCTACCTTCACAACAAAACAAGAATCTCCAGATGTATTTAATTCAAACACATTACCTCTAGATTTAGTATCAGTTGCAATCAATTTTCTTGTCTTACTTTTGATAAAACACTTCCCATCAATGAATTTCAATTGATATTGTTTGTCCATCAGCTATCCAACACTCAACAATTTATGTTTAAGTCCATCAACAAGCAATACATTGTCAGTATTAGTCTTTCCATCCAGAGAAATAGACCCTACTCCTATGATAGGTTTAGGAACATTATCTTTAAATCTTACAACACCATCGTCATACTTCATTAGTTTAACAAATTTATTTTTGTCTCCAGTCATATGATGTGAGCAACCACTATGTATAACCCATTTATATTTCTTATCAACATGTGATACTAAAGCTTTTTCCTCATGTATTGGGTTTTCATCTTTAATAGAAATAAATCCAATCTCCACATAATCCAAATCATCATCATCAGAAATACCTTCACTAGCATAATAACATTTCTTATCCTTTGAATACTTAGGCTTGAAAAACTTAGGTTTGTGCTTAGGAACTCTTGTAGGACATCTAGATGCAAAGTGACCTATCTTATTGCATGAAAAACATTTCAAGGGTAACTTTCCTTCAAATTTACCCTTACCTCTCTTTTCTCTTCTAGAGATCAGTGCAACAAGTCCATCTATCTTTCTTTATTCTTCTTGTATATGTTCCCATTCACCAGCATACTCACCAAGCTCTTCTTTTATGTTCTCACTGTTGGCGCTCAAAAGTGCAGACATTATCTTCTTGTGTGTAGATGCTTTAAATGTTGTTTCAACTTTAGGTACAAAATCTCCCATTTCTGTAGCTTCAAAGGTAGTTAGCTTTGCAATCAACATTTCTTTGCTAAAGTTTGGAGTCAAAAGTATAATTTCTTCTATAGTCTGAGCTTTGGTCTTGTAGACTGGTGTCAATGATCTAAGGATCTTCGCAATGACTTCTTCTTCTTCATAGGTGCCTCCAATTTTTTTGATTCCAATCACAACCTCTATAAATATTTGTACATAAGACCTAATGGTTTCATCATCCTTCATTTGTAGCTTCTCCATCCTTGTTTTCCAGTTCTGTAACTTCGCTTGCTTGGTAAAATTGTCTCCTTCATATAGTGCTTCTAATCTTACCTACATCTTGTGTGTTGAATCTAGATCTTTAACTTCAGTAAATTCTCCTTCAGAGAGTGCGTTGATCAATGCTTCCCTTGCGACCATGTTACATGAAAATGTCTTCTTTTCATCATCGATATCTTTATCCAATTCATCCTCAGCTTTCATGGTTTTTTCATTCTTTGTAATCATCCAATAGTTGATGCTCAAACATAGCAAATGAGTTCGCATCTTGTTCTTCCAACTGTCAAAGTTTTCAAGATCAAATTTTGGACTATCCTTCCTATAGAATGCCATCTCCAAGATCACCTCAAGTTGTTAAGCTTTCTCTCTAAGGACCAGTAGCTCTGATACCAATTGTTAGGAATAATAGTCCAACAGTACAACTAAGAGGGGGGGGGGGGGGTGAATCAGTTGTATGATAGATTATTAAATTTTAAACTTTGAATATCAATAATGTAAAATCAAATGAACACAATGAATGCCAACACAATAACACAATATTTTTTTTTTGAGGAAACCATGTTAAGGGTAAAACTTCGGTGGGAATTAACACCCACTAATGATGTACTGAGAGTATAGTATCCTTGTTAGAATATCTAGCCCTATTAGGAGCTGATTAAAACATTATAGTATATAGTCTTTGTTAGAGGACAGACCTTGTTAGGAGTCAAGAAAAAAAAGTAGGCTCACTGCCTAAAAAAGGTTATGTCCACCTTCAAAACTCACTGTTTGCAACACAAGTGTATGTAAAGAGATACACAATCTTTGAAAAGTCTGATAGCAGTTGTCTTTGCTTGATGAGTTCCAATAAAGTATATAATTTATCCTCTACTCTACATCCAACAGACACAAGCTCGTAGCTTCCAGAATCCTCTTTTACATCACATCCATTCTACCATATCTTTTCAAAAGAAAAGATCTTACATATATACCCTATTACAAAATAAATGATCAAGTCATCTAATTAGGCTTTCCTAATATATAAATAATTACATAACTCCTTGCTAAGATATACATGGTATCTAAAACAAGTATACAACAATTACAATTCAATAATTAAGGACCAACATCCGTAATTCATGCTTGCCATCCATGATACATGCTACAACTCTGAAGTCAACTTCCAAATAGGTCATCTCCAGAACACACCCCATAGCTGATGTCATCCTACTTTTCGTAACTTGCTAAGATTAGAAAACATTCTTTAGTACCATATATGTCATCCCTTAAGCTCACATACATTGAATCCTCATCACCTGTAAGATATACCCAAAACTCAGAGACTTACTCTGTCAACTTCCACTGTCACTGTCCAGTAACCAGTGTTCACTAAATCTTTTTTAACCTAGCCAATATGCAATATTACATCATGTGATCTTAGATATAAGATCACAACACCTTCCTATACACACAATTGACTTCGCACATTCTGAAAGATTTGTATAGTATCTGTATATTGTAATAACCATCATGTTCTCTTCATAGAAATATATGTTGACATTAGTGACAAAACATTAATGACAATGTGAGTAATTCCAACATCACTCAATGTAGTGATTAAACATATTAAATATATCCAACAATCTCCCCAATGTACTAGCAATATCCAACATACCCCCCTTAAGTGCAACTTAGAGGAATGCACTTAAGATCACAAAGTGAGATGGCAATGCATGATGGGTCCCGACTACTAGGCCATGTTAGGTACCCATGTACAATATGCAAATGCAATGAAATCTCTCATAAAGCAAAGAAAGATATAAAACCTCATGGGAAAAACTCTCCCCCAAAAAAGAGAGATGAAAATCAAACAAGATGCATGGATGGATGGAGTAATCAAGACCCCCCCTCCATTATGACATACATCATGTATATACAATCAAGAATCCCTCATAGGAAGGAAATAAGGAGACATGAACTTCCACCCATAATTAATTATCTCCTCCAAGGATGGTGAGTGTTTGAAGGCAAAACATATTCCAATTCCTACAAACAACATTTTCCTCTTAGGAAGAAGATAAACCAATTCAAAATCACAACCAGAGACACAACAATCTTCATCCTCACAACAAGGAAATAATTCTTTCAACAAGAAGAGAAACAACAAAAAGAAGGATAAACTATTTTGTGCATATTGCAAGAAAACAAATCATGATGAGCACCATTTCAGGGCTAAGAGGATTGATGAGTTGGAAAACTTACTCAGGAAGAAAAAAGTCAATGTGCCAAATGCTTTCGAGGATTCATCTCCATCCACTTCAAAGGGAAAAGGGCAAGCACTTATGGAAAGTTTAAGTTCTTCAGAGGAATGGATTATTGACTCGGGTGCCACACATCATATGGGTGATTCAAAGGGGGAATTTTCTTCATTGGAGCCATCTAAGGTACCTCACATCTTTGTAGGGAATGATACACAAATGAAAGTCAAAGGGAAAGGACTAGTTTAGATTGAAAATGGAGAGTTCAAAGATGTTCTCTATGTTCCTAACCTTAGCACCAATCTCCTTTCAATTTACCAAATCACTCACTATGGAGGTGGAAATAAAGTTGAGTTCCTTCCAAATTCAATAATGGTGTAAAATATTAAGGATGCTTCATTGGTTGCAGTGGGTAAAGATAATCATAATGTAAGGCTTTATTCTTTCTCCCACTTTGTGCCTAAGTCTCCTTCAAATGCCTTGTTGATATATACATAGTCACAAATTAAATTATGGCATGAGAAGTATGGACATCTTGAATTCCGCTATCTTCAACAACTTAGCTCAAAGCATATGGTCAAATGTCTAACTACCATCAACTTTTCTAAGGGTGAATGATCAACTTGTTTAATGGATATGCATCTAGAAGAGAAGTTTGAAAAGGGCAATTCTTAGAGAGAATCAATTGTTCTTGAGTTGGTTCATAGTGGTCTAGCATGCCCCTTTCCAATGACATCAGTAAAAAAGGGTCATTATATCCTCACTTTCATTGATGACTTTTCCCGCTACACATGGGTCTACTTTCTTAGTCACAAGAATGAAGTGTTTGTTAAGTTTCTAACCTTCAAGAGTCATGTTGAGAAGAAATCAAGTAAATACATCAAGGTTATTCATGTAGACAATGAAAGAAGCTATGTTAACTCAAGACTTAGAGACTTTTGTGAACTTGAGGGTATTGGTTTTCAAAATATAGTTTCATTTAGTCCACAGTAGATAAGAGTTGTAGAAATGAATATTAGAACTCTTAAGGTAATGGAAAGTTGCATGATTTAAGCCAAGTCTCTTGACCCATCACTTGTGGTAGAAGCTATAAGTTGTGATAATCACATCCTTAATAGATCTCCTCATACTGCCTTAGATGAAATGACTCCTTTTGAGGCATGGTGTAGAAGAAAACTAGTTGTGAAACACTTCAAATTATTTGGTTGTCCAACATGGACACACATATCTTCATAGAAATGCAAGGCACCTCCACCAAGACATTGTACATTTATTAGATATGAAGAAGGTATTAAGGCATATAGACTTATCGATCTTGAGACACGTGAGATCTTCATAGAGAGGAATGTTCAAAATGAGGAAAGTTCACCTAGCTTATCCTCTACTCCTCTCCATACTTTAGATATTATGGATTGTGACAGCAGTGGCAATGATTCAGATGGTTGATATACCTCAACTCCTACACACAATATTACATCTTTGCTTGGTAAAAAAAGGTTGAGGATACTCCTTCATCATCCTCTTCCAATAGACCTCGTTGGGTTAGACAAACTCTTGATTCAGTAGGTTCACCTGTGGGGGATCCTTCAACACAAGAGCAATAGGAAAATGATAACACAAGACAGATAGGCAAAATGCTCCCATATAATGGTCCAAATTGTGCATGGGAACTCAATACCTATGAGCTTGGGCCTGAAGGCATAGAAGAGTGATGAAATCATGCTACTATAATACAATAATCTAATATGATTATTTTTATCTTCTCAAATTGCTTGACTCCACTCTAACTTGGCTCAGGATTGAGTCCATAGAGATGAGGCGGGAGATTAAGCCATCTACAATGTGTGATTATGCCTTTTTCCCATGATGCATAATTACCCCCAATGAAAGTTATGACAGTAGGATGTGGTGTTATCTCCATGATTATATCAACAAAATGAAATCAAAAAATCATTGCACCCCCCACAATGTAGTAAATCAAAGAAACCCCCCAAAATAGATACTTTTGGTACCTTATATTTAGTGCATGTACAATTTCCACTTTCCAAATGGACCAAAGTGGACTTCTAATTTTATATTTACAACTACACAAATAAGACTATAGAAGACTCAAACAAATAAGACACAAGATCCTTCAAGGATCCAACAAATTTTGAGTGCCAAATATAGGTCAAAATAGACCAAATGTTGAAAGTACTATGTCTACTAAAATTTATCCAAACTGATATCAGATTTAGGAAGTAGACAAAAAATCATGCACTTTAAAAAAAATAGCACTTGAAAATGTGTCCATATGAGTCCGAACGAAGCCTCTTAAGTTACATAAATAAGGATTTATGATGTTCATAAAACATCAAGAATAAAAAGCGGAAACCACTTACACCATTGTTTAGATCATGCAATTCTACCCCAAAACAAAATAAAAAATTGCTCAAAAAAAAGAGTCTGGATGACTGAGATATCATTGTTTGAAAATCGCCTTTGAAATTATTTTTTCTGAATCGTCATCACCGTACTTCCAAAATTCAAATGGCTCTAGATTTGGCCTTGGGTGCCTAATTTGGATGAAAAAAAATTGATTTAGAGATTTTTGGACCTCCTCAATGTGATACTAACCTCTAATTTATACCAACAAGCTCTAATTTTGACTTGCAATAAACTTCTCTCCAAATAGGCTATACAATGACACTCCTATGGATCTGATACCGTGTAAGAATTTGCCTAAGGAAAAGAATGAAAATGCCAAGATCTATAAGTTTAATTGACAACAAAAGAGAGACAAACAAATGATATGATCGAATAATTAATTTAATATTGATCAATAATAAGAGATATAATTGATTGTGCCCAATTTATTAATGACCAATTGATTAAATGAATACAAAGTAGATGTGCCTGAATATATAGGTAATGCATGATAACTAGGAGAGATGCAAATGGAAACCTATCAGCTAGACAAGGTGTAATCACATGTCCACCAAAGGTGGATCATCCTCCATTGTATAAAAAAGTATGTGTAACAATGAGAGAATGATAATGTGATAAGATCACTAAAAGTGGATTGCACACCTAAAGTGGAAATTCTCCTACACCATGTGCTAAAATGAAATGAAAACTCCTAGGTGTCTCAATGACAAACTACTATGCAAAGCATTATCCTAAATAAACTTAAGTAAAGTGTAATTAGGAATATTTAATTACACCAACAAGAATAAAGGAGGAAAAGTGGTGCAGGGGCACAAGGGTCACTAGAAATACCTAAGGATGAAACCATGAAGACCATGAAGGAAAGAGGATATATTGGACCTACAAGATAATTCAAGGATTTAATATGGCTATTCAAGCCATTTGTTTGTAAATGAAAATTCAATATGAATGTAATTGTCAAAATTGGCAAAGTAGGCCTACAAGGAATAATGGGTAGGAGTATTAATAGTTTAAATGTTTAAGGAGTGTTATTATTTAAAATGTTTGTAAGGTCATGAGAAGACCATCCAAAAAAGGATCATTCAGATCATTAAGAGTTTAGTTGCCAAAGTTGACAACTTGTTGTCAACATGACAACATTTCATATTCATTGTAATTGTGAAGATAGTCGATTTAGACTATTGCATTCAGTTTTTGGGGGTAGTTAGAGTAGTTGGTCAAGGAATAAAAGTTTTAGAAGTCTTTATAAAGGCATGAAAGCCTGAAAAAGGGAGAGATGGTCGTGGTGAACAATATATTGTAAGTTTTGAATAAATAAACGTTATGTGTTTGCTGCATTTTACATCTTCTTCTCTGTAACAATCAATTTGGAACGGGTGTGCAGTAGTTTAAAGAGATTTTTTTTTATATATTTCTGATTGGACATGTTAGTATTATGAGTTTAGAGCATTTTGATCTTTGAATGACTTCCTTTGATTAAGTTTGGTGAAAGATATCTCAATTTGAAGTGTGACAGTAAACCCTTGATTTGGTTAACCCAAGAGCACTCGAAATGTGATAGTTTGCATTTTACACATTGAATAACACCTCTCATTTGGATAGCGATGAGGAGAATTGTGTATATTAACTATCCCAACAATTTTAAGGCACTCATGTAGGAGTTTTCAAGTGTTTTCGATGGAGAAAGGGAATAGTTTCCCGAGGGTGAATGTTTGACTGTCATAGAAATTGCAGTCTCAATATGGAGTCATTATCTCATAAACCAACCTTTGGATTGTCCTTAGTTTTGGATATGTTTTCCAAATGAAGGTTACCAGATCCTCACCAGAGTGATTGAAGAAATGTTTTGTTTTCCAAAAGATATGGATCTCTTAGTACAAGTATGTCAAAGGAGACAACAAGAAGATAATTTATTTTGATTTTTGTTAAGAGTGATTAATGGGTGATGAAATGTTGGGATAAGGGATAGTGGAAAGAGCCTAGAGATCATATAAGGTTTTTAAGGTGTTTTTCTGGTAATAGACAAAGAAATAAATGCTTGGGGGAATGATTTAGATGGTTGTCTTAAGAGTGGAGTCATAGGTGGCAGAGTTACTATCTTTTAGGATAGTAAGTAGTCTTTGTTTTGATAGACCAAAGAGGGTCAAGGGTTGAGTCTTTTGAATCAAGGAGTAAGGGTTCTCATTGGTGCTTGGGTGTAGGGGAATCCAAAGGGTAAGTGTTAGCCTCAATCTAAGAAGTCTAGTGGGATTATGTGTGAGGATAGTCATAAGAAAGTGGAGGGGGACTAAAGTATGAGGGTTCAATGATGGTTCATTGCATTTGAGTCATGGAGTCTAGATGTGTGGATCTAATCAGGGATCTTCAATGAGTTACAAGGGATTGTGTGTGGAGAGTTGATACAAGTGGGATAAGGCAAGTTGGAATATGATTGGGATTGAAGGACAAGGTTCAATGTGAGTGATCTTATTCGAAAGCATGTTGTGTTCGGTTACCTTAAGTCATACCCTTATATAAATATTTGAGTTGAGTCTAATTCCTTGAGAGGGTTCCAATATTTTTTGAATCCCTTGGGTTGAGTTAGGTTCCTTAGAGGAATATAGGAGGGATCTGCATAAAAAAGGTTCATACAAGAATAAGAACAAGTGGCAGCACAAGAAACAAAAATAGAAAGATCAATCCTCCTCACCCCAAGGCAATGATAAGGGGAAATCAAACAAGGAGTTCCTCACTTGTGCATATTGCAAGAAGATGGACATGAAGAACATCATTGCTACAAGAAGGAAATAGATGAACTCAAGCATCTTATTAGGAAGAATCAAATAAATATACCTTAAAGAATGACTATTTCATCCTCTTCTTCACATTCAAATTTTGATAAAGGAAAGTATCGCAAGAGAAAAGGTCTAGCCTTAGTTGCTACTTAAAGTTATGATTTAGGGAGACGACTTCTAGATTTAGGGGCTTCTCATCATATGGAATCTTCACAGTCCATGTTTTCATCATTTGATCCTTTTCATATGCCACCAATTTTGAAGGGAAATCATACTTACATAAATGTGAGTGGTAAATAAACTATTGATAATGGGGAGGGAACCTTTAAAGGTGTGTTGTGTGTACCTCACCTAATTCATAATCTCATTTTTATCTATCAACTCACTAATGGGGAAACAAGGAGGACTATGGAATTTACTCTTGAATCAATTTTTATCAGAGACTTGGAGACCAGAGAGGTCATTGCTATAAGGGTGGTTGATCATACATCTCGGTTATACTACTTTGTAGAATTTTCTCATGATGATGATAGTGATTCTTCAACAAATTTTGAGCACACTTCCTGTGTTGATTCAGACTTTGAGGAGGACTTTGGCTACTTGAAATTGGGTATTCTCACATGTGATCAAGTTCTTGAGCCCTTTATTCCTTCTCCTCCTAGTGATATCACTTCTACTCTTTCTTCTGATGATGTTTGAATTCATACAGTCATGGGTTCAAGTGATTCAATGCATCATGATATTCATTGTCTTCTAGCCTTAGTTCCATGGGATGACTACTTGACATACATTGTAGGTTTATTTGTGGATTCCTACATTGTAGATTTGGGAGACACTATTGAGGAAATTAATCTTCTCTTTTGTGAAGATGACCCTTCTTCAGTTGTTTCGAGGGAACATGTCAACCCTCATCTTCATTCTCTACTTGATCCTTCTTTTGAGGTTGACATGATGGTGGATACTTTGATAAAGAAGTTGGAGGAGGTCACTATATCTTAAAAGGTGACACTTGAGTCTTTGAGACATGTTCTAAATTCATCCTCAGTTGATCTTGACCTGTCTTTTTCAGAAGAGTGGCCTAGTACACATGATTTGGAGGAGGCACCTTTTAGTATTGACATGGAGAAACTTGAGTAGGTTTTAGAGATTCCATTCATTTTGAGGTTTCTTCCTAAATATTGGGGAGGCTTCATACATGCACCTTTGGTTTTTTTTTCCTAAGTGGAGGAGCATTGTTCTACACTCATGGAGAAGTTTCTACATCAAGCCTGGAGCATCTACCATAGGTGTACATTCTACATTAAGTGGGGGCTACTTGGTCTCTCTTCCACTTTTTCTCTCCTATATGGGGATTCTTGATTGTATATACATGATGTATGTCATAATGGGGGGGGTCTTGATTACTCCATCCATCCATGCATCTTGTTTTCATCTCTCTTTTTGGGGGAGGGTTTTTCCCACGAGGTTTTCCCTCTTTCTCCACTTTATGAGAGATTGCATTTGCATTTTGTACATGGGTACCTAACATGGCCTAGTAGTTGAGACCCATCCCGCATTGTCATTTAGCTTTGTGAGATTAAGTGCATTCCCCTAAGTTTCACTTAAGGGGGGGTGTTTGTGTAATTAAATATTCCTAATTACACTTTACTTAAGTTTACTTAGGATAATGCATTTACATAGTAGTTTTTCATTGAGACACCTAGGAATTTGCATTTTATTTTAGCACATGGTGTAGGATAATTTCCACTTTACGTGTGTGATCCACCTTTAGTTCTCTTATCACATTATCATCATCTCATTATTGCACATGTTGCACATACTTTGTTGTACAATGGAGGATGATCCACCTTTGGTGGACATGTGATTACACCTTGTCTAGTTGATAGGTTATCATTTGCATCCCTCCTAGTTATCACGCATTGCCTTTATATTCAGACACATCTTCATGGTACTTAATCAATTGGCCATCATCAATTGGGCATTATTCATTGTATTTCATTATTGATAAATATTGAATTAATCATTTGATCATATCATTTTTCCTATCTCTCTTGTGCTATCAATTGAGATTCTAGATCTTCACATTTCATTATTTGTCTTAGGCAAATTCTTACACCTTTGACTTGAATGATCTTGAAGAATTGGATACTTGGAGAAACTTGATCTTGGATGTTTGCCTTCAAATCTTGATTCTAATTGCTCTTGATTGCTTGAAAACTTGATAGTTTGATTGTCAAAGTATAATAATGGATATTTGAGGATAGTAAATGATTACAAAATGAGTAGAGATAGGGGGTTTTATAATCAATCCATCATTTTGGAATTCAAAAATAATCCAGGTTGACCACGAGATCAAATTTCCTGCAAATGCCCCAACATAGGGCCCTAGGCCAAATTTGGGCCACAATCCTTAGGGATAGAACACCATTGATGCACCCTGAAGAATGAGCGATAATTTTGGCAGGGTGTTGATATAGGTGAAAATATGTAAGGTGAATAATAACAAGTTTCTAGGATTAAGCATAACGGGCATTCAGACCTTGAAATCATAAAAATGGGTTCCAATAGGTCCTAATAAAGCATCCAAATATGGGTGGCTAAATTTTTAGGACAATACAATTTCAAGCCCAAACAAAAATAGTACCAATAAGGGCTTGATAAAAGCACATGCATTCCAAATTTCATAATAGTTCACCATTCTAGGGAATTAATTACAATTGCTATGATTCATCTTTTATTTTAAAAATATGCAAAAGAGTAAGAGGCATACATGATCCACAAGTTTTACGGATAAGTGGAAGTCAAAGAGATTGACTTAAGTAAGTAGGACCTATTATAAAGATTATTAGCATAAAACACAGTTATAACGAGAAAAATAAAGGCTAATATTGCACAATCTCAATACTTTATTAAGAAAAAACATGCTAAGGCTAGAAAACATGTCACATATTATACAATGTTACCGAATGCATCTCTTTTTGAATGGAGAACTTCCAGAAAGATAAATAATGGGATTCTTTAGCCAAAAAAGAGTTTCTAAGAGATAACTCTCTCTCCCTAGTGTTCGAGGCATAACCCTCCCTGATCAGACAGAGTTCTTAATGTTCAATTCACAGATGACACTATATCCTAATCCTTTTGGAAGAAATGAATTTTGAGCCTTAATGAACAAGTTGAACATATTTTGTGATGCCTCAAGAAGAAAAATATCATTGCATGAATATGCTCTTTTGGGATGGAAT